>JADMLD010000068.1:4265000-5465000 GCA_017589585.1 Phylloscopus whistleri | reverse complement strand
CTGCACAAATTGTTAGGATTGAAAGGTCTGTTACCTCCAGAAGAAGTTCCCTCTCACTTCTGGTTTTAGTTTGTTTGCAGACCACTGTCAGAGAAAAGACTGCCTTAATCCCAATCTGTAGACATAAAGTTTTATTCATCAAAACTACCAACTGGTATTCTTTTATAATTCTAAATTTACAGGAAAGAAGGTGATCTTTGGAGAAATCTGTAAATTTGAAAAACCAAAAATCTGTAAAATAATTAATGGTTAATGCATAATGCAGGTCACAATATTAGATAACAGGAAGAGCTGCTCTCAGTACCTTGGGATTCTGCACTAGCAAGGACATCATCCTACCCTGCTTTCAGAGCAGCACTAAAAAAAGATCAGATTTTCACTACAGCAACTCTACCCTGCCATGTATCTGGAAAACATCCAGCTTTCTGAAGGACTCAAATTCTGTTTCCAGGCTTCATCTCTGGTCTCCCCAGTAAACTAGATTATTGTACATGGTTATACTGGAAGTACACACTTGACTGCCCTTCTCCCCCCAGTGCAGTCAGGAACCACAACGAATGCTGAAAATCAGCCTGTTATGAAATTCCTTTCAATTCCATGGTCTTCCTTAATTCCCACTGACATCTTGCTCAGTCTTGGGAAGGATGAATCTGTATATCCAGACTTTCACAGAAACTGCTAGAAGTACATGTGGGGAAGTAAACTTTCTCCTTCCACAGAAACAGTCCAGAGGATTTCTTTACATCCATACTGCACTAACTAAAGACTTTAGAACTTGTGAAAACAACAGACCTCACGAAAGCAGCTTTGAGAAGACTAATTAACTAGTTTTATGATATGAGGTTTGTGTTTTCTTAGTATATAATCTATTTTAATTAACCATGAAGTGGAATGTTAATTACTGTTGTCATTTCATTTTAGACATAATATCAGTTTTAGAATGGACTTCACTGGATGTTATCGAAAACACATTTCAAAATCAAACACGTGACAAATTAAAGTGTTTTAAACAAGCACCATTCAAATTCGATTCTGCAAGTAGGTGGGAAAATAATTCTGGTCTGCAGCCTAGATCCTGGATGCCATGTCACTGTAAAGAAAAGCCTTTGTGGCAAGGAGATTAACAGACAGAGTGCTTTACTCTTCCCCATAACCAGAATTTTTACAGTAGACACAGATTGCACAGACATAGTCTGGAAGGGCTAAAAGAAGCAGGGCATTTCTAGACAGGAAGCTTCCCTCAAGAATTTCAGAATATTTTCTTGTACTAGCACATGCAGTTTCTTATCTACACTTTGCAGCTGTCTAGCAGACACTAATGAGAGATTTCATGTTCATACCAATTACTTGAAATATTTAATGTCCTTCTTAAGGTGCATTTACACATCAAAGAAATAACTCAGTCCGAGCATGCCACAATGCTGCAGAGGAAAAGAAAATGTCCCCACTTTGTGCTGAAAGAGAAATGACTTTGAGTTCTCCTGCAGCTAAGGCTACATCATCAGTTTTATTTTAGATCTTCATTTTCAGAGGTTGATAACCCAGGGCAAAAGCGCTGTATCTGTACAATTCTGGGTAGACAGTATATCAGGTAAACACTAAAGTCATACCCTCCTTAGCCAGATAGGGACATTTTCAGGCAGGCAGCAGACAGGATCCCATGAACAACTTGGGCACAACAGTAGTGAAAGGTGTTGTGTGTAACTAATAGGCAGCTGGATTCTGAACCAAAATAACCCATTCTATCTTATGTAACTTGGCTGTTGTAGCCAACCCTTTGAGGTCTGAGACAAATCACTAAAATCCTCTGTTCATAAATACATTCTTCTGGAAATAATACATTGTTTTCTTTTATTGTTTTTTTCAGACCTCATTCAAAAAAATGTTCTGTGAAGAACACTGGGCATTAATTAGTCTTTTGTTATTCAAGAAAACAATTACTGAAACAATAGGTTTCAATTGATGAAAAAACTATCAAACACATAGGTTAGGTTGCTAGTGATGTGCTGCTGTGGTGGTGGCCACTAACTTACATAGTGAGTAGTAAATGTATAAGATTCTTTAGTTTTGGGGATTTTTTTTAAACTGCTGGAAAATATATTGAGCCATCTCTACCATTATTTACATGAAATCAAAGAAAGTTGGGCTTGGTAAGTGAAAGGATCCAATTAAATGCATATTGATCTCATTTTCTGTACTACCTTACTAAGAAATTTCAGCTCAGGGCGGTTGATTACAGTCATGTGAGGACTAACCCACCCCTGCCTAAGCCCAGCTACAGCTACAGTGCTTCTGGCTGGTGAGGTGGGATGTGATGCACTCAGAAGGCAGCAGATCAGCAGGGTGGTAAGGGGAGAGCTCAGCAGTGTCTGAGTGTAACACCAGGCACTGGAGCACCCTCCCTTCCCTGCGCCATGAGGAGACCTCCATCCTCCCTTTTCCATCCAAAGAAATTGGGTGCTACTGCCAGAGACTGCTGCTCACAAAGACATCTTACCCTCAGTACATGAGCATTATCTGGATTTGGCTTCGCTTCCTTTAAGATCCTTATTAGATCTGTCTCTGGTAAGGAAACATCTTCAGCTGTTAAATCAAATAACATTTTCCTAGCACATGCATTTAAATGGCTGCAGTTGGTTCTCTGTCTACTGTTTCATACTATTTGTATTTTAGTCTTTTTTAAGAAATGTAAATCAGCATTGGGAATACGTTTTTGGCCTTAAAATATCCAGAATAATAATCGGAACCTTTTTTTTTAGAATACTAACATAAACAAATACATTCACAGATATGAAGCATACTTGCCATATGTAGAGCGTGTTTATAAATAATATCAAGATTTTAAAGTCTGTAATTGTCTCCCATTTTTTTCCACTGCTTAGAGAAGAATTCAAAATCTTCGGCTTTTGAAAATTAAAAGTGTTAGTCTTTGATAGACAGTATTGTTTGAGGTAAAACAAAACCCCCTGCATTTTATTTTTATGGCAGTTAATATTCAAGTAACACAAGGTTATGTGTTCTATACTAAAATGGTGAGGATTTTTTTAGCAAAACATATACTCATCATTCCATTAAAAAAATTAATTGCTGAATTTTAAAGAGTAAATTTGCTATTATTAGCACAGGCAGTCTTTGATTTGCAGGATAGAGGAAATAAATGGTCCCTTAGATACTATTAGCAAAAGTCTGTTTCATGTTTAATCCTTTTTTAAGTTGGTACTCCCTTTGACCAGGAACTATTAGTCTTTGTGGCTTTTTTATTCCTAGGAAAAATTAGCTTTTGGTACTCATCCTCCATCCTCCTTTTAGGTGTTTGGGTGTGGGCTTTGTTTTTGGTTTTCTTTTTTTTTTTTTGTAAAAGAAGGCTGAAATAATTTAGAGGTACCCTTGAACTTTCGTTATGGTGTGGTCAAGTATGGTTCCATGCAGAGAATAGAAAAACTCAGTTAATTTCCCAGAAAATATTTGTGTCTTCATTCAGAACCCAGCAATTACACTGTCAAAACTGAAAAGAAGAAAAATCTACTGAAAGAGGTTACTGAGATGACAAAATCCTGGGAGTTCAAAGGAAGCAGGAACACAACCATCACTGGTCTTCAGTAAGGCAAAGGAACTAAACACTTTCAGGTGACCCTTTAGCAAGTTCAGCAGGAATGGACACAGGATCAGTGACAGGACACTGCAGCCATAAGTCAGCCACAGATTGCTGTAGCAAAGAAATAAACTTTCACTATGGGTACATAACAGCTTGATGTGTATGCGTGTGTGAGAGAAGATTTCACACCATCTTCTGAAGTGTGTGGTATCGCCTGCCACAGAAAATTAAAATGGTTTGAATTAATAATGTACTCCTTAATGGTTTTATAGCAAAATTTATACCAAATTTCAAGGTGATATGAGACTGTAAAGTGTTAGTTTACTCACAAAAGGAAAGCAGACTCAAGGTACTTGCAGAGGATGATTAGGAGCAGGAAATACAGGGGGATATAAAGGAAAACTATCCTCAGGATACCTGTAATACCAATGCCCATCAAAATTCTGCAGGCCAGAAACTCATAATGTTAATACGGAGAACTCTTGAAGAGAATGAATTGAGTGGATAAAGGTTTTTAGTGAAATATTAACAAATTTTTCATCCCTCTGCTTGGTTTAGTGGGGACAATAGACTTTCCTAGAAGAGTTGCAATGGGATCTTCTGCATATGGTTCTCCCTGTTCAGAACCAGAACAGTGGGTGAAATAGCAAGTACAGTGTAACAAAAGGAAGGATCCTAAGATGGACAGGACTGTAGTAATGAATCTAGAAATAAACATAATTAGTACAGTTGTATAATGTGTGTCCTGGATACCTGCCTGCAAGAATTTAAAAGGAATAAACTTCAAGAAAGAGGGTTTTTAAAATATCCATATTAATAGTATGTCTAAAAGCTGTTTAAAAACAAACTTTAAAAGAAGGGAAGATGCAGATTTCTGAAAGCAGACAGTTTATGAAAAGTGACATATCTCCAGCTGTGGAGTGGTCTGGGAGGATATTTGACACTGTGTGGGGTTAACGTTGCCATCTTTGACATTTCTGAGGACTGGCACGCAAAGGAAAGACCCAGCACACTGAGGGAGCAGAAGTGGGAAGTGAAAATTAACAAGTACATCATGGCTCAATGAGACAGTACCATTCCAGTCAGGGAATTCAACATTCCAGAGCCCACTGACTTGCCCAAATTGCTTATCCAAAGGCAGCCCAGCCCAGCCCTGCCTTTTCCCAGCCTGCGTGTTTACTGAGCCGAGGACTGGACAGGGTGTGTGCAGAAATGGACTGAGTGAAGTCATTTAGCATGCAAGTGCATTTCTGCAATGCACAATAGGTGAAAGAGATGATTTAAATGCTTTCTGTCAGTGGCAGATTAAAAGATCAAAATTAAAATTGTAAAGGTGTGTTGTGCTAAAAGGATGCAGACACAGTGTGGGACTGGCATTGTGGTGTCTGACTTTGAAGTGGCTGGCATCTTCTTCTGAAGTGCAATCCACCATGCCGTGTCAGCTGCCTGCACTCTCCACAGTGCTCTTCTGAATGAGATTCAAAGCAGCAGCACACTGAGCAGTGAGCCACAAACACTGCTCAAAGAAAAAAACTTAACGAGAGAGGTGTGTCTGAAATCACACCCTCCCTCGGCTTTGGACTCCCAGAAAAGGATGAGTTATGCTAGGAAGTCACACACCAAAGTTTCTCAGTACAGAAAACCAGCTTCCATGTTTCAGAAAAAATCTCTAGAGAGTTTACTCCAAAACTTTTGGACGAGGACACCCAGATAAGGCAGCTGTAGGAACCTCAAGCTGTATAATACATGTCTTGTTGAGGACATGGGGAACTGTAGATGTTGAGGTGCTGAACCACATCACCCCTGCAGTCCCAGCTGCAGAAACTGCTGTTGGGGTCCTAACAGAAACCATCTTGGTTATGCTGGGCTACAAGGAGAAAGAAAAAGGGAGCACAGCACAAAAGGCAGGCTGATGGGGCACATCCCAGCTGGAGTGGCTGAACCAAGAAGAGTACCTCTACATTTTTAGCCAAAACATCTGACACAGCTATGCTTTCAGATGAATTTATACTGCTGGTATCTATCAGACTTGCTCTTACAACAAGGTACTAGACCAAATGCCTAAAGTGTGGTATATATAGAGGAAAGCCTGCGACACAGCATGGTGGTGAAAATCCACTTACATGGAGTATGCCCAGGTGCAAAATTTCAGGTGTGAGGGAACTAACCAGGGAAACCTAAGTGTCTGCAGACCAAGGAGAAGGGATTTCTATACAAAGTATAAATACTGCTAAATTTCCCCAGAAAAAGTACCAGTCTTTTGTCTTCTCAGAAGAAGAAACTTGAAAATAGGGAAAGACAGAACTGAAGGAAATACCAAACAAACAATGAAACATAATTTTGATTTTTTCCTTAAATATCAGAGGTGCAAACTATGGTGTAATTTACATGTGAACTGTGAATTAGACAAATATACTAGCTACACTGGGTACATAGAGGCCACCAGAGCCCACCCTCAAAGGCTGTAAAGCAAATAAAGTAACATTAAAAGAGTACAACAAAACATAGAGTGAAGGCAAAACCATAAGATAAAGTATTTGCAAAAATAAAGTATTTGCAATAAATAAAATTTATTTTATTTGCAATAAAATAAAGTATTTGCAAAATACCCCTATTTGGGTTATGACAGCACTTCAGAAAACTGGTACAGGATTACATGCCACTGAGAAGAGTCCTGCATGCACAAAATACTATTCTTGCTTTACAGGAGATAAGCCTATTAAAAATCCTAAACCACACACTGAAATACATTTGTTTCACTCAAGGTAAGAAATTTCTAAGTTGTAGATGTCATTCATTCAGTTTTGCCAGTTACCATAACCAACCAGCATCACTGCTGCTCTTCTTTCTCTATATTTTTCCTAGAACCAGAAAGGGACTGTCTTTATCACAATATTCCAGGATCTTAACAATAAAATAGAAATAAAAAGATTAGGAAAGGAATTCAGCTTAATGGCAGAATGGCATAGGCCATGTTTGGCAGATTATTTTTTATTAAACAATGCTACTACATACACCTTATGTACAACTCCCCCTGCACTATAAAAGACCAAGAAAGTTGCAAAGTTCTAAGGATAGGACTTTTATCTATGTGAAAGATTACAGGTGGGATTTGGATTCCTACAACAGCTTGACTATTGCAGTAAGCTTGCCATTGACTGGTACACCTTCTTCTTAGTTGAAAAGTCATGATTTAAAATCTAAATCCAAGCACTGCTCAAACCCCCACCACTGAAATCAGGTGGGAGCTAATGATTAATTAGTTCATACAAAAGATGATGCAGAAGACACAAAACTAATACCCCAGTAGAATGGAGAGCACTATTAACAAAACCACTTACATTTGCAACAGTAATGGATAGGCCCTTTCCTTTCCAGGTTAGACTTGTAGGTCAGGAACTGTTTCTGTCTTTGGTGAGAGGCTTTTCATCTTGGCCAACTGAACAGTGCTGACAAACACTGACCTTGCTTGACCGTGGCCATTAAGTGTGTTCACCATGACAGATTTAACAGCACTTTACGCTGCTTTCTCTGACCCATTTCTTCCTGGCTTCCCATTCAGACCTGGCTCAGGATTTCTGTTTGCCAGGGTGAAGTCTCAGTAACAAATTTTCCCAAATGTGGTTTGCTGGTTTTAATTTTTTTTCCCTAATCTATGACCTGGCTTGGCTTGCTAAAGGGAAGAAGCTCAGCAGTCTGTCAAGTCTGACAGTTCCCCCCGGCTACAGAAGCAGACATAGCTCTTTCAAAATGTATTAGAGTGCCAAGGGGACTATTAAGAACAGGAAAAGAAGGCAAAACAGTCCACTGGATTCTACTTTCTGAGCAGGGAGTGTGAGATAAAACAATTAATGTCCTATGTTTGGACAGAAAACAAACAGAAAAGGAAGCTGCTTGTGGGAAATACAAATGCTAGCTTCTCTTGCATTCATAATTACAGAGCAGAGTTGTCCAGGTAATTCAGCTTTTTCAGTACAAATTTTCCATGTTTCTCAACTCAATTAATTATTAGACACAGTTGTGCAAAGTTTCACAAAAGGGGGTGTACGTGTTTGCTTGATACTGTGAACAGTTAAGTTTGATAGATGGAAAATATGCAGCGGTAATAGAGGAGACTTGAGTACAGGGAAGAACATAAGCACTATAAAATGTCATACCCTAAAATATCCCTGGTTCACTACTGTTGGGATGAACAGATAAGAGTGAGCAGTGGAAATTCTGTATTCCAGGGAAGAAAAACTTTTCCTTATGTGTCACTTGTTTGTACTCTAATAGTAATCATATATATGTTGATGGAAAGAATGGAGCTAGAACTGTCAAAGGTGGTTGGCTGTAAAAATGTATAATCTGTGTGTCACTTCCAAAACTGAAGTATTTTTGGAGAACAAACCGCTCTTGATTGCCTCCAGGAGAGCCTTACCAGTGAGAAGTCTCAAGTGAATGATGATCTTCTCCCATTCAGCACTGAGGATGAAATCGATAGCCCATTCTTTAACAGTTAATAATAATCTTTATATAACAGCAGTTAAAAAAAAAAGAGACAAGAATATTTATAAAAAATCTGATTTATCGCACATTGAGAATATGCTTTGCCTGCAGAAGCCATCTGTCTATGCACTTCACAGCTCTGTTTTCTGTAGGAGATAGGCTGTCATATGAAACATTTCTTTCTGCTGTTTATTTTGGGGTTCTCAGTTTGAAGGAGATAAAATATTTTGTATTTTGGTTTTTTTCAGCACAAGAAGACATATTTGAAGGCTGACACATGAATCAAGGGCCCAGGGAAGGTGTTAAGCTTGTATAAAAGTTTAAGTTGAAGTGACGATTGGGTCAGACAACTGTCAGTGTCTGGAAAAGCTTTCAGGTGAAGTGCCTTAGAGAAGGGTAATAGTAGTGTTAGTGTAGAATGAACCACTGCACTGAGCAGAGTAGTCTGGAAAAACCAGTGCTTTGTTTGCTCCAACACCCAAAAGTGCAGTTTTGATGCTGCAATTAGAGCAATAGTGCCCTTTTATAATTCTCTCTGAACAAGCATTTTTTTGCATGTATGAACATTTATGATGGAGTTCTACTGAGAAAAATGCATTGTTAATTAGCCAAAGATTAATTTCTTTCCTTAGCTTTTTATTTCTATTTTTAAGATTTAATTTTTTTTTTGTGAGGAGAGTGACTTCCCAGTTATAAGTGCACATCTTTGTGCCTCATTGTTAAGTACATCTAGTTACACACTAAACACAAGTGAAAAAGAAAATACAGTTTCAGAGGGTGATAGACTTGATCAGTATTGGATGCAGATATTCCAGTGACAAAAGAGGGGATATGCTTTACAGCTTGTTTTTCAGCAATATGGTCAACTTCAAGACTCCAACAGTTAGGGTAGCAGTGATGCTAATATTTTTTCTTCCACATTATGGAACATTCAGCCGGGCAAAATTGGCACATGCCAAGGTACAGTAGCAGAAAAGGAAGTACTCTAGTTAACCAAGAACCAGTATATCCTCAGCAGAGGAGAGAAAAACAAACATCTTTCCTTGAAAGAGGAAGCTTTCAATGGCAAAAGCTGAGATAAGAGATGTAGTAGGTTAAAAATGAATGAATAAAGAGGAAGGGAGTAATCTGGGAAGGAGGCAGCTGAAAGAATGAAAAGGGAAAATGAGAGAGAGGCACCCAGGGAATGAGGGGGAGGAAATAAGAACATTTAGATACTTATCTGGATCAGTTTGAAGACACTAATTTCTACAATATTTTCTCATAACTTTCAACAGGAATTGACTCAGGCTTATACTTGAATTCATATTTCTGTTAGACATGCAACTATATGCAGTAAAAGAAAAAAAAATTGCAGGATCTAGTTGTTTCAAAATAAACAGGAATGCTGGGCTGACAAGTCCAGAGGAAAACAATTCTGCTCATATATGCAATAAAATGGTTTATGTGTGTTTTCTGCGGGTTCAGTTGGAAAGTCTGTGCAGATGTGGTGAATACACACCTCACTGCTCCTTTAGTGGCTGTATTTTTTTGGAACAGAAGTTCATTTAGAACAAGTTGGATCTGGGAGGGAAGTAAGAAATAGCAGACAATTCTGGTATCAGATACCTCCACTACAAAAGGAGTAGATGTATGTTGAGATGGAAAGGTACTCTGTAGTGTTATGAAGCGAAGAAAGGCTTGGAAACCAGCACCTGCTCAGGACTTACTTACACAAAATCTTTAGTTCCTTCAGTTTTGTGACAGGTATTTTTATTTTTTTTTCCCCACTCAAAGAAGCAAACAAAATCCAGACAAGAAAGTTTCAGATTTCACCTTCCTTCATGGTCAAATCAAATAATCAACCCAAAAGGCCAAATTACCTTTTCTGGGAAGTTTAAAAGAGACTCATTACATTGGCTCACCAAAGACCACAACCACGGAGAACCTGAGTGAGGAGCAGATGTAGTTTATGGCAACAGTGAAAGAGCCAAACTTTTGATTACATTCCTGAGGAGAAGGTGCTTAGGAGGGAAACGGGAAAGAGGAGGAGAGCAGACAGGAGATATCCGATCTGAAAGTTGCCAGGGGTGCATAACAAATTGCTGAATGGGTGAATCAAAAAAGGATGTGGGAAGAGCACAAGCACAAGCTAGACTCCTTATAATAAAAGCACTTAGTGGAAAATATAAAAAACACCTGTAGCATATTAATATCATGTGTAAGAAGATAAAAGTCTTCTACATGTCATTTCAAAACACTTTCTCAGGACAGCATCTATTTTGGCCTCAGATGAGCTACAGGACACACCCTGGGGATTTCTGGGAGGAGCAGTGACCAGTTTGAACTCTTGCACTGCCATTGCACTTGCTTTACATTACAGGAGGCAATTCAGCAGATAGATCTGCAATCAGAGGAATTTTGATGTAAAAATGACACCAGTATATACCCGGTGTATTTTATGGCATGCAAGATAAACACTTAGCAAAGTTAGCAAAAGTTTTTCTGTTAATCACTCTAGTGTCCCAGCCAGGAGACCCACACGTATTGCCATAATGTGAAATAAAAAGAAAAAATATACATATATACTTTTTTCTTGCCAAGACATGGACATGCAAAAAATGCTTTTCAAAATTTTGAGAAGTCACAATACACAGTAGTGTATTCTTGTTTCCAGCTTCCAATATTGCCTGGTATTGGGAAGAAGTCCTGATAACAGACATATGTTACATGAAAACAACAAGCAAGAGAAGAAAAAGATGGATTTGAAGCTTTCCTAAACAAAACTCTCAGATCATTTTTATTACTCATAATTTGTTCTTTTAGGAAGTGATACCACTTACTGCTATATCCCTTTTTCCATCAGAATTACCCTTGAGGCACCGTAAGGATAGTCTGATTAATGGTCATTCCTACAAATCCAGCAGTTCTCCTCTGCAAAACTAAGAGGAGATCAAATAGAGTGACTGCAGCTGTTCAGCAGTACCAGCCAAAACACATAAAATTGGTCACATAAGGAGATAATGTTATTCTGTGACTTGAAGACCTTGGAGTAATTATCTTGAGAGAAGTCACTCCTTCTAGTGTTATTAAGTGAATTATTTTCACCCAAATTTCATGCAAGTCCCTAAGGAATCAATAGAATACTGGTTTTCACCGACTCTATAGTCTATATTTGATGATCCATGTAATTTTCTGTTACTGTGGTTCTTAGTGGGTTTTGAATTGTTAACATCTTTTTAATAAATTAGTTGGTCTCCCTGCCAGTTTCCTAACACTTTTCCTTATAATACATTACAATTTCTGATAAACAGCCTCTCCTTGGAGTTTTCCCAGTAATTACTGATTTTACAACATGCCACCTTAATATTTTTTGCCCTCTGTAACCATATTTCATCCTTGGAGCACTAAAGTAACACTCTTTCACCTGGACCCTCTCCACAGAATATTTATTCTGTGAAGCAATGCAATAAACAAAAAAAACAAAACCAACCAACCAACCAACCAAACAAAAACAAAAATAAAAAAGTAGAAAGAAGAGGGAAAAGGAAAAAAAATAACCCCCCCACCACCACTCCCTAAATAATTTCCAACATCTTAATGCAGAATCTGGTGGTAAAATGAATACTGCATGTGTTCAGAAAAGCCACAGTTCAGGCAGTAAGCACGTGCTGGTAGCTGTGCACAATAGCTTGCAGAGTCAGGGCCTGAATCAGCAGTATAACTGGAAAGAAAAAAAGGCAGAGACCAAAAAATCTATGACATGTGTTATGATGAGCTGTTTCATGAGTCACAGATGACAAAATGACAGTATGTACTCTGGTTGTTAAGAACAGGAAATTCTACCAGTATTTTTACCCTACTCTTTTTCAAATACTGTACATGAGGTACAATAAACTTCACTATTTGTGCTATGTTAATGATGCATTTCATTTCACATCACAGTGATTCTTCACCCAGTCTCTAGGACAAATATTTGTGAACAGTCGATCTTTCTTTTTAAAACCTAAATAAAAAATGACACTGAAATTCACCTGTGTGTAGGGCAGCCATCTATGTCTCATTCTGCACAAGACTTAAATGATGCCACTGGTCTTAGTATCCTCTGTGTCCATAACATATTTCAGAAAGCATTAAATGGTGTTGTTTAAAAATAATACCAGTAATAAATATAATAGGGAAAAATTAAATATATTAGAAAATGATGCTAAATACCAGTCCAGAGAGTACTGCATTCAAAGACATACTTCTGTTATTTTTTCAAGCATTCAATGAAGTGAGCAATAGTTTCTGTTTTATTTCGTATCAATTTACCTTATTCAGCTCCTCATTCCCTTGAGAAACTACCTGTGGGCTTCATTACTTGATTTCTTCTGCTCCTCTGCCTTTGGCTCCATGGAAACCAAGATAAAATTAGTACCAGAGAGGGAATCCCAAGTAGCCCTGAGGTAGAATCTTAGGAAATCCACCTTTTTTATTTTACAGAATCAAAGAATCAGACTGGTTACAGTAGAAAGAGATCTCCAGAAGTCATCTTCAACCCATTTGCCCAAGCAGAGCCACCTAGAGCAGGATTTCCAGGACAATATCCAGGCGACTTTAGAATATCTCCAAGGATGAGAATACCTCCTCCATGTCTCTGGGCAATCTGTCCCAGTGCTCAGTCAGCCTCAGAGTAAAAATGTGTTTCCTGATGTTCAGAAAAAACTTCCCGTGTTTCAGGTTGTTCCCATTGCCTCTGGTCCTGTCAGTGAGTGCCTTTAAAAAGTGCTTGGCTCCATCCTCTTTGTCCCCTCCCTTCAGGTATTTATATACATAGCTGTATGTATATCATGTGTCATATAGACATGTACATGTATGTCATATATACTTACACTCAGTCCCAGCTCTCTCAGCTTTTCCTCACAGGAGGAATGTTCCAGTCCCTTCATCTTGTGACCCCTCATTAGACTCTGCTAAATGTCCTTGTCTCTCCTGTTCTGGGGAGCCCAGAACTGGACACAGCACTCCAGGTGTGGCCTCACCAGTGGCGAGTAGAGGGGAAGGATCCCCCTTTCACCTGCTGCCAGTGCTTTGCCTAATGTAGCCCAGGGTCCCATTGGCCACCTTTATGGGAAGGGCACATTCTTGGTTTATGTTTGATGTGGTGTCTACCACAAGCCCTGGTCCTTTTCTGCTGAACTACTTCCATCTGGTCAGCCTTGTTTCTCCCTGGGTGAAAGAGTTAGCATTTCTGTTTGTTGAGTTGCCTGAGCTTCCTGTCAGTCCATTTCTCCAGACTTTTAAGAAATCTCTGGATGGCAGCACAACTCTCTTATGTACCAGCCATCTCTCTCAGTTACACACCACCAGCAACCATGCTGAGGGTACCCTCTGCTCCATCATCCAGATCATCAGTGAAGATGTTGAACAGGGCTAGATCCAGGACTGAGCCCAGGGTACACCACTACCTACTGGGCTCCAGCTGGACTTTGTGCTGCTGATCACCACCTTCTGGTGTCAGCCATTCAGCTTTCAATCTGTTGTCTGCTCGTCATCAGCAACAGTTTCTCTGTGAGGATATAGTAGACAGTGTCAAAAACCAGATTAAAGTTGAGGTAAATAGATAGTATCCACTGCTCTTACCCTCCTTATTTAAAAGGAGGATGTTAAACTGCATCTGTGGTTTGATGATACAACTAGTTCTCTGTCAGCATTTATGTGCAGTGAACAGTTCTAATGTAGTTGAGTGTGACAGCCAGTGCTTGGAGAGCCACTACAACTAGACAAGTATCAGTAGCAACACTATTGAAAACACTTGGCCAGGACTCATCTGAAAAACAACAAAAGGAAAGAAGCAAAGCTGGAAAAAATATAACTATCACCACCTACACAGGTTAGGATGGAAAACACCATTTAATCAACAAACACATGTAAGTAGTTAGTTTCCTTTGAACTTCTCTCTGGTGTATGAAACTACTGTGAAAAGCTCCATGGCTGTCATGATTTCACTACCATATAATGAGATAAGGGCAAAACTTTTAAGCATGCAGTTGCAAGGAACAGTCTGCAATTTCTGTCCTTTTCATTATCAGGCCATGAGCTAATTAGTCAGAATAAGTAGGGAAACTTGCCTCATGGCATATTAATTCACAATTCATATTCATGGGGGTTCCTACTCAGCCTCTCAAGCATCCTGGGCTGCCTACTGAGAGGCAGCATGGTTTGCCCTCCAGTACTGCCCTGCAGAAAAGTGGGTATAGCACCACTTACTGTGTTTTGAAGTCTAATTAGCTGTTTGTAAAAAGAAGTGAGGTTGGCAGATGAAAAGTGCTTCAGAAATGCAAAATATTATTAATAATAATAATAAAAGCACACACACCAAATAATTATCATAGCAAAACAACACTGATAACATTATAAGGTTACCAAACAGTATGAAATGGGTGTTAAAGGGAAGTTGAGAAAATACCTTCCTTTCCTTCAGCAAAACCCCTTGAATATCATTGTTCTTTTTTTAACAGATACTGTTAATAATATGACTGGCATTAAATGTTGTATATAAGCTAGGTGACTTTTCTAAATAGAGAAAATAGTACAGCTAATGTTTTAAAACCAAGTCAATATTAGGTTAACAAATACTGAATGTTAATCAGGAGGTTTTCCAGATTTTCAAGGACTGAATTGGCCAGTCTCTTGAAAAACATGACCTATTTTTAAACACTGATCTTCAAAATGCTCTACTTACAGTCTTATGTTCAAAGTATGAGGCTGCAAGGTTTGGAACAATCTAAATAATTGATGATCTTCTAATCAAAAGGGACATACATCAAAGAGAAAAAGCTACACTTCTGTTCATTGAAAGAGTTAGGAAAACATGGAGGAAAAGAAAAAGGAGTGTCGTGACTGAAAATATGGGAAAACAGTAATCAAATAACTACCAAACGATTTTTTTACAGACCACTCCTATCATAAATCCCACAAATTGTTTATGATGAATAATTCCATTGACAACATCAAGTAAAAACTGAATCCCAAAGAAAACTAAATTTTCACAAGTCATAGTTTTTATCTCTGTACACTGATAGACTCGAATTTAGGTATTCAAATACCTAATAGACAAGATTCCAATTCTTCAATATGTACCAGCTAGCGTGAATGTTTTTGTGACAAGTAACCTGATAGCTTGGAAAATGGTAGCTTGTCTGCTTAATAAACATCACTGGCTTAATTTATAGAAGTTAAAATATGTCAGTTAAACTGTTGAAAAAAACTGCAGAATTAGAAAAAGGTTTTATATTAATAACTGTACAGCAGCAAGAGTTCTGATGTGAATTAAATGGCTGTAAGTTAGGTCAAAATCAATTTAGAAATGCCACAGAGTATGTACATCTCAGGATTCACCTTTACCTTAATTCTCTCAGCTTTGTATGCGAATCACAACTAGGGATAGACATTTTTTAAATCTTTCAGTAGCAATGGCAGTAAATTTCCTTCCAATGTTATACAAAAGGAAAATTGTATCTGTGTCACCTAAGAGAAATATGGGCTCTGAGAAACCTGGTCTCGTGAAAGATGTTCCTCCCCATGGCAGGGTTTTGGAACTAGATGTTTTTTAAAGTCCCCTCCAACCCAAACCATTCTATTATTCTAGAATTCCATGATTTTATGATTTCTAGCACAGAAGAATATTGACATCACTTCTCCATGGAATATTCTGAATAAATCTTCTATGTATACAGTCATCTTTTTAATTGATGTTTATAAACTGCACTAAAATAGTCCTAAATTCTAAAACACTCCAAGCCCCACCATTTTAATGGCTATACTTCATTAACCTTTTAAAAATAGTCTGTTCAGTTACCACTTTGCAGTCTGTGGTTATGACAACAAAATAATAACCTTGGTATTTTCTTTATAGATGTTTCTTACTTATGCCCAGGCACATGCATTTTTCTGGTAGACATGTATTTTTTGCCTTGGTTTCTTTTTTTGCTGGCTTGTGGGACTCTGGTTCAAAAGCATAATCTTCTGCTCCTCTTATCTTTCTTCTTTAGGTCAGCCTCACCTTCACTCCTGTTTCTCATGGTTTTATTCAAGAAAGAGCAACAGAAAAAGGGCTTCTCCTTTTTCCGTATCACTATTGTGTATAGGCAGCCTTATTATTAATGAAAGATTAAAAGATTCTGAATCATCCTTACACCAAATTATTTTTAAACTATTAATATTAGGTTTCAATTTGTTATATGAGTTAAATCTAACATTATAAAAGTAACTATTTTTTTTGTCCTTCCTAGAGCTTTTATGCAGAGCTTCAATAAGAGTCTGTTTCAGTGAGCTGTATATGGTGCAAATAAATGATGGAGAGTCTATCAAGTGTGTTCTAGGAGTGCAGGCAAACAAGTTTGCCTTGCCAGACACCAGGTGAGCCAGATCAAAACCAGAGAAAAAGGAAGTCTTGATGGCACAATTCCTACGCCCTAAAACAACCACATCCATAAGTATTAATACAACGACTTGGAATACAGACTTCTTTTGAGTAAAAAGATTTATGAAATCGAATTTTGTCCTTTACAGGATACATGTACATAATGCTTATTATTATTTGTACACAAAGGAAAAAGTTCCTGCAACTGTCCAGTACCCACGAAAAACACAAAAAAACACCCCAAGGTAAGTTTTCTCCTAGCTAGAATGCTTTACAGGATGGAAGGAAGAAAAAAAGGATTCAGCACATAAACTCACACAAAAACATACATGGTTTTCCCCCTTTGTCCTTCTAAATCACTCTCAAGCTTTGAGTAACACCAAAATAGTAAATACCCATTTCCTCTAGCTGTCTCCTCTTTCAAAAATGCAGAACAAAGGAAGACAGTACAAAAAAAACCATGAGTTACTAAGTTGTTTTAGAATAAGAGCTGAATGTCAAATGATAAAATCAGATTTTTATTCCCAAGTTCTTGGGAATAGTTACAGAATGGACAACCTAATAACTTGGTATCTCCCATGTCTTGCACCCGAAGAATAAGCTTAAAACTCTCTCTGTTAAAAGGAAAGAGTATAAAGATACACAAAGATGTCTTTTGTCACATATTTGGACCTTTACAATGATTTACTGAAAAAAAAGTCAGAGCTACACACACCTTTGACTAATCTCCAAACGGCACGACTCTTTGACTCTTCTCCAAAGGAATGGGAATTGGATGTCTTAAATGACATCCTAGGGTCCTGTTGCTATCTGAAGCTGAATACAGAGGGATCTGCTTAGTTTATAAAACTTCTTCTCATTTCAGGATGTCAGCATGACACTGCAGTTGTCAACGAGGGCTGTTGCAAGAGCAAAAATACAAACTCTAAGGGAGTATATCTTACAACTCAGTCTTTGGGCTTGCAGCTCAGTCCTTTTCCCATTAGATAGGCAATATAGCTCTTCTCTTCTGTACCTGCTCCAAAACATGGAAGATAGCTGCTTTTTAATGAAAACAATTAGCTTAAAAATCATGCCATTCTCTATAAACTTCTCAGTTATGAGAAGTTGCAGACATATTTGGTGGTCAGCACTGGCTGCATTCACCAATGTATTACTAGCTTGCTTGAAACCCAAGACTGCTACCGAGAAACTAAAAATGTTTTCCTCCAGTCCCTTCTCGTGCTTCATGCATGAAGTTCCTGACACAGAGTACACCGCTCCCAGCTGAAAGGTGGCAGCTCTTTTCTGAAGGGCTGGTTCACAACAATGATTAAACACTTTCCTAACACAGTTGGGAGCACCTTAATTCTGAGTTTAGATGAACGTGCCTCTCTTTTGCCAAAGGTTATACAAAATTTGAAGAAGATTTGTTGCAACCACTGACACATCTGTCACACTTTAAGCCTTACATTTTTTGTAATTTGCCTCATCTAGCTTTTTCTATTAGTTTCTACAATACACTGTGACAGTTGGACAGATTCAAAGCCCTAGCAATAAGTGATAGAGCCTTCTTATGTAAAATGAAAATAACTATTTCAAATAGGTTAAATATATTTACACATGCAGAGATATAAAAGAGGTTTTGAGGTTTCCAGATGTGTATAATTCTGTACTGGGCTACTGAAAAGAAGCTGTGATCTAAAAGAGACTTTATTCAGCCATGTTTTATTTCTCTGCATTTAGTACAGTCTTTTACTTTCCTAGTCAGCAGCATGCCACCTGCTCTTTCATTTCCTCAAAGTAGGTCAGCAGTCAGCCATCAATCTTTCATCTTCATTACAGCTAAATCCTAAAGCCTGAGGCAAATGAACCATTTTAAAAGAGATGCAGTGATAGCTGTGGTATTCTCTCTCTTGTGTTAGCCATTTGCAGCTGAAAAAAAATCTCAAAATCCAGATGAAGCTAACCAACCTTTAACTGGAAAATAGCAGGGATGAAAGCAGTTCTCACAAGGTCTTTGTAAAATCCAGGGACCAATTCTTAAACATAGCAACATGGGGCCAGTCTTCACATCACATAATCTCATATCATTATTAAACTCTGAAATTCAAGTTGTACCATTACCCCCCTCAAAGAAGACAATTCTAGATCTTCAAATAATCTAGTACCTTAGAAACATGGTCTCACTCCCACACACAGTGCCTCTTTACTCATGATCAAATTTTAGCTATATATTTCTAGATGAAGCCAGACTTTTCTCAGTGGTATTCAATGAAAAAACAAAAGGCACAAATTGAAATGCAGGAAGTACCATTTAAACATGAGAAAAAAACGGTGCTTTTTTGATGATGAGGGTGGTTGAACACTGTAGCATTTTGCCCAGAGAGATTGTAGAGAGTCCACACTTGAATATATTCAAAATACGATTAGACATGATCTTGAAAAATTCACTATAAGTGACTCTGCTTTAAGCAGAAAATATACAGAGATCCCCTCCAGTCTCAAAGATTCTATAATTCTATATTTAATTTCTTAACTTCAATTTATTTTTCAGGAGTCAGTTTGTACGAATTAAATAAAAATTGGGTAAACACTGAAGATCTCTTCCTCTTTATGACATATTAGAAGAATATGTTTTCCCATCATAGCACAACTATCAAAAGCTCTAAAAATATGATATTGTGACATACTTGGAAAAGAATTCAGGACACCTGGTGTTGGGAATTACATTCCAAACATTCTTCCATCAATGTTCAGAAATGCTATCTACAGTTTGTCAGAATTGCTCTCTATATTCTGTGAAAACATTATAAAGAATAGAAATAAAATTAAACGCAAAGAGAACTTAAAAATACAGGGGTATCCCCTCTCTCCATAGCTGATGCATGTAAAAGATGTACTTGTAAAAATCTATCTTGCCCAATGCATGTCTCAAGTCCTACCAAACCATACCTCCCCTGGGGAAGATTCTGAAAAAGGCCAAGCATATAGAAACAACTCTCTAGAATATTCTATTGTCTGTCAGACAATGATTTCTTCAGAGTGAGGTCACATCTCCTTATTTAACACCTGATAGCTTTTTCTTTCATGAGTGTGCCCAGTTGCTGTGTTAATCCAATGGAAGCTTTTAGGATGGACAACATTTCACAGAAAAGTTCACCATCTGCAGTATGTGTTATCTGTTCTTTGAACTTGCCAGTTCCACTTCACACTCCTTAGCTCTTGTATAGGAATAGACTATGAGTGATCACTTCTAATCACAGTTTCTAAGCCACTGAAGACTTTATTTTTCCTTTCCCTCATCCATTTCTTTTCCAGACAGAAGTGATCCCAGCCTATTCCTTGGATGGGGACTAGTCCATACTTCTCAAGGCTCTACAAAGCTCTGGATGTTTTCCATCTCCTGGAGGTCAGGAACTGTGTGGGGGTTGTACACGGTATAGGTATAACTCCACTCTGGATTTAAGCACTGGCATAAAATATCTTTATATTTTGTCCCCTACTTATTTTCTTTTAATTCCTTACACTTGGTTTGCCTTTTGACTTCTATTGTGCATTAAGATGATATTTTCTTAAAACTAAGTGTTCTTGTATCAAGATCTAACCATCACCTGCCATTTATTTATATGCAGCTTCACTTATTGTGTCGTTTTTCCCTTAAACCAGAAATCTTGTTTGGCATTTCAATTTATGAAATCAGTGTCATAGTGACTTGTGGAAATGACTTGTCGAATTTCATAATTTTATCTGCTTAACTAATTACATTGATAATTTCTGATATGGATCTCATTTCATATTAATTAAAATTTTATTAATTTATTAAAAGTACTCCAAACACTAGAAAAGAAGAAAAAAATATCCATATTGCCTCCACAGTGATCTTTTCCATCTTATTCCAGCCCAATTCCTTTGTAATGCCATTTCTTATAATATTGTTTGGAGGTTTGCCATCATACATACATTTCCATCCTGAATGTGTCTCTGGAGTGCTTTAACTGGCTGTTCTTTTTTCTATATTAATGTATGCAAATGAAAAATATGAAAAAAACCTAAAAATACTTTGGTTTAAACTGCTCACAGCATTATTGTAAGATTAGATCCCAATGAAAGCATTAAAGATGTGTGTCCTCAACCTGTGTAGCAAAGCTGAAGAGCATCTCCATTTTGGAATCAAGAAATACTCATTTTGCTTTCATCTGCTGCTCAAAGTTATGTGCTGGCTCAATGGTATTATTGCAAACAGAAAATTCAGTAAATGGAACTTTCTATCATTAGCAAATGATAGAACAAATAGAACAAATCTAGATAGAACAAATATAACAAAAGACAGAAACAAATCTAGGATATAGGTGTGCTGTTCCACTTTTATTTGCAACATCCCCACAAAATGTGAGATAATCAATCAGAGCAGTTAGATAAAAAAATTCCTTTTCTGCAGGGAAATAACCAGCACACAGAAAGAAATAACAGAGGGAATATCCAGCTTTTGTCAACCAGAATCCAAACCATTGGTTGTTTCAGTTATGTCCCTGACCAAATACCAGAACTGAAATATCAACAGTCAAGATACTAAATATATATATATATGTACATATTAACACACATTCATACATATACATGCATATCTATATGCAACATATTGAAAATAAATATTTAGAGAAACATTTTTTCACAAATATGTGCCTTTTCAAGTATTTAATTCTGAACAGATTAGAAAAGACTTCTCCACACTGGTAAGCATTACAATATTTCATTGGTTGATGAAAAAAAGCAGACATAATAATTTTAAAATATAAGGAGGGTATTTCCATAAAATGAGGATTCTAGCTTTGTAAATTCTAACCTGATATAAAGTGATAAAAGAATCATAAACTGCTTAGAAAGATTCTCAGATATCTGAAATTCTTACTTGGGTCATAGATGCTTCAGGAGAAAGCAACAGAAATATCTCAGAATCAATGGAAAGGGTTGAATAAAATTGGAATTCCAAAGATGTGCACCAATAACTAAAAACTAAAAAGTTTTCAAGAACAAGTAGCTAATAGGCAACAATAAGTTTTTTTAAAATGTACCCCAAAATAAAAAAAAAAAAAAAATGATCCATGACATTGCTGTTAAGGTGAGAAGTAATGATGACAACAGAATGAAAACTCAGAATTTTCTGTTGAAGAGTGTTGACTACCAACACCAAAAAAACCCCAAACCCAAACAAACAAAAAAACTCACCCCCCCCAAAAACATACAAAAAAAAAACCAAACAAAAAAATCAAACAAACAAACAAACAAACCCCAAAAAACAAACCAAAAACCAACAACAAAGAGGGCTGCCAGGCAGCTACAGCAGTGGGGACTGGGTCTCTCCCTTTATGAGGCACCCTCATGGACCAGGAACTCACTCTACCTCCACAACTGATTAGCAAGCATTTATTTTTGAGTCTTAACTACAAACCATTAAATCAGGCCTTACTGGGAAGCCTTACCCTGACTGTCCAGAAGTATGTCCATGCCAACCTGTGTAGCTCATGGCTGATTCATAACTCCTTCTTTAAAGAAAATAAATGAATTATTGGATTTGAGCAGTCTCGACATTCTTAACAAAAACAGAAGTACCTCTCTTGGGAAATTGTCCAATCTGAATCCATTTTTCACTTTTTCTTCTTACTTGTGACTGATGGTCAGTGCAGTCAGGTCATCACCAGTCTTTAATAGCTGCTCAAGAGTGGGCAATGACCTAAAGCTGAGCTGGCCTAAGCCACAAGTTTGCTGTCCTTTCACACAGTCAGTTTTATGAATGACCTGCACATTATGGTAGTGAAAGTGAGCATGAGGTAAGATTTGTTAAGCGTGAGAGTTCATGGAGACAGGCAGGAGAAAGCAATATAGGAGGGTAGAGAAGCATGGAAGGAAGGAATGCAATTCCCAGAACAGAGCTACTGAAGGCCTAAGAACAAAGACAGTTTGGAAAGTAGACTTCAGGGTGGTTCATGCCTTTAAAAAGCAAGATGTCCTCTGTTTTATAGCTTTAAAAAATACTCAAAATATATTCAACTGAAGTATTGCTAATACATATTGGCCCCATTAATAATGTGGTTAACAGCTATTATGTGTTTCTTCTCTTTTATCTATGGAGAGAAGTCTATACAGCAGGGTATTTTACAATTAAAATGCATAAACACATTCTGCTGCATACTAATGCAGGAGACAGCTAACGAGAAACAATCTTTGCTTTTGAGCAGCTGAGATTTGGGAAAATCTGCAAGTTTTACAGGAAAGTTCATTCTAGGGTTTGCCAGGGATGCCTTGAGAGGCTACCTGGAACAGAGGCTAGACAGAGTTAAAGGAATAAAGTAAGTATTTATTAAAAATGCCTTCAAAAGATACACCTTGGGCAGTACAAGAGCCTGGCTGTGGCTCCACCCAAGATGGACCCAAGTCCATGAACCAAGTCACGAGTTTTGACACTTTTATAAGTTTTGGTCCATTCACATATTGGGGTCAGTTGTCCAATTACAGCTTCAGATTATGAAGTCCCATCCTCCCAGTCTGTTCTCCTCAATTCGCTGTTGTTGATACCTTTTGGGCCTGAAGCTGCAACGGTATCCTTGGTTCTCGGGCTGAAAAGGGTTGTTTTGTCTAACTACTCTGTCAAAAGAACTTGCTAACACTTTAAATGAAGTTCAGTTATATACAAATGCAGTACAGAATCTAGAAAATATGAAAGCTAAAACTTTAGGCATCACCAGAAGCCAGTAAAAAGGTTTTTTCTCATTTGCATATGAAATATACATTTAAGTTTTAGAGTATGCTTATCAGAGAAGAAACAATTTTACCCTCTAAAGCAAAACAATTTTACATACCTAAGATATAATCATGTAACGGCTTTGATTTACTACCATATGGGAAACTCCAGCAGAGAAAGGCCCAAGGCACTTACAAAATGTCCGGAGTTGGTATGAGCACTTCTTTTAAAAATAATTTTGAAAATATGACTGCATTGTGTTGCTGGGGAAGAACAGAGTCTTCAAGGTTTGGGCACAAATACAGTCGGTTGCTTACAGATGCTGCTCTGTAAGAGAGCGTAGTAACAACGAGGAATCCAGGAGAAACAAACACAGAAGTGAAACGATCCGTACTGCACAGCCATAAAGAAGATGGCTTTGCTTCAAGGAAGCTCTTCCTCAGGCCCTCTGCCCACCAGCATGAAGGCTGGGTTAAGTCTGCAGCACTCTGCCATCTGCTTGTTGCCTGTGGGTGTGCCCTTGCTGTCCAGCCAGCTCTCCCTGTCTCCCTGGGTCTGCTTACAAACAGAAGTGCTTCACCTGGCACTTCACCTCGAAGGAAAAGTACATCAGTTCCTGTTAAGTTTGAGCAGCACTGAAGTGGCTTTAGTGCAAAGCCAAGGTGCTCCTTTTCGGTGAGAGTGCATTACTTCATGGTCAAGCACTGCATGAAGACCTTGTGGCAGGTGACTCACTGGCTTGCTTTTCCAAATTGACAACAGGACTAATCACTGCCATTAATCCGTTCCACTACAATTTGTTGGCCAGAACTCAGGACTTTCTAGGCAAATGATACTACCTAGAATTACCTATAATATAAGCTTGAAGCTTGCCTTCTCCATAAAGTTGCTTATGATTGAAAGAATGGTTTTAAAGAAGCACCAGAATATCCAGATAGTATCTTTTCAGTATCAGCCTGTTTAAACATTTGAAGGAACAAGAGAACATTCTTCCCCCAAAGAAGTATAAATTACATTAGATCATTTGCTATCCTAAATAGCTAGTTTAATGCAGAATTCTTTATTTTCAGAGATGTCTGGTGGGAAGATTTTATTGGTCTCTATTGCAGCCTTAGCATATTTGTGGTTCATTATGGTTCTTTTTATCCATATCAGCATCTGGTTTTGGGCATAAGCATTAAAGTCTGTCTTTCTTTATACAGTGATGGTTTCTTCCAGAAAACAAGAGAGATAATACTAGAAAGGGTTGAACATTGTGTACCCAGAATAAAATGCAGCAAGGAAGATTAATCAGTTCCTAGACTGTTTTCTGGAAGTTTTTCCTCATCAGGTTTTGGTGATCGATGGAGAGAAGAGTTTTCTTATTTTTCTCGCTTCTGATATTAGCAACTTAAATCACTGAAAAAAAGAGCAAAAAATATTCCTGTTTGGATTATAAAGCCTGTAAACCCTGACACTTGACATGAAGTTCAAGTAAAAATGTGTCCAGAGATCTCATAGAGACTTATTACTGAAAGAAAAAGGTAAGCATGTGAGGAAAAGGTTCTATGACCTTGTAATGTGGTACTGCTTAACGAATACTGAAATATCCTAAATCCAGCTATGTTTCTCTTTGGTAGACAGCTCCTAACTGCCAAAAATATCAGCATTGTCCTTTACCAACACTGTATTCTTATAAAGGAGCATACAATCAGTGTTAAGATTGGCTCTGGCTTCGGAAAAATAAATGTGAATGATTGTATCCTATGCATTTGGAGTTAAAAGTGAAGAAGTGTCACTGGGTCCATCATATACTGAGCCTCCTCAGTGAATGAACAAAACTGTCACAGTGCATTCTGTGTGAATCAGCCAGGTACCCTGATAGCTGATGTGTCTGCTGTTTTTAATGATGGTTAATCATTTACTGGTTGTCTCACACAGCAATCTCAGCAGTGTTGCTGTTGTAAAGTGGTAAATGGCTGCTTAGGTCTGTGCGTAGGTATTGACTTGTTGGAGTTAGATAACTGACATCTGATTTCCTTTCCTCCAATAGACAAATTCACTGAGGACTAGGCACTATGCCTTGAAATCCCAAGGGAGGAACAATAGTTTGGAATTCCATTTGAAAAGATGGGTCCTGTTGGGTACCTCTGGCAGCAGAGTCCTCAGACTGGAGCAGCTACTGCAAAGTAGCAGTGACAGGCCAGAAACATGACTACATAACAGTGACACGAGTAACAATAATTGTATAACAAAACCCCTCCACTATTATGCTTCCATATTCCAGAATAATAATTCCACTCTAAGAACCTTAATTCCATACTAAAATCAGTGTTGCCCAAGAGCACAAGCACGAAAATACCCAGACAAAAACACTGAGGTTAATTTAGTCTAAAAATGTCTGAGGAGAGTAACTGAGTGGGCCATATGATGACAAGTAGAATTTGATTTCAGTAGCTGTAATGCCACTGTAAAAACAGTGGAACAACTTATACATTTCCTCAGAGTCATAATTAGTTCATGGAAGTGATCTGGGAATCACTTTGACAGTGAAGTCCAAAATTTTGTTCAATGGTGTGCAACAGTGAAAAATAATATACTAAATATATGGAAGAGAATGAATAATAGATAAAACACATTACACAGATCTAAAATATGCAATATTAGTCATCCTAACTAAAAAGGATGCTTTAGAGTCTCTATGTCACATGAAAAAGAGCTTAATAAGACTGGGACTGTCTACCAAAGAGAAATGAGGAAAATAAGGTTGTAAACACACAGCTGCATAGTAATGATTGGTGCTGCCAAAGGAGATGTGGAAGACTCAACTCTCATCTTTTTCCCTAAAAGAAAAATAACGTATGCTCAATGAGACTGAAAAGCAACATTTCCAAAACTGAGAAAGGAAGCTCTTCACACTGTGTCTAGTTAGCAATTACACTGATTTGTGCAAAGTTTGCAAGAGTCAAAACCCCCTGACATTTATGGGAATAACAGAAGTGTTCAGTTAGTGACAGTATAAGAGTTATACTATAGAGCTATACACAACTGCTCAAGTTACTATTCATTATGAATCACAGCTGAAATGTTCAAGTGTGACAAATGAACTTTCAGATGTACACTACACATTTCTGGCATCCACCTCTGAAAGTATTTGGGTCAATCATCATATAAATGAGGTTCTGGACAAGAGGAGTTACAAGTCTGGTCAATGGTAGTGGTTCCTACATTCCTGAGGTGGGGAAGTACTGTTTTTTTTGGGAGGCAGAACTAAAATTGGAATTGTTTATTGAAAAGGAATAAGTACCAGCAAGCCTCATCTTGTTAAGTAGCTGTTGTTAAGCAGCAGCCATTCATCCTGCCATTTTGGAACTGACCCTGCCCTATTTCCTTATTTTTGCCAATTTGATACATGTTTCCATGGGAACAGAAGCAGGACTAGCCACCAGCTGAGTCAATCTCAGCTGCTGGCTCCCAGCTCTCACGTTTTGTTCTGTTTCCTTGGAAACTGATGTCAAATGAAAGAGAGAAGTAAACCAGCTTTTACTCTTTAGTATTTACTCTGTCTTTGGGTCTGCACTAGATCCTCTGGGCTAGTGAAAGGTTTACAGATTACTTTAATGGCCATTCATTTTCCTTCTTTCTGGAGCATCTGTCAGCCACCAGAGCGTCCCAGCAGATGCAAGCAAGAGTTCTCAGTTTCAGCTACTCCTGGTGGGCTGCCTGCTGAGAGCTACAATGGCAGGGTTTGAAAGCAGGCTACAGATTTCAGGAGACATTTGGCTCCCACAGTCTGTAATATTTCAAATTGGAAGGAAAGAAATTAAATTTATTTAAAAAATAGTAGGGGAAACAGATGGGTGTAATGATATTTAGAGAACAAATTGACTAACAAGTTCTGACCTGCATTAGGCTGAACACCCCAAGAAACTACTTCAGCCAATTAAATTTTTCATTTCACATTCACATTTGAGAAAATTCTCTCTAATCCAGCTGTTAGCTGACTGAAGAGCACAATATAAACAAAACCCCATAAACACATCTGTTTATGCATATATGCATATATACATACGTAGAAAGAGAAAAGAATGTGATCCGATTTTTTAAAAAGTCAAAGAATTTACAAAAATCTGCTTGAGTGCATGAATTTGAACCAGACATCTTCACCAGTTCCATAACTATGTTACTCCCATCTTATCATGTGAATACTAATACCACTCCTCCCCATCCCCAGCCCACCCCATCCTCCCCTGTTTATAATTTTGGACCAAAGTATTTTCCAGTCCCTTCAACAGCAGTATTATTAATGAGAATGGATATTAAAGAAAAACATCTACATCTGTGCAGTTGAATCCAAATGTTCACATAACTTTCATTGAAAAAATGTAGGGAGAAAACAATTTTAAAAGCCAAAAGTCTGTCCTAAGGAAACATTTTATATTTGATGGCCACAGCTCTTAGTTAACTAGTCCATCAGGGTATAGTACCATGCTCACCTTGGACTTTCACACACAATATATGCACTCCTTCCTGAGTATTCTTTACATCCCATCTCAATTACTTTGGCACAGCTCTCACTTACCATTGACTTGGCATTACTATTGTAACTTTTAGAATTGTATATCTATATACAGTTAAATTCATCTACAGCCCAAATAACAGTTCAGTAGTATTGATTTCTTCAAGTTCTAGGAGCAGTCCCATACAAAAGACAATCAGATACCCAGGCACAATATTTATTCCTCTAGTCCTGTTGTACCTATATCCATCTATTCATATACTCAACATATCTGGGTGCTCAGAGAGCTGTGTCAAGCCAGCTAAACATGGTTTTGTTCTGGGTTAGTTATTTAAATGAAAACTTTAGGCAGTTATAATTGTTTTAAGCCAGGCATTTCTGTCAAATTCAAAAAGATATAAGATGTACTCAATCTATTTAATCTATTTATGGGTTTCCTCCAGCTGAACTTAAATCTATAATTCCATCTTCCTCTATATCAGAAAGAGTTTACATCACAAATAAGACAACATTTATTTTTACTGCTGCAGCTGCAATAAGGAAAGAGCATTCCACTTTATGTTAAGCTTTGAAATGTCTGTCCTCAGTCAGCCCTCATTTTTATGTTCTGAAATAACTTGATATAACCTCTTCCACTGAACAATACAGGTACTAGCACAAAGACTGGGACTTGTCCTGAAGGACTCTACCGGCTACATGCCTCCTTACTAGAAATTGAACTTTTATTTATTTCTTAGTTCTGTTTCCTTATTCTAAAGAACTTCATACCCATTTGAGGGCTTCTCTTGTATTCCATGTCTATTTCCTTTCTGTGAGAGCCTTTGATGAAGGAAACTGATGAGTCCTTTTTGTGAGACCTAGCTGGCTGTGTCAGCTTCTATTCGTGTCTGCTGGCTTCTTCAAAGGACTTCACTAAGTTTTAATGACTTGTTCCTTCACAAATGCTATGTCGACTCCTCCTCAATATAGCATATCAATTTCTAATTCTATTCCTGATTATAATTTTTATCAGTTGGCCTACTACATTAACTTACAAGTTTAAGGTTTCTACTCTGTCTTGAAAACATGGCAAGGTATTTGCAACATTTTACTCAGATATCAAAGCAGCTCTGATCTAATGATATATACTGTTGTCAGTAGCTTGACAATTATTCTTTTGAATTGTTATAAAAAAACTGGGAGAATAGAATTTTTTTCCATTGATTTATTTCTGATCAGTTTCTTTCCCTATTTCTATCAGCAACTCCAGTCACTCCTCAGCAAGTTCATCGAAAGGGTTCTAGCCCAGCAATCTCCACAAATCCTTTCATTAAGAATTTTGCTGAACAAAGCAGCAAAGCAATCATTTAATCATTCTACATAGCCTTATTTTCTTCAAGTAATGATCTTCTATTCTGCTTAAATATTATTCCCAAGACTCCATGGCAAACTCGGTGTCATTGGTTTTTACAGAAAGATTTATTATTCTTTTTTCATTCATTGTAAGATGCTTTTCTGGACTGCTTTATTGTCTTCTACATTTAACTTACCAGACATTATGATCCTGTGTATTTTCCCTGTTTGGATATAATTTTATTTTTTTGAAAGATGTCTCCCTGCAGTTTTGTCCTGCTGAGTCTTTTCTTTTTCAAGTCTTACTTGATGTTTGGCATGAATTTACTCTGTGTCTCACATATGAAGTTCTTAATACTCTCTAAACCACCTGCAAAGATTCAACTCTCTACAGTTTTCTCTTCAGCCTCTCTTTAAGAAGCTTCCTCAATTTAATGTTCTTCTGCTTTCTGAAGTTGAGTACCACTCAACAGACCTTTTTTGGTTGTTGCTTCTTCAAAGCTATCAAAACTAAGAATGATTTATTTGTAACTATGGAAAACTCTTTCAGATATCAAGGCTTTGGAGGAGATTCTGTGCGCTATTCAGAATGAAATCAAGGGTTAATTCTCTGTCTGTGGGCTCTCTAATCTGTTGAATTACAAATGAGTTAGTCTGAGCAGCACATTTGTCCAGTTTATATAGCCCTTTTTTTGGTTTTGCAAATTATGAGCCCCTCAACAGATCAGTCAAAGCTGACCTTCTGGCTTGTTGTCTAGTAATATATCTGCCACCACTGTTATACACTTGTAACACATAGGAATTCTGTCTCACACACTGAAATTATAATTTGGTAATATGAATTGACTTTTCTTTAACATACTGCACTACTCTGACACTGGCATAGCCTACTAATCTTTCCTACATATTGGTATTTCTGTTGCTGTTGCAACATCATCATATAAGGTTTCCTCATATTGGTTTCTGCATTTTACATTTATATCAATGCTAGAAGCCCAAATAGGACACATCTCACTGATCTCTTTTTCTCTTCTGTGTCTTCTAAAATGGCATCTTGTTCAGGTTTCTTCCTCTATTTCATGTTTATTACCATCCCAGGGCAAACTGGAGCGAAACCTTAAATACTGGTATTCCAGAAAACAGAATGAAGTTTATTTTTAAATATTGATAATGTTATTGTAAGAATGCATAGAGGAAACATCTCAGAAATAACTACTTAATTGGTACTAAGACATCAAGGAATGCAAAGGCTGCTGCCCTCGATAAACATTGGCATCCAGTGTGCAAGGTACTACTTTCATTGAATCTTACACTAATTCAAGAACTTTTTACCTTGGAAATTATAAAAGGTGGTCTATTTCCCCTACAAGTTATTATCTTTTAAACATTATCACTGTCTACCTTCCAAGGCCACAGAAATCCAATCTGTTTCATAGATATTTGTGTTGGAAGAAGATAAGCCACTCAGAAGCTTTCAAGCTGAACCCTAAAGTAAAAGAGTTGCTACACCATAGAATCACAGAATATTCTGAGTTGAAAGGGACCCACAAGGATCACTGAGTCCAGCTCTTAAGTGAATGGACCATACAGGGACTAAACACATGGCTTTGGCATTATTAGTGCCATGCTCTGACTAACTGAGCTAATTAGAAGCAAGAGGTGAGTCTGAGTGCATGTGTACACATGGACCCTTTCAACTATACTAAGTACATAATTGAATTATGATATGGCTATTGCACAGACTTCACTTTCTAAAGAATTTTGCTATTTCAGACTGTGGTTTCATTCCAACACAGCTGAGCAACTGAAATTAGTGAGCTGGTTTCCTAAATATTTTTTGTCTTGTGGCTGGATTCTCTTCAGCTAAGAGTGAAACTCCCCTGTAACATGTCATTTAAAATATCAGTTTTTAGACAAAGGGATAAACTCTGTGACCCTGCTCTTAGAGGAGACACTACCAGAACCTCTCCTTCACACAGCTGGCTGTTTCCAGCAAATCTGTTGTGGTCCTATGTCCTTAAGAGCTGTATCTGCTCTAATTTGTTAGATTTGACTGAAATAGGCAAAGTTTGTTAGGCAGTAAGAAAAAAAAAATCACACAGGGCACCCTAGCACATAAACATTGCCTTGTTAAGAAAGCAGGTCAAAAAGCAAAAAAATGGCAGAGCCTTGCAAATCCCTTCTACAGCCGTATTCACAGAAGCACCATAATTCCTCATGGGCAGTAGAGCCCAAGAGCCCAGCCAGTGAGACAATGAAGGAAGGATGCACTCCAGCTCACATGACTGAGAGCAACTTAGTCTGACAGGAAGCTAGCACAGATGTGAGCAGAACTGCAAAGCATTTTGATTGTGCCAAAAATGGTGAATTATGATGAAAAAAGCAAGTTCCTAGTTCAGCCTAGGAAGAACTTAGTGAGAAAAAAAGTGATTGGTCCCTCCACTGGTGTGAAAAATTAGCAGAAGGAGAAATGTTACAGCCAATGCAACTAGGAAAACATATGAATAGAGGTAACATTATGGTTCAATCCCCCGTTTCTTACACTGCTGCTTGAAGTTGAGAAGCCCTTTGTGTCACCAAATTCTTTTGTATTATGTGAAAATTAAGCCTACAGCACTCTTAAGAAATGTACATATGGACATTGTTACTGTTCTGCAGATTAGCATACAGTTAGGGAAGCTTTAATGTCGTCCCTGTCTTGGTCTTCAACCTCTTTTATCCAGCAAGTTTATTGTCCACATATCATTAACTACTTCCCCTACTGATGACTGGAGGATATGGATGCTTTATGATTCAGTCATTAAAACATTTAACATAGTCTTATGTCTTATGGCAGCCACAGACATGCTTTTCATAAAAGAAACCATACCTGTGGGGTCAGGATGCCAGAAACAGGTCTGAAAACTGACAGACCAAACATCCCATAAAATTTCTGCCTTCTGTAATGGCCAGAGAGTCTTTAAAAATGCCTTCACTTCCCTTTGTATTTTTAGATTTAGACTGCCTATCCTCAGGTTATAAGGCATGGATTGCACAGAATTTGCAAACAGCTCCAGAAAAAGGAGCCTGGATTTTTAAGTTCTGGGTTTAAGAACTCTTTTAAAAAGTTCTTGATAATTTACTGCTGTTCCTTCATTAAAATGAACTATTTTGTGAATCACAGCAAACATCATAGGACATTACCAGTCTTTAGGCTTCTTGTCTTGGTTCCTCTGACTGACGTGTTTATGAAGACACAACAGAGGACCACCTGATAGAAGCCAAATGCAGAACTATCACGTAGGAAGCTGATGAGCATTCATAAACAGAACTCAAATGGTTCATTAGCTAGAATGACTGATTGCATTCATGACTTTGGAGCCTACATTTAGTTTAATCTTTATCACTTGGATTAGCCTTAACTGACAGAAATAATCCCTTTAAAATTATTTCACAGAATCAAGTGGGACAAGAAATATCCACTACAAAACATTCCTGAAATAAAACATAAACTTGCCACTAGTAGTGTTTATGCTGTGGCAAGTATTTTTCAAACACAGAAAAGATAATATGTGCTCAATCAAACTCAACTAAAGAATTCATCATTACACTTTAAAACCCTAAAAATTTAAAAAGAACATAATAATAACAACAACAACAATAACAATAAGAGCAGCAAAGACAATTGTCATTTGCTTTTACACAGGAGTTTTTGAGACCTGAAGAGGTGTGCTTCAGGAAAGCAAATTGCAGTTTACCTCACTGCTTTTATAGTAAAATATTTTATGCACATACAATAGTTTAATGACTGTATTTGCTAGCATGATACTTTTACTTCCTTCCCACCCCAAATCCATTAGCTTAAAAAATATTCAGCGTAATTTACAGTAAGAGCTAAGAGCTCTAACAGTAAGTTCAAGTCAATTCTATGCTGAGGGATCAAAATATCAAACATTGTCATGTGTGCATTCAGTGAATGCCACTTTGCATGGGCCTGTATAATTCCAGGAGAATTTCACTGCTTATGAAAAGTTCAGGCAACTGGTGTGCAGCCCTGCGGTCTGGAAAGCCCCAAACATGGAAAAAACACACTAAGTTTTTAACATTATACATTAGATGATCAAAGAATATACACTGAAAAGTTCAGATGGAAATTGCAATCATTTTAAACTACAGTAAACATTATTTTTCAAATATATGGTATTTATGGTTCAACTTTGCAGTTAGTGCTGCTGTCTATGGACATTTTAGTCAAGTGAATCTAGTAAGATCAGGATCTTTAGTTTAAAGTAAAGTAAAAAGTAAAATTACTTCTATCTGAGATTAATTGGATTTTGTGACTATTTGTCATAGTATGTTTGGGTTTAGATGAGAAGAGAAAATGTTAACAACACTGACAACTGAAATATCACTTACAATACAGTTGGAGCAAAATGAAGTAAACAAGACTCTCAACAAGCTGCTATGTCTTCAAGCTATACACACATGGACCAGAAGTGTCTTCAGAAGACAAATTTAAGTTACATTTCCTATTTTTTATTGACAACTGTATCAGCTGGAAAGTCTTTCAAACTCTAGGGAATGACTGAGGCAAATCTTTTCAGACTCTAAAATGATTTCTTCAAAGAAATCCCTTGCAGTCATTGTTCTAGGGTATCTTCTACAAATTATACTAAAAAAAGTAAAATCTTCTCCTAATAAAATTTCAGAGCTACGCTGCAAAGTAAGAACAAAGTAAAAGCAGTGGAGTAAAATGCTGTTATGTTTTCTTGCAAATATTAACATCAGAAGAGAAAACTACTGTTCTTTTTCTTACTGATTACCAAGTATTGGAGAAGAGACTAACACTTCTAGATTGTCCTCATATAATCTAGTTTTCAGATATCACCAGTTTCCATGTTGGAGACAATAAATTCTCAAACAATGCAAAGCTACATGCAGATAGATGTTTTTTTCCCTAGGTAGGAATTGTTGCTGCCATGTTTCTTGCTGTCCAGAAAGCTCAACCTCAGCTCCTCTTCTAGAAACCAACCAGAGTGTTGGAAAATGTGCACAGCTGGCATTAAGCTATTACCTCCTGCCTATCAAAATTGCTCGTGTGACCTTTCTGGGAATACCATTAAAAGAGGAACAATCAGTATGGGTGCACACACATAAAATTACTGCAAATAAATATAGCAGTAGGTAACATAATTCCTGACCATCTCCACAAAGAATGCAGTCTAAGCAGTGACCTCTCCTGCACTTATCTTGAATGAGCTCTTACTGAAATCCACTAATGGGTTCTGATAATCTATTATTTATTGCAACAGACTCTAATAGAGAGTCTTAGAGGAGGACTCTCCTGTGTTTACAACCCTTGCAAATAAAATGTCTCACAAGTGACAGAAATGTGGCACCTAAAACTACATACACAATTTGTTTTGGTTGCAGTTTTTTCTTTTCTATTTGGTTTTAAAAACCAGAATCCTTCCTCTCCCAAAATACACATCTTGACTTGCTTTCATTTTACCTAATGAATCTTTAGCTTAATCTTATGGGAAGCTGTAGATATTGATATGCAACCATAAGTATTGCTTGGGCATGAGGACATACCTCCATGTTATACTTTTCCACTGTCCTCCTCAAAGGATCCACAACCTGCCAGCAAATCAGGATGCAAAGATCAATCAGTAGCATCCCTCCAACTATCCCCAGTAGCTTCTGGTCTTTAATGATCTGGAGAGACAGAAAAAAAAAAAAAAAGAAAGAAAAAAAAAGAAGCAGGGAAATTCCCATGAGCCACAGATAGACCCTGTACAGGTTTATTCCTATATGGGGAGAAAAACACAGGTTGCTAATAATAAAGGTTTTTAACAATGAACAAAGAAAAGAAATATAGAAAGATGAAAGCAAGACAAATTATTTTAGTTCATTTCATGGTTATTAGAAGTATCTGAAGTGCTTTCCAGCACTAAAGGAGGACTAAAAGTTTTGGAGGACTCTTAAACATTTATATTTAAATCCAGGATAATATTAACTCCTGGAAAATGAGAAAAATATATTCCTGGGAGTCACTACTGTGTTTATGCATGTAAATATGGAAAAAAACATTCCTCAGCATCTCAGAGTAGCAGCCATTTCACTAAAATTTAGTGCTCACTCTTTCATAACCTTCTTGGATGTGGAAAACACAGAAGCTATCAGAAGTTTATTTTGGAGGCTTTTGGTGTCTATGTGTTTAATGTTTGCCTCTGTTACCCAGGGAGCAGGAAGGAATGAGATATTTTTTCTATACTACAGAGGTCAGAGGCTTTAATACACATCTAGTGTAAAACATGCTTTTAATTTTGCTTGGAGTTTAGGTTAAAAAAAGAAAAACAAGAGTTGATGATAAAAATAACAATCCAAACAATGTATTAGAGTCTATTATAACAGCATGCAACCCCTATGTCATTTCTATGGTTGTACACATAGCAACACAGAAAAAATACACTGCAATTACATTATTTCAGTTGTAAAGTTGTGAGCATTTTGAAATATCAGGCTTAAATTTATCTTATTTAGGTGCTCTCGAGTCTATGGTCATGGTTTCTTAATTAATATCTACCTCCATTACTAAGAACTCTCATCCAATAGCCAAAAGTTATTGCCAACTTGCTTTAACATGGACAAATCCACTTTTTTTTTCCCCCAAGTTTTCATTCTGGGAAACAGTTGACTTAATCCAAATGAAATATTCAAAAATATTAAGCCTGAGAAGCTTAATAAAGTTGTGATTATTTCTGTTCAATTTGATGAAATTATTACATTTCGAAAATGCAATAAAAAAGCCAGAAATGTCAGCTAATCTTAATAGAGGCAAGGTTAGTATTCCTGCATAGAATAAATTGTATTTTCATTACATTCTTATCAAGCTGAAGGAAATTATAAAAATGACAAAAATTTGAAATAATGTAAGAAGAACTTTAGAAAGTCTGGTTTTCATATTGCTTGGTGAGATATATTTTCTATTTTGAAAGGTGTTTCGGCAACACCGTGCACCACTTTTTTGTTAATCTGCTGGTTTATTTTATAGATAATTTGGAATAAACTAGGAGTAAAATAAAGGCTAGAAATCAGAATGAGCTAAAGGACTCGGTACATAATTTTCATTTTCTGAGACCAGTTATGGAATTCTGTATAGGTGCCATTGCCATAAAAGACTGGAAAGTGATGCTTTCCACATGTCTGTGGCAGCAATGAAGCAGCACACCCATCTCAGGAGAGACAGCACAGGCATGTCTGGAGAGGGCAGGTGAAGGGGGAGGGTGCAGCTTTCATGGCGATATGTCTTGCTGCTGGATGATTTAGCAAGGAGAACTTTGCAATGAAAAAGTGCCTGGGTGTGCTGTGCAGGGGGAGGAAAACTGTTGAAATGTGTTTCTTCATTAAGCTAAAGTGAAAGCAAAGGTATTAAGCAAAGATTCTCAGACACAGCTTGGTCCCTTGTCCTCTTTGGGAAAACGGAACTATGTCTGACCTTTTTGCTGTTTATCAAGTGGAAATCAAAGCTGAAAAGGAACAGGTTATCCTATGTTAAAACAGCCCATGGATTTTTTAATCTCTTTTCTAATGCCTGCAAATAGGCCTTGGATGAAACATACCTAGTACTGCTCTTAGTATGAGTGTAGACATGGAAGAGAAAACAATGGGGGAGTCAAGTCGATAGAGAATTTGGATTTAGATGAAATGTTGACACCTTAACTCAAATTTCTTTTCCTCCCTCTTAAATGGCTAAGGAATTTATTGTTTTGGCATATTTCCTTTTTAACTGATGTAGTTGATTTTACCAAAGTTGGTTGTTGAACTCTTACATGTTTAGCCTTTCTCAGTAGCCAGTGGGCAGGGACAAAAAGCCTTTAAAAGACAATTGATCCCACCTATGCCGGGTAAGAAGAAGGAGTCAGAAAACATAGTGTTCTGAAACATGTCCCTCCCTTCCTCACTCCCAGCCCCCCAAGAGGAGGTGAAGACAATTGACTTCAGATAAAAATATGCATTTGACAAACTAAAAGCTATGTGAAAGCATCTTGCCAGAAATGTCTTCCTCTGCTCTCTGAAGCCAAAAAGGCTCCTTGAAAAAAAACCCAAAATATCTTATCTTTCTAATGAAAACAGTGCACATTTTCCCTAGGATAGGTAACCAGCAGCCCAATGTCTTCCATATTTGTATGGACTATCCTCATATTGAAAGTAAGGTTGCATTGGATTCAGATTCACCAACCCCTGGTAATATTAATCAAACTGGTACAGCAATGGCAGAAGTAAAAGAGTGAAAGGATATTATTAAAAGCAGTAATGCTGATAATCCACTCACAGAATCAAAATAAATAACTTCCTATTCACAATCACATTGCTAATGTGATCACATCACTTCTGCTTGCTCTTGTACATCTTTCATTCATACCTGACCTTGCACTACTGCAAGTATTTTAGTTCACTTGTAAGTTTGGCAACCTTTTGTTTGACAGGTAGTTATTAGAAAAAAAATAAAAGTAGAAATACAGCAAACAGTGGAGCTCTTCATGTATACCTCTTGGAGTAATTTTTCCTGCATTACTCTGCCCTTTTCTGGACAGAAGGGGAGCTGTATAACAGCAGCTGTCACTGGCAGCGGGTATTCATTCCTTACTTCTGCCAGACAGCCAGGAGGAAGGCAAGCAAAAGAAAGCCCATAAGATAACCTAAGTGTCCTACACCACTGTGATGAGCTCTGTAAAACACACTGGTACTGGTGCTGCTGCAGGGTGAGACAGCTGAATGCAGGGCACCTGGGGCTGCCTCCCACACCCATCACAGTGCTGCTCTGTCATTCGCAAAACCACTGCTGGAATATAGCTCTGAAGCAGAACTCTCCACCAGAGTGTTAGCTTTCAGAACAAAACACTGAGGTTCAATTATTTTTACTTCTGCCAGTCATTAGCAGCTTGTCCTAAAAGAGATTTGCCCTGAGAAATGCCACGAACTGCACTTCTACAAGGCTTGCTGCTCTCCCTCTTCCACCTGCAGGAAGCCCAGCTTTCCCTCTTCCCAGCCATCACTCCCACCCACTAGAACTCCCTAAGCTCAGTACATTCACTAGTTGGGAAACACCAGATGCACTGAAGGAGTCCTGACTCAGATCTTGCAAATCCAATAAATTCTCTGTCTGACAAAAGAGAGTCATGAGCTACTGAGGCTCCTCACAATCAAAAATGTAATTTTTTCCTTAAGAGGAAGGTTCTCATTTTTTTCCCTTTTCATTTTCCTTCTAGCAAACAGTAAATCAGCCTCTGGAGAAATACATGGTAGCTAATAAAATCCATTTTTGCAAGCGCTCCTGAATCCTTGCTGAAGCCAACACTCACACAGCAGCATCTGTGAGTCATATTTTCTACCATCTGTGATTGGATAGGTGAATCTGTCTCATCCTGGCAGATCTGCACACTCTTATAAAATGCCATTGCCACCAGTCTGGACTAAATATCTGGATATGAAGAGATCTGTCCTCAAAACAAATTCACTCAGAACAAAAGCTGGTAGGCCATTTTCTTCTCAGCAACATTGCTGTATGAACAAATCAAAATTATTCTGAAAACTCATAAGGATGAAGAGAGATCAAAGGCCTTACTCTCCACAGACCTTGCGGTCTGATCCCAGGAGCTATAAAATCTGTCTAAAGCTCTGGGATAAAGTTTTTGCTCATGGAAACTCTTGAGGATTTTCTAGAACTATCACAGGCTGTAGCACCCACCACGGTAACTTCAAATGTCCATTTGGTTATTATTGCATAAACCTTTTGTTGGGCTTTTTTGCATTTGCTTTCTAAAGCATATCCATTGTGCCCTGGATGACTCTATCATCCACCAGTTTGTGGGACCACCTGGAAATCTGGCAGTCAACAGTAATTAAAAATTAGGTTTGTTTTTTATAGTTGTGGCTAGGGAAAATTGTCTGTTATTTCTTATCTTACTAGAAACCTACTCTGAAAATGTTTATGACATAGACCTTAAAGCTGAACTCCATCTAAACCATAAAGTCTTACATATGAAGACTTACCCTTTTCTCCAGGATGTAACATTAATTTTATACTCTCTGATTTCCACAAACAGCTTTCCAGCATGACTGAAGAGTTAATTTACTCCTGTCTTTTCTCCAGAGTTAGTTTCCTTGTTATCAGGTCACCTCCCTTTGTCAGAATAAAATATCTTTAAATTTAAAGCTATATTAGCCAATTTTTTGTGGCTTGTTTTTTGTTTGTTTGTTGGGTTTTTAATTGAATTCATGGAAACAGAGAAAAGCTTGGAGGGCTTTTGCATTTATTCATAGGTTTTGATATAAATATATATTTTTTTCTTTTTCACTTATAATGTAGGATCTTTTTTTTATTTAAGAAGGCAATTCAGGTTTCTCTTATGTAGATCAACCCCGTCTAGTCTAGCTGACAGAGTAGTCCCTTGCCTTCTGGCACTAGCTGGATAAACATTTAATGTTATTAATTAACTTTTTTTTGGTTGTCTCTTCCCCAGACTCCAGGGTTGAAATCTATAGAGAGAAACTCTCTTTAAAGGATCCCTCTGTGAAGATTTCCAGACCTTATTCAATTAAATGAATATCGCTGACATCAATTATAAAAGCCCTCAAAAATCTGAACCCAAATATTCTTCTGCCTGATACATGCAGAAATCCTGCTGATGGGAGTCCTCCCTCTGAACTGGAGGGGAAAAAAAGAAAATAAGAGTTTGCAGGGAAAAAATTGTAATGTCTGTGAGCTTGCAAAAGGGGCCATAAAACCACTCATGAACTTGCCTTCAGGATACTCTCTCCATTGCATAAACTAACTTTTCATTTCTCTCAGTATGGTTCAGGGACACCTTTGGCTTGCTCACCTACATTAAGTGGGTCGGCACAAGTGGGATGGTGCCAGGAGGTTGCGGATGTAAAGTCAGTGGTGGGTGGATGAACTTTACCCTATGTGGGCTGAGGGAGATTCAATCTTAGAGTTATTAAAGCTATTAATATTTTAGACAACTATACTGTAATAAATTCTTAATTTCTATTGTGTAATGGAATGAGAAAAAAAGGCCATTGAAAACACATTATGCATTGCTCCCAATAACGCCACTTTTTTTTTTTTCAACAGCTATTATGAGTACTTCCTATAATAGATTGTATGATTAGTATTGGCAGTGCCTCAAGCTGCAATTGCATTAGTTTTAATGAGTGAATGCTAACATTTTAAAAAACATGTGTCGTAGTATTAAGGATTTTGACCAGTAAGTCACCAGGAGTGAAAAGGTAAGTTTTATTCTCCTAGAGGTATTTTGACTGATTTGATGGAAGATTTGTATTTTCTACTTCTAAATGAAAAAAAAAAAAAGAAAAAGAAAAGTACACTTCTGTTTCCTGTGAGGATCTACTATGACACTGTAGTCCAAGAACCTGGTGACTATCTTTCAGGGTAGTGGAGTGTGTGGTACTCCTGACAATAATGAACAATTGGATATGATCAAAAAGCTTGGCTTTGAGAATTAAATAGCTACAGTCACTAGCCTACTAAAGCACATATTTCTAAAATGTGTCTTCTTTGGTGACTCCTGTTTAGGATAATTGCATCATTGGGCATGCTCACTCTCCCAGTACTGCTATTGCAAATGTGGATGTTGACTCTATGTCCTGCTGCTAGGAGAAGCTGTTGATTAGAAGACACCTTTCCTCTTTTCCAACTCAAAAAAAAAGTGGGAATTTCCTAGTGGTGATGCTCCCTAGGGGAAGCAGAAGATAGAAACTTTTCAGAGGTTAGAGATGGAAAGAGATTATGTGATGGGTTAAAAAAAGTTATAAAAATCCTCATTTTTGAAAGCCTGAGCCTCAGTTATGACTACAATGCACTAGAGAATTGGAGAGGTGATTGTTTTACTAACATTGTTAGTCCAACCATTATGAGCACCCAGAGTGATATGACTATTTTTCACAAAACTCTTTTAAAAGGACAAAACCAAAAAACATATTAGTGTAAAAATGGCACTAAGAAATCCAACTTGACAGCACTAGAACCAACCATTTTTGCTGGTGTTCTGGAGAACAGTCTTAGAAAAAAGCCTCAACATTGTGTTAACTCCTTCTTCACAACCATAAGTAAAGCAAGACATGCTGCCTTGAGAAACCTGCATATCCCACCAACAAAGCAGGTCAAATTCACCTTTGAGAGAAATGCACTTGTTGAGCCCAAGATCACATGGGCCATAAATGTAAAGGACTTTCTACAAGAGGTGTGAATTCCTGTGGAATTAACATAAAAAAAGGTTCATGGAGGATTTGAATGCTCGGGAAGAAATATTCTGATTTTGTTTGATATAACATTAAAATACCTAGACTTTAATATTTTCCTTAATGAAAAATCCTCTGGGAAAGCATACTTCATCATTATCAAATAGCTGGAAACATCAATGCACTTGATTACATTTACAATCCAATTTCAAGCTATTCAGGAATAAATTGTCTCATACTGTATAGCGACATGTTCTTTATTTCTCTGTCATCCAATAGTCTCATAATACATAGAAATTATGGTTGTAGCACTATTTATGAGCACTTACATTTCACATAGTTTTCGTTGTTTTTGTCACTACTGAGGTTTACCCTTATCAAGCTGTACCATGCAGAAATTTCCATACATAAATTACTTCAAAAGCAGATTTTTCTCCTAGATGTACAGTTCATTAGCTCAGCTTTTTTTTGTGACATGAGCTTGAGATTTAGCTCCACATTCCATATTTATATGAATGTAAATTTTAGAAATGCGATTCTTGTTGTTCCTTGGTCTGTATTTTGGCTGATCAGCTCTTATGAAAACCAGGATGCTTATTTTACATCTAAGTTTGGATTCTAAGATTACACTGTCTATTTTTAAAGCATTAGACTTATAATTTATAGTTGTAGCTATTTGGGGGAAAAAATCAAAATAATTTGGCTTCCACTTACATCGCTTTAGGAAGTACTGTATCTGTATATTAGTAAACCATAAGCCATACCTGAATTATTTACACTACCCTGTAAGTATCAGAGATTACTTGGTCCAGTGGTAAATAATCATAATGAAAAAAAAAAAATCCTAAACATAAACCAATTTCAAACTGTCCTCTTTCTTACTCTCAAAAACTGAACAATAACACTGAACATTTCTTTAGGTATCCATATGCTGGTTCATTTTCAGCAGATGGTCCCTAATAGATTGTTGTACTGTTGGTATGGTTACCCAAAGCAAATTTTTGCATCTTGACACATCTCTTCTCCAGACTTATGATCTCTCACATATATTTAATAGAATACAAGCATATCCTAGGGGAAATTAATCATATAACTTTTTGTTATACACACAAAAAGCCCTAGTGAGATTTTAAGAAAAAAATCCTGGAAAACTATAAACATTTACAGTCTGAAAACTGACCTGGAAAAATATTTTATAACAGAATTTACAGAAAGAACTGATTAGATAACACAAACTACATCTATACTAATTCAGAACTACGTCTACATAGGATTTAAGTGAATAAATGAGATGTGGCCTGTGAGGTTCTGACCTAAACCCTCTGTCAACGTAATCCAGAGAACTTTGCCTCATTTATTTTTAAAAGATTAAGATAACGGGTAACTTTTTTCAAACCTTTTCAGGACTTGACTGAGGAAAAATGTAGATTGCAATAAATTCTAAATTCCATAAGTGGCTTGAAAAACTTATGGAAAAGTTTATAGCTAGAGACGACACTCATTTTATAAACTTCCTCACAGAGGTTTTCAAGTGAGGGGTGGGGATAGCAATCAACAGACACAAATTGAGAAGAGAAGGCAGCAGCACATAAACTCATAACTGTGTAGCCTCCAGCTGCTTTCTTCTCTCCATTTCCCCGCCCCCCCCAGGGACACTGTGCAATCACAGAACCCGGCAGCTTCCCTGCAGCTGGCACCATGCAGGGTAGGAGCACACAGCCAGCTGCTGCCCGCCCCGACCTGTGGGATTGGGCACTGCTCAGAGTAGCCCATGTGCCCTGATCCCCAGACAGAGCCTGGATGGTTTCTTACCCATCCCAGTTTTCTAAACACCTGTTTTTAAACCATTAAATGCACAGGTTATGGAGGTGGGTGGATTTGTGTTATGTTAACACAAAGATTTGTGTTAACACAAATGGCCAGATTTGTGTCAAAAAACGCAGTGTGAAGGCAATGAGCTAAAATGTCTGAGAATTCCTGCACTGCTTCACTCAGGTAATAGATTTGCTTCTCAGAAACAAAGAAACAAAAGAATAATTTCTGAAAAAATCTGCTCAGGGAGATTTCTACAGCATAATAATTCTGGAAAGTAGTTACTTTTCTTCATTTGGCACTTAACTGTTTTATACATGGGACCACCTTTCTCAAAACTCCTACTGCCTTTTTCATTACGTATCTTTTAAGTGAAAAAGATTATAACATAAAACTGTCTCTTTTATTGCACAGTCCTATTCCATGCCCAGAGCAGACTCACTACATTTGCTCCATGACAGTGATATCCTGTAGGAAGCTAAGGGTTCACTTGTGTCCTAATAATCCACATAGGGGAAGAAATGTACGTTGTAGAGATCCTAGCAAGCTGTAGTTTTTCAGTTATTGACTTTTTAGCCACAACATAAAACTTCTAACGTTTTATGAGACCATTCTTCATAAAGAAAATGGAAAGAGGATCCAATTATAGAGAGAGCTGCACGCATCAGCAAGAGGAGACTTTACATCTTTGCACACCTCATCAGTTTGAGCTAAAAGAGTCACTAGTAGCTATCAGGATCTGTACAACTGTATAACAGGAAGACAAGGCACATATTTTGCCTGTAGGTTTTATAGATACATAGTAATAGAAAAAGAACAGTAAAAATCCTGTGTTCAGATTTTATGAGCTGCCCACACTTCTTGTGCAATCATTTTGGCCAGTCCTAATTTCAAGTTTTTTCTTGCCTCTTTCTCCATTGTCATTCCTGCTTTCCTTTCCTAGACTACATCCCTACTTTTCAGGCCTCCCATTCTGCCTCTAAATTTCAATCTTGATCTAATTTTAAACCAGACCTGGTCTTTCAATTACAGTTTGCCAATTAAGTACCATACTCAGGTTCTGCATTCTATCACACTCAGCTTCCTTGATCACTTCTTACAGACCTTTCTGCCTTTGCTGTCTTTGAAACTTGTTTTCAAGGGAATTTTAATCCAAATTCAGTCTCCCTCTTCAATATCTTCTCCCAGTATATAATCTCAAGATTTTCCTTTTTTTTTTTTTTTTTAATCTGGGCAGGCTTCTATCTTGAAGTCATTAGCAGCAATCCTGATTTCTCCTCTTCAGTCTCTTTCCTGCTCACAATCTCTTGGCCCCATCCTACTGTCAAAAACATAATCTGTACAATCTCCTACCCATCTTTGCAAGGCACAAAGGCCTCAGCTCTCTTCAGTACTCTTGTAAGGACCTAGTAGGCCAAATGGATGACAATAAGTTTGCCAGATGGCACTCTGACAGGCATAGCTAAGTCAGGTTAGACTGATAAGTCATTTTTGACTGTTGTGATTGGTTGTAGCTCATTACCAATACAGAGGAAAGCTTATGAATTATCATGAAGGAGTAGAGTAATGCTGCCAAAACTATAGCAGCACAAGTCCCAAGAAAAGAGGCTGCTGTACATCCCTTTTGTCATTATATTCTGTATTTATCTCGCAACAACTTTGTCAACATAAAGACATGTGCCACTGAAGTCTACAGTGGTAGTAATAACTGAGTACAATGATAATATTTTCAGTGAAAATTGAAGATAAAACATCCGTTCTCTGATGCCACAGTTGAAGAATTAAGTCCAAACAGACAAAGTCAGAGTGTACTCTGTCATGGGTAAGACAAGCTTATCATGGCAGCATCAACGGAGTTGTATTGTACTTTCAAACCAAACAAATGCAATGAGGCAACATTGTGATCTAGATCATGTTCGTGCTTTAGTGTAACCATCTATAAATGGCCAAATGTTTGTCTTTGTAGGAGCAGAATTTTTAAAATTTATGGAGGCTTTAAATGCCACTGCTTTGAATTTCTTACTATACTGGTGTTTATCAAAAGTGCATGGGTTTTATTTGGCATGCAGGAGTTGTGCAGGAGCAGTCACTGTGCAGGAGCAGCCACTGCTTCAACACCCCCGAAAACCCAAGATAGTGCACAACCCATCAAAATAGACAGCTTCTCATCCTTCTAAATTTGCCAGAAGGGCTGGCTTCTGTAAATGGTTCAGCTAGCTAAAGCTTCCCCAGGACACCACATGCTCTCCTGCCACAGATATTCTCCTCTCTCTCTTCTTATCCACTGCCAGCCCTCCTGCTGCCAAGGGAAACAAAAAACCAGTCCCCACCTCTCTCTGAGCAGAAGACATTCTGCAGCCCAAAACAACAGAAACGAGACATATGAAAACCAGAACTGCACCTCAATTATAACTGTTACAGTTATTTTTAATACTAATTCTATTCTACTTTCCATTATCTCCGCTAACTACTTCAAAACTCAAAAATAATTTATTTCCCCCTACTGATTTTGTTATTTCCATTTGACAAAAATTGATCCCCTTGCACCCCTCTGTTTCCAGCTAAAACTAATGCATTTTTAATTTGCTTCCTTTGAGCCCTAGCAAGATCAAAGATGGTGACAGAGCTCTGGGAATTTTGCAAAATTTGTCCTTAGTAGTCTGATAACAGAATGAGTGTATTCTGAATTTTATTGTTTATTAATTTTTGGTAACAGAGGAGTCGATACATAAAAGGGTAAAAATAAAATAGACTTTTGAAAGCTTTATAAACAGCTGTTAACAAGAATCTTCAACTAATTCAAGACACTCTAACTCATTAAGTTCCACTTTCCATTCCAGTAATATGGAACGTATTATTATTATTATTATTTAAAATTCTGTATATTTTCTCACACTGAGACAGATATCCACTAATCTCTTCAAAAAGCCACACTGTACACCAAAGTGTACAATAAAAAAATGTACAGAAGCAAGCTTGCCCTATCTGATGAAGATAAACAGATTTACTCATCATATTCTCTCCCTTACTTAACACCCACTTTCAATAAATGAATTAACCAGTATTTTCAAAAGCCACACAGAGATTCTTTCACTCTGTGAAGAAATTTCACTGTTGGCAAACATTTTCCTGGTGAAAATATTGAGGATGACAGGCAAAGGTGGTATGCTTAAAGGTCATACAGATTTTTACTGTCATACTTAAATACAGGTAGTAACTGAAGTGATCATAAATGAATAGGATCCACAGTACTTAAATAATTTTGGAATGTTGTCCTTCTCTGATTGTAATGCCAGTCTGCTCAGTCATGGCACAACTAATTCAGAAAACATTAATGTTCTTTTTTCATGTGGCACTATTTTTGTGAATTTGTCAGTTTAGATATTGTTTGCAAAATTTCTATTTTCTTCGCATCCATAGAAAGAAAATACCTTGGCTGTAAACTACATCTGTGGAAAATGGAAATGTCATTCTTGCAAGACATAAGTAAAGCAAGCCATGTTTTTCAGTCAACTCCTAAAACACTTTTATCTATCCTGGCAAATCAAAGACAGAAAACAGACGACCAGTAAACACTTATCATGGATAGCTGATTTGTTTTACATAAAGAAAACTGTTGTACTTCGTGATTCATGCTTGTGATTTGGAGTGAGATATCTAAATAAAGAATTCTTTAAAGTTTACAGAACAAATGTATTATTGACTTAATTCCAGAATACTGAAGAAGGTGGCATAATAGCCTTGACATTTCCAGTATTTCCAGAGCAAACCAGCTCATTGGTCATCATCCAGATGTCTGAAAGTTTACCTCCCTTATACTGTTTAGTGTCTTTTTAACTGATCTTAAATAATTTTTAACATCCATAATCAATTGCAATTTGCAGTTGCTGATGTGCCCCTTGCAGAACAGGAGCAATAAAGAATTTGGGGATTGTTTAATTATCAGACAGTTAAATTTAATATTGAGTAGCAGCTTGCAGATCTAAAATGTAGTGTTTATAGAAAAAGAAAGAAAAAGCTCAGTAACAGTCCATTGAAGTACCTGCCTACTCCTATTTGAAATAGTATGTATTAGAGAAATTACAAAATTCTGAACATAATAAAGGTTATGAAGTAAATGCTTTTATGTGTTAGACTGCTGTGTCTTGTGTAGCTTCACTAATTTAAAAAGATTTGTACCAATATAAGTAAAAACATATTTGCAATGTAAAATTTCATTTCTCAGGAGGGTAAGATCCTGGCTCATCTTTGTTAAAAAACTTCAATATAGGAAGCGTAAGATCGTTTAAAAAAAAGAAAAAAAAAAAAGACTCTGGTAGTATAAACTGATATGTTATGGGCTCTTTGCACATGTGCAAAAAGAGGGGTTTCCATTTCACTCCACCCAGAGTATCCTGGTTTTGGTATAGAAATTTTTTATAATTTTAGTTAGTTTTAAGATATTTGTATTTACTCAACATTATTTTTTACAATGGGTGATAATGAAATAGAGCAAACCTGACATGACCGAATAGAAATGGGAAGTACTAGGTGGTTGTGTTGTTGTGGTGCCAGAGTAATAGATCCAGTTCCAGACACAGTATGTAATTCCTTAATAACTTCAGACATAAATCCTCTTAGAAACTGAGTTAACTCTTTCCTTGTCTATCTAAATTCCATTTCTTCTAAGGGAATGATGTATCCCATTGTATGACACTCCCTACATATTGCAATTGTGGAAAAATAGCATAGTGCTAACAAAAAAAATTTAACAATACAGTTCTTTAATGACCACACATGGGGGAAAACAGAGGAATCTGACAAGGTTTTGGAACATTGTTCTACTTTATTTGGTTATATATAACTCTTTATTGGTTATTAGAATCAAACTATTCAGATGCACATAGGAACTGCACTTGGCACTTCTGCTCACTCTATAAAAATATTAATTTTGTTTTTTGTGTTTCATGCATATTTCTCTTAATGTTTTTACCAGCAAAATGTTTTCTGTTCAGTGTTTTTCCAATTTTTTAATAAAATCATCTGATAAAAAGTACTTCATGTCTGAAAAGAAGCTTAATGGGAAAAATATAATGAGGAGCTGCACTACTCCTAAGCTGAGCCTAATCCTTTACAGAAAATGTGCTGTACCAAAAATGACAGAGACAACTATTGTGGTTCAATTCTGATCAGGCTTAGAGTAAACTTATGGAATTTCAATGATAATTAGAAATTGGAAGCTATAAGCAGCACTTTCTCTTGCCTCGTCATACCAATCTGTGGGACACGTGCAGGTAATATCCATGTGTCAGACAGACATAATCAGAAAACATTTCATTAAATGAATCTACCAGAAGGAGACTTCTGGATGCTGAAGCAACATACTAAGAGAGAGCAGAGATCCAAATTCACTTTGACATTTGTGCTGGTTTTGCATTGATTGACATTTAGTGAGGAGGGAAGAAGCCACCCACGGAAATGATCTTTCTAACAGAAGCTGCTAACAGTTTCCTCCATGCCTGACAAAACCAATCAGTGACTAGTTCTGAATACTGACACCTTGTTAAACCACTAGAGAGCTGAACATGGCTCGATGAACATGTTAAAAATTATCAAACCCTGGGAAAGCTCTCTCCTTCTTCCAGCCTGGGAACAGGTAACAGGCCAGCCCGGCCCGCTCCACGTGGTCCGGCTGGGCTGGGCAGGCCCTGCCGACGGGCCGGGCCCCAGCGGCTGTGAACATCTTGCCGTGGGGCCGGTTCCCCCAGCTCCCCTAGCACGGTCATGCCAGCCTGAGGCTGAATTAAGCACAGTACGGGCCTGGGACCAGCCACATGGTTGCTGCCGTTCTGGCCCAGGGGTTCCTGAGATCCTGGCACGGCCAGGATCTATCACTCTGACTGCTTCGCCTACCACCACCCCAGGCCCCAGGCGAGGTATCTTTCATTGCACTGATGAAACTTGCAGAACATTGATTCTTTCTCAAGTGAGAGAAAAAGATAGAGAGAAGACATGTAGAGAAACAACATGAAGACATCAAGGTCAGTGAAGGAGGAGTCAAGTCCCAGATGGGAGGAGAATGAGCAGATGCCTTAGTCTTAGGCTGAAATTCTTTTGTAAGGCCATGGTGATGGACTTGATACACTGGAACACCCTTTTAATTCGTGAAAAAAAGTATGAGGAGATGGAGTGTTCAAATTGCAGATATGAGCAAAGGCATTTGTGGTGAAGCAAGTAAATGCTGAAGTAGCTGTGATCTCAGGAGAAGCTTGAACAGAGAGAGATGAGAGTGATGAAGACCTTTTGCCCCCAGGGAAAGAAGAAGACCTCTGTTCCCAGAGATGAAGGTGACCTCAGAGAGAGATGAATAGAACCTTTGCTTTGCTTATCCTTAAAATAGTATCCCATGAGTTTGACATGGCCTATGAATGCAGCTGTGGGAAGGCTGCATGAGATGGCAGGAATTCACGATTGCAGATTTCCAGGCGACTGCCATTCGTGAGAACTGAAATCATGAGAGAACTATTTTTTTGCAGAGAAGTCTCCATGATATGGCAAAAGAGACTCCTTGCCCTAAGAGAACTGATGAAAGACTATTTTAGAGGTGGTCAACTGACCGAAGTCCTAAGTTTTGTCTCTATACATTGTCAGTGGGAAACAAAAGAAGCTTGTGGGGGGAGAATAAGTGTTCTGAAGGTTTTATTCTGATTCTTGCTATTTTTTCTTTTCTTTTAGTTCTGTTAATAAAGTGTTCTTTATACCGTTTAAAGTTTTGAGCCTGCTCTGCTCTTCTCCTAATCCTATCTCACAGCTGAAAAGGAGTAAATCATTCTAGTGGGTGCATTGGCATTTAGCCAGTGCTCAACCGACTACAACATTTTACAGCCAACTCCACTGTCCACCTCTTATTATAAAGACTGGAGGGCTGATGCTTGACTCCAACTCCCAGAAACAAAACAAAAAACCAAAAAACCCTAATATCAAACTATTTAGGATCTTTGAATGTGACACATGAACAGTCAGCACAGCTATGGCCATCCAGGAAAGGTATGAAAACAATTAGAAAATTGCATTAACAGGTCAACAAGAAAAGAGTCTATTTCCCCTCACCTTTTTCTTCATTTTTACATTTTTGAAAATTGCATGGACTCTCCACGTTTTTGCAAACATTGCTCCAAATGCAGTTGTGTATCCCACTGTAAGAATCCATGTTCGGACCTAAAATATATATATACATAAAAAAAAAAAAAAAAGACAAAGTTACTTAGATATCATAATTTCAGACAACTTTTTTGTCAAGACCCTGAGATTAAAAAAATCTGAAGAACTTTACAAAACTTGGTATTTAGTAATTTCTCATTCACTGCTTACTTGCTTTCTTACTCATCCGTCCATTCCTTCCCTAACTAAAACAAATCTGGATGCTGAATTAACTCTTTCATATATAAACCCATAAATCTCTTAAAATATTCTGTTGTTGTTTGTTTTTTGTTTGTTTTGGTTTTTCTGTGTGTGTTTGTGGGGGTTTTTTGTTTGTTTGTTTGGGTTTTTGTTGTTGTTGTTGTTGTTTTTGTGTTTTGTTTTGTTTTGTTTTTTAACTTTTATTGTGTTTGCAGGTAGAGGAAAGAACCGGTGGAGAAACTCAAGAAATAGACTAAAAAAACCACTACCAGCACAGGGAGCTAATATTAACAGCAATATTTGAACAGAAATTAACAGAGAAATAGAGATGTAATTCAGACTAAATAAGAAAAGATTGTACTACGTGAGATACACATCACTCAGTGAAAAACCTGGGCATTCTGGAAAGATAAGAACAATAGATTTTAAATTATCCTATGAGAGAAAATGGCAAAACAGGAACATAGTGTTGGTCAGCAAGCCTCAGGAACAATACCTCAGTAAATGATAGTACCTGCAAATGTGGCCTAAGAAAAAGGAGATGGTGAGCTTGCACAGAGCAGTGGTATAATAGGACCTGAGCTGGCCACAGCTTTGACACATACAGAACAGAAAATTTTAAAACTAAAATAGAATTTATGTTTTAGAATAAAAAAGAGACTAAGTGGGGTTTTTAAATTATTTTTCTTTTTAATAGAAAATCTTCAAATTCACCAAGAAGGACAGAACATAGATTATAAAAGCTTTTTATGCAATTCCTCCCCTGCCCATAGCCTCTTGTACACAGGCCCTTGCTTTCAGACTTGGTTTGAGCTAGGACAGTAACCTTCAGAGTGGCAGTAAGCTCTGTGCAGCCTTCTCTAATTCCTTGGAAGTTTCTGTTTCCATTACCACGCAAGTTTGGCTGCTTGAAAGCCTTTCTTCCCTGAACAGGCCATTTTTTTCCCAAAGATGGATCAGAGACTACAAAGCATAACAGGTAGAAAACCATTTGAGAGGCACAGCATGGAGCTGGAAGCCAATAGTTGAATCTGACTATCAGAAATCACAAGGAGGAGAAATAGTCTCATCCTCCTTCTAGAGACTCCACATGCACCAGCCCATAAAAAAGGAGGCTACACAAAATTGAACAAAGAAGTAAAAAACCAAAGTACTCTACCTTGCAGATGAAAAAACTGGGGGAGAGACAATGGCTAAATACAGGGAAAGGAGAGCTACAAAAAGGGAACGCCAGCCTTCTTCTGGCGATGCTGACCATGCATGCTGGGCTAGAAAAGCTGTTCTGTGATATAAAAAAAAAAACCTGATTTAGAGAAACTAGGATGTTCTAAGAAAGCATTTGGGAGATACTCTTTAGAGAACCTAAAGGCAATGCTTTTCATTAGAAACCAGCCTAGTTTCACATCTAACTTCTGGAGAGTTTGGGATTTGTAATTTGTAATTTCAGGATATGCATATTGATGAGAAACTAGGCATTCTAGTAAGATTCAAAACTTGACATCTAAGATAAACCTTAGGAATAATCTAAATGTTTCATATCTAAATACGTGCTGTTTTTTGCCTTTCCAAACTTCTCCAGAATTTCCATTTTTGTATGCAAAACATGATCTTTTTACACAAAATTTTCTGTGGAAACCAACTTCTGATTTTTAATAGTGTTTAATGACTAGGTATAAGGGCAGGGAAAATAAAAAAAATATATACTCATTCAAAAACTATTGATAAAGCAATAAAATTACTGCAGTTCCTTAAAATAAGTAAGTAAGACAAATGTAGTCCAAAATAGTGAATTAGTAAGAGAAAAGTGGTTCCTCACTATGAGAGTTGTGAGGCACTAGAACAGGTTGCCCAAAGTTGCAGATGTCCCCATCTCCGGAAGTGTTCAAGGCCAGGTTAGATTTGGCTTTAAGCAGCCTGGTCTAATGTGTGGCATCGCTGCCCATGGCCGTGGAAATGGAACTAGATGATATTTAAGGTACCCTCTGACCCAAGCCATTCTAGGAGTCTATGAAAAGTACACACATTACCACGAGTCTTAACATTAGAAAATGTTGTGATTGTGTATAGAAGACTGTTTAGATATTTGTATGTATATATTAAGTCTTAGTGACATTTAATGTTGTGGTTTATCTGTTGCATTGCTGATAATGACCCTGAATGTAAAGTTGACTCATTGCTGGTTAATCTTGCTATTAATAAAACCAGTAAAACAACTGTGATTAGAGTCAAACTACAGGAATTTTGCCACTTTGTGGCAGCCTTGAATGTGATATTGAAAAAGAAACCCCTAAACAAACAACCAAAAAAAAAAAAAAAAGAATAGATATTTAGGCCAGCAAAGCATTATTTTGAACTTCAGTATTTTTCAAGTCTTTGCTGATTAACTACTATCTTGCACTACGCTTCAGTAAAATCACAGTTAGATCCTAACTCGGAGGGATTTAAAAAATACTTTTCACATCATCATGTTCATACTAGCCAGTTACGTTTTTTTTTGACTTCACATTAATAACCATACTTAGCATTCAATCCTTTTGCTGCTATTAATAAGTATTCAGCTCTTTTGTGTATAGCTTAGTGGTATATTTGGCAAACAGATACATGGTATTTTCGTGTCTCTAATAAGACTCTGTTTTGTTCTCACTGAAACAGTAATTGTCTCTTGGGAATACTAATAAATTTAATTATGCTCATAATATGTTTCTAACTCAATATTCAGAAAAATGTTATTTCTAGCGTGTTTGATTAAAAAAACTTTTATGTATTCCTGATTGGGATTGTGCATATTAGAATAACATAACTACTGTCTGTATTGGAAACATTCTAGCTTAAATATACCAGGATTTTGTCAAAATGAGATCATTGTTGCTAAGAAGGAGATGGTAAGTTTCAGATGAAAATAAATTTTTCATTTTGAAGAAAATGACCTCAGATTTGTCTGCTATAATTCATTAATGCAGCTGGCAAAATGAAAAATTTGGAAAACAGCAAAAGTCTCTGAAATTCTTATATCTGCTCATTTATATTCTTAAATGTATTATACCTCCATATCCTACTCATTTGAAAGAACATGATAAAAATATCAGTAACTGAAGAGCATGACCATGACGTTATACAACTGTCTCCCATGTTGGAAGTTTCTAATGATGCGTTTCACCAGAAGCTGAAGAAAACCACCCTTCCTTCAGTACCCACCAAACAAGCAGGAAAATGTCTCTTTAGCAGACAAGAACTTGCATTCAAATGTCTCTTCCTAACTAGACACAAAACCTGAAAAAAATCTTTCTTTTTTTCTTAAATGGTTAAGTCATTACAAAATTCTTGATGGCTTCAATTATTTTAGGGTATACTTTCTGCTTATATGGCTTGGTTCCTTTTTCTTTTAATGACATGTGTTGACTATTTGAATATGTCCTACAAATATTTTGTTTTCTATAATTCAAAGACAGCATGCAAGTGTCAAAGGAAATGATAATTCTGGTATACAAAAATCAAGTATTCCTACACGGAGAGTAAAATAGAGTTTCCTATGTCTGTTTTCTTTTTAGGTAGTACACTATTTTGGTTTAGGGTCTATTTTTGAAAACGCCATGTAGGAATTTTTTCTTTTTATAAATTACTTGATAGAAGCACTTACAGGTGTATTAAATGTGATAACTAAAAAAAATAGAAAACATTTATCTGGTGGATAGCACAGTTGACAAAAAGTAAAAACTGAAAGTATCTCCACAAAGAAAGAGATCTTTTTGATCAAGTTCCAGACTTGAAAATGATATGACTGTTATTTAAAAAAAAACACCCTATTTCCATCAAATATTAAACTTTAAACAAATATTGTAAGTTTCAGCTAAAGAGTCACTGCATCTATGAATAAGATGTTCCTTACATCTTGTAGAAGCATTACTTTTTATTTTCCTTTGGGAGTAAACCCCCTCTGTTTTTAACCTATCCATAAGGTGCTAAGCACCTTTTATTTTTTCAAGGAAGAAAATTCTTCTGCCACATAATAAGCATGGATAGGTTAACAATCTCATGTAAAATTACCTTAAATTCAATCCTATTTCCTCTCAACCTTGAGCTTTAGCTGGCTAGTCTATATCTACTGCTATTTGATATCTTCATACAAATCTATCTCAGCCTCTCCCATTATCTCATTATGGGGATGGTGAAGTGGTTACTAACTATAAATCTGCGTAACAGACATAAAAGTTACCTGATATTACCACTCATTATTAATAAAAGAAGTCATCTTATTGAGAACAATGAGTTAGTAAGGGGAAATTAATAAGTGGTGAAAGTGTCAGAAACACTGAATAAAGAATTAAAAATCTCTGTTTATATATTCTAAGAATGAAGCTTACAAATAAACCCAACATTTTAGGTGCTGCTAACTTCCAGATACACAATAATATCATTTAAATTAATTTAAAATATTTTAAAATATTAAAATTTAAAATTTTAAAATATTTTAAAATATTTTATATATCATATAAATAATATATAAATAATATTTTATATTCTATATAAAATTATAAAATAAGAGTATCTTGGAAAATCAACTCAATTAATGAAAAGTTAAAACTTTCATTTTTTAAGAACTTTCCTTATTTTCTTTTATTTGACCACCACTGCCTATGCATTCAGAAGACCACACAGTTACAATCTGGCAAGGAATGCCTGGGAAGGTCTTGAGTTCGTGAAAACGGTAATAGCAATTTCAAATGTAGTTGATCAAGGAAGTGATGCATTTTACTGCTTTGTCAAATTGAAAGAAAAAATATAACCACCTAAAAACACACTCTTGTTTTTCATGTTGCAGCTTTGTTAGTGCTGTGTTAATCCAGTTTGCCAATCTCAAGTGAAAATAGATGATAGTATTAAAGACAGAGTGATGATTAAAGAAACCCAAGTATCAGCTCAAATAACCCTCATGTGTTGTGTTAAAAGCTTCAAACTTCTTATCACTTCTCTAGGTGACTTTTTGTTTTTGTTTTTGTTTTTGTTTTAAATAACAATTATTTGAATGGGACAGTGAAACTGCTTGGTTCTTTAAGAACTCTTTCGGTTAGTAAAACATTTAGATTGTGTTTCTGCAGAGGAATCACTCAGGTTTAAGACTCTTGCAAACATACTTTTCCCCACCTCAAGATGTTAATTTTTTTTTAAATAAAACTTTCAAATCTTTCTTTTGTAAGACTTGACACTCCACTCTCTTAGCTTTGTTTATGAGACTCAGACTGATTCACTTAAGGAATATCAATAATGAGCCAGTTCTATACACACCCTGGGTAGAAGCTGCAGTGCCCACAGGGTTAGGCTGCAGCTGCACATTATTGCTGAGGAGCTTGGTGGCATCTCAGTACTAGATTTAGGTACTTAAAAGGAACAAATGTGAGAATAAACCATGCTGTGCATTTAGCCCCGAGAGCACAATTGTCTTTAAGTGGACAATTGCATTGATTTCTGTGGAGTATGTAGGAGTTGGAAATTAAGCACCTTCTATTTTTCTTGGAAAACTGGGGACATAATGGATAATTATGATGAACAAAAATGTGTAATCTCAACGAGTTTTCCCTGGGTTGTGGCTCTGCTTCTATTAACAATGGCAAAATTGACAGTGTGAGCACAAGCAGACCCCAAAGAATGAGTTCATCCCTTTGATTATACTTTTCTCAGTTATATCAGACATTTTTGACAAATTTTTATGACTTTTAGATCATTTTTTAGAATTTGTGTGGCACCAGCAGATTCCTGTAAAACATAAGTGGCAATAATGTTAGAGAATTGAATCCTGCTGTTTTCACATAAATTAAATACAGAGGTTCATCTCATGCTGTGAGATCTCCTGTAGTGATTTCTTAATATCCTTTAGATCATTTTTCAGAGTTAATTTACGGGTAGTATAAATGATGTTATCATTTCTCCTGTTTCTGTAAGGGGGCTTTAAAAACTCTGCTCTTCCTACTGAAGGAGAGGAAAACATTCTAAAAATATTACCTTAATAAATCTCTGGCAAGGTTGTGGTGTATTTGCTTCAGTATATGACATAATTTTGTTTCTAGGATCTATTCAGCCTTATAACTTTTGTCTGTACTCTTTTTCTTCACCCTCAAGAAAATGTCATTTACTAAAATAGAAGCTGATCAGGCTCATGTTAAGCTCAGTAACAGAACTGCTGTTGAATTAAATAGAAGTGAGATCAGTCTCAGGCTGAACGACAGTGAGAACAATTATGGAAGTGATTATACAGAAAAGGGAGATTAAAATTAACAGCTAAACAATTAAGTAGGAAATAAACTGAAGAATACACACAAAATTAAAAAGGCCAGATGAAAAACACAAAAAAAAAGGCTCTAGTTTCCAGAGACAAAGAAATAGATTAGAGGTCTAAATCCTTTGTTCAGTAGAAGTTGAGTGTCTGTCTGTTGGATTTTCTTTTAAATTCACGGCCAAAACTAAACAATTTGAGCACAAGAATTAGGCAAATATGAAGTCTAAAGACAGGAAACATCCCCCTTCAACAACAAGAAAAATAACCCCACAACAAACTAAAACAAGGCCCTGAGTTTTGGGGAATGCCTGAAAAGAATAAAGGGCATTAATAAGGACCACATCATCAACTACTGTCCAAATATCAAGGCCACATGCTATTTGGTAGCACAGGGTCTAGTCCAAGTGCCTCCTGCCCACAGAGAAAACCACAGCTTTAGTGGTGGTGCTGCCCACGTTTTCCTTTCAGTCTGTTGCCTCAAGATTGGTTAAACAGAGAAAACTCAAAGTGACAAGCAAAGACAAAGCAGAAATAAATAAAAAGACAGCAGGTTCATACATCTTTTCCCTCTCCCTGCTGTACTATTAGAGGTAAGTCCCTCCTTTAAGAGCTGCACTCAGCCAGCTTTCGGAGTTTTAGCAAATTGCCCACCATCCCCCTCACCTTGCAGCTTGCTTCCAGCCTTAGGAACCCATTCCATAACCACTCACAAGTGCCTTTTCCTGCTTGTTCCTCACTACAGCCTATAAGTGTCTGTTTAATGTGTTTTTCCAGATGTCTCTCCACTCTTATATCACATTGCAATCCCCACCCTTCAGAGGTTCAGGGTTTCCCTGGAAAGGGTGAAATGTGGACCATGGAGTTCCACCTTGCTTAGCTGTTCCCTCAGCATGGCAGATATAAGAATACAAAAAAAACCCAACCCAACCCAACCCAACCCAACCAACCAAACAAAAAAACAAACCAAAAAACCCCAAAAACAACAACAACAAAAAAACCCCACAAAAAACCCAAAACAAACAAACAAACAAAACAAAAAAACCCCCCAAAACAAACAAAAAAAAACCACAAAAAAAACCCCAAACCCTGCCTTTCACATTGTTACAAGGCATAGAGTCAAAAGTGTTCATGACCCACAATTAAGAATAATACTAGTTGAAAATGATAAGTGCATCTGAATATCTGGATACACTTAAAGGTCACATTTTAAAGTATATCTTTGAGAAGATATAAGGTCTATGACACCTACTGTTGCCATGAATGCACACGTCCTCAAGATGTTTTTCTGAGAAAAACACAAATTCTAGGTAGTCATGCACACACTGTAGTAGTGAGCTAGATCAGTGGTCTGTATTCTCTCCTTTTCTCTTTCTGTCTCTCCATCCCACCCCATCATTTGGTTTCTTCTTTCTGTACAAAGAGTGTTTCCAAATGCCCACATCATGGCTGAGTGCAATGAACTGAAATCTAGAAGCCTGAGCACAGCCTGCAGTGTGCAAAAACCTTCATGCCTTTTTTTTTTTTTTAAACTTTATCCAAGCCAAAACGCTGACCAGGCTCAGTGAGATCACCTGAAATCACAGAACATCTGCCTGGCTTTGACAATGCGTATAAACGATGCTAACTACTGAGAGGGACAAGATAAAGCAGGCTTCATTTTAGTGCCTATGTAAATTACAAGTCTTAAATCCTCTTATATTTTATGTGACACCTTTGCAGAACACTTGGGAGTGTAAGGGATATTGAAAGACAATTTCTGTCTGCAGAATAGGTATCTCCTATCAAAACATGAGCCCTATATTCAATTATTCAAGACAGATCATTTGCCCCTTCCTAATCACTGGAATGACCCAGTGCAGCACACTCCCCAGGAGAAGGTTCTGCTACACATCAAAACTACCAAGACTGTGGAGAAGAGCTGTTTACTCTACCAATACCTAATGAACCAGGCCTTTTTTTTGTGGAACTATGGGTGAAAGCAACATGGAGTACTTAAAACATCTTCAGCCCCAACTCAATAATTAGATTTACTTATTCGAGGAGGATGTATAACACAGAAGGCTATGGTTATCCTCAGGACCACAGTGGTCTTTCATTCCATAGCAGTAAGAATTTGGAAAGACATTACTCATCCTAAATGTAAATCATGAAATTCTCAGTGGAATGTATTACAGAAGTCTAAATGTTATGATCTTATCTAATATTCTCTCTATTTTAAGTATCTCTATTTAGTATGTCACCTTAAACTCTATTCATAGGATATGCCACCAGCATTGCTAATTTTGAGTCTCTCTCTTCCATATAATGACTGCTATCAAATATGTTTCCACTTGCTTGCATTTTTCCAGTTGGCATCACATCTCATTTCACACCCTTACTTCTAAATTCTCCCTTTTCTTTTTGCTATGATACCATGGTGATTCTGAGATTAAAAACAAAGATAAATCATTCTCATTCTCTCTCTCTCTGAAACGCTTTGTACTTTGGCATACATATGGATGTACTGAAATATTGTATTGCTTTTTCTTGTTCTGTGCAACCAATAAAGTTGCTATTAACTAAGACATGATCTAATGGTTCAATAATACACTGACCACTTTCTCAGCACTCACTGCTCTGGATCATTTTAATTCCATGTAATTGGAGTTATAAAATATGATACCTAATCTCTAATTCTGACATGGAACTAAATTATGCTACATTTGCTATTACAAGTTCTTACTGTGAAAACACAGAATTATTATTTATTGAAATATACTTGAGTACTTTTCTATGGAAAAAGGGCATACCAAGATAAAAATGAGTGTGTTTAGGAACCAACTGGGAACTCTATCACTTTGTCCACATTTTATAATTTTAAAGACCAATATAATACCCTTATTCAGCAAATTATTTTACTATATGTTTAAAATGCTTTGCTGACTTAACTACATTTAATTACATTTAACATTTGTTTCTATGTTTCAGCATAATGACTTCTAGACCACCTCCTCCTACACCCAGTGCTTTACAGACTGGAAAATGGCAGTACAACTTAGCAAATAAATCCTTTGAACCTTTCAGGTGTTACTGGTGTAATTCTGGGTCATGTTTCAGTATCCTTGCAATATTACAGCATTAGGCATATGCCACATATAGACATAAACTGTAGAAAAGCACAAAAAAAGGGCTGACCTTGCAAAGCATTTCACCCTCCAAACAGCTCTACAAACAACATGCTTTAGAGGAAACAACCCCAACAGAGTTGAATGTAATACCTACAATTTGAAACCATTTTTCCTGAATTTGTGAGGATAGAATAATAATGGCCTGGATTTTAAGGTACCTTAAAGACCACTTATTTCCAGTCCCCTTGCTGTGGCAGGAACACCTTAGTAAACACAGAAGTTTTAAGACCATATATAACATATCCAATTAAGTACACTGGCTATTGTGTATATACTGCTACTCTGGTGAGATCTCATCACTTCTGAAATACAGAAGACAATGAGGGTGATTACTTGGCTTAGACAGGGGATAATACTAATGACAGCTTTATAGCTTTGCATGTGCTTATAAAACTTGAATGAAAACTTTTACTTCCCTTCCAAAAGAATATCTCCCTTCATTGACATATGGCCTTTCTCTGTGTCTGAGATACAGTTGTTATACCCTGATGACTTGCCTCAATGGATTTTTATCATTCTCAATTGTAACTGTTGTTTTTTTTTTTTTTAAAGACTAAGCCACAGTCTGAAATAAAACGGGAATTTTAAACTAATCTCTCATGGCTAGAATGAGTAATCAAAATCATGCATTTCAAGAGAGATGGATGATGAAGAGAGATTTGTCCTGGCCTGATCCTATAAGCACTGGTATCTGTAAGCAGACCTTATGAAACCACTAAGCATATTGCTCACATGGGAATCGGGATGCTTGTGACATGGATCCAAGTGTATACTCTGTACCCAGCACTTGGTGGAGGTTTTGAGGAGAGAAGAAGAGAAGGTTTATTCAACAGGTAAGCACATTTGCCTCCCATATTTATGAATTTCCCAGCACTAATTCACAGTTTTCTAGATACAATAAAAGTGCATTGCCACAGTGAATGGTAGCCATGCAGAGATGATATCTAAGAGAAGGATAAGCTATCCCATTTAAGAGAATATAATTGAAGGAAAAAATTTTAAAATAATTGTTTTAATGATTAGGATGTTGGAAAAACCTTCCTTATTGGTGGCTACTGAAGGATTTGTTGCATCTATGACTGTAGTACCAATTGCTGACAGAGTTGGGGTTCATAAGATACATCAGTAGCCATGTACAGGAAAACACAATCAGAAAGGCTTCTGTACTGGACTGAAAACCTGGAAAGCCAAGAATATGAAGGAATCTTAGACTCTTCTATGTTTATACAGCATTTAACTATGTAAAAAAAAAATCTCTGCTTAAGGCATGAGGTGATATTACTAAATCAAAGTTTGGCTTTAGGACACAGCATTCTGCCCCATCCCTTTCTTTTATTGGTCACCTAACTGAAATAAGTGTTTTACTGAAGTGAAGATCTATCCCTCTATGGCAGACAAACAGACCTAACACAATGTTACAGATATAAATTTGAATAAAATGGAGAGATATGTAGGATTAGACAAAATAAGCAGCCCACAGTAAAATTTCGTTGCATTTAGAAAATGAGACTAGTGATTACATTTTGAGAGGCAGATTAGAGAAAAATCAAATAGAAGAAATGTTCTAGCTCAGAGGCACAGGATTTTGGACATTGGTTCATTTTTCAAAGTTAAGACTGAGCCATATCACATGTAAAGAAGGACTCAAATTTAGTCTTCTACAGCTACATTTGGTTGGAAATCTGTTTCCTAGAACAGCTAGATGCTGATAAGTATCTCTGGTTCCCACTTTCCTTCTGTTCAGCAGTGCATGGCTGCTTCCAGAGGAGGTTTGTAGCCCAGTCATACGATCATCCCTGCCTGTAGCCTGGCAGGGAACTCAGGAGCTCTGGATACAAGCCCCTCAAAGACTGAGCAGACCTCAAAGCTTAAAATCTGTGTTCCATGCCACTAGATCCTTCTGCAATGGAGGATGAGAAAAGAATGGGGATTGACATCAACAATGGATTCCTAATGACACTTCTGCTCCATCAGAAGCTATTTCACTTAAAAGAGCATAATTCCTGGATAAAAAATGGGTGATGTCATCTTCCACTTCCTATTATCCCCATTGTATTCACAGAGTTCTAGACTAGTTTGTGAGAAGTGAACAGGATCATCCTTTTAAAATCTTTAAGGCATCTCTTTCTACTAGCTGTATTGAGAATTAGAGCTCTAGTTATAGGAAGACTGTGTGTTCTTTCCTTCTCCTCTCCTTTGCTGCTAAAGTTTAAGTGTTTGAAATACAGCTGTGTCCAGACCCAGCTAAGGAAGACTTTCCTCAGACAATCCTGTATGTTCACCCATAGTATGTCTTCTAGTCCATCTTGGCGTGTGCTATGGAATCTCCAGTGTTTTGAAATGGTCTAACTCAACAGATCACTTGATGTTTCACTTCTATAGGGATTCTAATCAGTATGGAGGGCTTCAGTTGGTATATTGGGATATATTTGCATCAACTAGCTTTAGGTATCAAACTTTCATGCTTTGAATTTTCCTCTTGAAGTAAAATTCTTCTTTTGCCAGTCATGACATCAGAAATTCAGATTCCTAAAACAAAAGGTGCTGTGAACTGCAACTTTCTAGAGACATGAAGAAGAATCAAAATGATAATGAAGGTAACTCCTGAGTAAGTGTGATATTTTTAGGCAACAGGTCAAGCAGAGTCTCAGAATTTTTTGAGAAGATACTTGATAAATTTAAGTGCTGTCTTTTACTCCTTCTGTAAAGAGTATCCTTGCAGTGAAGTTCTTGCCCTATCCCTTTCTTTGAAAAAACCTCTGTAACTCAGAGTAAGCGCGTATTACACCGAAAAATTAAGGCAAGTTTCTAGGTAGACATATTCAATTTGGTTTCAGAGTTGCTTGTTTTGGTTTAACAAGAATGTGTTCTATATGGATCTAGGCTTGTGAGAATTTATAGCATAGCCTAGAAATAGTAGTAGAACATTTTGGAGAATTGGCCAGAGAGACTGCCTAAAGAGATCTAGACAAGCAGCAGTCATGTGGTTTAAAATAATATGAACTGTATAAAGAAAACACAGTAGCTTTTAGGTATTACAAGTTGTCATGCTACAAACACAACATTTAGTAAATCAGCTTTCTATATATGATTTCAAAACAAGAATATACATCTACCCTTTCAATCTGAGGTCAAATCCCAATGCATCTGAAGCTTTCTAGTATAAATAATAATAATAACAACAACCACCACCACCACAATGAAGCTTTGTGCATGTTTTAGAATTTGGTCTCAGAAAATATCCCAGGAAAGAATCACAGGAATCAGTGATTTAATGGAATGACACTTCCAACTAGTGAACTTTTCTGTTTGCATTTCTCACAAAAATGCAACTAGAATTGAACTAGAATATATGGAATTACTTACTGTGCAAAGTGTCTCAAATGTCTTTTCGGAGACAAAGGATCCATCAAGACCAAAAAGAAAAATAGATGCATAAGAAAGCATCCCTCCAAGGATAATAAGGTTGTTCATGTAGGGACTGGACATCTTTATTAGTCTATGGACAAAAGGTGATAGTGCATTAAAGAGGAAAAGATTACTGCTAGGCTACTATAGCAATAAAGAACAGCTTTTTGTAACAAGGAAAAGAGATAACTCTTCTAGAACTCCATAAAATCTAAAGGCATGCACAGTATTTGCTGTTTTATGAAGTTTAGCATTGGTTCAGGTTTTTGAATGCTTAGTAAAAAGACCTCCTCTTTTACTGATGTATTAATTAGCTAGGGTTAATGTTATTAGCAGACAGTCAAACATAAAATAGAAAATTACAGTTTTCAGACAGTATAAAAGAACTTAAATACAGTCTGTTTCAATGTGAATATATTATCCAGTGATTTCAATTAGTTCTAAAATACCACCTTTCCAAAGTTTTACATTTTCCTTACATATATATGTGTATATATATATATATGCATGACTGGTTCTACAAACACAACATTAAATATGAAAGAACTTGTGATAGAAGTAACATGAATGTCTTACTTCTGATTTCTGTTTTTGATGTTAAAGAACAAGAAAGCACTGGCCATTATCATTCCTAGGATTGTGAGGGCAGAGAGGATGCTGTAGAGAGGCAGGGAGATTTTGCGCAGCTCCTCTTGTATAATGGTTTTGTCCTTCGGAGGCTCAAGTCCTAGAATTACATGAAGAAATAAAAAGCTAAAGCTCAACCAGATGTAGAATTTCTGCAAGAAACTTTGCCTCACCTAAGTCCTATACCTTGAATTAGCACACTTAGCAACTGTGAACCACATCAATAGCTGATGAAATCATTGACTTTGACAGACATATGTTAGTCACATTGATTGACATGCAGATTTGCATTTCTGGATTGGATCTGGACATGCAGATTTGCATTTCTCCTCTTTGGAAGAAAAGACACAACCAAACCCCAGTGCAGAACCCCACACATGCTAACTAGCCTCATTTTAAAGTAAATAAACACTAAAATGCATACTTTGAGTGTAAATTTTACCAGGAGGTTATGCTTTTCTGAAACTGTTGACAGAGCAATGAGTAGAAAACAGAAAGTATCATTTTTGTGCCCACTGTTGTTGCCAGAGCAAATTCAAACAGCTTGTCTGGAGATCAGCCTTAGTGTAGCATCTGGGACTGGGACTGATGGCCCTGGGGCTGGAATGTGGTCCTGGGCTGTGGGCATGCTGGAGGAAGCCCTGGGAGGAGGGAAGGGAGGGTTGTTGGTGCCCTCAGGATTCTACAGAAGGGAAGAATATGGGAAAATGGATGGCAAAAGTTTTATAGGGAGAGATCCACTTTGCAGATGTGGATTTGAATGTCTCAACTTAAAAACTATGTTTAAAGCTGTGCACTTCATCGACAGTCAGCTCCAGCTAATTAAAGGCTTCTTGGTTTAATGAGGACAATCACTTTCCAACAACTGCAATAAAGCTCTGCATCCCTGACTTTCCACACTCCATTTCACCTGCCTACTAATTTTTTCCTTGGTGCAGGAGATTGGCAAAAGGCCTTTTGCATCACTGTCTTCCTTCAGAAACAGATTTGTGTGCCCTACAGCTCCTGAGCCTGTCCTTTCGCATCGGCTCTCCGACGGCGCTGCAGGGGCCACAGGGCTGAGCAGCTCCTTTAGCTGCACGGCTGCAGAAGCAGAGCTGGGGGTACCTGACTAGCTAGGGCTGAATTTTACATCCACGCTTCTGCCTTGCACCTAACAGAATAGTCAAGGAATTGCACAATAAAATAGCTTTACCTTTAAATTGAAACTATTCAGACCATGGAAACTTGCTACCCTTTGGTCTTTATGCCCAGCTTTTCAAAAAAAAAAAAAAATCCTTTAAGTGATTACAAAAAAGTGGCAGTGAAGGGACCATTTATTGATTTAATGTTGGGGAAAAGTACCTGAGATTTTCCTCTTTTCCTTCACATTGTATGTATTTACAGTCCAATGCAATTAATAAAATTAGACAAATAACAAGCCAAAAAGCCAATAAAACACATGCCTGATTTAAAAGAACTAACACTAAAAAATAAAACTTTACCCTTTACTCTTTCTACACTATGCAGAGTATATTGATGGTTTGTATTTATTAAATATAAACAACAATGAATCTACAAAATTTATTTTCTTTGTGCACTGGCCAGTAAATCCTGTTGCTTCCTTTTTCTGTAGAATTTATGCAATGGTTAAAACAGGAATATTTTTACTGTTCTCTATTTCAAATACTTAAAGTTACCAGGCTTCTTGTACTGGAAGTCAGTGTCCTCCACATAGAATATCCAACTGTCTCAATGAAAAGCTAAGATGATTCAAAGGAAAAGATTCACTGTGAGCCACATAATACATCTTAAGACAACCATAAGGCAGGTTATGAGTGGAAAGACCACCTTCAGATGTGGTCAGAACAAGACCTAGCAGTCTTGTCCTGAAAAAAGATTGTGCAGAGACTTTTGCCCATCATGTACTGTCTGTAAAGGTGAGAAGTTTTGAACAAATGCTGTAACTTGATTAATATTTCATCTATTCTCTGGAAATTAATGGGACTGAATCAGTATTAAACTACATCATTAGTTCCTCCTTGTGGCAAAAAATCACCTGCTGGGTCCCAGACTTTGGCATCTGGGACAGATTCTGCACTCTTCATTTCCAAAACCTCATTCCCCAGAGCCATATGAGAAGTTTGTGTATCTGTGCACTTTTAAGTCCAGCAAGGGATACCGAAAGGAAAGGTGGAAAGCTCCAGCAGACGGACAAGTAGTCGTGAATTAGATCACTGCAGTGAAACTCCACCCATGCTCGTGCAAACCTTGGGTGTTGGGACATTGGAGAAAGGTGTAGTAGAGTACAACAGTACAACAGCTGGATACTCATCTACCTCACCACCCCAGGAGAGACCACACAGAACTCACAAAGCCAACTTCACTTTCTCTCACTGAACTGCAGCAGAGCAGAGCTTAAGATAAAATCTTAAAAATTAGCTTTGAAAATAATGCATATACCTATATTCTACAGGAGACACCCTTAAAACCCCTTTCTGCTCACACCTGGTTGCCATGACAACAGGCTCTGAAAATGGTGGGTAGGCCTGCACACCAGCTGCTTGAGGGCCGAGGAAGTCCCCACGTGATATTTGGAGTAGCATGGGATAAAAAATGGCAGGGAGATGCAGCAAGGAATGCTATAGGTCTGCTGTGGACCTTTGGAGTGCTGCTGCTCTGAAAACCCTCTCTGGCCCGTATTTCCCACATGCCATGTCAAAGCCAGCCTTGGTATTTTGAAAATCTATTTTCTAACTACCTAACAGACACCTCACAAATAAAAACAACTACCTCCTTCTCATATCTGCAAACACAGAACATGAGAGCATCCATCAGGTGAGATGAACTGGAGGAGAGGGAAATGGGGATGAAATAGATTATTCATTGGTGAAGAACCTGCTTCTTGAAATATCAAAAAAAAATTTGTGTACACATATACATTTGATTTTGCCATATCATTGGAATAAAAACCAAGTATACAATATCAAAACACTGCAATTTTCTGATCAGAATTCTATTTTTTAAAGCATTTTTTCTACAGTGTCACAGCATTTGATATTAAAAATACTAAACCAGTTTTTTAAGAGCACACAAACGTACAGCTATCCATGTCATTCCTGTACCTGTTTCCAGTTTTGTCTCCTACCTTGGAACCTGATGCTGTTGTTGATTATTACCAATTTGTCATCCACAGCATTGTATTCTCCCACCTTTACTTCCTTTTGTTCTGCAGAGAAACAAACAAGAGTGATTGTTTATGACAGTTCGCATGTTCTCAATTGTTTAACTGATTTTTTCTTTCTTGACAGTATGTCAAAAGGAAAAGAAATATGAAAGAATAGGGCATGAATAATTAAATCAGAATTCCAGACAGCTAACATCATTAAAAGAAACATTTCTGGTTCTTGAAAGGAATGTAAAGCATTTTTAAGAACTCATTTACATAATCAGGAAACTGTTATCGGACAGAGTCATCTCCAGCTTAAAGATCACACAGTTTCTTACTGGCTCACACTATGCGGGGCATCTTTACTGGGAGAACAAACACAGCTAAATCACACATTCCCCTCCCATTTAAAGAACTAGGACATCTTGCTTGTGAAGTATTTCCCAGGAGAGTCATGGTGGCAGGCTCCAGCCAGTATGGAGCAGACTGGCTAGTTAGCAGATATGCTGGGAATCAAATCTCTTACTCTGACTGGGAATTAGCAACTCATTAGTGCCCTGACTGCAAAACATACTGTGTTATATAATTAAAGCCAACGTGCACTCGAGTTGAAATTTTACAGTTAGTCTCATCTGGTATTTTGGGACTGTCATCACATTTATGGCCTTCTTGTACCTGACAGAATCAACTGTGCAGGTAGAGGAATTTGCTTGTTTGCTGCCTCAGCCATTGTACCTGCAACTCTGACATGCATCTATCCCACACTTCTACCATCAATTATTTTCTGCCATTTTTGTTGAGATTATGGTATGGATTAGAAGCACAGGATCTTACTGAATTATAATTTTTACACTAAAACTTTTACATTTTGATGAGACTTACAAACCACAGGCCCATTTGCTACAGATTTCTTTGAAGAGCTGGCTCAGCAGAGACAAAAATTTCCTTTCAGGCCTTTCTGTCTGGGCATGCACAACGCAATTTACATTTGAATTCCAAGCTCATGACCCTATTTGTGACACTGATTTTGGGAGCTGATGATCTTGAGCTAGATGGCAAATTTGGAAAGACTGTATTTCACCCAACAGCTCCACATTAACCTTTTCTCCTTTCTCACTCAAAGTGATTTTGCCTGTTCAGCTCTGCTGAATATAGCAGCTAGCTCCATTTTAGTAAAATCTACAGTCTGACTAATACTAATCTGAGAGCTCACAGGAGGCAAAAGTTTCCTTAACAAAAATCACTATTTTTATTTTTATGTTGTTATATATATTGTTATATCTTTAAAATTGTCTACAACAAATTGTAGACTGGGCTGCAAATCTGGCAGAGGGTCCTGGGCATTTACTACACACCCATCAAGAGCTGGAGTTTGCAGTTCTGAAGCCTTATTTGCCTTTCCCATGAGCATGATCCACTTAGATGGACCTAAAACTAGTTTGGAATAAAAGCAAAATCATCTGGTGTCCAGCAGCAATTTCAAAAGCCCATCCACACGGCATCACTTAGAAGTGAACATAAGTTTATAATTTCTGTCAGAGACTGAACATTCACAGTGAAATTGATACATTAATCAATTCTTGACAATCTTAAACAATAAAATATTCCCAGTAGTCATCTAAAAGCTAAAATAGTTAATGCTAAAACCAGAACCAGTCTACTTCCACTTGTATTTGTAGCGTGATGGCTGTTACCTGTAGATCTAAAACATCAAAACCCCAAATAGAGAGAAAAACATCAGGCTGCATATTGATACACAGGTGGGCATATTAGATACCAGATAGTCCACAGCCTCTCCTGACAGCCAAAGGGGATGACACACACCTTGGTGTTGGTCTAACCCCAGCTTCACAGCAACAGGCTAAAGCCTCCTTGTTCTGATGAGCATAGGAGGGAAATGAGCAATTGCTCTGCAACCACTTCTGTATGGAGAGTTTACTGGGACTAGATGAGATGTGGGGAGCACATAGCAAGTGGAGAACCACACACAAAAACCAGTGTAAATCTGTCGTCTGATTACAGTACTGCAATTAAGGAAGTCTTTCTGTGATTATTTCACATGACAGACGACACCATTTCTTTTCAACATTTATACATTCTTACGTGGTTTCCTTCACAGCTGAGGTAACACTGAGAATGTGCCTGCCCTGTAAAAGGGTAGCCTGGGTACCAGGAGCTAGCCCTTGAAGGAATGGAGCTCAGTATTCGAAGAAACAAGCCTCTACAGCAGCCTGAAGAGCAAATTTTTTGGATTTAGAAACCCAAGAATGTGGGGAAAACCACCTAATATTTACTAAGAGGAAACCACATGATCAATGCCTTGTCCCTTACCAACAGGAAAGGACAGTTCATAGAGGACATGCCGCACTTTATGGAAGTCAAGAAGAGCCATAAAGATATTTGATATCTTAAAGGAGTGACAACTGGGGAAATTAGTCTGTGAGGGAAGTAAAACATACCTTTATTGAGAGGAAGGATATACTATCCATTTGATAGTGTGATTACAGGCGTGCTGAGGGGGAGACACAAAAAAGGGTTTTTGTGAACTTTTGTTCTCCCAGCAAGGACTACAGCTGCTGTTTTTTCAGATCCCCAAGCACAAGTGCTGATCAGTGCACAGAGCCACGTCCAAATATTAATTAAAGGAAGCAAGGAGACAGGACTGTGGTTCTCTTCTCTCTTCCTCAGGTCAATACAGATAAGGATGGGACTGCAGGCTGACTTTTCTATACATCACTCCCTTCAGTTTCCTTTGGAAATTCTGAATTATTAAAGTTAGTATAGTATTTGTATAATACAGCTCGTATCTGTTAAAACCTCTGAGTGTTCATCAACAAAAGGACAGGAGAGAGTAGAACTCCTTCAAAGAAACACACCAACAAAGTGCTTTTCAGAATAGTCAGCATATGATGTTGGCTTCCTTCTGTAGTGCTTCTATTATTTTTAACTAGATCTTTCCGTAATCATAATAGAGAAGCTCACATTAAAATGCAGAAGAAAAACATGAGGGAAAATGTACTGGGGTTGTGAGATAATATTTGTCAGTACCATGACAGAAGAGGAGAAATTTCAGAACTTGAATCTGAAGCTCTTCTTTCACATAGGGACAAAAAAGTATAAAAACTAACCAACCCAGATAAAAGTGGCCCAGAAAAATGTGACTGTAAATTATGCCTATAATTCTCCCAGAATTATAAACAATCCTTGTTGTTGATTAATTGTCCCAGAATAGATTACTTATATGGCCCAGATGAAAGTCTTCTGCCAGCAAAGAATGAGATACTCTTAAGGGTATATTGAAATGTTTTTCTCTACATATTTTATTACAGAATTTTATAGCCCTCTTTAAGCAACTGCACACAAATTGACTCACTACTACTTAATTAATTAGCTCACATTTCACAAAGTTAGTACAGAGGATTTTCAGGAGCATATCAGGTAGTTACATGTTCTTGTTGAATAAAAGCAAAAAAAGTCCTGCAACTGATATCAGCTGAATAAAACAAACTTACCAAAATGCACAGCAGTATTATGATTGCCTGTTTGACTGTTACCCACTTACACTGAGAATTCCCAGATGAGACTGTGCTTAGTTTCAGTTCCTTTCACTATATAATTTCTATTTTCACCAGATTTTTGTAAGTGTACTTATTCGCACCTTATGGAGGCAATTTCTACTGAGAGAGTTTAAGGATGAGAGAAATGCACTTGCAATGCATAAGAGATGGGACAGATGGATTTCTTTTATTTTCTTCCACGAAGACAATGCTGTCTAGCTTTCAATGACACTGTATCTAAAGCTAATGGCACCTCAGTTATGTCAGTCTGACTGCAAATAACCCTCGTGGTGATGCAGTTAAGCCCGCATAAAAATGTTTACACCAGTATAAGCACAGTACAATTTATGCTAATAAAGGCCCCTCTGAAAAACCATCATATCCTAAAAAGTTCAAAAAATACATATATTGATATGCATATGCATTCATCAACTCCTATATGTCTGCTTGGATGTGTACTACTGTAAGAACTATATCTATGCTACCATAAAGCCAAATTACATGTCTGTCCTAACATCATTGCAGTGGCCCAAACCACATGGCTCCAAATGAAGATTAAGGATTTCAAAACTCATGATAGCTTACTATAGCTTGGCACTACTAAGAACATTGTTATGTCACTGCAACTCTTTATAAACTTAGAATTTCATGCAAACTACAAAGAGAAATATGAGCAAGTGATGAGTATTCGCTTTCCGAAATACATGAAGTAAATTTTAAAGTAAATTTAATAAACTTAGAATGGACTATTTTCCAGATAACTAAGGGTCACAGAGGTTTCTCATCTAGAGGACACAGGCTATGCTTGATTAAGAAGTAGCAGAAAAATAATATTACATATAGCTGAAAGCCTAAAAAATACCCAGATCTTAGTTTGTTCTGAAAAACCACGCCTGCAAAAGGTGTTGCCTCCATGACTCCTCCTTGAAAAGCTTTTCAAAATTCTTTTATATAGCCTCTCCTGCTTCTCCACACAGTACATGGTCACTGTACTGCCTTAAACCTTCCTATGACATCAGTTTAACAATCCCTTCTCCCACTGTCTTCCAGATGCCCCTTTTGCTTAACTATCCTAATTCACTGGCAGTGATTAGATGCTTAGCCTTTTAGAAAATCTTGCTTGGTAATCAGCACTCAGCAGCCTATCTCAGGAACCAATATTATTAAACCTTGTCCTACAACAGAACCATTTAGTTTCTGAGCATTATTCCTTATTCATGTATCACAGCTCAACAGGACTGCTGGCAGCTATAGGGAATACTTAGTCATCAGGTCTCTGAAGAATTTTGGAAAAGTGTTTGCCAACGGGTTAAACTAAGCATGGTACATATGCACCTGAAATACTTGAAGAAGAGAATGGCTATAAAATTTGGAAAGATTATCTGGTGGTTTCAGCTGGGGTAAAGTTAATTTTTTTCACAGTGGCTAGTACAGGGCTGTGTTTTGGATTTCTGCTGGACACAGGGTTGATAATACAGAGATGTTTTTCTTCTTGCTGAGCAGGGCTTGCACAGAGTCAAGGGCTTTCTGCTTTTCATACTGACACATTGGCAAGGGGCTGGAGGTACATGGGAGGTTGGGACGAGACACAGACGGGACAGGGATCTCAACTGACCAAAAGGGATATTCCAGGCCATATGGCATCATGCTCAGGATTTAAAGTGGGGAAAGAAGGAAGAAGGAGGGGATACTTGGAGTGACAGCATGTGTCTTCCCAAGTAAATGTTACATGTGATGGGGCTCTCCTGGAAATGGCTGAACAGCTGCCAGCCAAAGGGAAGTGGTGAATGAATTCCTTGTTTTGCTTTGCTTGTGTGCATGGCTTCTGCTTTTCCTATTAAACTGTCTTTATGTCAGCCCCTGAGTTCTATGCTTTTACCTTGCCAATTCTCACCCCAGTCCTGCTGGTGGAGGAGTAACCAAGTGGCTCTGTGGGGCTTGGCTGATGACTGAGGTTAAACCATGATAGATTTTAATCTCAAATTTCTAATCAATCTCCTAGACATGAATCAAAAATCATGCCACTGCACAAGCACTCACACTTTCAAAGATACATCAGACCTGCCTTAAAGCTCACCATTAGCAAGCTATTGGCAACTCGTTGATAGGTTCAATCCAGAGAAAGAGTGAAGGGTGCTCTGACACTTTATATTATGGTGTCCTATAAGGCTTGTCTCTCTCCAATTTAGCTTCTGCTCACACTCTCTTTTAAAGAGTGAATGCCTTTCTTTAACACTTTACACTGCCAGTCACCTAGCAATCATTTGTCACTGACAGGTCGTAGGTCTTCTTTCTCATTCCCTCTATTGCCTCCTGGGAAGGCTCCTGAAGAGATTATGTGCTGCACTGAGCGACAGCAATCCTGTGGCCAAGAGTGTTCAGAGACCAAGTCACAGGTAAGAAGACTGGCCAAACACAAGCAGTGAAAAATTTAAGCTGGCGACTGAAAACTGATGCCAAGCCTGAGAACACTTCCCATATTTCAATAAATCCTTCGCAAATTGCCTGCAAAATCTCTGCTAACCTGCTGCACCTGTCTCACTCCTTTTGAAAGCTATTTCATGAAATAACGACCTACCAAATAACTGGAAATGCTGTCTCAAATGCCTTTACAATACTGAATGAAGCTAAGTGTCAGAAAAGCTAATTTCTTTCAGAATAAATACAGAAACATTTCATGTTGTGGATCATGTAGAAAGACTTAGCAAATTAATGCAATCTTAACTTTCATAATATATCCTTGTCAGACGGGACTGAGAAGCTTTTTAGTTATCCTTATCACATATCAGCAATAAGCAACACCAGTTGAAAGTTTCTAATTAAAAAAAAGAATCACAATAGAAGCTTATAAATAATGAATGAGCAAAACCTTTTTCATCCACTCGCAGGAAACCATTTCTTTGTTTAAAGACAAATATGCTGAGATTAAGAATAGCAGTTCAAATAAGGCAGAAAATGTCAGGTCAGATGGAAGATTATTCTTTAGCAGAAGCTGCCAGAAAATAAAGACTCAAGGAAGAAAAACATGTTACCTTTGCAAGGATTTGAATTGGGACAGTTTTTACCCTTGTAATTAGTTAAAATTTGTTTTGCCCTAAGAAATACTACTTTCATCTTTAACTGTTGCATAGCTATTTCCTTCATTTAAAGTTTTATTTATGTGTTTTATTTATGAAATCCTAGATTTCACTGCTTTGGAAACATATATACACAGCATACAGGAAATCTCAAGTTATGAAAGCAGTATATAGAGTGAGTGATAATTACTCCTCATAACCAGTTCTCTGGCTGTAAATCTTTCAGTCATCCATAAAGCAAAAAAGACAGAAAGGTCAAACCAGAGAAAGGTCAAACAGGGTATCCTTAGAGTCAGGATAAAAGCTAAGGAGTCTTAACCCTGGGCGTATTTCACTATGTTAGTAGTGGTATTTTGCCAAAAGGACACAGCAAGGAGCACATAAAATATCATTAAATAACCTGAGCTCATAAAGAAACTAGTAATTTTGTAGCCCAAGAAGAGGGATTCTGTAAAAATTTCAAAAATTTGCATTTTTACAAGCTTACAAAAATTATTTTTACTGATTCTTTCACCTTCCTTATTATACTTCTGTCTCTTGGTTTGTTAGACTGACTTCTAGCTCTGTATAGAAATTTACTAATATAGTTCATATGGATTTAACACCTAAAATATTAGGTATTTATATATTATGTATCAAGAAAGAGCTATATAATGAAATAAAAAAAAAGACTCTGTTTAAAACAATTATGACTTTAAATGTGAATTGTTAACACCATCATTATAGCTTTCATTCAGGAAACTGAGAAAGGTACAATCAAATATAAAGAAATGAAGGCACATCATCCATGAAGCATAACAATGGTTGTGATGAAGCAAGTCAACAGAGTTTACATTAATTCTTCTGAATAGAAGTTCCTGTTTCTTAGGATGCTTAATAAAATCCTTGCTAGTTTGAAAAGAGGTTGTACACGAGATCATGAGATTTTTTTTGGATTCAATAATTGTAGCATAAAGTCTTGACTGATATCAAACTATGTAACCTGAAAAGTATGTCAGTAATTTGAGTCAACTCTAGTAAGCTAAAAGATAAAAATATATATTCAAGTGGATATGGTATGATTATATTCTAGGATACATGGATGTGCAACAACTGCAACATCTTAGTCTAGCCAAGGGTTCTTCTGTTCTACTGTTCATTGTCTTTTATTATTTGATTAACTTTTCAGAGAATGCAAATCCTCATCATTCTGGGAATTTATTTGCCAAAATAAATTATTCTTTAAAGCTGAATGGTGTAATTATACATCTTCTTTAATATTAATATTTATCTAAACGTAGCATGGTGTACAAAAATTGCTATTTATACCATTTATCACTTGGAATTACTTCCTCCTGGCAGAGTCCATACCCAGCAGGCTTTTCTTGACTCAGAATTTACAGTGGGAAATTACATTGTACGCATAAAACTACAGGCAGCAATCATGAAAAGAGATTTGCTCAATTAATAAATGATAATTCAACTTCGTTACTAGTTGTGGCATACACTAGTCCATTTTCTACATGGGTGTGTGAGGGAATCAGCATGTGCAAGCATGGGCTGACTTCCCAGTAGAATTCCCAGGAGCTTCCCAGGTTGGAAAGGCCACCCAGGCAGTGACAGGTTTGGACAAGGATGCCACTCATCTGCAGTGAAGCTCCCCTGGCAGCAGCTCAGGGCCCAGCAGCAGCTCCATCTGTCAGAGTCTCTCCAGGAGAGGGACAACTGAAGGCGGGACCATGCAGGGCGTGGAGGTGCCAGTGAGAAAGGCGGTGGCCTCTTGCCTCCAGAGCTTGATTTCAGAGCACTGAAATGTCAGAGGCAGTGAGGCACAATTCAAGATACACCATGACACTGCACTCATTCAAAGGTGAGGGACAGCAAACCACAGGACTGCAGTGTACCCATTTCAAAAATCAATGGTGTTTCCAAAGAAACCCAAGATGACAGAGCATTAGTGTGTCCACATCTTATTACCAGATTTTTATATTTTTTTTATCTAAAACAAAAGTTACTCATGAACTTAAATCAAATCCACCAAGCAGTGTCATTTAGGGCAGAAAAAAACTGGGAATAGCACTGCTGTCAGTCTTTTCTGACTTACCGGGGTAAAGTACACATGCAGCTGAAAAATGCAAGACACCCAAGACAGTGACCTAATCCCACTTGCCATCTGCTAGCTCAGCATTTAAGCTTTCCATATAAACATGACAGATGATGTGAGAGAGGATATCCTGACAGGAAAGACAGGGTCCCCAGGGACCTGGATGACCCTGACTCCAGCCCAGCTACACACTCTGATTGAATGAGAAAGAAGATCAAGGTGACCTTTTCCTCCTCTGGTATGCTTAATATTCTAGCATTTCATTTGATTTTCTTGTGCATGCCCAGAAGAAATATTTTGCTACAACTACATGAACCCATTACTTATATAACTGAAATTCTAAATTCAATGTGTAACATCAATTATTTTTTCAGTAGACAAAACAAATTTAAAAATCCATGTCAGTCACTTAGAAAGCCTGATGTGGTTAACTTTTCCCAGAGAGGCTTTTCTTGTCAGAGTGGTGATGCACAGCACAACAATTTGACAGTAGCCCTGGTCTGTGGACAGCTTCAGCTGACCTGCACACGGCTGCCAAGTCTCTGCACTGTGTTTTTGGTGGCTGCTCAGATGTACAGGATGAGCTGCATGGTACAGTTCTCCTTTTGAGGGTTGGTTAGCCCTTGCTAATTTAAGTGATAACCAAACTTAAATGCACAACATGACAGAAATAAAAATGTCTCCCAGAGCAGAACACAAGATATGTGCTTGACCAAATGATCGTGCCAGCAATCACACCTCCCAGCAAGGCTGTTTTCCCTTCACTGAGCAAGGCATGCCTGCTTTCTGGTTTATCTCAGAATCAGGGAAGAAACATAAACTCCATTTTGGCACATTTGGATGCATATCTGTGGTTATATAATTAGGGCCTCCCCTCACCTTCTGTCAGGTGTTTTGTGTTCCCCCACCCCCAGCAGAGGATGGCTCAGCACATGCTGAGAAGCCTCCCAGACAGCTGTGCCTGCTCTGCTCCAGCTGAGAGGCCCTAAACCAAGATGCTTTGGCTTCTTCCTTACATACTGCATCCTTAAACTTTTACAGAGTTGAGAGGGTGTTATTTAAAGGTTGTAGTTTCACAGTTACCAAGCCTGAAGACGGAGGAGAGCAGCAGCTGCTGTGCATATTATGTGTGTTAGATCTCAACTGCTCATTATGTCCTTGAATAACCATTCTTGCCATTACACCAGGTGGCCTGTGAAAACACTGTAGCTCATGAAGAGCACTCTTCATGATTCAGGGTCAAACCCAAAGGCAGAATTCCCACTGTCCTCATCCTAAGATAAAAAATGAGGGAGTTGAGGCAGTGCTGAACACACATTCATACAAAGCTGCAAATTCTATGCTCTTTCCTGTCTTACAATTTGTACAGTAGCTGCCAAAGTTTTTTCCTGTACAAGAAATGCAGTTTTGAGTCATCCAGGCTGGTTTGTTCCAAATACCTTACCCAGGACTTGTAGGGGAATAATTCAAGAAAGGTTTAGAGCAACGAAAAGCCCACTTGAGCTGTAACCTGCAAGTACAAGTAAACACTTACTGAGATATAGGGGGAACCACAAAGGCTCCCAAGTAGCAATAGCCCCCCTAGACCACTGTTTCAGTTTCTGCTGCTGAGATGAACAAGACAATCACTCAAAGAGCCATCGAAAGCCAGAGACTTTAAGACTTTAGAAGACAGCTCTAGACTTCCCCTGACAATCAGCTCCCCATGCAAAAGTCACATGGGACCACAGATTGGATTCCCCTGTCCTCAGGGAGGTATGCTCTGCTCCCATAAGGGACGAGCTTGTCACTGCTACAATTAGAGACTGCACTCTAGGGAGTGAAAGAGCAAGAAGTGTTACACAATGCCAGGATGCCTGTCTAACCCAAGAACTGCATGATTCTTTGGGTGAGAAAAGTGTGTGCCTGACTGCAAATTTCAGTGTTTTAGAAGCAGAGGAAGGGTCCTTAAAGATCATCTAGTTCCAACCCTACTGCCATGGGCAGAGATGCATTTTACAAATAATAGTGGCTGCTGGGAAATTCCTCTTCAAAATCCATGTTTCTTGTCTGTCTTTTTGATCCCCATGAGGCCACCTGAGAAGTTTGGAAAATTTGGGTTACTCACCAGGATGAGGGATGCTGTGAGACAGTAAACACATGTGTGAGAGACCCCAGAGCCCAGGGCACTGGCTGAGGGGTGCAGGGGTGTTGAGGCTGTGAAGCCCCATGAGCTCAAGCACTGGAAGAGGAGAAAAAATGACCCATGCTCCACTCAGCTCTCACAGGCTTTAAAAGACAGATCCAGGAGATGCAGCCCACCCACGAGTGGCTGCTGTCTACAAAAGAAGTGGTGGGGTTTCAAACAACAGCATTTGAAATGTTTTCTGTAACAGCCCCACCCAGCAGACCCCTACGAGGATATTACTCACTTTATAAATTTCTATTTTAAGTTTTTTTATTTTTTTATGTAAATATATGTGAATTGTATGTCAGCATGAGACCAAAGCAGTCGTGAAACATAACATAACGGCCAATTCAGAATTTAGCCCACCCTGACCCATGCCTTTCATGTTGCTAGAGTTGACTTCCTCAAGATCCTACCAGTACATTTTAGTAGGATGAAATCTAGTCTTGAATTACAAAATTTACCACCACTACTCTTTCATTATTTTTTTCATTTTAAAATCTAAAGATGTTAAAACTTATGGGGGGGGGGAGGGGGGACTCTCAAAAATAATAATCTTTGCAAAAGAAAACTCATTAAGAAAACTATTTTGGTTGTTCAGATTTGGGTTTTTTAACCTGTAAGCTGATCCTATATTCAAGAGAAAAAAAAACCCACTCCAATTGGAACTGTTTAAAAGTCAAAGTTACAGAGAAGTAACTAATTTTTCCTGCTGCTTCAGCAAACCTTCACTTGTTTTAACCTGTTTTGAGTAATCTCTTTGTACTAATCCACTGGAAAAAAAATTAAAAAGGAAGAAAAAGGTCTAACAGTGATTTCCTTTTAGCACTAATTAGGAACAATGTGTTTTACTAAGAGCAAAAAAATTGGTGTGGAAGACTAAGACACAAAGAACACTTTTAAAGTGAAACTCATTGATTTTATCTTTAATGACTGCTTTAAAATTTTCCTAAAATATGGTACACATCATTGTTGTGCTGTTCCATTTTAAATTCTGATTTATTTTTCCTTTTATTTCTTCATCTCGAGTTTGAATATCTACAGGAAGCAGACTAGCATTAAGAGAAAAAGCCTCCCATGGAAAGCTACAGCCATTAAATTATAATCACTCTAAATAATAAAGAATTTAATAATTAATATAGAGCAGTTATATAATACACCTGACAGACAACTCTGGAATAAAGTTGTGTGGCAAAGCACAACCAGAGCACAAAAGCATTTTTGCATAAGCATAGCATTGTATTTGTGCATAACATTAAACACACTTCTCTAAGAGCTCCCAGAATTAAAACTGATACTTTAGGTACTAAGAGAAAACAAATTGACAAGACACTCCTAGTTTGAGAGACTCTATACAGCTCAGAAAATTGATAGCATACGGTGACATTGTCTTGTTAGGACAGGATTTATGCCTGTAGGAGTGGAACACAATATAAAGCAAAAATCCTTGCAAAGCTGATTAAAACTAGAAAAGCAGAAGTATGCATTTTTTTCTCATGTATGAATATTACAGTGTGAGACTGAAGAATGGTAGAAATTTTTAAAATGTTTTGGGCATAAAATAATAGACTAAATAACCTCCATAAGATGCACAAAACTTTGGAAAACTGCTGTATAAAACTGACGTAATGGTTTTTTAGTACAAGTGGGATCAAAAGTCAAAAAATTGTAGTGCTTTAAATGAGAGGGATTAGTCTCTAACTGTTCTAATATAATTTTTGCCTTTTGCCTAAGACAATGTTAAAATTGTACGTGAAGAAAGCTGAAGCTTGTTTGGAGTATGAGAGTAAGCAGAATGTTAGAAGCAGGTAATGCTAACAACAGTTTAAAAAATTTTAGAAAGCTTTTCCCTGAAACTGATAGCAAAGTCTTTGTATAAACTACCTAAAAAAGTCAGTTGTCCCATTAACTTTATTTCTGATGAGTCTGAAAGACAAAACCACAGTGATTAAGGTGTGATAGGGGGTTTTAAATCTTACCTGAAGTGAGTGAGTACACATCTCAGTGCATATGCATCTGAGTAACTGCTACCAATCCCTTGATATTTACAGCATTTGATGGAAATTTAAGTCATAGGATGTATCCAGAAGAAAAAAAAAAAAGAAAAAAAAGACTGGAACAGAATGATAATCTCTTGATCATGATAACCTATCATGTGTTTTAGATACTTATATACTTGACCAAAAATCTTTAACTACCCAAATTTTAAGAATCTCAATACAAAACTGTATTAAAAAAGTACTTAGGCACAAGTTTTGTCTATTCACCATCTTATAAACAATTCCTTCTTCTGCAGTAGCATGTACAGATTCATCAGAGCTATCAATGCAAGTCAAGTGCTCTTACTGCTTTTCAGTAAAAGATGTAAAAATGTTCTCTTGCTTCCCTGTGTTTTGGGTAGATACAGAAAATCTAGCACAAATCTCTTGTTTCTAGATTTAAGTATCTTTGATTTAAACAAGAACAATGGGATGTCAGACAATAAAGCTCAAAATTCATGAGCAAGCAGCAGCCACAAACATATAAAACACATCCTAGAGAAGAAATCACACTTCTTGTGTGAGAGCAGTCCCTGGATCTTTGCTTGCCTATTTGGAAATCTGGGACCCTCAAATTCCAGCTACAATCTTTTCCTTATTCCTGATGCCCTCCTCACCTCAATGGTTTTACCATCCAACTTTCTAGGAGGAACAGAGATGTCCTGGCCACAGTCCTGGTAGAACCAGTACCAGGAAAAAGATGAGACAACAGAGGGGCCAGGATTTACAGCACATATTGCAGAGCTTTAGCTAAGGTTTGCTTTGGGTTTAAACCCACCCTGCTTAAATCACTTTTTCACTTAACTACATCACGTTACTCCTCACTGCAACAGTACCACAAGTGAACATGGGGGAAAACACAGCTGCTGAACAGAACAGTGCTTGTGTTGCATCATCCTCTGTGCTGGTCTAGCTGCAAGAGGAGTTGCTGGCTCCTTTTCAATCACACCATTGATGGGGAGAGCACTGCTGTTTGGCAGCACCTCTGTTTTTCATGTGCAGCACCAACTTGCTTTGCCTTTGCTCTGCTGAATTATTTCTGGCATGCACCAGCAGATATATTCCTAGAAATGGAAGTTTCTCAGTTAGATGGAAAATGTTCTATAACTCATGTATCCTATTCATGGACTGTTTCTGCAGATGCTTTCCAGCCCTGAGCTCTAAAGGATAGGATTATTACAATTCATAGGGAAAGCAATTCTCACTTCTGCAACTGTATTGAGACCTTGTCAACCTGCTGCATCACTTGTGTTGTTCCACCCCTGTGCAGAATGCCCCCATTCTTGAGGTTTGAAGCTGCTGTTATATTCAAGGGTAGTATGCCATGGGTTTTCTGGTATTTCTTGTGCATGTATGTGGGAGGGACAGTGGAGCTACTGTGAAAACTTCATGGACTGTTCTGGACTAGCCATTAATGACAATCCTTTCCTGCTCACATTCCTACCCTGAAAATACTGAATCCTTTCACAGCTTTGACACAGGCCTCACCCCACCCCTTCAACATACCAAAAATACTTTGCAAAACCAGGAGAACTGACAAGAGAGATGAGAGAGAGCAGAGAGCAGGCTGACACAGGTACAGCTGTGGGACGCACACAGCTCAGTGGCCAGGTCAGGCAACCATGCTGAGCCTGGTGAACAGCAGCAAAGGTGGTGGGAGGCACAGGGAAATGATGGGAGGACACAGACACAGCCTCGTCACGCTTCAATGCCAAAAGTTATAGCACACATTGCTGGAGAGACAAGAGCCCTGAGAGACAGCTGTGCTTATCCTTAATGCTTGCATACCCCCAAAAGAAATATTGTGTACAGATATTTAATCTTGTATCCAAGTTTCTTAAAACAAAACAAAACAAAACTATTTTGGGCATTTCTCTACCATTCTGAAGTTTTTCAGAAGAGGTCCAAGGAGAGAGTTACAGGTTCAGCTGGGTCCAGTTCAAAAGTGACAATTCATCTACAGAACAGCAATAACTACTCAGATTGAGACTTTTGTTTATAAAACTGTCCTTCTGAGTTTCCTGATTTCACATATGAAAATGAAGTAATGAACAAACAGAAAATATACTCTGACACTGCATTTTTGATAACATATATATATTTTTTTTAACTTGAGACATGATGTTCTCAGACATACTGTTTTAATTTCCTTCAGTGGGGCTTTCCACATCTTACAAGATTTTTACAAGACATGCTGTAAAACCTGTGTGGATGAAAGATAATTGCATTCAACTGAAAACAAAAGCTAAATCTATCCCTGACCTAGCTTGTGCATTGTCTGTTTCCTTCAATACCTGATACTGGTTTTGTGAAAACCCACTCACTGATCTGAGTAAGAGAAACTGGATATATCTGTTTTGAAGAGGTCCAATTACCTGCTCCTCTTTTCTTAATAAAAGCCTCCTTTACACCCCATACAAATGTTTCATTGAGCTTAAACATAAAATTACCTGCTCTCTGATACCCAGTAATATGCTTCTAAATCATCTAATTCCCATCCACTTGAAAATAAAAATTATTCTATACCTTGACCTAGCCTAGAGTGTAATTTAACACTCAAGAAAGTACTATACACATAATTTGAAGTGGTAAAAAATCATCTGAATTTCTCTGCTTCTTGCAAGAGACATTTTCTTAGAGGAACTGTGTATGACTAATTTAATTCTATATCAGAAAGAAAACAGGCCTCTTAAAAATGAAGTTGAACAGAATTATCACAATAAATTTGTGTAAGGGCATTCCAGATAAGATGATATTTTTCTAAAATTATATTACTATAGCTTTTATAGCAATCATAAATAAAAGAAAGTTTTAAAGCCAGTTTTAAAAGAATTGTCTCCAAATTAAATTACGATTTTTGTCAGTATTTAATTTTTGGTGGAAACAAATAATGAATTAATGAAATCAACTTATAGGTTTAACTACTGCATAAATTTTTTTTCTTACTACAAATAAATTTATCTTGCAACTTCATTTGATTGTCAAGCAAAACCAACAAATGGAAAATGTAACTTCTGAGATATTTAATCTCTTTCCCAGATGTTAAACCAGATTACTACATATAGCAAAATTCAGTAAATGTTAATGAATATTGTAAAAAAAAATTAAAATTATATGCTTATAATCAAACAGCATTAGGTTTTTGGCTTTTTCTGGTTGGTTGGCTGGTTTCTTTCTCTAGAGATGTGGTTGTTAAAATATTCTGCGTTGGTAACAAATGTGTTAAGAGGGAGAGACACAGGAATCTCTGCTGAGGTGACTAGATACCAAACTGGCTTTCTGCATGGAACAGGCACAAGGGGACACAGTCAGCCACAATCCTCCTCCAAGTCTAAGACAACAAGCAATTAGCAAGGTGCCTCAGGGAGCCCACAAAGTGTCCAAACCTCAGGTACTGCACTAACAATTGCTGTGCTTCTAAAATTCTCTCCAAAACTGAACCCACCAGCCTGAGATGACACATCCCACAAGACTGCTGAAGACATAAGGCACCACACACAAGAAAGTCTCACCTTTTCACAGGCTGTTGGGTCATCAACTCAGCTACCTTGGCTCAGCCATCGTAAATACACAAATTATCAGAACATTATCTATTAAAAAACCTAATTTGCTCAATTTTTTGAAGTGAATTGTTATTCCCTACCAGCTTAAAGTCAGTCTAATGGGTCAAAAATTTGGATAAATATTTCCATTCACAGTTCACCTCGCAGAGGGGAAGAAGTGCAACAGAGCCTGGTGTTGACACCCTCACAGAGCTTCCTGCCTTCTGGATGGTTTAGCCTTCCTGCCTTCTGGATGCTTTACTGTTGGGCATTCACCATGATTTGCATGTACAAGAAAATTTTATGCACCAAGGCAGTATAAGTTAGGATGGTAAAGTCTCCTTTTTTGTCCTACTACAATAAGTCATTCATGGTGATATACCTACCAATTCTAGGAACTGAGGAACTAATCTTCAGATTTGCTGTGCTGTCTAAATTATTGTGCTGGGGAGGAATCTAAAATAAATTTTATCTCAATTTGCATTACTAAAAATACAGTTTGGGCTTTTTCAGCTTTCTCAGCAAGGATTTTCATATTTATATATTTAATTTTGTTTGATTTATCCTTCAGCATCACCACATTATTTGAATTTTATTAGTTAAAGCCAGTAAAACACAAGTGTCTGAACTTGGTTATTTAAACATTATTATATGGGAAGTGACTGATGCTTTTAAACTTACAGAAGAAGCAACTGGGTACATTTAACTTTTTATTATTGCCACAGTTAATTCCTCTCTTTTACAGCACTACATTATTTATCAGTTAGAAGATGATTTGGTGAGGTTTCTCTGTCCAAACTTCAATGGGTACAGTGTATATCACAGCTACTTTGTCCAGGCTCTCTGTCAAGAAGCTGAGGAAGACAAGCACTTTGTATAGAGCATGATTTGCTTGATTTCCCATAGACACACACCAAAGGATAAGATTTAGTTTCATTCTGGAACTCCCTACATCGTTCTTTAAGGTGGTTCAAGACAACTTGCTGAGATGCAAATATCTGGGTAAGCTGTTTGAATTTTCATGGATGTCACACATGACACAGGTTTCATCTCCTGAGATGACCTCCTTACAAATAAAAGTGAAGGAAAACAGAGAACTAATAATTGATTCCCTTCTTACACAATGATTTAGCCCATGTAGTAGCATAACTTTGAGAAGAGTTGAAGGACAAATGTTTGAAAGAAAGGTTTTCAAAAAGGCCACTAAAGAAAACAATACTTGCTCACAAAAAATAATCCTGCTGTCACTTACACCTGTACAAATAGAGTGCAGCACACAGACAACAAAAACTGAGCTCAGCCAGAGATGACTCCTGTTGCACTGATATATTTGGGTGTAAAATTTTTCTTGAAATTTCCTACCATTTAACTAGTTTAAGCTAATTCTTTTCCTTTTCCTGTTAATAAAGTAATTCAAAGGTCTATGACTGCTCAAATATAAGTTAAGGAATTTCTATTTCCACTTGTATTAGCCAGGAGATTCAATGACTTAGGCACCAAGATCAAAACCAAATATAGGCATAATTAACAGTGCAGATATATTCTAGATCTGACCCAATACTTTTTTGTGACAAGAAAGGGAAATTTCCCCTAATCCTACTCAGCCTCCTACATCAGTAACAAGAACATTCCTCTGAGATATATCAAATAATGGTTTAAGTTCCCTCCCAGAAAATATCTGGATGAGGGATCCAAACTTAGTTTAGATGAATGTCCCAGCTTCTGGACTGCCATTTTGCTCTTTGTGGAAAATTAATATTTAGTTATTTATAAATAGCAAAAAAGAATAAGCATGAAAGACTTAGAAATTTACCCCATATATATCTCAGGAGCAATTCAGTAACTTCAGAATAAAGGAGGTTTTCATGTAAAATACTTTTCTACAGCAAGCAGAGGATGGAACTACATCTGAGTTATGCACTTTTTAAGTGGGTGGTCTGTCTGCTGCAAATGAGGACATCCTGAACAATGTGGCGTCTTGTCAGAAAACAATTTGTCCTGCAGTTCTGGGACTTAGATGAGGCTTAGATGTGCCACATTTTAGTGTAAGTCCAGAGCAGATAAATGCTGGTGTAAATATGGGCATGCAGGGAAAAAATGATCAAGCAAACATCTGAGGAACAGCTTGATGATCTACGTTCTTACCATTTAACTGGTAAACTAACTAAAATCGCTTCAATTAAATCCATAACATTCAGTTACCAAATAAAACAAATATATCAATGAAATTTGGAAGTTCATTTTCACCTGGCAGGCACAGTCAATTTGTACATGTCAAAACCAAAAAAACCAACCAACCAAACAAACAAAACCAAAACAAAACAACAACAACAAAAACTTCACAAAAACCCCTATTCAAAATAACACACGATTAACTTTATAGACACTTAAGCAAGAACTAAATTCTATGTAAGCCTTTTTCATTTGTAGCCCTAGAAAAAAGCATTGCAGCAGACCGTCACACTCCTGGTATATCATTTCTTGAAGGAAATAAAGTTTGTATTTCATGTACTTCAGAAAGATAATTTCTGTATTTGGGTACTTAATATTAACATGGGTTCAGATTATATACTATAAGATCAAAGTAGGCTGTGGATCAATATCTTAAAAATTTAAAAGCTGCTACAGTCATAGATGAGTATTTAATCCATGTGCAAAATGAGGTCTTTTGCATTGTCTGTCACATTACAGGTGCGACTGAGCGAAATACTGAAAGCCCTGAATGCCCAACCAATTTAACATTTCAGGATGGACTCAGAACTTTGCTGCATCAGTCTCAGAGTTTGCAATGTTACAACTACACTGTCTTCATAAAGCACTACTTAATTACAACACATACAGAGCAGTAATTCATCATACCATAAGCTACTGCTGATTAAAAGCTGTAAGCTGGTTTTAAAACCTTGTGCACTCATTATAATCAACAGTAGGGAAGGATTCCCAAAGGCTTGACCCATTTCCAATGGGATTTGACCCAATTCAGTGTGATGCAGCTTCATTTATATTTTATCTGTTGATTGGGCTTTATCCATCTAACAGATCAGCTATTGATTTCTAGATAACAGCACAATTTATAGAATGATCCCAGATGAAAAAGAGAAACAGCTATTGTTCATTTTTGTTTGTCCTCGGTTATTGCATTGGGATTAGTTATCCACCATCATCTAGCCATCTTGTTTGGAAAAATGAAATGTGCATGGCATAGCTGTCCTGGCAGCTTCTTCTACTGCTTGACCATTAGACAGAGTTAGTTACCTGATGATTTGGCCAATGTATAATCTGAATAGTCCCCTAAGTCCTTGTCTACCCTCATCATTATGGACCACAGGCAAAAAAAGCCCATCACTGAGAATGGCTGCTAAATTGTAGTATAGGAATGGAAACCTATAATGTGTACAAGCCAGAAGCTTTCCTCCTGCTTCAGACCTTTACAAGGCACGCACATCTTTTAGTTTGGGAAATCTGTGGCAATTTCTTGAACAGCAATTAACAAATCTCAGATGAGGACAATTCCAGAAAACTCATACCATCTGAGAAAAAGGAATACACAGGAGGATATTCTAGTCAAAGCACAAAGGAGTTTACCACTATTCCAGAGACTGATTGCTACTGGCCTTCTCCAAAGAGTGGAAAATGCACACACGGTGGTGACAGAGGATGTTATATCATGCTTATGTCAAATTTGAGATCACAGTATATGCATATCACTATTTTTTTTTTATACAAAATTTAACCAATTGTAAAATTCCTAGCATTTTTACCACAGCAAGAATTAAATCTGGTTTTCAAGGTCTAGGTTTTTAACAGTTCTCTGCTCTGGGAGGATATCAACAAAGACCAATAAAAAAGATTGACAAAATTCAGAGAACCCTGAGGATGGTATTTTCTTGCTGTGCATCTTGGGCAGCTTTCCCATTTCTGTTTTAGTCAAGAAACTATTTGGATTGCTAAATGGCAAACAATCTGACTGAATTGGAGTAACATTATGAAATATTTCAACTCTGTTTCCATCCCCATCCTGAGCAATGTAAAGCAGGGACAGAATTTTACTTTCCTAATGCAAAGTGACTAAAAGCCACTCTATGACCTAATCTCTCACCCAGTTAAAATCAGGGATGCCAGCACAGACTATTCCAGTTTCCTTACCTGGCCCTTGAATGAGTTTACCTCAGCTGTTTGTAATATTTGTATTGCCAGAGATTTTCAACATTAGTAATTTTATACTTTAGAATGGAGGGGAAAACTGTGAATTTTTACCTTTGATCCTGTAATTGCTGACTTTTGAGTACTTGGTTTATGACATGCAAGTGTTACATTTCACTCCCTTACTCCTGTCTCTCCACTTTTTGTTTGTTTTTAATAATAGTTGCAATGCCAAGATGAAAGGAAAGCAAACAAAAGGAATATATGTAATCTTAAATAAAGCATAAATATTTCATCCTAAATTTATCCAAAATGATGGGAATATGAATGTCACTTGGAATGAATGCCTCTTGAATGAGTGCAAATTACAGACAGCCGTGAGATCAATTAACTATATTGTAATGAAGAATATTGATGAGGCACTTTTACACCTGTTTTTTAGTCTATATGTATTAGTGAGCTGGTGAAAGTGCAAAGCAATAGATGCTGCAAAGGCTTAGAAATCATCTTGTCTACATCCTTGCATCTGCAGCTTGTACTTATCAGAAGTTCAGGAGAAGCACTGCTAAATTTGGGGTTCCAACATGCATAATTTTAATGCATGTCTGGAGTCCACAGCTGGCATCAGCCCAAAGGCTTGAGTGCACCTTGTCCCCATTACCCATGCCTGGCCATGGCTGTGCTGTTTGAGGCAAGAAGGCTGCTCCTAATGACAGAATCACAGAATCATTTAGGTTGGAAAAGATCTCCAAAATCTTTGGAGATTTTGGACCTTTGAATGATCTCTGCCTTGTCAACTTGACCATGGCACCAAGTGTAGGGTCCAGACCTTTCTTGAATTCCTCAAATCTATCACGAAAGAGGCAGTGCACATTTCTGTAGGATCTGTTGCCAGCACCAGGAGGTATGTATGCAGACTGTGAAGGCCCAAAGCTACTCTCCCAGTAATCTGTCCATGGCCCTGTGGGATAGGAAGCCCTGCCAGGGATGCTGGTTGGACTGCTTTGCATGGGGGCATCTCTAGGCAGCAAAAAGAGCCTTTTCTTCCAAGCACTCTGCCCATGCAAGAGCAGCCAGGGCTTTGCTAAATGGAAGAGCTCCAGGCCAATTAATACAAATAAATTGAACCTGACAGATCATTTAAGATAAACTTTTATTCCTTTTAGGATCTCATGCTAAGTAAATCTCTGCATTAAATTTCACAAGGCAGAGCTGAGGAACTTTGCAATGCTCCTACCTAGGCTATTATTATCTTTTTCTTCTTCAGTAAAAGACCAAAAAAACCCATTATCATTATTCTGGCCAGATATCCTTTGTCAATTACAACAAAGGTCTAAGGAAAGAAAAGCTTGGAAAAATGCTTACATGCTCAAATCTTCAGTTATGAAGCCAAGGGAGATGCATTTATCTGTCTACTACATCTTAAAAAAAAGTTGGGTTTCAGCTTTGCTCCATTTGGGATGGGGCATGTCTAGGTAATGTGGCTGCCAGCTAGCTTCACAGAATCACAGAATATTCTGAGTTGGAAGGGACCCACACGGATTATTGAGTCCAACTCTTAAGTGAATGGCCCATATGGGGATTGCACCCACGTCCTGGGCATTAATAACACCATGCTCTGACCAACTGAGCTAATCTTTGGGAAAATCCACTTTGGGTAACATTTTCAAAATGCTTGAATGACTTAGAAAGTAAAACGTACAACTCAGTTGTCTTTCCCCCTAACATTTTATCTCTTGCATTCCTTTCATTTAGTCAGCCTTTTCCACACAAACAGATAGATCATAGAGGGCTAAAGAAAAGTAATTTGAATTTTCATTAAAAGATAATTGAAATATGTATCAACAAGGGAAACAGAAGCAGAAGTCCAACAGAAGCCCAGACAAGGGATGAAATATTTAACTTACACAATGGTCCATGGTATCAGTAGGGCATTCTATATCCAAAGGACACCTATCTACATAGCTATGGCTTGTGAGCCCACTGTCTTTTCCAGAACTAATGTTTCTGCAAACACCACTCCCTCCAGAGCCAGTCCACAGTTGAAGTTACGTGCACCACTGATTTTATCTAGCACAGTAAATCAGATGGACTAAAGCTACCTGAGTCTTTCAGGGATTAAAATAGTTCTAAAGTGCTGAAAAATGAACTCGTAACACACAGGCAATAATCTAGCATTTGGCTACAGGTTATCACTTAGGTTGTCAGCTGAATTTATCAAACCTGGATATGAGCAGTTAAAAAGCTTTTGATGATTTATAGCTTCTGTACAAAACTGCAGCCTTAAATCCCACTTAACATTTTCCGGGTGTGAAATTTCACAAATGTTGTTTTTTTTTTTAAATTCTGTTTTCCTCTCTGAATTCGACAAGCCCTTTGTGCATTTACTGACCTTTGGGATTCACACTTCAGAGACTTTTCAAAGTCTTTTCCTCTGGAGAGGGGAAGCACAGACTAAATACGTGAATAAGCCCCTCATTTTTATCCGCCCGCCTGCCATTTATAAACACAGCACAACGCAACATTCGCCCGCTGTCACATCAGACTGCCACAGCCATGCTCCAAATGTCACATTAGCAGAGTCAGGTTAAAATCACTTTGTGTTACAACACTTTCTGCAATGACCTTTCGAAGGGCCAGAACGAGAGGAAAGCTTAACCCCCCGCTCTGTGCAGGGAGCCTCTCCTTGTTTTTCTCCTAAACATGAGAAACACATGCTTCATTTTCAAGGGGGAGTTGTCAGCTTTTATGAACATGCGACATTCCTGCAATCCACCGAGCTCTCCGTGGCTCCATCCTATAGCCTGTGTGGTACAAGCAGCATTCTAAAACAGTAAAATTGATTGCCTGAGGATTAGGGTCTCTGTGTATGTCAGACACCTTTTTCTTGAGGAGCACAGGGATCTGCTTCCCCTGATGTACACAAATTTCCATTTTGACACAGGTCAGGGCAGTATGTAGGGCAACTTGCCTTACCAGGCCTATAAATAACCTGACCTTTTAAAATGGCCATAACAGGGTATGTGTATTACTAATTCGGATCCTATAGCATACTTTTAATAGAAGCAAGGATCCATCATGACTCTATTTTAGATGGGAATATAGGTTTCCTGGGGAAGAGCTATCAGTGCAGAAGCAGAACTGGAACAGACTAGAATGGACTTCCCAGGGAGATGGAGGAGTCACCATCCCTGGAAGTATTCAAGAAATGACTGGACCTGGCACTCAGTGCCAGGGTCTATTTGACAAGGTCGTGATCAATCAAAAGTTGGGATTAATGACCTTGGAGGCCTTTTCTAACATAAAAGATTATATAGGTTTAGGGGATACCCTTTCAGTGGGGTATTGCTCTTTTCCTCCTCCTCCAAGCTAGTCTTTGTTGGTAGATTGCAGATGATTTGCAGTGGCCAAGCCACTGACAGGGAGACTGTTCCCGTGCTTCCCATGTCATGTGGGGCTTCTGAGACCACCTAGTGAGTCCAATCAAGTCCCAAATCTGGTAGAATAAGAGTAAATTGATTATTACACACAAGAGATTGACCAGTAAAGACTGTACAGTTTGTCAAGGTCAAGCATGGCCTCGATAGCTCTGAATTGGATATGCAGAAAGCAGAGCAAGGAGGAAGAATGTGTCCATGGCATAAAGGTTAAACAAAGAGGGGAGGAATAAAGGGAGAACACAGAAAGCTATCAAACAGCTTTGTGTCAATAGCTGGGGATCATATAAAACAGCACTTAGATCTATGTACAAATGACAGTTCCCTATATCTCTGCCTGACCCTGTTCCTTACGTGAACAGTATTAATTCAATACATTTTTCATTTTGGCAGTAGTTTGAACTAAATCACTGCTAAATCATCTGTGGTGGAATCACTTTGTTGCAGGTAGATGTAGTAGATCAATCTAATGAAATAATTTACTTGTGAGAAATTCATCCCTTGTCCTCTATAATCATTTAAGAAAAAAATTATACATGCGCTCCAGTTGAAGATAACAAATACCAAGAAGGATGTAATTTCAAACAGACATTTTTCTCAACAGTCCACGCTCATGTTCTCCCTTTAGTTTCATTTTTTGAAACAGTAGCTCAAGAGTAAGAAAAGTATGATCCAGTCCTTTCATTGCAGGGGCAAGGGGACATCAGGATCTATAGTAAAAAATGTTTTGCCTAAGTCCAAAATGTATGGGGTGTGGCTGTTGTGGTTTTTTTTTTTTTTGAAAACTCTGAAAAATGAGCTTATTCTAAGTCAAAATATGAGATTACAAAGGATCTTTACTGACTCTTAGAAAAGAGAAATGGAAAGCTACTGCTTCCTGAACTGGCATCCCCACTTCATTTCTTTCCGAAAGGAGGGTGAGAAATTCCTGTTGGAGCAAATCATCAAAATTCACTGAAAATAAACAGATAGATGTTTATCACAGATGTGTACCAAATTCAATATAATTATATTAAGTAATGAGATTCAAGCCAGAAAATTACACCTGTGCCATTGTGAACTACTAGCCAAAGGTCAGACATTTAGACAAAATTCAAAATATTTCTCCCAAATCTATTAATTACACGTGCTCATTTTCTATTACATGTTGCCAGAATCAGAATTCTTTAATTTCTGAGCCAGGATCCAGTGATGATATATCAAAATAGATTTTTTTTTCAAAAACTAAAATGTCAGCTTAGAGAAATAGGTGCCAATACAATGACAGCATGATCTTCTACAATTTGAAATTAAATAAGCTTTTGTAATGGCAGAAAAAAACCAACTATGAGTAGGATGAAAAAAAGGGAGTAGTAAATTTGAAAATCAACTTAGCCTTTCTGTACCCTTAATAAGGAGCTAGTACCTGGACTTAAACTGCTTCTCAGAGTGCTCTCAGAGTTTTAGTACAAATGATATATGAATTCTGCAGCATACAATTCACAACTGCCTTTGGTCACCTGCACAGTAAATAAATCCATCTTCATTCTTTTTAACAATAATATTCCTTTCTCATCTCTCTTATCTGTAATAGATCAGAGTTGTTTTCTCATAAAACCATGATGATATTGTCTGCCATCCCTGAAGTAATTCTGTGAAGGAAATTTTTGTCAAGTATACTTTGTTATAATATTCCACAGATTCAGAGATCTTTTAGACTTTATATGACTATCTTTGCATCTGTAGCCTACAACAATACAAACCTTAACATGCTGGCTTGGTATACTACTCAACAATACTCTGTTATGTCTGTTAAAATGGTTATGTCAAATAATAAATTTATGTCCTTTCAGTGACCTAGATAAACTTCATTTCCCTCTTTTCCATTCATTAAGAATTAAAGTTATTCTATTTCACGGTTCTGTGTGTCTTGGGGAAATATCTGAGCTACAAGTTATGGATGATGTCATTGCAATAGACTGAATTCTCTATTAATTACACCAAATTAAATATTTTCTCATAATAGATACCATAATTTCATGGGTTTCTTGTAAGTCTTCTGGCTCTTTTTATCCCCATGTAGTGTATTAGAAATTCTTAAAAAAAAATAAAAAATAAAGCATCTCTCTGAGATGTCAAGAGGAGAGATGTGCCAGCACACAGCTCTGCAGAGACCAGCAGCTCATGGTGGCCCCACAACCCTCAAGAAAACCTCTGTCTCTCTTCAAAAGACAGGGAGGATTGGGTGGTGACAGGGAGGGACAGCACTCCACATCACCTGAAATGGAACATCTGAACTCTAGTAGATGTAGGATTTTGAATGCCAATTGCAAAAAACAAACCAAATCAAAAGTATAGTTTAAATGACTGTGAAAGTCAGAGAGCTCTGAAGGAAAAACCTGCCAATTCTTTCAGGTGCTTCTTAGGCATCATTTCTTTAGTGGAGTACTGAATTCTGTTGATTTTCTGCAGCTGGATACTTCAGTCTTTGGTAGAAATTAATTTCTTGTAAAATTATTTAAGTTCTCACAAAAAGTTGAAAAACAACTTTTACTCTTTGCTGTAACATTTGGAAGTTAGTCTTTTTTCTTGGTAATTAAGACATGTCCTAAAACATTTTTTGCACAACACAGTGACTTATCAGATCCTGCAAAACACTTTGTGCCTCAGAGTAGGCTGAATGAACTGAAGTGGAATCCTATGAAAATGACAGCTTCTGTAACACGTGTGCTTGTCCCAGTAATAATTATTTGCACAGTTCAAACCACTTCTCAAGGGATGAACCTCTCTGTAAAGCACAGGCACAGAAACGACTGTGATAAACAGGTCTCCCCTGCTCCTCACATGTGCCTGGGGGAAAACAATGAATGCAACCCTTCCCAGCAACCCCATCAGGCTCACTGCAACTGTGGGTGGCACAGAGGTACCCAGCTAGCCTGAAATTACTTGGCTTGAATGCTGATAGCTGTGCTCCCCATGGAAAGGTTACCTACCAAACCGCTGATTTTGCCCCTGGGCAGATTTCCAGCTTCCAGGCTGCTCCATGTTATTGTTGTTACAGTGCTCTCAGCACGGCAGTTGGCCTGGTTAAAGCTAGCTCAGGTAAAACAAAACAAAACAAAACAAAACAAAACAAGCTGCCATGACAACCAGCAGCTGCACATCAGTGTCCCCTTCCAGCGTGTCCTCCCTGGCCTTGCAATTTATATCCACACAATACAGCTTGCTCAAAATGAGGTGAGTCAAGTAACTCCTCACACTTAATCCCATTATTCTGTCTTTGTAAATAATTCCCTAAGACCCCAAACAATTTCTATAGCCCTTATCTGTCCTTTCTCCAGTTTGACAGCACAAGTACACAAATACACAACTTGGGTACCTGGATCTTAATACACTTTTCTGTGTTTATAAAAACAAACCAACTGAACACAAACCCCAAGTCCTAATTAATAAATAATGCCAACAGATTACAAGAGAAGTAACTGGCACAGGAGGAAAGATTGTTGCTGGTAGGTATGGAACAGAACAGAAACTGTTCTGTTCTGTCACAGAAATGTGTCAAAAATCTGACAATAAAAGGGGAAAACAGCTACAAACATATATTAAGTATAATCTCCTGTATGGTTTCATCTGACAGAGCACTGTTATAAAGGTGAATGAAATACTGATAACAAAATTACAGGTGATCTTCAGTGCTAGTGAGGTACAGCATAACATACAAGAGAAAATGAATATCAAGTATACAAATGCAACTGTTGGTACTAAGTAATTAAGGGCATCCAGGGTGAGGCCTTGGACTTACTGTGGCTGGTTCTTTGAAAACATCAGTGCTGTGCTCACCAGTGGCCAAAGAGCCAAAAAGAGGATGAATGTGGCAAGACAGAATATTGTGAAAGCAGTTAAAATAATGCAGAACGGTCATTCAGAAAGGAGAGTTATGGAGGTGGACCTTTCAGAGCTGTTTGTGGGTCTCATTAAGTTCTCACAAAAAGAATAAGAATATCAGGAAAGGTAGAGGCTTATTAAAATTATAGAGCAGCTTTTACATGATAAAAAAACCTAAATGGATGACAAAGACTTGCATTTCTAAAGAGACTCATTGATAAATGAGATCTGTAAAACATGAACGATGTGTAAACAATAAGACACAGTTATTCACTGCTTATCACATCACAAGAAGCAGGGTATGCCCCATGAAATTCTAAGACAGTTGATTTAAAACAAACAGATGGAAGGGCTTTAACCATTACATGCATAATTATTTTGTGAAACTCATTGCCAGTAGATGTGTTGAAGGCCGAAAGTAGAAATGGATTCATGAAAGACATGACAAATTGATAGACAATAAATCCACATGCAATGATTAAACCTTATGGTCCAAAGACACCCTCCAGCTCAAACTAACATGAAAACACTTCTCTTTTGGATCTCAGAGTGTAAACCACACACCTGTTCCGATACAGATACCCACATGTAACATAGACTCATCAAATACTTGGGAAATCCCTGCTTCAATTCACTTTTGCCTGAGGAGAACTGCAATTTTCACCTCTTTGTATTTATAGTTACATATGGATAAAGATTTTCCTGCTAAATTTTATGGATAAAAAATTTCCTGCTATTTGTCCTGCTAAATCCTTGTACAACATAGAAAAAAAAATACAGACTGATAGTCCAGAAGAAAAAGGGTGAGGGGCCCAGACACCTATTAGCAGTTTTGATACTCACTTGGCTGAGGGATCAAAAGATTTACATTCAAATAAATTGGATTTAAAGGAAAGAAGAAAACAACAGAACACAGAACAGATGGAAGAGCCTCCCTATGTTTCCTCCCTACAAATAACTTAATCACAAGTCTAAGGTTTCATGTTTATTCTATGTCTCTTACTAGAAACAATACAGAGAAGTGCAAGTGGTATTAATAGCATAACATGGACAAGTATTTATAAATAAAGTGCCAGGATCATATTATGGACACTGCAGAGGAGCAACAGCTCCAGAAGAAACACAGCTTGAGTAGTAGAGAACTCAAAATGTAAAAAAAGTCATCTGTCCATCTCAAGGCACAACGAATATGTCTACAGCACTTCAAGTGTCTGTTTAACTTGTTTTTCAAAAATTCCAAAGAGAGCAATTTCATATATTTTCCAGAGTTTAAATATCCTCTTCAATAAGAAGTTTTTCTTAACTGGCTCAAATCTCCACTCCTATCCAAGTCTTGTAATTCTCAGCCACATGATGAGGGCAGAACAAGAAAGTGTTTTATCAGTAGCTGTCATGCATTTTGACCATCTTCTCTAAGCAGCCTAGTTATTTTCTTTCTTGTATTGAGGCATGTTCTTAATCTTCTGCTTTCTCTACATATTTCTCCTCCAACAGCACTGGACACAGTAGTTAGTTATAGCCTTTTGGCACCAGGGAGCTAAAAAGACACTATTAATTTTACATCCCAGTGAGGAAATTTTCTTTTTCTTTACTTTTTCGTGTTTTTGCTTATTCATGTTCATTCACCTACTGTAATCTTTAGTTCTTTTTATATATAACTATGGACCGGTGAATTGCTCTCCATTTTGTATTTGTCCAGAAGTTTGCTCCCAGAGTAGCACCAGATATTTGACCTAAAAAAACAGCATTATTTTTCTCCTGATTACTTCTTCAAATTCTTACTATTTGTTTGAATCCTTGTCTAGTCCCCCTTGTGCTTGCTGACTCTCCCAGAGACCACGGTACATTTTGATAATTATATATTCTACTTCATCTTCTTAATCAGTAATGACAATATTCAGTGACTCCAGACTTAAGGCACACCCTTTCAGAGTTCTATTTGGTATACCTCTCCATATTGAAATGGGACTTTAAGTCCAGCCCTGTGGGATGCTTTTATATTCATATAGATCAAGGTCTAGTGGAAGGTGTCCCTGCCCATGGCATGGGGGTTGTAGCTAGATGATCTTAAAGTCCCTTTTAACCCAAACCATTTTATGATTCTATGAATTGATCACTAAGCTAAAAAAGCCTGGTCACTAAGCATGGACAGTTACAATAAAATTACACTACTCATGGAGAGATAAAAATGGACTGGATATGGTACAGCACAAGGTCTACAAAATACACATTCATGTGATTACAGCCAAGATCTCCTGTTAGGATGTGTCAGAAGTAAGCTTTCTGACTTCCTCAGTAATTCCATTTTTTGCTTCAAAAATTATAGTTTTTTATCATATGGTGATCTTTTCCAGAAGAATCCAGCTCAGAATCCTCTGCCCAGGATAAACAGTCCACAGTTTAATTTACGTCTTTATTACTCATTGCATGACACTAGCAATTATTTATTGATTATTACTAAAAAATTACACAAACAACAGAATTCTGAATTTCTTTATATACTTTTTTTCCTAAATTCATATCCACATATTTTAAGGTGAAATATTTATAAGGAAATTTTATTCTGACTTTTTATTCTGACTTTTTAAGTTTTTTTGCAGAAGCAGTGAAATATGAATCCACTGATTCTGGATATTTGACACCACAATTTCCATACACATATATATGTCTGAGTTTTCAGAGTTCTTCCTAAGTATTTTCTATTTGTTGGATTACATTCCTTCAATATTATCACAGAAAAAAACCCCACAGACTGGTTCTTTGGGTTATATACTGGATAGATATTAAATATTAAAAAAAATACATATTCAAAGGCAATTAGCCTCATTATTTTTATGAGCCTTTGGGAAAGCAAGAACTAAAAGTAGTTAAGAGTGTGCCAGTCTGTATTTAGAATAATAGAAGGAAACTCTTCCAGGGTTGGATTGGTGACCCTGGAGAACAAGTTATAGATGAACGAGGATCCAGGAAAGCAGTCCGGGGTTCTTGAGTACTTTCCTCTTGATGGTAGAGTAGGCATTTTTTTGTCTACTTCTTTTGATTAAACTCAGAGAAGAATATCTGGGACTTTTACTGCAGAAGTTTAGTAAGGCTTTTTTCTGAGAAGACCAAAGGTGTTACACTTGACCAGCCACACTCTCCCTCTCGCTTGGTGCACAGATCAGCTTTCAACGCTAACAAATGTCACACCACATTACTTGGCTAAATGAGTTGAAACACTTAAATTATCCTCAGAAAGACGGGGCAGGTGATCACCCACTTCCTTAACGTTTTTTCCAATATGCAGTACCACAGACTTTTGTTCCTATCCACACAAAACACGATTTCTGCACACTTTGTTTGTGTTTGTCTATAATTCTTTGATTTTCCATTTTAACCTATTCCAACACAGATGTCTCTTAGGTTTTCTTTAATGCCTGACAGAAATAGGAGTCTGACTGAAAGCAAGGTGCCCTCCAGGCTCTAGTTAGATTAATCAGAAAGGATCTGCCAAAGTGAAACACTTTGAAGGACAGATAGAGATCTGTTCTTGAAGCCTTCCTGTATCACAGCAATCTCAGCTTTTTACTGCCCTCCTTGCTCCCTGATACTCCCACAAAAGTTGTCAGGACTCTTTTTCAACTCTCACTAGACAAAAGATTTTGACCATCTACTTCAACTACATGTCTGACTATCAGAAGAGTTCTTAAATTGCACCCACAGAAAAATTGCCATTCATTCAGAAGGATGCCAACTTCAAACATCAACTGGATATTTGAAGCTAAGCTCAGCTAAACTAACAGTCTGCCCTTTATTTACCAGTAAGGTAGGGGGAGAAAATGCTATTATGTGTACTTTTTATTCTCTGTTGCATACTAAATAAATCCTGGGAGGTATTTGTGATCTATAAAGCAGCAAGCAGTTTGGTCACAACTATCTCTGGCACCATCTGTTTGACCACTTGCAAAAGTAACAGACTGCACAGAAGCTGAAAAAGAGGCATGACTAGCATGAGTTTGGGAAAAAACTGTATCTAGGTCCAAAATTAAACCAGCTATTCAGAATTTCATCACAGTGTGTCAGCCACACCGCAGTTACCCCTTGAACCCTCACAGGCTGGTTTTCCCTTGCCTCTGACAGATGTGCCTGTCTGCTTTTTCCACAGCCAAAATGTTTGTAGATAGTCTCATTAAAACAAAAGTTTCCAGAAAAGAACAGAAAATGTAGCTCCTGAGACTGCCCCGCTGATTTTTCTACTCAAGCAAATGAGGAAAAGAGGTTTTGCCCATATTCTGATATACAATTACCTATTTATCTGCTTTATTTTTCTGCATTGAATTATTTAAACTGTGAACAACTGTGACAACTTTCATTCAAACTGTTAAAGAAATTATAAAGCTGTGTAGCTGAAAAAATGACTCTTGAAGTACGGAACAGTAACGCTGGCGAGTCCTAATTGTTATGCTTGAATAAGGAGCTACTAATACATTTTATATAAGCTGTATTCATAATTACAACTAATCTTACAAAAGCATTTACAAGCCATCTTTGATGTGGTCTTTTTCCTTGAAATTATCATGATTTGTATTATAATCTTAAAAAAAAAAAACAAACAAAAACCCTTTAACCAATGAGTTATATATCTGTCTCATGCTTGATCACTCCTAACAGCTATAACTACAAAAGAAAAGCCCATTTACCATTTTAAGCACTGGACTTAATTAACTTCTTTACATTACTAGGAACTTTCCCAATAGTCCAAGAATTATTAAAAGTTAATGAGAATGTTTCAGAAAGTTTCCTAGCCAATAAAGGATACTTATGAACAAATTAACAATGTCTACAATTATATTACAAGTATTGAATGTAAAAGCTTTGAACAAAAATAATACCAATAAAAGAAGAACAGAAAAATCCTTGATAATCTTTAGACTATCATTTGTAGTTTAAAAAAAAGAAAACTTTCATCTATGTTGTTATACTACTCCTTATTTCAATTTCTCATACATTTTTGCACATTCTCTTTATTTCCAAGATGAGTGAGAAACTAAACAAAACTTGAGATAAGCCTTAAGATGTGTTGACCAACTATTGCTTGCATGAGTAGAAATTCAGCCCTTCTCTGGCATTTCTCCATAGGACGCCTGAGGTGTTTTTTTTTTTTTTTTTTTTTTTTTTTTTTTTTTTTTTCTGTAGGTTAATTGGAAATCTTTCTTTGATGATCAAAATACTGAGTCACTTCTGAAATTGTAATTTTGCAATTGGAAGGGATTTTAAAGGGGTGGCTGTCTCTGTATTTTTACTGTTCTAACAATATTTCAGCTGATGGTAAAACTATTGGTGTTAAATAGTATCTGATATGAAACTGAAAATATTATAAAGAACCTCAGTTTGAATGGTTGGAGAAAAAAGTCAATATAAAATCAGGTATCCTGGACTTCTACTGCTCTTCTGGATTATTTCAGAAGATATATATATTGCACCTCCCTATGATCCCAATTCACATCCTCAATGTGGAGAGGGAACATGCCAAAATTCCTCCTCTCTCAGGTGTTCCAGGAGGGTACATGCAGCTACCTTAGGCAAAATGCATTAGAGCTCCTCCAGACTTCCAAGGAATAAACAACTCTTGTAAAAATTTTCTCATGATTCCTTCATATGGCTGTAAACACCGCTATTATGAAAAAAAAAAAAAAGGGGGCAAGGGGGAGGAAGAAGAGGAAGCAACCAATATTTATCGTTAGAGTTGAGCAAGAACTCCTAAATTACATTACTGTGAGATGATGTCTGCAAAGTTTTAGTGGGTCAAAATGCTTCCGGGAACAGGAGTTAATAGCATCACTTACAGTTGTGAAGGCAAGAGCAATTCTGAAGATTGCTTGAGTAATTCAGAATGAGTAACAACAACCCCTCAAGTGCATTGCTGTTCATTAATAATAATGTCCATGCAGCAGACAATATCTGTTTAAAGAATGAGCCTTTGTAACCTGGTCAGCAGGATTATGTTTAAAGCGCTCTCCTGAAAACAAAGGGGGAGCAGGCTTCTCTCTCATTCATTGTATGAAAAGAATTTGCCGGCTTAGACTACCTTCACAAGACCATCCAAATGCAATCATCTCCTGCTTTATCTCAGCCTAGGAAAAAAACCACACGAATTGCACTCTATAAACTGCAGAAACAACTACAGCATGAGTCACCATTTCTGCAGAAAGCTCTCCCAGCAAGCGCCTCATCCGGCTGCAAATGGCCCCTGACAAATCCCTGCGGCTTCATTTGCGGTCCCTGCCGCTGAGACCATTCCCTGCAGGAGCAGCTCGGGCTGAGAGGATGCAGCAGGCTTGGTGAGTTGTGCTGTGGAGCATGTTGCCTCCAAGGGATGGGGTCAGCAGTTTGTGTCCTCTGCACGCTGAGGGACTGACTCCTGAAGCAACTTTTAGCAAGCAGTTGTAGAATGTCAAAAGTGAGTCCTCAGAGAGTGCAAAAACTAACTTGAAAGATCTTGGCAACAAAAATCCTCTCTAAATTCAATTTCACATTCATTTTTAAGAAACAACTGTATTAAGAAGTGGATACTTAGCTGACCAGTAGGGCTTCTTAAACAGCAACAGGTTGCTATAGATCAGTAGTTCCTATAAATATGGGGATTGTCATCAAGAAAATTTCTTGAAAATATCTCACAGCACTCAAGGTTGATAACACAGCATTTTAAACAGGTAACAAAAACTTATTAAGTTCCTTTCTGCATCTTACAAGCAGTTCCTTTTCAAAATAATTGTACATATTTAAAACATCCTGAAACAAAGGCAACTGACACAAAAGTTTGAAACTGCATACATAATATAATGAAAATTGTTGGCAACCTACCTTGGAATTGCGTAAATTTGATTGTTCCCATCCTCTCTCCATTTCTGAAAACAACTTCACCCTAAATAAAATAAAATAAATAAACACCTTAAAAGTTTTATAAATCTTAATAGAGATTTTCATTAACATTTTAATTTTCCATTGACTATTAAAATTACCAAAGCAATGTTTAAACTCTGAAGATAGCAGATTCAAACAGATTCAGAGCAACTCAAGAACATCTCCTTAAAGCCTTCTACAGATTTCAAATTAGAAAGTTGGCCAGTGTTACCACCCACTTTTCATTTCAAGGAAATGGAAGCACAATAAAGCCAGTAACTTAGAGTTTCAGATGATGAGAGAGCAAACAACTGATTTTCACTGTTTGCTTTACAAAGGATATGTAAAAATTTTCAAAGATCACACAAGAAAATAGTTTTCCACTTCATTCATCCATCATATAGTTCTCCAAATGCCTCTAGAAGCTATTTATCTTCTCTTATATACTTATCCTACTAAATGATGGATACCAGTAGTTCCTATGACTTGGTTTTGTACTATACCAACATGTGTGTCCTAGTATCCATTTTCATTGTAATGTCTTTAAGTCAGTACTACCATTTGCGGTGCTATACACTGTTATTTCTTAATATAATGGCCATGTAATGCTGAAACCTCCTCACATATCCCTAGGAAATTACTCCCATCTTTTATACCATCTTTCTGGATTAAATTAAGAGAAGATCTTGTTAAATTTCCTCCTTACTTCAGCTATTTCATAATTGAGTATAAAAGAAGAGGGTTTCATTCACTTATGGTAAGTATTTTTAATATTTCGAACCTGTAGTGGAGAGCTGAGTGCTATCAAGATAGATTGCTGTCCTACTTCATCCCTGGTTTGGCTTATTAACAACTTCTCCATAAATCTTTGTTTTGGCAGACATCAGAGTAAAATAAACCAAATGGTAAACCTGTGAGGCTACAACACATTTCTCTGTGCCAGCCTGTCACTTTTTGGATAACCCTTTTTGGTCACTGAAGGGATGCACTGAAGGCCTCTGAAATACTGAAGTCAGGTCCCTGCAGGAACAGTACAACAGTTTTGTAGTACAGCACACTCACCTCCCCCCCATTTTCTGCAAGCCTCAAAACACCCCTTTGATAAATAGAAGAAACCTTAAACAGGTGTAAGACACATTGTGTTAAACTTTAAGAATCAAAACCCCCAATCTTCTGGCTATTTAATAAAAAATAAGAGAATTATATTTGAAGCAAAAGAAGTGATATAAATAGACAATAAAACGTTGAATTTAATTTTATAAACTACAGCAATGCTAGTAAGAAATAAGCTAATCAGTGTTATGGAAACCTGTCTTTGGGAATTATGTGCTGATTTATGGTGTGAGAAGTGATGATGTTCTACAGCTCACATCAAGCCATTTCTTTGCTACTGAGATAACATGCCATAAGATTTAGCTGGGGAGTTGTCTTCTTTACACTTGAGATTCATAAATTACTAAAAGTGCTTTTTCTTTATTTAAAGTGGCGGATGTTTGAATAATAGATATTACTAATACACACATTAAGATGCAACATTCCAAAAGCCAGTCTTAGCACTACTTTGTCCTTTCTTTTTACCTCACCACAGACTCTGGCATATGTGCCAGTACAAACTGCAGCTCATGGTGTGACCTACCATAAACCCTAGATCTTATGAAATCTGTGTGAATATAGCAACACACAAAATCCTCTTTTACCTTCCATTGTGTTTTGGTGACATTACGTAGGCCTATTTAGATACTGATTAGCAAAAGGACCAGTAATTGTATAGAATAATATAATGGAATTAATGTTACTTGTAACTTCTTCAGAACACGATCATCATGTTCAAAAATATTTCTTGATCAAGTAAATATTTTATTTCAAAAGATGTAAAAATAAGACCCGGATCCTGAACAAGCCCTTAAATCAACCGCACAAGTGAATAACTTGCACTTAGAACAAACCCCACATTTTACTATATATTAAATTGTTAATTATCAAAGCTTTCCTCTTCCATTACACACAGGCCATTCCAATGGAGACCAACAGAAACCACACAAGTGTTTTGGTGCCTATTTTATTTTCTTCAATCTACCATCTACATTTTTGTTTTCTTTACTAGTGAAATGCCAGAGTAAATACCATTCTGCTCAGCTCATCTGCCCAACTTTGACCTGTGGACAGGCATCTTCATCCTAGCAATGACCCTTGAAAAGTTGATGGGAAGGAAATAGAAAGTTTGTGGCTTGGAGACCTAGGGTGGAAAAGGAGCTGAATGAGCTCAGTCTGGCACAGTCTGGCCCCCATGGGTATTGCTGGTGTGTACAGACACCGTGGCACACAGAATTCCTTTTTTTTTTTTTTTTGTGGCCCAGATACATCCCTGTATTTGGGATTTATTGCAGCTGCATAACTCTTCATACAACCTTACACAGGTGAACTTTATTTAGTTTTCCTAAATGTACTACCACTCATAAGTATAAACAATACTAGTCTCACATTTCAAGTTAAATGACTCAAACAATAGAAATATGGAAGCTTATATTGTAGGGTTTTCAGGTTTTTGTTTGTTTGTGTTTGTTTGTTTGTTTTTTGATACATCTCTGACCTGCTTCCCTTGTAATTGTTTGGGGGTTATTTTGGTTTTGTTTTTTTTTTTTTCCTTCAAAAAGCCACAGTGCTTGAAGATCCTTTACAAATGATGAAAAACCAAACTGGACCATACACTTCAAGATCATCAATCTCACACTTGCCACACACAAGGACATCATCTCCCTATCTCTTCTGAGTACCATCATCTTTTTAGTGCTCTGTTTTACAAACCTAATATTGATTTGTGTACTTTACTATACAGAGTAACTGTTTCATCCCCTTAAGAAAAATACATTTTATACCCTCCTTGGATGTAGAGTCTTTCCCTTTTATCTTAAAAAATTAGTCCTTTACTTGTGGTCAGAATAAGAAGTCCACATTGTCCATCCACACTTACAAATTATTAGCCAACATTACGTTTATTTCAGATACATGAGACTTTCCCTGTCTTTACACCAGTCATTTGTCTCTACTTGGAAGAAGCTGTACATTATGCCTCTATATTTTTTTTCCTGGTGGTTAAAAAGTAGGTATCTTTGCTATATTATGAACAAGTCATTTAGCTCTTTTTGAGCACTGGCATTTATTACAGTTTTCTTTGCCATTTTCTTTGACAGTATTATTATTCAGCTCTGGACAGAGGCCCATGCCAAAGTTAGAATTCTTTCATTCTTCATACACTGAAATCCACAGCCAGCACATTTTTTCATTCATATCATAGTTTTCTTCATCTTCTTTAATCAAACCAGAGTTCATAAGTTTCTTAACTACTCTCCGAGTCAGAGCCAGGTCTGCACTTTGACCACAATTTGATTTACTGTGTATTTTCTTCTGCCAAGTATCTCAAATTACTAAGCAGAGAAATAAGTGCATAGCATTTACTTCATGGTTTTCAGTCCTATCCCTACAAGAATAGTAGGGTCTGCTTTATACCATGTTTACCTCCTCCTTCAGCAGCCTTCCACCACATGGCACCAAACAACTATTTATTCAACTGTTTATCATATACTCAGCCTATACTTGTTATCTTATTGCTGGTTCAAAAAGCCATAAATATACATTCAAGCTAAATTAGCAACACAAATACCCCTTCATCAGAGGAAAGACCACGAGAATGTTGACAGAAATACCACAGCTGGATGCAAGACAGTTAAATATCACAGGACTTCTGTGCCCTGAGTGTTTTCTGATGGGCCAATACATTTCAGGACACTGCTTCAGTTCCACTTCACTGCCAAGGAATCTGGGCTACTCTGCCCTATAGACAAGTCATCTCCTCACATAACAGTGTTTAAAGCCAGTGACTTTCCATGAAACATCTGAGACTACACAGTCAAACCTGCTCCAAAAGTGACCATTAGTATTTTCCCAAAAATAAATTAACTCATTAATTTTTGGGGTACTTGAGTGAGATATTTGATACCAAGAAAACAATCTAAATAAATGCATGCAGAAATACCTGAAAGGCAGTAAGACAACTACAACAACTGAAATAACATTGTACATAATTTTATATATTCTTTATATATTTATATAATACATAAAATTAAATCTGTCTCTTTAGGTTCTGTGACACCTGCTGAAATCAAGGTGTGCTTCTGAAATTGCAGTTTTCTTATTGGACTATGTCCAATAAAAGTACAAGCCAAGGAGGGTGAAGTATTCCAAGACAGGACACCTAAGAGTTTGCTGTCACCCAGAGGGGAGCTTACTGGCCTCTCACATTGCTCTTAGCTGTACTGCTCTACACCTACCTGGTGGCAGCTCAGCATTCATCAGACCCCTGTGTGAGCTGTAGTGGCCTAGTAAACCAGCAAAATGCATTCAGTGGGGTTTTTTGTTTGTTTTATTTGTTTGTTTGTTTGTTTGTTTTTAATTGCTTTGGCAAGTAGGTGATGTATTGTTTCTGAACTGCTGAACCAGAGCCAGCACAAAGGAGCCCTGGAATAATGCAGGTACTGGCAGAAGGAGGTAAGAGGAGGGGAGTAAGACCCTCTCTGTTAGCCCCAGATTGTTTCAGAAGATTTTCTGTGTTTTCATGCAATCCACACAACCTGCTACTCACATGTTGCACTCAATTTACTCATTCAGGACTCCTTAGCTACTGACACAACCTCCTTGACATGCACAAAGCAGCAAGCTGGGATTCTGCAGCTCTTGGTTCTGCAACTTGTGGGCAGTTGTCCTAGGTGACTTTACGATGCTTGTATCCCCAGTTGTCTGCTCTGTTCATACTACATATTGAGTTCTGTGCCTTTAAGACTCGTTTTGAAAGCAAAGCAGAGAAAGAAGAAGTGCACAGTTTGTTTTGAAAAAACAACATTCACTCCTCTGCATTCCTTCTCTGGCAGGTGTTCGTCTGAGACACAGACAGCAGCGAAACAAAAATCTTTTTTTTTGCTTTCAGTTAGTTCAGCTAACTAAAGCAGAGAAGTTCCCAGAAGACTGGTTTTTTTTCCTTTTTCTTAAGACTGTTTAAATCTACTCCAGACTAAAAGACCCAGAGGAGTACTGAGAGCTCACACCTGCAGTCCACCGGGGCCCAGACTTCCAAAAAAACTAACAAGAGAAAGAGCCGAGCTACACCTACAGCAAAGACTTTCTCAATTTACCATCTCACTCCAAAAAACCCAGTTTTATTGTTTCATAATATTCATTCTTTGTGCTTGTAAGCACTTTGGTTGTTAAATAAATAGTTTTTCTCCAAAGAAGTTCTTTCCCAAACCAGTTTTAAGAAAAGGGCTGTTTGAGTACTTCCCAGAAGAACTCTATTCAGAAGTTTCCTCTCAAATTTACCCTTAACCAAGATAGCAGTGAAGAGCTACACACTGGAATTCATAGCCTCTTCCACTGTCATAGGCTAGGAAAAGCCTGATTTTGTTCCAATCAAGATCAGCCTTTCTGATTGACAAGCAATTTATCCAGTAGAAGACAAGCTGCGACTTTTGGCGGAATGCTTAAAAAGGCTGGGTGGGGGGAGGAGCGACCTCTTTCTCTCCGGGTTGGCAGACTGGAGGGGAAGACGCTGACCGGCCCTGCTCGGCCGGGCAGGGCTGGGCAAGGGCTCTGCTGCTTCCCAGGCTGGGCTCTGCTGCAGCCGGGAGCCGGGCTGAGCCGAACTGAGCCTCTGGGAGCTGCGGCCCGCGGACAAGCACCTCAGCTGATTCTCTGGGAGCTGCTGCCTGTGGGGCCCGGAGATGGCGGCGGCAGAAGAGAAGGAGAGAGGCTCATGTGAGGTGCTTCTCTGCCCTTCCCCCTTCTTCGAGCCGAAGAAACCAGCGCTGCTCGGAGGTCTCAGTTTCCCGCCGCAGAGCCACGTGGGCAGCCCGGCAGCCTGAAAAGTTTAACCCTTTGTTGCTAGCAGATGGACTTTTCTAAACATCATCTTTTCTCCAAAAGAAAAACAAATATAGCAAATGAACCATAGAAGGACACAGCATGGAGCTACACTCAGTGAAGAAGGAGTGAAAAGGACTTTAAGAAAGAGGAAGAGGAGTAGCAATTCAAGCTGGACTTTTTCTTGGTAATATGGAAACTGAATTAAACTATTCTTTTGAACTGTGAAAAATATGCATTCTAGGGAGGTGATTGTTTTATGTGGAGATTTCTTTTTAGGCAAAGGTATTGTGTGATAGACTGAGGAAAATTGATTTAGTGAAGAAAAACCCTTTGCCTTGGAGACGTGAAGTAAGATACCTTTAAAAGGACACCCTAATTTGCATTTTATAGTGCAAGGCCCATGGTTTTCAGTATTAATATTGTGAACTGGGTAAGAATAGTTTTCTTAAAACAAAGTTTCTATTAAACCCAAGAAAGACTTCTGTCCTAAGGAATTGATGAAAGATTATCTTAAAAATAGTGAAGCTGGCTGAAGCTGCAGGTTATGTCTTTTTGTGGTGAGTGAAGAAAAGTAAAAAAACTTAGAAAGGGAAAGAAGGATGTTTTAGAAGTTTCATTTGTTGTTGTTGTTGTTTTTTTTCCTCTTTTTTTTTTTGTGTGTATTAATAAACTATCTTTGTAATTTAAAGATGGGCCTGTTTTGCTTTTATATTCTTCCAGTCAAATGAAATATAGAACGTGATAAAACCATTACATCCACCCTCCAAACTTCATGTTCAAGACAGTGGTGTTTATAGAGAAAGGAAATATCATCTATTCTACCTAACAGGCTTTTAGCTCTGCAAGTATAACCTCACTTCTGAAACACAACAGCAGCCTTCCAGCTGAGGGCAGCTTGTGCACAACTCTTCCATTTCAACCTAGTTACATCACTCATTCAGCTGCAGACAAAGAGCTGGGCACAGGAGATGTAAGCAGAGTGCAAGAGAGGATACCAGGGAGACAGCAGTGAAGGTGTAACCCCCTGTGGGATAAGGGGGTTACACCTTCATATCTGGATAACCATCATCTTTGCATAAACGAGAGGAGAGCAGAAGGCAGAGGGTAATGAAAATTAAAATGCTCCATCAAATCAACAATGCTCCTCGGTCCATGATTTAATATCTTTAGACTGCTGTGGATAAAATGTTTTTAGAACATTTGATCAAAACAGACTCAGTTACTGCTGCTTTTCAGGCCTTAAGATCATTTCCAGAAAAGGTGTTTCCTTCAAAACTTTCAAGATTAAAGACTAAAATCTGAAACAGTTTACAATCCATTGGGATGTCTTTTCCCTGCCTGTTTTCTCTCTTATGACATTTTCCAAGAGCTTTGGGTAACTGAACACTGTTGTCTGGAGAGCAGCAGAGCAGCTCAAAGAGCAGGGTGAAGCTTAGCTAAAAACCTGGTCTTGGCTAGCATTTCCTAAATGAAGCTATACCACCATTCTCATCTAAACAGAAACTTTTGGTCTAGCCATGACAGATAAGGCATAAAATAGCAGGAATAAAATGAACAGGCTTACTTCCAGACATTGAGTATCCATCTGCACCATAGCAAGCATGTTGTATTATGCTTAAAAAACATACCCACAAACAAGTTTGCCAAACACAAAAACATTGGTTTTGGAGAAAACCAGTGTGGAAGAAGGAAGCTAAATTGCTGGAAGAGAATTGCTGAGGAAAAATAATCTGGTAACATGACAGTGATGGAAATGAAGAACAAAGAATTTGCATTAATGAAATCCCTTAATATTGGAACTAGGAGGCACTCATCTAGTAGGATTTTGGTCTAAAACAGAAAAATCAGTGATGTTTTTCACATTATTCCTTTGCACAGCAGGTAATGACCTTCTGAAATTTGCATTCAGTGAGGATTGCTTATGTATTTGTTTCATTTAGAAACAGAGGAGTAGGATGTGACCCAGTCTATGGATCTCATGAGACACTTCATATATTCTTATGTAGCTTCTGTGAACTCTTGGTAGTCAGACAGGTAAATGGAAAATTATATCTCAGAGACAGCTCAGAGATCAGGAATTATTAATGATTTTTAAATAGGTCACAGAAACTGCTCTCATTTGAATGAAGTATGGGATAAGCAGGCGTACAGGTTCACATCAGAGACAATTTGGAAATAAAGAACACAGGAGACAGATCTATAAGTTCCTTTTCTTTTCCTCCCCCATGGCAAAAGCTGTTCTAGGCAAAAATATCTGGCAATTTTAATAAAAAAGATGGGCTTTGTGTCTCATATTTGCCAAGATCTTTGTTAGCATCAGCTAATTCAAGCAGTCTGTGGCATTGTCCATTGTGTTCTGCTTTGGCACTTGTCTACCTTAAATGCCTACAGAATAAGTAATAGAGTTTCTCAAAAGTTAAAAAAAAATAAAAAACCCCCCCTGGTATATAAAAAAAAATATTTTCTTTAGACTATCTTGAATTGAAATCATTTCCCAAAACCAAGTTTCCTAAAAAAAAGAAAAAGCTACTTTGCATCTCCTAATATCATGACAGCAAAGAGTTATTATATTCCACAGCTGGGCTGGAAGAAAAGGAAACTGAAGATCAACACCTACAGTTTCAAATCAAGTATAACATCTTTATGTACCTATCACACACACACCAATCAACGATTATGTGGAAATACAAAGTACTGGAAGCCTTACCACTAAGGTTTCATCATGCTGCCCACTACAATCCCTTCTAAATAATGAATTCCAGTCCATTCAGCCTCTTCTTCCAGGGAGAGGGTTTTTTTTTTTCATTTTGCCGATCTCCCCTCTCTAAGCCCCTGTTACAATTTTATTTATTTCCTGACAAAGGCATAACTGAAACACAGATGCTCTTGCTGTGCAGAAGGGTGTTTCTATATCTATCTAATATTTTGCTAGCTGACCTTTACCATATTTCAGGGAGAACTTCAACTTTTTTTTTTCTTTTTTTCTTTTTTTTCAGGAAAGTGAAGGAATTGGAAAGCGAATAGACAGAATTTCTTTATTTAAAATTTCTTCCCTCAATCTCATCAGCATCCTCTATCATCAGTTGTCACAGCATAAAAGTGTGCTGTTGGCAGCACATAAGCCCAGACTAAGCTGATCCATTAGATTAGCATTTAGATGCATCTAAACAATTTTACACAGCTATGCTGAAATGAGACAGCACAATCATAGCATTTCTTTCAGCACAGCAAGCAAAGGCATCATTTATGAACATCTGAGCACTCTGTTTACACACAGAAGCAAGACTAAGGGAATAATGTCCCTGACAAGGTACCAGCAATTCATAAGCAGCTAAAAGGGGGGAGAAAAGGATGCTAGCCAGGAAATCATGCATCAAACAGTATCAGACTTGCTGGCCACTGCAGGTGAAGGAAGATGAAATCTTTATGCTTCGTTACTCATTAATGTGTTTTCACACACTCATCTGGGCTTACGGCCAGCACAAGGCAAAGCATGCTCTCTTTTATTTTTTATGGCCATATCATTTTCACTAGTGACAGAGTTTTTTGTGAGTCGTCTGCCAGTGGTCAGGTAAGCTCTATGTTGGACATCATTAGTGGTCTTAGGTTTAAAAGCATGGCAGGAAAGACATTGAAATGAAACACAGATACTTGAGAAGCTGTTTTGCAAGTTTTTTTCTGACTACTTCAGAAACTAAATGACAGGCCCTGGAACAGTATGCAAAAAATGCTTTCAAGTCTGGTGATATATATAATATATAACAGCACTGACTATTGATATTTTGCCAATTTCCTGATCTATGGTTGCCCTCTAGAAGCACGAGAAATGTAATTCCTTTTCTCTTGACTCAATCCCTTCCAGGAGTGTGTAAAAACATTGATGTAAACAACCTGTCTTTCAAGGTGGCAAGTGAAAAGGAAACAGTCTGAAGCACTGGGATTAGGAACTCAAGCCCTTCCCAGTGGGTATAAAAGAGTAAATATGAACTGCTGAGGTGATGCTCAGGATTGTTCTTACGAGGTTGAGTCCCTGATGATTTCAGTTTCTAACTTTGTGTGTCTGTACAAACAGGGTAGCAGCACATTATCTTCCACCACCATTTTTTTCCCACTGCTTTTGTAAGAATGAATCAGAAGAGATGGCAAAAAGCCTTTTAAGGACACTGCATTAAGCAGCAGTTCCATCTCTTCAACAGTGCAATTTCATATGATGTTCTGAAGTAATTTCTTCCATTTTCTCTAAACTACATTAATCTCAGCAGAGAGCAGAACTGCACAGGCTGTATTTCATTTGCTCTGATGATGACCTGAATGACTGCAGGACCCACTGCCTCCCCTCTGTGCACCTCCTGCCCAGGCTCTGTCACATTGGCTGGACACAGGAGATTACTTTGTTTACTCTGTTCTTTCTAAAGAGCAGGCAGCCTCTGTCACTAGCAAGGTCTTCATATCCAAAGTAGAACACACTGGCATGACCAATGTGCAAGTGCTGAGCACAATCTCTTCAGACTATCTTTCTAAGTGAGCAACTTTAACTCAAAACCACCTTAACAGAAAAGGAAAATTAAAAAAAAAAAAAAAAAACACTTACAAAGACCAGGCGGCTTAACAAATTTCTAAGTATGTATACCTGTCAGTTGTGGATGATTCTTGCTACTGGGTAGAGAAAAGACTTTGACTATGATAGCAGACTCATTCCCAGTGTTACACGGCTACTTTACTTCTCAAAATTCCCCTGCAGGCAGAAGGGTAAACTGACGCTGACAGGGAAGACTCTGAGTAAGTTAGAAGGTGTTTTTTTGTAGCGAGCAGCTGTCCAGGTCTAGAACACTAACACTGATTTTCCCTCTTTTTACACAGTACAAGCTCTTGCACAGGAACTCAAACTGTTTAATTCAATATTCATAAAATGTTTCTAGTTATTAAAGTAGTTCAAACTTCTCTTTGGCAAATCAACTGAGACATTTCAAAGCACATGGGAACTGACTGTCCAGGACATTGACTTTCTAATACATTTCCCAATAACCATCACTGAAATGGGTCCATTTTTCATTTCAGAATGAAACAATAATTTTTGTTCATCTAAATTTACAGCAAGCTTCTAACAACCTTTTAATTTTGCCCAGTTGTGGTTTTGGCTTTACTTGACAATTGCCAGAATTGCTGTGACATTTAAGACATCTATTTCTGTATATAAAAAGCCTAGCCTAAGCTATTTCCAATCCTAGGACTCTCAGATTTACTTTTCTTTAAAATTTCAAATTTTGTCTATTTTGCTATCAGAAAAGACTCCTGAAGACAGCTATGTTTGATGATAATGAAGCAGAAGTTTCATCCTCTTCCCCTTCTTCAGCACTGCATCCCTCCAGGTGATGCTTTCATCAGCATCAAATTCTCTGAAATCTGCAGAGAAGAGCATTAGCATTGCTGAGCACAGAGATTTGAACAGGCTTGGCAGTGGCATGAAGGAGATCTAACCAGCATATTCTTAATAAAATCAAATTCAGCCCTTTTCACTGTCCATTTTAATCCCTCAGGCTATCCTAACCTGTGCCAACACCCTGCAGAGGGTCAGTAAGATACAAGTGGAACAGTTCTGACCCTTTAAAGATTCCCTATTTATATGTGTGTAGTGGTTTTGGTGAATAAAGATGGGAGGTTCTTTGTAACACACTCAGATCCGAAGATGCTGAAGAGGCTCGGTTTGGTTTCTGAGAGACCAGTGCCATACACCATTAGAGTCTGCACAACACAGCAGCTTTCCAGCCAGCACAGGTCACAGATCTCAAAGGTGTAGCTCTTTTCAGACTCCATAAAGCAATGCTTAGAGTAACAGTGTTACTTTGGGATCACTCTTCCTACACTTTCAGAACACTAAAGTTAAGGCTTCCTGATACTTAAATATCTCCCCACTGTGATGGATTCTTTTAAAAACTTTTGTGAAATATTTTGTTGTTTTAAATACACTCTCTGCCTAGAAATAATTAAAAATCAATGTCATACTAAAAATTTGAGACATACTTAGCCACTTATCTTAACAGATAAAAAGTGTATTTTTCCATGAAATATATCACTTGAAAACTCTTCAGGATTCCCTATGGACATGATGATGGAGATGAAAACAAGACAACAGATGATATCCCCTCGTTACCCCTTAAGTCACACCAGCTAATTTGCAGAAATTTGTACAACAGCACATTAATGAAAAGTGATTCCTCTTTTTGGGTTTCTTCTAAGTCAAGGTAAAGTTAGGTGTTTAAAGTCCAACTAATGCTATGAAATAGCTACAGACTAGACATCTTCTTCCTGCCCATGCCCCCCAGTGTCTCCACGCCTGGGATGTTATCTATACCATGCCATGCAGAATAATTCAGATGTACTGAGGTAAATGAAAACAAGAAAACATAGGAAAACAAGATTGGTGTCAGTCTAAAAGTCCAAGCAGATTCCCAGACTACCAAGCTTAGACTAGGGAATTTCCTTTCTCAGCTCAGAAACCACTAAGCTGCTTCTGGACAAAAAAAAAAAACAAAAACAAAAACAAAAACAAAACAAAAACAAAACAAAACAAAACCAAAACCAACAAAACAAAAACAACAACCAAACTAAAAACCAACCAACAAATCCTCCAGCCCCCCTCCCAAAAAACAAGCACAAAACGAAACAATTCTCTACCATCACCCAAACCAACCAAACACAAAAAGAACTCCCCCCCAAAAAATACCCTCTAAAAAGAAAAAAAAAAAAACAAAAAAACAAAAAACCCCAACAAACCAAAAATTAAAGAAACTAAAGAAAGATTTGCACTTATTTTAAAGATACTGCTCTCAGCTCTTGCTTCAAGAGAAGCACAGGCAGAATCAGAGTCAGTAAATTTGGAACTGGAAGGGAATTAGGGAATTACTACCCATCAATGCATTTCATGGAGCTATATTCATATCTAAGCTCCTGGAGTTATAAAACTCAGCATGGGGAGCTTTTTTACTTCCATTATTTCCATCAGAAGACTGCTTCTGAACCTGAATCTTCTTATCATTTTAAGCTTTCCTCTTGCTTTCAGGTTCCTCCTATTATTGGACATATGCTTACTTTTAGGCTCACAGTATTATTTGAAGGAGATTCCCCTGTTCTTTTATTAAATGATATTTGTGCAGAGAACAAGTAGCTCTCCACTCAGCAGACTAGGTATTCTCAGAGCTGCAACAGGGAGAGGAATAAAAAACAGCTGAGTTATCTTTCCACAACAAAAGTTGGTTTTATATAGGAGGAAAATTTTTACCTGGCCAGTCTGAAATGTCTGTCTCATGCACAAACTGTATTGTAACTTCATATTCCAGAATGGAGGCAGGGATTGAATTTCAGTGTCCTGAAAGTGAGACTGCAGAGGAACCATTCTGGGCTGCTGTTCTCTGAACCTCAGACACCTACAGTCTCTTTAAATGCCTCTGGTACACCTAAAGTAGACAGATTCTCCTCTCATAATTTGGCAGAATAATACAATTTGTGTATTTAACACATAAGAGAACTTGAAATTTGTATATTCCCTATTTAGTTGCAATGAAAAGGAGAAAAAAAAATTTAAAAGACATACAAAGAATGCTGGAAAATAAGAAAAAACCTGCATACATTTTTCCAATGGAAAAAGGGTGAAAATCAGTTTTCAGTCTTTTAGAATATTTTATTTGAAAGGAAAATCTAAAATGTTTTCTTTTGAAACTGTAAAAACAGTTTTCTAAATATTGAAAATACTGATATTTAAATTTTGAAAAAAAAAAAGTATGTGTGTCTATCAAAAGGCTGAAAGTGGCAGAATGTGACTCAAAAGAGCAGATAATCTTTACTAAATCATAACTGCACTCTCTACACAATAATGTTCACAAACCTACACTAATTCCCCTGATTTATATTCAGAAAGGATTGAGCTTATTTGAATACAAGGGGAGCTTTCATTTCCCTCTCATGAGCAGTACCCCAGCCCTGAATCATACTGAGCTGGGCTGAACTGGTGTTTGAGCTCCAGCAGTGCTCTAGCAACAGAGCAAGCTCATGCCAGTGTAAATCCAGTGGGGAAGACTGTTGGCAGCACCTCAGCTTGTGCTGAAGGAAGTACTAAAACTGTTCTGCAGGGCTTCTGAACTGATTTTAAGCTTAGAATTTTCAAGGAAAGCACAGATGCCCAGACCTTGCTTTGCCTGTTTTTGTATTCCCAGTGAAAAAGAAAGTTGCCTCATACTCAAAAGCGTTCTTAGCAGTTTGGCTGCTTTTTTCTGCCCTGTTGAAGAGCCTTGTTCAAGATCTAGGAAGCATTAAACTTGGAAGAGATCTCACTGGAAAACAAAGAAACCATTGCTTAAAGATGCAGTACTCTTCATTTTCCTAAAAAAGATCCAACGCTACAAGTTCCAAATAAGCACCTCGAGTTTAAGCTCATGCTGACACCTCTGTAATTAAAGCATTCCAGCATCAAATGCTTGGCTTCTTGGAGAGACAGCAATAATATCTAAATAGCCTGAAGGAAGACAAATGACAGATTCCATTATTTTCTCTGGCTATCTCCACTATCATAACCTTTTCCTTATCTTGGCCAACACACTCACAACTGAATGGAATGGGACTAAATTTCTTTTTAATACTCTGACAAAGTGCACTGCTCTGTAAAATAGCAGCAAACCCTGTACTCACAGCTGCCCTTAAAAATCAGTTACTTCTATCTTTTAATCCTTGTCATCAATCATCTATTCTAATTGGCCAAGTGTATGGCACGCCTATAGAGTATTAAATGTCCCAAAATAACTAATGAGAAGCCTTTTATTTCATCTATCTCAAATGAAAGTGGTATTAGAATAAGAAAGTATTTCCTTCTCTGCCACTGGCATTCAATGAATATTTATGCTGTTTTTCACTATGTTGCAGTGATATGACAGTGTTGAATCCCAGCTAGAATGAGGATATAGCACTTAAAAGGAGATTCTACTTTCTTTCTACCACTCATAAAAGGAATTAATAATTGCAAAACAGCTAACAATTGCTTCTCAAATTAGATCATATTTATCTTCATATTCTAAGCTGGAAAAGGAATCTCTTAATTTGTAGCAATAACTATCTTTAAAAACACTAATATTGTGAACCCATTTATTAAATATTCGTAAAGCTATTTTATGCACAGCACTAATGCCAACTGATCAAGGCATACGTAATTAATGGACAAGAAAGCAATCATTGCAATAATGGAAATCTTATTAGCATACAAATGATGTTGTTTTCAAAAACACATAATACTCGTATAAGGAAGATACCACTTATTCCAGATTATTTTTCTGAAGCCTATAAGCCAAGTAAACTTCTTTGGAAGGGCCATATTCCTGTGTGTCATGGTATTGGAAAAAACTTTACCCTCTGTAGAGGCACTCGTAGGAAATGACTGGGAAGTTTCAATGCAGATCTGGGTATCAGGTGGTACTGCTGGGCTATGTTACTGTCCACATTAGATAAAGGAATTTATGCAGCATTATTTTTTAGCATTATTTCTCTCTCTTCTACTAGCATCCACCAGATAAGGTGTATTGGTAACACCTAGAGACAGGGAGGGCTTTATCTATCTCACTCTTCTCTTTTTTTCTCGTCAGAAATCTTCCCTCTGCAGTGTGGCAGGGGGAATGTACCGGAGCAGAAGAGGTGAGATGCTCACTGCATCTGATGTGACTTTTTTGACTCAATGTATTCAGAAAAGGGATTTTGCTTACTAACCCCTGACAGTAATTTTTGTGGCTGGAAGCCAGGAACGATTTCCAGCGCTCTCTGACTTATCTCTCGGGGTGGACACAGTCTGTCTGACAGACAAAGACACAGTGTCCGTACTCTTTTCTGCCAGGGTATGTTCATACTCTTGAAAAGAGACACTGTGTTCATACTCTTGTATTTTTAAGACTGAACTTTATTTTGCTCCTCGTGTAGTGCACAAAGGGAGTAGTGGATCCAGACATAAAGTTGCTCCTAGCTGCAAACCTTTTTTATATCTAACACCCAGAAGATTATCAATATCCAGTTTAAAGGTGGTGTCTGCAGAGAAAATTCATGTCTCCAGTCATTCTAACCAGTATTTGATCAACAACATCACAGAAAATATCTGAAGTCTTCTACTGACATCACTGAAGTATAATTAATACAAATTTCTGACTTAAGACAGCATTCATCTTTTCTTTTTTTTTGTCAAAATGTATCCAAGTGATGAATATTTTTATCCAGAACATGTACTACTTTATTAATAAAGACCATAATTTGGAGATTTTCTGAGCCTCTGAACATCTTTAAGATTTATTCCTAGAAGTTGAGCCACTTCTCACTCCACCAAGTTTATATTAATGGAATTTTCCCATGGCAAATAAGGAACTAAATATTCTTGATGACAGCGAAGCAAAAGAAACTTTCTTACTAACTGAAGTGAGAAGGATAAGACTTTCTATTTTGCATGTGGATATCAGAGGCCATTGGAACCCTTTTTTTCCAAACAATATGCATTTCACTTGGGGCTACATATTCTCACTGAAATTTAAGTATAAGGCAGCTTCTCTCTTTATTCAATAGTGCTTAATTTATACAATTTACACGTGCTGTAGAGGACTATGATAACTCTTTGTTTCCTCATGAGTGAAAAGGATGGTCAGGTGAGTATAAACTATTCTCTATTTTAAAAATAGTAAGATAAAGTGCATGAAAATCAGTTTGCCACACATCACAGACATACTGAATATTACTCACAGGTGAGGAATAGGGAAATGGCAGACAAAGTATTTTCCATTTTGATTGTTCATATTTAATGAAAACATTGCAAATTCCCTGTCACGATAGTCTAGTAACCCAGCACATCAAATATGTTCTAGGAACCATTATGCTATTTTAGTATTACAGAATTTTTCTCTAAAATTTTCATTTTATCAGAAATTATTTCCTAAAAGAATAACTCCAATTGTAGCTTGAGATGACCATCTTTACTTTCAAATTTAACCAGGGAACTTATAGTAGGAAAAACAAGTATTCTTCAAATGCACAACCTCTTATCAGAGTTTTATTTTAAAAATTTCTGTACATTAAATGCTGTAAACTTTCTCCTAATTCTCTTCTTCCCAACAGGTATTGTTAACTATTTATTGTTTACTGTTGTTATAGTAAAATTGTCCTTTTTGTTTCTATGCAAATTAAGTAAAATCAAGATTGTTTGGTCACTGCATGCAGTCAAACAAATTTGGTATATCTCAAAATATATCTCCCTGATAAGCATCCCATGATGGTTATCAGGGAGATATTTTGTAGTTCCATAACTTCAGCCTTCCCCGTAATGAACTAGGGATGCTGTTGTAGGAAGCCCTTCCCAACTCTTTAGGCATTTTGTTTCTTTTCTGCTTCTTTTACCTGATGACATAAACAGAAAATCAACTGAACAAAAATGCTGTTGCTCAATATTTGGAATAAACAACAGATTTCCTCAGAGCAAAGTACATTCAACAAAGCTACAGTCTTGTGTTAGCTCTCCTTTTCCCATTTAATCTACAAACACTGCAAAACTTCAGCAAGCATCAGATCCAGAAAAATCTCTCATGTTTTGCCAAACCTGGCTGTTCATTTCAGTGTGCAGCAAACACAAGAGAAGTTTTTCATTCAGACACACTGCATGAAACACCACTCATTGAAAAGAAAGATCATGCAGATAGCTGTTATAAGAATATGCACTCAGTAAGAAAATGCATTCAAATTCAAATGTGTTGGCTACACTTCAAACATGCTCCACAACAGAGCACTGATTGCTGTGTCTGACCTTCAAACAGAGCCCTCTCACCATGCAACAACTGTTAGAGGCTATCACAGAATCTATCTTCAGACAGAGTGGGAATTGGTGCCTATTCTGGAGCAGGCCTGACTCAAGCATGCTGCAGTATCCTGGGTCACACAAACCAGCCCAAGCCCACTGCTCCTGGGTTGCTCTGCCTCTACACCAAGAGAGAGCCCCGTGAGTGACAAGGGAATAATCGCTCTCAACTCCCAGTACCCACCAGAGCTCAGGTTACTGCCCAGCATGGTGGGATTTCTGGTATTACAGAATCAAAAGGGAAACTACAAGACAAAATGGGGGAGAGCTGAAGAGCAGCCCTGAAATAAGAACGTGACACAATTTATAAAGATGAATCATGTTTCCTTCTTTCAAATCCTAGATGGCTGATCTGAAGAGAATCATGACCACTTCTGCTAAAGCAAAGAGCACCATCTGGTTTTAATTCTTTTTTGTTTTCATCTTTTTTTTAGCAGGATGGGGATATATGGCCTTCAAAAATTGGTGGCTTGCAAATTACATCATCTTTAAACTTATACTTAACCTTTATCTACAGTGAAATCGGGTCAGGTTTTTCAAACAGATCATAAAAACAGTGCTTGTCAACAACTTCCTAGATGCAGCATTCAGTGTTTTTTCAACTTCTCTACACAACTAGTAGGAACAAGCTCCACCCTTCTCCTGTTGCTTTATAGTCCTTGATAACCTCTTTTGCAGTTTGGAGAGTTTTTTAAAGTGGTTTCCACTTCATCCAGACTTAAAAAAAACCCAACCCAAATTTACAGTTTCTATATGCAGACATATGTAGAACTTTAAAATGTGAAAAATAACATTCTAGTTTTGGGGAGAATTTTAACACATCCAGCTTTTAAAGAAGTACTTTGTATTTTTGGTGTTAAAAGCTTGCCATCAGTGAGTACAAATGCATGCTAATTACTGCGCATTTTAAAAACACTATACAGCAAATACGAGAATCACTTGAAAGTCTTGCCTTTACTAACATTATAGGCCAACTGGAACCAACCTGGAAACACTCTGTCAGTGAAGGCACCCTTGTTACCCTGCCTGCAAAGAGACTGCACCAAGGAAGGCTGGGAAGGGTGTCAGCTGTGCTCACCTACATCAGTACTCCCCTCCTGCACTTAATTACAAGATTAAGCTGAAAACAACATGAAAGCTTCAGGAATGTGGAACTCAGGACAGGAAAATGGCCAGTCAGTGTCTACCACAAAGTAAAGGTAGATCTGAACAAACTAATCTTCAAACTGAAGGCAAAAAGGGGAGATAGTGAGAAAGATAAGCAAAAGTCCCCCATCTGTCTGGAGTAAGCTCTGGAATAACGTACATTGAGAAAACTCCTGTCACGCAGAAACACTGCCACTGCAGAAGGATGTGAACTAATGAAGGGAAATTCAGAAAGCCACAACACAAAACCAGCTTTTGCCAACATCATGCATGTCAAATACTATCTCCCTTCCCATATCACAGCATTTAAATCAATGGCCTGCTCACTGTCACATAACTTCTTAACATGTGCATTGGTGGAGGAATTTAACTCAAATTAAGTACATAGGGAGAGGATTAAGACCTTTCCATCTATACCAAATGGCTGAATAACAAGTCAAAGGAGATATTGTCACAAATATTTGAAGGAGCCAATCAGCAGACAAAAAAGGTTTTTCATTTAGGAGCTGCAAAGGTAAAGAAGAACTGTAGCAGGAGTAGCAGATTAGATCACAGCACAAAGGCTAGGAGGGATAAATATATTTTTAATAAAGACTTCAATTTTTGGTCATGACCAGCAGGATTTTTTTGCAGCTACAGAAATAAGAGCAAAAGATAGTGCCATCTTGGAGTGGAAGAGAAATTGTAGAGATGCTAGTAAGGTGCATATCCTGGGAGGGGGAGGGCTTCAAGGCTGTGCACCACAGCATCTGCAGAGCAAACCATCCACATTTGATAACTACAGTCTCTAAGTCAAACAGACAGTGATGTCTGATTTCTGAATGGATTTCGTTTGGCTGCCAGTGAACAAAAGGTAATGGGACATAAAGTTGCATTTCTCTAAAAAGTTGTGGTTGTTAAAAGTAACTTCTCTCATTGTTATAACTGAAATGCAATTGAAACAACAACTAAATCTTATTAATGTAATAATGATTACATGTTATTATCGGGATGAGGTAATTAATTTCTTAAAACTGAGAAAATAATAATAATACTTTGACAGAGAAGGATAGCCATCTCTCTTTTCCTTTCTTAAAAATCTCATTAAAGCACAAAGGAATTGCTGTGTTTGAGGATTTTTTTCACTTGTTCCCCTTCTTATATGAGATCCACTGCTGAATGAGATTATACTAGTGACACACAGGGCATTTGGAGCAAGTTCTTTCCTGGCTCCTCTCTGTGTACTGCCAGGAGTTGCTGAGCTTTGTGGAAAGCAGTCTGAGACGTAGTCGATATGAAAGACACAAGAAAATGAGGCTGCTGCGGTGCATTGGGACTGCATCACATACAGCTGCACTTTGTGACTACCTGAGAGGAGTCCACGGTTTGCAGACCTCAAAGAACAAAGCCAACCTAAAGCTAAAACACTAACTTCAATTTTCTTATCTTCATTTGAACTCAGGATATTCTATGGTTCTGTTATAACTTAAGATCATAAAACACACGCAGTCTGCAAAATCCTTAACGCGTTATATTTTGGAGGTAGCACTGCCTCGCCTGTCACTCAGAGAAGTGAAAGCATGTCACAGACTACATTTTCAGCCATGACAAGCCCCCAGGCTACAGCATGCCTTTATTGAAAAACCTAAGCCTGACATGCCTTTAATTTCACTGAGATGTGCATTAAAAATTGTATAATATTCAAATTTTATATAAAAACGTTTATTCTTTCTCACAGCTAACATTTGGGTTATTGTAAAACAGTTCCACAAAAAAGGGATACTAAATATTAACTCTATAAGGGAAATGTTTCTTTGCAAAACAAGGAACATACTCTTTAAAAGACTTGATTCAATACAGCCCTTCACCAGCCCATTTGGAATATTCATTCTTAATATTCAGTGTGTTTTTAAGCACTTTGCCTGATCAGAGCCTAACAGAAAGACCAGTATGAGCAGTTTGAAAGCCTCAGGGAAAATATTTTTCAGAGAGAACATATGAAAGACAGGTATTCTGTCCTTGATATTTTTAAGTCTGAGTAAAGAAAATATATTCTGCAGATTTTAAACATTTGGTTTTGCATTACGTGTTCCTTCAACTTACAGCAGAGAGATATGCAGCTTGATATTTGTAAGTGGGCAACACTTAGGATATTCCAGGTTTATTTTATAATTATTATGGAGTTCTTTTTAATATCACACTTTTTTATCACTTATCATTGGGTGAGCCTTTGACCAGCTTACCAATTGATCAAAATCCTTATCTAAAACACACCATAAATGTAGAAGACACATAAGATGATTGTCAGGATATACATAAATTTCATCACCCACTTTCCTGGGGAAATACTTCATAGATGTATTTCAATCAGAAACACAATACAGTATGCTTATGTTTAAATACATACCAAATAATAAGTTGCAAAATAAAATCAATATTCTAGGTACTTAGCTGCATCTTTAGTTGCCCGAACATTTTAACAGCTGATATTTATTCACTGGTGCAATATAAAAAACCAGAAAATTAAAGTGCCCAGATATTAAAAGCCCCAAATGTCCAAACATAAAAAACAGATATGAAGAGAAATAATTGGCAAGGTATTTACATTTTCCTTCCTTCCTTCCTTCCTTATGTCCATGTACATGCTTTTTGCAGGAATAGCTACAGAAATTCATGAGCCCAGTGAGTCAGATGCCACTACTTAGGTTTTAAGGGAAAGTACGCTTAATATTCATGATTCATAACAGCTACTTATCCAAATGTTTTCTGAACCACATCTACAGGGATTTCTGTTCCCTCTGTCACAGCTTCATCCTTAGCCCAGGAGCAGCTGGGATGCATTTTAGAAGTGCTCTGGAGCAGGATCCCTCCCCTCTCTCACAGGCTCAAACTGGGGAAATGGCCCCTGCTGCGTCCCTTGGGACTTAACAGCTGTGCTATGGAAAATAGACTCAAAGCAGAGAGAAAGCTTGCTTTGCTCTAAACTGTTAGGAAATAACCACTAAAGTATGTCTTTCTTCCCATATGCTTTTCCCCTTACTTTCTGCAAGAGGGAAAACTTTACACTAATGCATAGGTCTGGAACATTAGGCTGAAAGCTGAACACTGGATCTTTTCTAGAATACTAATTGTGGCTCTTTGGCCTCTATAATACACCTTGCATCTTCAAAATGGAAACTAGCAGAAAGAAGTTTTGCTTTTAAAGAGTAGGTTATAGGATAAATCTCATTAAAATTAATAGACTTAAAATCACACCAAAAAATCATGAATCAATTAGCAGTTCCAGAATTTACAATGGAAAGGTCCTTGCAAAGCATTTGTGGCACTGCTGAGGTCTGCTCACAGCAATCAGTGTGTGACCCTGTGTTTAATGCTGTGTCGGTTTTTTTGTGCACTCATCCAAAGGGACCAGCAAACAATTATCCCTCAGTTGTATGTGTAGCTTGACTGATTTATTTCTAGATGCAATTTCACTGATCTGTGTGTTCTTACCTCAGGCAATTTATACTTTTAATCCCCGATCAAATTTTGTGGTGTCATAATTGCTTTTCTTATACGTTTGCCTTGCTCCTATATCAACGAGACTGTCAGAATGGAGAAGAAACGGTGTAGCCTGACACCAAGAAGTGATTTTAATTAAAAAAAAAAAAAGAAAAAGGAAATTAAGTGACAAGCTAGATATTTTGTGTCTCAAATGCCAGTCTTCAGTGTCATTCATAATGAAAGCACCAATAATAAAATTTATGAGATTTGACTGTGATTTTAGAAAACTTAGCATTAAGAATATCTAACAGAAAATGTCATTGCAGTCTCTTTTGGACATGCTCACATGTGTCTCTGGTCTGTAGCAAACATCTGAATTCAGCAGAACAAGAACCTCCAGGCTACAGAAGTTTATTTACCTCTGTCTCACAGAATTCACATTCAGCTGAGACATGCACTTCTGACCACTGAAACTTCCTCTGCCCTTTGTAACTCCTGAAGAACATTCAACCAAAGCAGCTCAACAAAAACATGGTGAAGCTGTAGCCCCACCACGCCTGGTGGTCACCAGGCAAATGCAGCAACACCACAGTGTATTGGAAATCAGGTCATGCAGGACAAAGAAGCCACCTGAGGGAAGATCTTCACTGCTTGAGATTCCACAAAAATTCAACAAGTTATTTTCTTCACTGCATGGAGCAGTGTCCTGCAGCACCCTGTCCTTCACTGAGGGTGGCTGATGGAGGGAGGGAAAATTGCCAGGCTCTTCTGCTGTCTCTCACTCCTGGGACAATATTCTTTGTAGTCTCTAGGTGTGGCTTTTAGATCTGGCTATTCTGCAGCACTCACAATGATAACTGCTTATGCACAACATCATTCTAATTACACAGTCAAAAACAATTGAACTGCTGTCTAATTCAGCAGCCAGGATGAATGAAGCAGAACTGAAATTGCACAGGCAGAAGAATTCCACCAGAAGTTTTTGAGGTACAATTTGTGAGGTAGAAAAAGTGTAGAATTTACAAACTATAAAATAGTACTTTTATTTTTCAGGGTTCCAGTTAAAGTCTTGGCTCTTACATAGCTAGTTTAAGCAGACGAAACCCCCTATGTCAATCCATCAGAGGTGGAAAACCATGCTGATTTTAAAATACGCTGTTATGGAACCACTCAGCCATCAAATAATTCTCTATAATCTCTTGATTTGTGTTGAGTTACTCTTGAAAGTTCTTCAGTTTTTCAGTATTACAGTCATACTCAGAATTTTCGATGTCACCAAGCAGCACGTAGTGTGTACTCTGCAGTGACAACAAAACATCAGCCCTGGACAGCTTCATTTACACAACGTATGATACTGTTCGATGGTGAGCTCACTCTTTGGACTCAAATTATCTTCTTTTGGTTAAAGTTGGGTTGTTTTCATCTAATTACCTGTTGTAACATCTACTGATACTAAATAAGTGGCGTCACACAGAAACTGTGCAGGTTATTCTCAGGATGAAGGGTCACTCAGCCAAAAAGGTTTAATGACACGTAAGTGAGAGAGGTGGGTACAGCTCTGCTTGTCTTGGCCACATACAAATGATTTAATGTCAAAGCACTTCAAAAACTTCGTGTATGAAGGGCAGAAAGATTTTTTAGGAGAGACATTAAGGTTTAATGAAGCTTTGGCTAGGTGTTGGAGGCTGATATATAAAAATATAGATGCTGTTAAAAGTAAAAACAGCAGAGCGATGTGTGAACTTCTTTATAGACCATGTTCTAAAAGAATAATCTGACTTCTGACAGTGGTTAGTAGGAGGCATGGTTATAAGTTTTGGTGCATTTGAGGCCAGTATGAATTACAAGACTGGAAAAATTACTGTCACACAGAAAATTTCTACAAGTGAAACACAACAGGTCCTAGACTTGATTAAAACTGTTCATAAAAAAAATAAAAGAAGAGCCTGATTCCTGTTCAGTGCTTTGGGTTCATATGCCAACAACCTCAGCTGTCACTATGGACCAGATAAAAAGTGGGTGATAATGCAGAAATCAGAATCCTGGTATTATTTTTCTAAAACGTATAAAATAGAAATACCTACAAATTGTTCAAATGAGGTGGTGGGGGCGGGGGGGCGAAATAAAACCAAAAGGGACAGCCTACTTCAGGTTTCCAAGTGCTGCCTTTTGTCTCGGCCTGCTTTGTCATGAAGGGGGGATGCAGCCCAAGTGGAACATGCTGTCCTCTACTGAACAGGCTCCATCAAGGGCCTCCTGCACTTTCTGCTTCATCACCTTCCAAATGTTTATGTGAAGAACTCCAAGGGGGAAATCGTACCATGCCATATACTCGACTGAAGTGCAAGATCTCTTTTGTGTAATGAAATCCTAAAAAATAACAATCTTTACGTGGCTCTAACAGAGGCTAGAAAACACCAAACTCATCCTCAGCAGCAGCAGCAGCTGAGCAAGCAACCTGTGAGAAGATGGTGGTGAGAAGAGCAGAGGGTAGCAAATACAGAAGTTCTAAAAGCTGACTCCAAGAATCCTAGAAAACTATTTGAAAATGTACTGTGCATTTATCTGCAATAAATGCCATTATAACGCTTTAACTTTCCTGTGTTTCACTAAAATGCTTGCAGGCTCCAAGAATCCTATTTGCAACTGGAGCACCTCTCCAAGGAAGAAAACTAGTTCATCATAGAAATCATGACTGCCAGAAAAGACGAGCAGTGATGTATGAAAATATAATCCACTGAATATCAGACCTGACAACCTCAGAGCATTTCCAGGATAAGTCAGCTAGTAACACCACTCTTAACACTGCTGCAGGTGGATTCACACTCAGCAGAATTCTACATTCAAGTGAAGGAATATTTTTGCCTATAGCTGCTGTAAAGATTAACAACAGTGGAGAATATGTTAATTGGTGAAGCTAAAAACTCAGAAGTGCTGCGGTGTGAACAGAGAATTAGAAACAAGTTTTAAAAGTTAAGGGTATTTTACTGTCCATAAAGTAAAAAACATCACATTGCAAAATAGGCCCCAAGGGGAAATTTCGCTTTTAGGTGCACACAAAAATTCCCATCACGCTAAATTCTAATTCTTGTAACATCAAGTGGGTCATTTTCACTGAAGACAAAAAAGGCTCATTTTAAAATCTTTTTAAAATTGCTCAGTGATGGGGTAACCTAGATGAAAGCAGAACATAAATTAAAGTTTGCCAAGCAACTATTCAACAATGGAGAGAAGTACAATTAACCTAAATCAACAGATCTTTGTAAATGTGGTATAAAAACTGTCATAGAAAAATATATTTTATTTTATATATATTTATATATATAAATATATATATAATACAGATTTATATATATATATAATTTATTTTCTTAGAGTATCCAAAACAGTGCTGTAAAGGATAAATATAAGCAGGTTAGAACTAATTTTATACTTCAGAACTTATTTACTAAATGAACCTGCTTTCAGATCTAAGCACATTTAGAAATGTATCTATAATTTATGAGCTTTACTTATTCTTTAAATGCTCAAGAAAAGCAGATGTTGAGAAGATTTTAGAATAGTATGATGACAACTCTTCAAAAAACAGTAGAAAACATATTCTTGAGATTTGACAAACTGACTTATGAATATTCTTCCTATTGCTTCAGCCTTCAGAAAATATTCTGAAGAAAATATTTGTATGCTTTGAAGTTTCTCATTTATTTTTTTTCCATGTTTCATTTTCCCAGCCATTTTCCCAGCCAGTAAAGAATTACACCATTGAGCCTAAAGAATATATACAATGAGCACAACTGATGGCCAAAATATTCAGCATTTCTTTGATTTGCGTGATCTACACTTAAAGTTGCAGGTTCTTATAGTCATCACTAGATATTATTTTTAAATTGCTATACTCCACCCCATTATTTTAATCACTTGCAGTTATTTGACATCTGAGTCAGGTAATTCCATACAGTACACTCAATGCATTCTCCAAATGTGCTCGAACAAGATCTTGAGCCTAATCATTCATTACTAACTTACAGCAATACACCTGATCAGCACTCTTAAAATATCTCCACTAATTCCAGACAGCATCTCAAAAGAGGTTTCTCCTACATTTTCTGTGAGCAAAAAGGATTTTAGAATAAGGTTTTGCGTTATATTTGCAAATTGTTTATTAGAGCACTTTGCTAGGTAAGAACCACCTCCTGCTCACAATGAAGCTAAAAGAGATTTGTCCCTGATTGAAACAAGAACAGGATCAAACCAGAAAAATCTTACTATATTTTGCCTACACAGTGGAATAATAATAAAGTCTACTTAGAGGAGGGAGAACAGTAATACTAAAATTTTGCATCTTTATGGCATTTATTGTCTCAGAGGAGTCCTGGTGAAAAGCTAGTAAATAATAACTTCCTCATCCATCTGAAACCTCAGTGAGATTTTTAGGTACACAGAACAGAATTGCCAGAGCTGGAACAATCCCAAGGCAGCAGGGCTAACATCTGTTCTCGTGGAAAATGAAACAAGAACTGCAATTCCCTCAAGCACTCAGGAATTCAGTTTTATACTACTTCTAAAATATGTTAACTTCAAAACAATAGTGTTTTTTAACTCTAGAATTATGACAGAAGAGCATTCACATCCCAAATATTAAGCTAAACCAGATACCTCTCCAGTGCTCTCTTCTAGGAGGGAAGGGATATAAATCAGATGTAGCTCTGAGGATAGAATTCACAGACTGAGGCTGATGCAGAATACCCAATCTTGCTGTTTGACCACTGTGCCCATTGAGAGAATATGCTGCACTTCAAGGCTCTGTCTGGTGGTTTTCATCCCCAAACCACTGGGCAGCTGAGGGCTTGGAAATATCCATGTAAGATCTCTTTGCTTGTAGTTTCAAACTGAGACATATCAGACAGAAACACTAGCATCCCTAAATGTGCCATACATCTTTTTTCCTTCGCTTAGGGACACTAAATGCAGGAATATCTCTGCCACTGAAAAACACTGTACCTCTGGAATGCCCATAATTCATAGATTTATTTTTTTCCTAAGCTTCATTGCATCATCTGCAAATACACACCTGGAAGTGTGGTTCAGCTGTGCCTGTACCAGCCTGCACCTCTATGAGTCACACACCATCTTCCAGGTAACCATAAAAGAGCCTCACTGGCTCTTCAAGACCATCAAGCTCCATCTAGTAAATACTTATAGGGCCCAGCTACTAAACACATGGTCCATGCACACTTGGCTTATCTGGACATATTTCTGTGGAATAGACATAATCTGTTACTGATCTGCTCTTCAACAAAGAGAGTAAAATCAATTTCAGGAAATGCACAGTCAGGTAAGAAGATGTTCATTAAACTCTAAGCACTAATAAACAAATCAGAACCAGAACAAGAGACACTGGAGACTGGAAATTCAGAACTGTTCAGTGATGCAGATTAGAAAAGAGTCTTCCAGGAAATATTTTTCCTTCCCATTATATTCTCCTAAATAAACATTCTCCTGCAGTCTTCCTTTCCAGAACCATTGTTCTTAAAAAAACGTGTGCAGGTTAGAGACATAGCTATGGATATAATTCCTCTCCAGGGCCTCTCCACCCATAGCACAGACCCTGCTGCTGCTTCATCTGTTCCCTCTGCACTTGTTATTTCTCTTTTGAGGAAGGAGCAGACCTCCTTTACAGACAACATTACTTGAATGGGGCTTGAAATAATTTTAACCTGCACTCTGTAATCATAGCTCTCAAGGCAGTTGTTTGCCAGGCTGCTGTACTGAATGACACACTACGTGCTACAACAGCTTCCAAGAACTGCAACAGGTTCCAGTGCAGCTAAAGCACTTCAGACTCTCCCTTCTCCATCACACTCCACTTTCCTTCTGCACCTCCCTTTACAGCAATGTTTCTGTCCTTCCTAGAGGGGCTGTACCTGCCAATCAGTGACAGAAATTGAGACATTCCAAACAGAAATTTAGAAATTTGCAACATTGTCAACACCACATGACTTTCACCACACTTCCATTTTGGGTAATTATTGCAGGAGAGACTCTGCCAAAGCAATTCTTACAGCATATATTGCAAACCCTGAACTGTTTTTATGGACTTGTATACGATGAAGAAAGGTGCTGATATTTTCTTGCTGATATGGGATCATCACCAGAGATCCACACTGATGTATCATTTGTCATTGATCATAAGATACTGACATTGTTTGCAGTGACAGTACAGGTGGATGGAGCTACTACAGGTTTTCTACAATTGTAGTAGATGGCATTTCAATGGTACACTTGTAAGCAGGACATTTCTCCATAAGTGTCTGCAGAATTTTATCCCTTTTTCAGTAGGTACACAACACTTCCTATCTCCTATTAAAAAAAAACAAAAGCCAACAACAAAACCAAAATGAAAAACCAACAACTTGTTGAAGCAGGGCACAGGGCTTCAATGCTGTGATAGAAGGTACATAACATTTCTTCCTTCTTTTTCTGATAGATGGTGAAGAGGTGACAAAGGAATCTACCTAGTAGTACTTCTGACTAAGCAGAAGACAAAAGGCCATCTGATCATCAGAAAAAAAAACAATGTCCTGCTTATTTAACAGACACCAGAACCTATAGTACCATGTTGCCTGTCCAACACTTACACATTGCCCACTTTTTCAGTATCTTGCTATTTCCAAAGAAACCTCTGTAGCAATTTCAGACAAGCCCAACTGGTGAAGGAAAAAACTGTCTTGAAAAGTTGCTTTTTAAAGCAATCAATACCCTCTCCCAGCTTAACTGTGATATGGGGCAGGACAGAGCTTTCATAAATTTAGCTATTTTCTTTAGTCTTTCCATCCTTCAAATTCAAGGAATACAGACAAGAAAAACAAAATAAAAGAAAAGCAATCCCAAAATATAAACCAAAGGTTGATTAGAAAGAAACATGCAGCTAAAAATCAAATCAGACTTCGGGGAAAAAAAAACCAAACCAACAAACCAACAAGATTGTGGTACTACTGAAATGAGCTTGCTTTCTGTAGAAGCTTGAAGAGAACTACCCTGTGAAGTTCAAACCTGCACCACCACTCACACAGTGCAATCACCTTCCCTTGAGCTTTGCTTCTTTATTATTTGTAGGGATTTCCACTCTTTGTACGAAAAGTAGCAACAAAGCAGCTTCCAAGGCATATTAAGCATTATGTTAAACACTGTCTAGATACAGACAAAATTAAATACAAAACAGAGGAAGCTAAGAGATATCAGCCAGAAAATGTTTCACTAGCTTTTCATAAATGTATGTTGTTCATTTATTTTCATCAAATATCCAGCTATTAAAATGACAGATGCTGCAGTAAGTGTTCTACAACTTCAGACTAAAGCCTTTTTTATTTGACACCTACTATAACTATTAAATCGTCAACTGCTGATTAGCTTGAGGGCTAATCTTTGAAATGTCACAGTTAATTTCAGATCTCATTTCTAAAAGTTACTATTTCCTTTTGTATGCAGTTTTACACTGTTGGCAGATGAAAACATTTGCAATGAATTTTCCTAATGAGCAAACATTGTTTATGACCTTATGCAAACTTGCTGATGGCTTAGTTTAGCAGCTCTCTATTTTGAGGAGTCTCCTAAATGAAGTGGCCACATAGAGAGCAAATTAGTTCACCAACCCACTGTACTGCTCTCGCTTGCTCATGGGAGTTGGATAATTTACTGGAAGTCAGGAGGGAGTAATGTAGTAAGAGATTGACCATATTTATCTCTTCTCATGTAAACAGAGATTTCAGGTTCAAGAAAAGCAAAAAGCTCTGTAGGGGGTCTTGCACACAGCCAGATCCCAAGTATTTTTTCTTTTCTGTGCTACACAAGAAATGCCCTTACAGGAATCAAGTTCTGAAGAATGAAAAGGCAAAGCAAGGCAATAAATTCAGAACAGTTCACACTCACAGGGTCAGGTGTAGAAAAAACCTGGGATCTGCCAAGAGTCGGTGGGGTTGTGAGCATGTGCATGCCTGTGCATACATTTATAGATTTTCCTGACTATGTGTTTTGCTGGCTTGTTGTACTCTCTCAAATCACCCAATTATGGTTAATGTCCAACAAGAAATTTTCAAATGCTCAAAATTAAGTCAAATTTGATTGAACATTCAAAAGCATTTCTCAGTAACAGATGTCTTTATAGTGTTAAGTATTCCACTGCACATTAAATCTCTATCCTCCATCTTTTTTTATAAAATTAAGTGCTCTTTTAAAGCTCTATTCTGTATTAACAAGAAATTGTTTGACTGAAATTTCTGCCTTCCCCCCAATACTTTTACCATTCACCCTACCTCAGCCATGCCAACAAAGAAAATTTAACTGCAGGTATAAATAGCTCTTGAGGCTTAATTCAGAACCGTTCATGCAAAATTAGCTGCACCAATCAATGCTACTAACAGAAATGTTTGCTAGACTCCCATATTAAGCATAAGTTCATCCTGCTGAAGTCCATGATAATTTTATCTGATTCTCTGCCAAAGACCGAAACATTTTTTAATTTAACCATCTTGGATATGTTATTTTTCCAGGATGACATGAAATACATACTTTCTCCCTGTTCTATTCCATTGGTAACACCTCCTGTATTTCTGAGATTTCTGTACAACACAGTGGCTACTGAAGCCTGGAAATTGGAGGCAAGCTGCTAAGATAAATTTTCAGAAATAATCAGCATCAAAATACAAAGCAAACTTCATATAAATAAGCATTTTTCCAGTTATGAAATATGACTAGATCAATTCAAATGCAGAATGCCAGGGACAGACTTGAAAGCTATTTCATGGCTGTGGTTTCAATTGTGCAGCAGCTACTGTGATGGAATTTTATCCTACTGTGCTAGTCTCTGGCTGACATAAAAGGAAAAGACAACATTGTATTTAATTTTCTCACTCCTCCACTGCAATTCTTTTTCCATTACACAGAAATAATAGAAGGTCGTAAGGATGAGAAATAAATTAACAAATTTGAAACTTGATTTATAATAACAGATAATAGCAATAAATGCAAGGAGCAGAATACCCTGCTGCAACAGTTCAGGCATAAATCAGTGAGAATGGTGACATTCATGACTTCACATCAGTGATAAAGGTGAAGCAAATAGAAAATTACAGGAAAACATTTTTAAAAAATACTGTTGTGTTTTGAATAAAAAAGAAATTAAAAATTATCTCTGACATGCACTGTATTTTTCCCACTACTTGGCTCCCCCATGGAACCAAAACAATATCCTGAGAACAAATGTGGTATTTAATATGGCAGCCTTCCAGTGCCTAAAGGGAACCAACAAGAAAACTGCAGAGTTTACAAGGGGAGGTAGTGATGGGATAAGGGTAAACGGATTCCAACTGAAAGAGAGCAGATTTAGATTAGATATTAGGAAGAAATTTTTTACTGTGAAGGTGCAGAGGAACTGGAATAGGTTGCCCAAAGAAATTGTGGATGTCCCATCCCTGAAAGTGCTCAAGGCCAGGTTGGACGAGGCTCTAAGAGGGGTTGGAACTAGGTGGCCTTTAAGGTCCCTTCCAACCTAAACCATTCTGTGACATCTTTCCAAGTATAACCAGCATTCTTTTGCTAATAAGTATAAATATTGCTGTAATTGTAAGTTACTGTGTAGCCATCCATAGTTTCTACAAAGAGAAAAAAAAAAAAAAAAAAGGGAAAAAATGACTAAAACAAAATCCATCTATCCTCTAGATGGATTTTGATTCGGTATACACTAAATATGATTTGGTATCCTGAAAAGACAGCACTAATTCTTCACTAATTATTAAGCCTGAAAGCTGTATTATGGTAGCATTGCATAAAAGGAAGTTTGACTTTTTTCTTTTTTTAAAAAATTATCCCTTAGACAAACAGCCTTGCTTTAGGAGAATAATTCTGACTCTGTGGAAAATTCTCCTCAGCTATCACACATACTGGATGAACATGTTATATGCTGTAAAATTCTATAGAATTGAAATGCAGTTATACACATCTCCCAGACATATGTTTTCTTCCTATCACTTTATCACTCTATACTGATTCAAAGCAGTAACAGTTCAACAGAGGTCTCAGTAGATCCTGCAAATCTGAACTACTTCCAGTGCCTCTACCAACTACATCTGGGAACTCCTCAGATATCTGAACTGTGTCAAAAAAACCCCTGTGTAAATACTTCTTTTCTTGCCTTCCATTTTCTGACACCTAAATTATCAGAAAGAATGTGTACTATTTGAGAAGAGAAATACATTTAGCAAGGAGACAGGACCTGGTACTTTATAAATCACAAGGGTAGTGTTGCATACAGTTTATACAAATGACTCTATCTGGATTAAGAAAAGTAGAAAAAAAATTCAAAATCCTTTTTTTTTTTTTTTTTAATTCCAGCAACTTTCTCATTTATAACTAATCAAGCTCTGACAACTAAGGAAGTTAGAAGAATGAACACCATGAAAGCCAACCTAGTCCCAAATCAAAAGCACTCCTGTCCTGAAGGCTGGTCATTGCAGAGGAGTCATTCTAACCACAAAATGCCTTATTCAATTGGAAAATGGCCAACACCAGCGAATCTGACTCCAAAATTAGGACATTCAGATTAAGAAAGCTGTAGGAGGATCCCTGCAGGTCTTTTGTTTTGCATTTCTCATAATAAAATCCTTTTCCACCTGTAAAACAGTATCCAGTTTATCTTTTAAAAAGTGTAGCAGCTAGCTGTATTACTCTTTTCTGATAAAACACCGAATTTATGGTTTCTTGCTCTGTATTCAGAATACACAAGAAATTTATATGGCAATCAACATGATTATAAGTCCTATGAGTCTGATAAGTATGAAGGCAAAATAACAGAAGGAATCAATTTGCTAAGAAAAAAAAAATAATCCAGAAAGAGAACAGAACCCTCAGGAATAATTAAGGAATATCCATATTTTCCCTTCCAATAGATTTCTGACAGCAAAATTAGAATAAATAACATTTTGTACTGAGCTTCTGATGCATAAAAATAGGATTTGTCATGTCAAGTCTCTGGGCAATAGCCTTATCTGTTTTCTAAATGCTGTCTCCTAGAAAATTAAAAAAAATTAAAAATAAAAAAGAACAGAAAGTTGAAAGAATGTTATTCCTTATAATCAGAAACCAGCACACTTCATCCCAAGTCTTTTCAAAATTGTTTAAAACATTCCACAACCCCCTCATCACTCAATGATGTTGTTTTCTATAAATAATTTCAAAGAATATGAAAACTGCGTAGAAGGGATTTATTATTTATGACACGACAGTTTCTCTGATATCATATTCACAGAAAGGATAGAGAAAGATACTTAATAGATTTTCCAGTTTTAGATTCTTGTCTACAGCTTGTCTGTCTTCTCTTACCTAATAAATAACAACATAATTTATTATTGGATGAGTTATTGAATATTGATAAGATTTAGTCCTCCTTTTTGGTTCTTCTTTTTTTCCAAAACTCACTTTATATTTGGTTCAGATACTCCTGAATAAAAGAATGTCCTTTTCCTTTATAGAATAAGTTTATAAAAATAAACTATAAAAAATTTACATTAAAATGCATATTCTGGAAAAAAGAATGAAATTAGATTTAACAGTTCAAGACTTAGAACTCATGTTCCAGTGAAAGTTTTAAATTAGGTCACAAATGACAGCAATTTATTAGAATCAAGAATAAAAAGTTTAAAAGTATTTCTGGTAAGAATCAATCTGCTCACTCAACTTCAACTTTCTAAACACTACAATGCAAAATAATTAATATTCCCCTAAAACTCTTTTTGTCCATGCTGTCTGGACAGGCTTGAGCATTGTGTGTTGTCATTTTGGCCTGAGAAAGTGTAGTTGCTATAGACTTTCTTTTCTCCATATCTCTCCCAATAAAACGTTTTTGTAAATTACAGATAGAGTAGAGCATGATCCTTGAAATTATCAGATTTGGGCTGTGCACTGTCATTATGACTTGGTTGACCAATGATCAAGAGAAATATTTTACCAAGCACCTCAGACAGGTACTAAATACAGTGAATAATCATGCAGCAATTTCTTTGAAAACCATTATACCTGAGACAACAAAGTAAGTAAACATAGCTGAATGTGGCTGTTGAAGTGTTGATTCATTCCCTCCCTAAAGGGATGCTTGTGAGATTTTGCTGGTGTCTCTGCAACTAGTAAAAAAGAGCTTTCTTTCAGTCTTAGATTTTTTGAGTTTGAAATTTTTCTTTTTTTTTTTTTTCCTTTTTTATTTTCCTTTTTTTTGTTATTGTTGTTGGAGAGGAAGGAGTGAAGGGTAATTAAGCAATGCTAATGAAATCTATCAATTTCACCATAACTGGCTACAAAACTAAACAAAAGGCAAAAAGGATAAGAAAAAAAGAAAAAAAATACCAAACCAAAACCAAACAAAAAAGGAACGACATATCAATATTCAATTTCCAGCCTATTGATAGATACTGTACATGGAATAACACAGGACAAATATAACAGAGTCCCTGCAGAGCCTGGCTCATAGCTGCTACTGTCTGAAAGCTTCATCAAAGACCCATTCCTACTGGAATGGAATTTATTTTTAATAAATTATTCCATTTAATAAATTTATTCCATTATTCCTAATGGAATAAAAAAAATCTTTCACTGAAACTCTCAGTGAAATTCAGTGTAAAAAAGAAAGCAAAACTCATATCTTGCAAGCAACTAGATATTAGTATTGTTTTGCCATATGGTTGGTTTTTGCTTAGAAATTCCGAATTAGTGTCAATTGTACCATGACAGAGAAAGCTTTTTTAGCAATTAACAAGGACACCAAAAGGCTAAGCCTTCACACCTTGTTGATGTATTTGTGCAGGCATTTCCTCCTTGAACCAGTTCCTGACATGTGTGACAACCTTGACAACGTGCATGACAAAGCACGTTCCCGTAGGTTCCTTGCTGCAGCTACTGGAAACTCCAAAGACCATTTTCCCTGGCATGGACTCTGCTCATCTCTCCTGGTGAGCTCTGCAGACTCCTGAACACATATGCACCACTAACTACTGACTGATGTTGCCTCAGATACAATTAAGCAATTAAGAAGTTTTAAGACCGCACTCCTATTGCCTGTTTTACTCTGCTAAAAAGCAGAAGAAACGTAAACAAATTCTAAAGGAAAAGAAATACTAAGTGTTTTCAATTGTACAACTGAAATCAGAATGAGGATGCTACTGTATATGACTAGTTCTTCTTAAGTCAATGTGAGCATGTTTTGTACTTAAATGTGAAAAAATACAAATTATAAATAAATTTCAATCACAACTGAAGCGTGTTGCAAGAATATCTAGGATGTACAGCACTGGAGATAGAGACAGTGTACTACAACCTATTACCAAACCTAAATGATGGAGAGAAATATGTAGTTTCAGATCACATTCCAGCTACTCCTTAACTGCTTAAGGAGTAAAACATTCGCTTAAAAGGTCACTGCAGCTTGCAAACCTTGTGGTTCCCTTGAGACCACTCTGGTTTGTTAATTCAGATGACATTCATGCTTAAAAATCTGATAACTGAGAAATTGTACAGTGTCATCCCTTGGCATCTGAAGACAGGTAATGAGCAAGACTGTCAAGGCAACAACATTAATTTTTAATATAAAGTGGAACTGGAAGCTCTGAAGGTAGAAGAAATACACAACTGTGTTTATTTTTCAAGCGAACTTAATATTTGACACTTGTTTCAACTACTGACACAAAATCACAAGATTCCTGCATCCCACAGTTTTCTGATGAGGACTCACCGTTACTCCAAAGAATCTGGTTTCATTCATAGCGTTCAGAAAAATTTTGCCAAGTTTGTGATTTGTGTAGTTAAAATCTTCAATTTTTTGGTGCTTGTTGGTGGAGTTCAGATAATTCATTGCCCGCTGCAGGGTCCTGGCAATCACCCATATTCCATCATAGGCATAACCATGAAATTTGCTGGATTGCCCATCACCACGTTTAGCATTGTATTCTTTTTCATACTGCTGCGGAGTCTGCAGAGGAGATAAAATTCAGTTTTACCTCAATACTCAACATTTTACAGAGCTGAATCCAAACCAACACCTCAAACTGTACTCTCCAATTTAGAGACGTGCATAACTAAGACAGAAAATGCTTCCAAAATAAAAACTATGAAAGAAAATAAAATTCAAGAAACGTGTATTGCCTGATTTAAAAACTTCTGGTGAGATTGGGAAGCAGAACTAGGAGACAGAGAGACTGAAAGGAGTTGTACTGCATCACTGTATAAATGACAACTTGCTTTATTTTAATTTTGTACAAAAGGCTCCAGTTCAACCAAAACTGTACACTGGTGAGCCGTAATAGCAGAACAGAGAATATCTCTGTATCCCTGCAAATCAGTGGTCTGATTGCACTTTACAGGATAACACAAATCAAACGATCTTTACTTGAGCAACCGTTTGCTCAATATGAAATCTGGAGTGGCAATTTGTCTATATTTTACAAGTTCACCACATTCTGGATAGTGTGCTATCACATGATGAGTTGCCCATCAGTAAAGCTGCCTTTCATGCTCACTCAGCAAGGCATGAAAGGCAGATGGAAAAAGAAAAGATGAAAAGCAGCAAAATCAGGCATGTTTATTTGCTGGTCAGAGTTTGCATGTATTTGTTCTGTGATAAAATTTTATGTTCTTTATGGAAACACCACGTGTTTTTAAATTTAAAACAAGCCTCCCCTCCTGCCCCCTAGTTCTGAGAGGCACAAATCACCATTCAAATTGGCTGTAAGAGTTTTCTGTTTCTGTGCTCAACTAATTAACTTGAAGTGACACAGCACATGATACTAAAGACTGTAATTCAAACTTAAATGTACATTTAACTATAATGTTCATACTGGGGGAAGAGGGCAGATTTGAAGCAAGGGACTTCACTGCTTTCTTACCCTGTAGAGAATTAGATTTGATTTTCAAATATTTTAAAATTGCAAACTAGTGGAAAGTGGTGAAACTAACTGTGATGACTGCCAGGTCACTTGGTAGAAGAACCCTTCACCTCCTTCCTTGGTGCTTTACTGTGCCAACCCAGCAGTGAGAGAATTCATGGTATAATAAAATAGATGGAAGAAAAATACTAACCCTTCCTGATATAGTCTTATTAGTTTTTGAGCTGAGAGGCTCAAAATCCACTCCAATATAACCTTCCATGGCTGCAAGAAGATTTTTGCTGAGACACTGTGAGGAATTAATCCAGGATTCCCACCAAAGATTTTCATACCACCCTGGAATAATCCACTGATATTTGCTGCCATACATTTCTTCATCATAAGCCTGCAAATAAGAAAAAACAGAGAAGATAATTGACATTGTAATAGAGGTATTGAACATAAAACCAATCACTTTTGTTAACTTTTTTTTTCATTATTAATAAAATTATGGTGTAATTGGGGTGCACAAGTATTTTAAACAGAATAAGTACTTGCTAATAATAAAGACTTTTTTTGAAGACTCCTGACTTAAGAATTCAGGTGATGAGAATTTACTAAACCCTCTTTTCTTTCAGTGGATCATTTCTTAAAAAACAGAAAAATGAAACTGTATTCTAGAACCGAGGGAGCTACAGAGGAACACAAACAGAAGGCACAGCTTTCCACAGAAAGTTCTTCATAACACAACTGTTAAATAAGTGATAGAACCACCATGCTACTGCATTTAAACTAAGTTATTATCACCCTTAAACCAACCCAAGGACTAGGTAGGTTAACAAGAAAACTTGTATCATGGACACCATCAAATCACATGTGGCAAATGTGAATTAGATGACTGCTAAAAACCAGACCACAGTAACATTATGTTGGCAGTTCCTTTTGAGGAGCATGAGTGAATAGTGAATTGATAAAGCAAAATCTTAATGATTGTTTTTTCTCAGCAAGAATTTTCTTCATATGAAATTCTGTATGGTTGGAATACTGAATACAGCCCACAGTAATCCAAGACACTGAGATTAGAGTTATCTCCTTTCAATACTTAGCAGACATATATTACAGGAAACAGAAATACTTTCTTAGTCAAGCACATATGCTGTTGTACCTAAAAGCTGATTTATTCTCAAATATTCTCTTTGATTGGGAAGACTGTTCTCGGATAAAATTAGCAAATTTTATCTCAGATGTTTCTCTCACTGTCTTGCAACTAGATATTTTTCTTTTGACATTTCAGTCAGATTCTATTTCAAAACTGCAGGTTTCATACTTCTTTGGCTCCTAATATAAGCAATACTTGAGATAGAAGGCCTAAGATAAAAATTCTAATTTTTAGAAATACATGGTGCAAGCTTAGAGCTCTTAACAGGAAAACTGCTGTATTTTCACAGAAAATATTACAGAAGAAGGAAATTATAAGAATGCAAACAGGACATATTAGTCATTCTGAAATAACTGTTTTGAAAAGTATCCCAAAGACCATACAAAAAGCCCATCAGAGAAGTAAAGATCAGTAGCAGAATATATGAAATAGGACAGCCTCCTAAATATGTTAATACCCAAATTAAAAGCGGGCTTTAAATCTGTGAAGTCTATTATAATGGTGCCAGCTCAATTCATAACAGTATTGTGCACAAAGCAGATTTATTTGTCCCCTGGATGCAGAAGCTTTTGTTCAGCCAAAATCAAATTTCATGCCTTTGTATACAATGCTGCTTGAAAGTCCTGTCTGAAACCTGGTGCCTTGCATCTCATATATTACTTATTCCACAATCCACATAAACAGTTTGTCTTTCTCTTGCTTGTTAATTCTGCCCTTCCAAAACATATCTGCTTCTGTCCTCCTACCCACCTCCACTCCTGCACAGCTATGGAGACTCTGTATTCCAGGGCCACCTGTGAGGAAAATAGCAATTCCATCCTGCAATACTTCCTTCTAAAAGAGTTTTCATTATACAGTTAGGTCATTCAAGACCTTTCAGTGACTCAGTGTTTTTTATCTGACAGTTTTCGAATCATGATGACACAAACTGATACAGAATAGTGCTTTTAGAGGACAATCTCATGTAACTTCCCCTGCTCTATACAGATTAAAGTATCAAATTGTGTGTTGCCAGAAAGTATTGGCTGTGAACTATTCTGAAATTAGAGCTGCTGGAAATTTTCTGTTTGCATAAGCACTTGTTCTGTTTCCTGCATAATCTGTGAATGCCCTGGGAAATGGGCTGAAAATTGAAAGTTTCAAAATAGCCAGAAATTTCATCCTGGAAACAAGGGATTATTCCCAACACGGTTGCCTGAAAGACTGGTTACACTTGCACATTTCTGCAACAATCTGGTTTAACAAAACACAAAACAAACACTTTAAGAGCTGTCAGCTCTTCATTTGAGATATGGTGGAATGACAGGGCTTGAAGGGTAGTCTGGGGAAGGCAAAAGTTGGAAGAAATTCAGCTCCTCTGAAGCTTAGCATCATGACCATGCAGTCATTTTTCTAGTGACAGCACAGCTGATAGTATTCAGACATTTCAGTGTTTGGTTCCCAGAAGACTTATTGCAAAATAAGGCTTTTTTGCCACCATTTTCTCCCTGTTGATTCTGCTAAATGGAGATGATTTTGATGCATAAAAGCTACAAGTACTTGAAACACGTGGATCTTTCTTGAACTGCTTGAGTGCACATACACCAATACTTACAAGTTTCAGTTTCTAAGGGGAAGATTTTTTGGCAGACAAGAGCAAGCTGAAGAAGGTTTGCACATACTTTGTACCAGCAGAACAGCATAAAGTAGTCATACATTTTCCTTAATCTTTCCCCCATGTCCTGTGCAAAGCTCCAAGTTGTTGTCAAGCAGCCAGGAAACTGGCATCGACAATTTTTGCCCTTGTGACACTGATTTTTTTTTGTGTTTTGTTTTTAAAACATTTCATTCTTGTTTGAATCCATAAATAAATGCTTATTTGCAACAAAGAGATTAATACGAGAGATATTTCTTATGTGTAGTAAACAATTATTAGTGATTTTTTAATTGTTGAAATATTAATTTTTGACCAAAAGGCCCTAATTTCTATTCCAAGAAAACATCACATTCATCCCACTGAGGTGAAAATGAATTATAAAGCTAAGATTTCCCATAGAACTAAAACTGCTCACTGTTTTTCACACTGGTGATAACTGAACAGCTAAGCTTATTTAAATCCTTGTAGGAAATACCTGCCAACATTCACTTTGGCTTGAATTAATCCTGTCCTGTTTTTGAAGTTTGCTATTGAATTATACTATCTTTTAGTTGGTGGGGTGTTTTTTTTTTTTTTTTTTTTTTTTTTTTTTTTTTTTTTTTTGGGGGGGGGTGTGTGTGTTGGTCTCTTCTTCCAAATAAAAAGAATAGGAAAAGAGGAAATGATCTGAAGTTGCAATAGAGGTGGCTTAGATTCAATATCAGGAAAGACTTCTTCACTGAAAGGATTATCAGGGACCAGGGAAGAGGTTGAGTCACCATCATAGGAGGCATTCAAAAGATGTGCAGATGAGGCACGTAGGGACATGGCTTAGTGGTGGACTTGGCAGTGCTGGGTTAACGGTTGGACTTGATAATCTTAAAGGTCTTTTACAACCTAAATGGTTCCATGATCTTATATAAACTCCAATGGATGTCCTGAGGAAACCTCACAGCACATGACTGTCGAATCCAGGCAGAAAAGTGAGGCAGACTTTAAAGGTTTTACCACCTACATAAGTCATTGCCAAATAATATTTAGGATATAATCACAATCAGAAAAAAAGAAAAAAAAAAAAAAAAAAGTCTTGCACTAGTGAAAAAGGATCTTCCTTTAACAAACTCAAAGCCTTTTTCTGACTGACATCAGTAACCCTGCAAAATATAACAGGGAATCACAAGTGAAACCTGTCTGAAGATACACCTGGAAAAAAGGAGTTAAAAAACTTGACATATGTAAAATATTGTGCTTTTAGACATATATCTGTAGGAGTGCATGAGTCAACAATATATTTTATGACTAATAACAGGCTTTCTGACATATTGTAGTGCATTAATATATAAATGACCTACTTTGAACTGCCCTCTCCTGCATTCAGTCTCCCGCTGAAACTCTCAAATAAATACATTTTAAAAAGCCTAAATACATGATCTTTCAGATTTCTCCGGGCTCCAGAAAAATCCACCTTATTATTTTTGACACTAATGTACTTCAGGAGCAGCCATCACGCTTTAAACCGCTCAGAGTTCCGCACATTTCCCACGTTCTCACCAAACCGTAGCCACAGAAAGCGGCGGCCGGCGTCCATCCAACAGAGACATCCTCCCCCTGGAACCCCTCAGACAACAGCACTGCAGACTAAAGGACAGCCTGCCCCTCCAAGGAATTCTAGGATTTCTTCAGTGGCCTCACACATACATGGATTTGGAAGAGAATTCTAGAGAAACGCAACTAGAAATTAACTAGAACTGGAAACACAACTAGAAATGAGGCAAATCTCTTGCTAATGCTGGATTGGAAGGTAATTCTGACCAGGACCCCTCTGCTGGGGAAATGCAGCCCAACCCCAAGAGATCTGAGGAGGATCTGGGCTGCAGAAGTACCATTCTCTCTTCCAGGAATGAAAAAATAGGAGATTATCTCTGTCAATCCAATTGAAATGGCAGTACAAAAAGATCTATATACAAAGACCTATCAGAGATGACAAGAATAAAAAATAAAATTCCATTTCCTTTTGGATGAAAACAGATTTTGTTCCTTCCAAATACACTCTACAATCTCATTTCCAGATTTTGCCACCAACTGGGACAGCTGCTGAGTAAGAGCCAAAATGCATCTGAGGCACATGTAGCACTCAGATTTTGAACTTCTGCCTTTCTTTTCCTTCCAAGGATAGGTCCCACTAAACGACCACTAAAAACACCCTATGAAATTTAGATGCTGTCATTATTTCTTTTCCATTATATTTATTTTGTTCTTGGATTAATCTAACTATTCAGACTAAGAATTCAATACTTTGGCCACTAAAATCTTTGGGATTTTTTTCAGGTCAGTAGAAGTATAGATCCACATTTTAATCCTGCTATTTTTAATGGCAATAACAGTGGATAACAGCACATTCACAGAAACAAATGGTGAGGATAGGGAATTTTTTGTTTGATACTCTTACTGTTATGGTTAAAACAACTATTTTTTACCAACTAATATTTGGTTTCCTGTAATATATATAAAATTTACAGCAGTCCGATGGGAATGACAATTGTGCAATTAGCAACATTTTCAGTACTAGAAATTATTAGTGTTGCTGTGTTAGGATGTATAGGAGCTGTCTTGAATTTCTTATTCTCAAAAAGCATGCAAACATGCAAAACTCATACACACAGACATTACCACCAGAATACAGCTCTTGGACAAGACTGAAATCTTGCAGTTCTCTCTCTATATGCTGCTACATATGCAAGTATTTCCCTGGATCTGATGCGAAGGGCAACGCTCAAGTTTGATTTGGCATTTAATTCCACTACAGGAAAGTAATAATAAGAAGAAGCTAACCATGCTGCCTATGCCTAAATTCCACTAAAGTCAAGTACAAAGCATTTTATTAGAAGAGAAATGGAATTAAGCATGTGTAACCTCTCTTTAGGATATAAACCTTCACAGAGCTGAACTCCATGAAGAAATGTTTACGCTCAAGTTACTTTTTATTCAAATACAGCACATTCTGTACTCTGATATGCAATTAAATATATTTACTTACACAGCAGAAAACTTTCACAGCCATTTCCTCATCAAACTGGCCAAGGATTATCCGAACGTCATTACCCTGCAGATTGAATAAAATGTGTGGCAGTTAAACACAGACAGCTCCAGACACCACTTTAATTGGCCATTCAGATCATGCAGGGAGTTAGCACAGATTACAGCTGCAGACAGAATTAATACAGAACTATTTCATCTTCTAGAAGTTCAAGAACTTGAAGTAATGCAAAAGAAAAAAAAAAGCTGAGGTGTAGAAAATGATTAGACTAATGAGAGTAAAACTGATACTACAGTCAAATATCAGTATTCAATAACAGTGAAATATCAAATATTCTTTCACTTCCTTGCAGTATCTCTTCTGCAATTTTGCATATCAGAACCAGTTGAAGACAGAAACTTATCACTGTCTGCATGAAATAAAACTGTAAAATTAAGAAATGAGATTTGTGAGATCAAACGTCTTGATATTATACCTGCTTTAGTAATTTTTAAAGGTTTTACTCGTACAACATCTTCTCTATAGTCATTATAACACATTGTCAACTCACTCTCTACTCCCTCCCACCTCCACACATTAAAAAAAATCATCAAAGTTTAAGAACCTATGACTGAAGTCGAAAGACAATTTCGCTTTCATACTTAGAAACATATTAAGAGAGTCTTCCTAAATTCAGGAGCATATGAAGGAAAATATTTCTCCAGGAACAGGACTAAACTCTTCCAACATGAAAAATTACTTCTAATATGCATAAAACACATTTTATGACTTCACATTACCTTTTCTTTCACACAAAGGCAGAGTTCTCTGCAAAAGCTTGAACAAATCTAATTTTTCATTTCTTTCATATAAGACCTGATTTGAATTACTAATAGCTCTTTCCCCCTCCAAGGAAAAAACAAACATGATTTGGTATGATTTTGAGTGGCAAAAACATTTAAGTTTTAATTAAATCAATTTGTCAAAGATTTTTGCTCAGATAATTTCACTGTTTATTTCCTGTTCAGCAGAAAATATTATGATGGACAGTGCAATAAGATATTAGAATGCTTCTGTAATTAAATGCATGAAAACAGTATCACTCTTAGCTTGGTTCAAGTCAGAAATAATGTAATCTGCTTTGCTCATTCTGAACCTGTGCATTTTCAGTAAGCCTGCTTCTCTTCATTTATATATTTAGGCACAGACTGATAAAACAATGTAAATCTTTTTCAAGTGGATTAGATTCTTTATAAACAAATCTAACAAGGTTACATGAAACTAAACAAACAAATTACACAAATTACAGCAATAGCATTACAGTTTTTGTAAGGACAATAAATAGATTCAGGAATTATGCACAAAAAAACCCCTCACCTCATCTACTATTTCTTTTTTTCAATTTTAAAAATAATTTGGTTATTCTTGGAACCTCAGCTCTGAGTCACTTGACTGCTCTGAACATAAAAATGCAGACTTAATATTTGAAAAAAAGAGTAGCAGAGTTTGATTAAAAAATAAATGGCACAGCGCCTAATAATTAAACTTAAGATTTGAAGAAATTCCTTTCAATTTTATGACATGATGAGAATCAATTAAAAAAACCAACAAACAAAATATATAAATTGTGTGGCTTCATAAATAATAATCCCAGAGTGCACATGTAGCAATGCTGCCCACTGACAACATTGGGAATGAAGTCAAAGCGTCTGTGGTGTGTGGTTTCACTCCTTCTTAAGACATTGCTTCCACCTGATTATCACATAATTTACTATGCAATCATGTAACCAAGGAATTGTTTGTCAGAATACATGTAATTTAGGAGCTAATTTAGGAAATTCTATACAACAGCTCTTCCTCTTTCATATATAGCAGTCTTCCTCTGTGCAACAATACACTCCTCAGCCAGCCTCTTTCTCCTGAACTCCATTTTTTGCATCCCCTTCCACATTTTCCCCAAATTTGTTCTTGAAGAATTGCATTCAGGATGGCACATAAGCCTAGATCCATCGGATGCCAGGCTTGGTCTGCTGGCTCCATCCCACATAAGAGATGCTGAAGCTTCAAATTCATGCAACTGCACATAGCTCATGTCCCTTGCAGAGGTTTTATCTGCATGGATAATGAAGTCTGCACCAAAGGGTATCAGAGCTGGGTTCATGTCAGTGCTCATGGGTCAAAGTCCACATTGCAGTCTCATGCAGAGATTCATCAGATGCTTGCTGGCCATAACTTTTTTACCTCTTCATTCATATTGTTAACAGACATTTTTAAACCAGCATGATTTCCTTGAAAGGATATACTACTCCTTTACACAAACCCTTGCAGAATGATCCAAGTTAACACAGTGGAACTTCCTCATAGGTATCAAAGGAATCACCCACTGGATCCCAGCAAGTGTCAAGTCTCTTTTTCAGAGAATTGTAAATTGCTTGCATGGAGCTAAAACATATTTGACAGAAGAGGTTTTAATTAATGGAACTAGGCAGGTGATCTACAAGATGATTAAAAACATCCCAGGGGGAAGGCAACTCCCAAAACTGCACTTACATAAAAAGACCAATGTTTAGACTGTTTGCCAGATGGTGAGCTGTCATATTTACTCTTCCCAGAGATTACAGTAGCAATATCAGCATTTAAGCTTTGCCCCTCAGTAAGAAATACATATGTTCCCATATGGACTGAAGTTCAAACAAGAAAATGAAGAACAGTTACATTTCATTTACCCACAGTTGTGGCAAACCCTGCATAAAAACATGTTTTATAAATTAGGACTATAGCACAGCCTCAGAACATAATGACTCTTTTTCTCCCTTCTTTCTTTCACATAGGTGAGGACATTATTTGGCTACTAAATATAAAATGTATTTGGTAGCACCAGGAGCTGAGTAATGCAAACCCTGAAGAGAGTGAGGATCAACACATCTAAGATGCTCTACTGAGGGATGAAGAGCAACTTGTCTCCTTCACTGCCATTTCTAACAGCCTCAGACACGAGACACTCTTTAGCCTTTTCAGAGTTTTTGAGTGATGCATATTATGCTGGAATAGGCAGCTATTTTTTCCAGCCTTCAGAGCTTCCTTTCTTTGATCAGATTTTAATCTGTCTCATTTCTAATGAATAACACCACAGTGTTGTATTATATAGCTTTCCAGAGAAGGATTGCTACAATATCTCATCTGCCAGGAAAAGTCAATGTCTTGGCAGGCTCTTTATGAGATACCTAAATTGAATAGCTCAGATACTCTGTCTTATTCTCTACCATGTATCTGACAGTCAAGAGGTTATCAATAAATCTACAAAAACCCGGGCAACTTTGACAACAGAGGTAGCCACATGTTCTGCCTTCTAAATCCTTGGATGTCCACTTGAAGAACTGTAGATAAGCCTCTGACCTTAGCTATGGAATCACTGATGGTGAAGGTGAACTAGAGGACATCAACTCCCACCATCATAACATGATGGTAATTCTTTTGTCCTATATGCAAGATACGAAAAAGTTGGAAGCAGAAGTGTTGTTGCTCTAACAGTTTGTCTGTGCATGCTTAGCATATTCAAGCATTTACAGGGATGCACAAATCCATCCCTTTCTCTAAACACAAAAATGAGTTTTAAAGATATCCTTATACTTAAATTTACCTTTTAACTGTGCAGTCAATGCAGTAGAAACCAAGGTGCTACCGAGAGAAATATAAAATATATTTCTGCAATTCATACCAGATTTTTCTGTTCCTCATTCCATAATCATGAATTTAATTAATTTAAATGTGTTTGTGAAAACAAAAGGCATTTCAGGTAAGCAGATAGCAGTTTACATATATGAGGTTTACGTATTGAAGAAAGGAATGAACATTTTTAGAATTGTTTAGCTAAATTCTATGTCTAACATGTACCTAAAAACAACTAACTTTATATTTCTGTCCCAAGCAATTTTCTGGATAATTGCTTTTTTTTTTTTTTTATTAATTTGTTTTGAAGAAGAAGAAATCAAGAAAGAACAAATACACTGTTAGTTCAGTCTTCTGGTATCCCCTGCAAAACAACCCAGTGAGTTGTTGATGCAAAGAAAGGCTAGAATTGCATCGCTTCTTTTGACTTCAAGTCTAAAGATCCATGTTTAATATGCGTTTTTTCTTGTTATTACACCATTGCTGGTCAAAAATGTGGACTTTATTGTAACACCTACTGGAGTCTTTTCAATCCAGACAGGTTTCCAGACAGGAAATACAAACTGGCTTAGACTGGACAGACACAAATGGCTTTCCACAAACATAATCTTTACCTATTAATATTTTAAACGTTCTAGCCTGCATCTCTAGATTGTAGAAATAACAAAGCAAACTTAGTTTACCATGCTTCAGAACATTTCCAACTTCAGTAGTGGTCTAGTCTTACACAGGTCAATATTCTTGCTTTAATTTTATTATTTTTAACATCATTTAGTTTATTAAGTTGGGTTTTTTTGCTACCTGTTTTACACATATTTAAGCATTTTCAGGACTGTGGCTTTGATTGTGTGTCATACGTACTTGATGCCAGAAACAATTTGATCTTTGTCATTTAAAAGTGCTTTCTCCTGCTGTTCAATCATTTTTTTTCATGTTCCTGTGCAGTTTAAGATTCATATCTCCCATGTCTAGTTTATTGCTGGTTGTGCTGCATGGTAATGCTAAAATACAGTTTTAATTTTATGAGATGCCAGAAGTGTAATAAATCATTATAATAAGAGAAGGATGGGAAACTATTCTGCAACCAAATTTATTTTTCCTTTTTTTTTTCCTTATGATTCATTTCAAATCATGCAGATGATGTTAGCAAAGAATTCAATTTAAAATGTGTAATGAAGCTAATGGAAAGAGGCTTAAAAGAGTTCTGGTTCCAAACCTCAAGAATTTTCACATGCATATCACTATAACTTGGCTTTTAAGTGCAAACATTCAGCCAGCAACAACTTTCTTAATTTAGTATCGCTATTGGGAGCTATTAAAAATATTTACTATACACAGAGACCTTCATTAACTTAAGAAGGACTAGGCCCTCAAAATGCCATTTTTTGATACTATTATGCAATGGAATGTAGTAATACATCATTCTAACACAAATTTTGTTTCCTTACAGAAAAAAAAAAAATCACCACTTTCTTTTTTTCATCAGACAGCAACACATACCTTAAGCTTCTTTACACTTGTGCAGGGATCATTGGAAAAACTCTCAGTATCTGAAATCTCGATGTCTTCGCCATAAAGGACGCCAGTCAGATCATTCCTCACCTGTCACAAGTTGAGAAAAAGGCAAACTGGTGAACCAAGAGCCAGAGAAGGAAGCAGATGGACTGCATTTATATCTGTAATGACAAGCAATGATCTTGATGGTGATATATCCACCCACAGAGTTTTTCCATTTCACCTAAAATGTGATCAAGGCGCTATTTACGACCACACTCTGCTATCAATGGCTGTTCCATGTAAAGGACTTTACCATGTGTGGCAAACAAAAGTTCACACACTGCCCCACAAACTGGGCTCCCACTTCGTGTCAGGGACATGGACAATTCTTCTGTATTTCCAGGGCTGTTAAGACCAAAAACTTTGTTGTAATCAAAGTGATGTATGAGACATCATCAAGGGAAAAGACTCATGTCTTTTCCCAAGGAAACTCTTAAACATTCTCAAATACTTATTTCAGCTGGTCCTAGCATGAATCAGCAGAGCTTATCTTACATCACTCAGGGACTGATAAAGCCTAATGAACTCCTTTGTGGTCTACTCCTCTCTTAGACCATTCATGACACTGTAGGGCAGCAAGAGGAATAGTTGCACATGCAATCAGGTACTAGCAGATTTTTTCACCTGTTTAACAGTGAGAAGACTGTCCTCTTTGAGCTGTCTAATAGCACAAAGAAGCCAGATAACAGACAAAGCAATCTGGCTTTCTGATTTAGGGTTTTTCTCATGTAATAATTCAAGGTTTTCTGTCTTAATCACTGCTGGTTTTCCTCCAGCCACAGGACTGCAAACCAGCTTCACATTGCTATTCCTAATAGGTAAGCAAAAATAATTTTAGTCTGCAACATGATTACAGACTGAAATGAAGAGAGTGGCACATCACTTTTAAGTTAATAAAATTATGATCACATCAATTGAAGTGATTGTCTATTTAATTTGTTTGTAATAACAGAAATAGGGGAAGCAAATCATTGTAAAACAGGTATCCCACATGCAAACACAGAAAATAGAGGATGGAAGATATGTGATATTAAACAGGAGAATTTAGAAACCTGTGTGTCATGTGCAGATACTTTCTGATGATATGGGTCATTTCCTGACAATCATCACTACACCAGCTGCCTTAATTACTTCTTTCATGGCCTCTATGTCATCTTATCCCCTTTAGTCATGCTTTAAAATTACTAAGACACATTTTTTACTTTATAACCTTTTACAATGATTAAAACAAATGGACATATAAGTAACTTTTTATTAAAAATTGTTTTATCTCAGAGAAGCAAGTCAGAATAGTCAGTTTGCCAAGATTTGAGTTACATCCTTTACCTTTCTGTGACGTTACCAATTTTTAAACTCATTCTGTGGAAACAAAAGCTGATCAGAAAGAAAACTTCTTTCTCTGCTTCTATACTAGTAAAACTGAAGTATTACTATTTTAGCTCCAGCAATGCCATTAATGGCTCCTTACAACAGAGGTCTTTCTCGATACAAAGAAAATTTGTTTTCTTTTTAAACAAACCATCAGTGATAACAAAAGAAAACAAACCTCTCTTGATCATAGTTTAGCCAATGTCCAAAATACTTCTACCTAGTGTAAGAGAACACTAGAACTATCACTTGCTACTGACAAAAAAGTAGCATTTTCCTTACTTAACATCAATATACTTTCCAAAGGAATACTACTTGTCATATGCTTCTACCCAATACAGTCCTACTTTCCGTATGATAAGAAATTTTTTAGTTTCAGATTTGCTTTTTTGATATTTTCTGACCAATTCTAGTCAGTATTTTAATCAAAGAAAGACTAGATTAACATTACTCATCTAAACTGAGCAGAAAACAGCTGATTTACCAAATACTGTCTAGTCAAATTAGACCATTATTAACATAAGAACAAGGACAAAACCCACTTATTAATTACTATTAGTACTTATGGACAGGCTTCAGTGGTGAGCACAAGGCTGATGATTATAAAAATTATACTTCAGACTGTCTACTGACTTGTTGGGATTCCATCCTTTCAGAACTTTGCACTTGAGGAATTAAATTGTGTATGTTTGGGGTTTTTTCTGAGCTGCGCTTATTTAAATTCAGCCACTGAGAAATTTCTTTGACATCTCCCCTGGCTCATCTGCTAGAAGCAAAGTATCTGTGGCTTTCAGAGCTCCTTTCAGACTTTTCATTTATCTACTGATTAATCTCCCAAAAGACACACCTTTTTAGATTTTGTGCCAAAGAAGTTGAAAACCTTTTCCCTGTACTGCTGGAAGCAGATATTTGCTGTTTTCCAGATGCATCTGTTGTGGAGATTTTGCCAAAAGTGTTTCTTTCCCATTATCCCAACAAGATATTAGCAGCTTTGTAAGAATTTACAAGGTTTTTCTAAAAGACAGTGTTTTCCTTTCAATGATCTGACCTATGTCTGATACATCATCTTGTGTCCTTGGTCTGGGAGAATTTTTACTATATTTTCCAGTTTGCTTCCTATTTCCATTTTTTTTTCCCCACCAACCTCAGGTTCTTTTCCTCCTTTACAAATACTCTAAATATATCACAGAATGGAAACTTGGTGTTTTCTTTCTACAGAGGTTCTTCACTTCTTTCAGATAAATTTGACTACAGAATCTTCTGATATGGATTTAGGTCCAAAGTCAGAATTTGCAAAGCCTCACCTCCAGCTCTAGAGCTGTCAATCCTGACGCAAACATTCCTATTTTGGATGAAATCTGTGAAACTGAGAATACAAAATGCTGCACGTTTTGTTTCAGCAGATGCTTGCAGTCCTGGAAAGCGTATCACCAGCAGTTTTAGTACAAGCAGTTTGAGAGCTCAGCAGCAATCGTTTCATTCCACCAACTCCAAGTAAAGAGAACCATAAACTACTGTGCTTCTGTTTTTTGTTGTGTAAATAGGATAATTTTAACTTTCGGAAACTGCTGTAGAAAGTGGTAACAAAACTGCATTAAGTTTTTATGGGGATCCACAGCTGCTAAGGAAATTCTGCACCAACTACAACACAGGAGCAGTGTAATTCCACTGGGTTTTAGACCCTTGTTAAGAATTTAATGAAGGCTGTAGCTCTATGTCTGTTTATATCAGCTTTACATACTTTAAAGACAGCAATATTTCATTTTCCCAAAACAGGAACTACCAGCCTTGATCATTAATAAACCCAAAAATTTTCACAAATCAGTGAAAGACACTTTTGCACTGTTCTGCCTACAAGGATAGATGAAGTCAGTATTTCACCACACTACATATTTAATCTGGGTGGTCAACTGCAAAAATTACTGGGGTGCAAATATATTTACTCAGAAGCAAGTTCCAAAAAATGAAGGGTTTTTAAGGGATGCTTTTGCAGGAAGAAAAGGGTGGCCCTTTTGCTTTAGGCAAAAGAGAAGATAGGATGCAAGAGAACTGATTTTTCTCTCTCATTCTGCCAGAGCTGCTCTTTGATTCAGCTCCAATGACTGAAATAAAGTTTTAAAGTTTTCTACCAAGTTGGGCTGTACATTTTTCTTGTGAAGTTGATGGCAGCAATACTTGCCTACCTCATAGCTCTCGTATCAAATTTAGTGATGTTTGAGAGGTGAACAACAAAGTCCCTCACCCTGCACCTGTGAAAGAAGAAATACAGGGATTTTGAGGAATAAAGAACTTGCACTGCAAAGGAAGAAACTTTAATTTCTTTCATTTCTACCAAATTGAGAGAGTAGATAGAAGAAATAAGTGGGCTGTAAAAAATGGTGAGTCTAGAGGAGAAAAAATTGCAACATAATTTTGTGGTCTGTACCAGAAAGAATCCATATAGCTTTTAGAAAAGGAAGAAAATGTTGGGGAGCAGCATGGTCTGGCTCCCTAAGGAAGAGGGGCACAAGTGCACAGCCCCTGGAACAGGGACCTCACCAGCCAGCAACCCAGCAAGGGGAGCAGGACAGGCTTGGAGAGAACAGCCAGTTTCAGCCCCGAGGTAATACTTCCACACAAGTTCATGGTAATAAGGCAGGTTCAGTGTAAAGCTGGGAAGTCGATCCACAAGTCTGGAACAGGATCAGGTCTGGTATAAATACCCAGGGTCAGACAGAACCCATCATTGCTGGGCAGGTCCATACCAAAATGAGAGGACTGGGGACAAGCCTACAGGGTTGCTGCCAGGCATAGCTGTGGTGGAGAGAATGAGAAACCAGCACTCCACAGCATCACAAGGGCATGGACTGATGGCTCTTCTGAGTTGAGCTGAAATGGGGTCAGGAATGGGGAAAGAGGGGAGGGGGTGGTGCAGCCCTGGGGGGTACTCAGGGGCAGAAAGGGCTTTTGGTGCTCTCAGAGCCCTGACACTGAATTTTGGTTGTTTTTTTACTTCCTACATGAACTCTGTATGGTGATTCTCTGCGTACAATATATAAATGACCCTGTCCCTCACAAGGATACAAAATTTGCACACATAGTGATTTTATTTTAGGTGAGAGGAGATTGCTCACTTCAGTGAGATGATGAGTGGAAGCGCCTTGTGACCTGCAGTAAATAGTTAGCATCCATTTGATCACAGTATTTCATTTTTTTGCAAGCCAATTTTATCTGGTTTTTCTCCCCAAGGAAAATAGTAAAGAAAGGTGATATTCCTGATGAACTGTCAATCTAGTGATGATAGTTTGGATTTAGGGGTCTCCACCAACCAACATTTCAAACCAGGTTTCAAATTATACGCTTAAAGGCACAGTTCACTCAGTTAATCCTAACTCTGCCAGTTACAAAATGAATTTAATAATTTTTAGATTAATCATACTACTTTGCTTTTAACAGATATTTCTGATGACCTTTTGGTTTACTAAAGCTGCATGTAAGTACAGCAAGCTAAATCCTTGTCGTTCAGGGCAGTCTAATCCCACCAGATGTTGATCATAAGAGATGCCTAACAAATGAGAACTGGTCAGACCAGATGGATTACACAGTCAGATATTTTACTTAGATATTTTACTAAGATTTCCTGTTGTCCAGAATATACAGTGCACTTTAAAATGTTATACTGTAGGAGTTTCACTACAGACATATAAATAGATGTGTACAAAACAAATGCTTGAATGATAAGAGAACATTTCCTCATTACATGGACAGAATGTAAATTGTGAGTAATTGCATAGGAGAGATTACAATTTTTGGGATTAGTAATGATAGAAGTCTCACCATATACAATGCGTTACAAGCAAATATAATTATCCCTATTTCCATTCCAATGGAACACATTACTCACATTTAGAGGCTTAGAGGCATTAAGTGGAAACTTACATCCAAGAAATACCAACTGCAGAGATACATTTTCATGGATATACACATCATCTGGGACTACAGAAATGAAACAGGTGGTAGAGCCTTATTTGAAGCAGAGAGACAATGCAAAAATAAAAGATGAGGCAAAAAATACACCAAGAGGAAACAGTAAAATATTATTTTAGCTAATAGGAAAGAGTTTCATTTAGAGGAAAACCAAAAAATTAAATATGTTTTATTGTGTGAAGGAGAAATTAAATCAGAACTGATTGGATTTCCTTTTCTGTTCAAAAGAAATCAGAAATTTTTTAAAAGTACCATGTTTATGGTTTTCATTGTGATGGGAAGGGAAGAAGAAACCCCATAATAGTGGATTTTTACTTTGGAAAACTGCCACAGTATGGGCTTTCACAAAAAAAATTACTTTTTTCATTGAAGTAGGATGTTAGTAGCTGGGTCTAACCTGAAAAATAATGCAATCAATATTAGTCTCTCCTACAAGAAACACCCACATGATCCAGACTGAATCTTTCAGACTAGAGAAATAAAAACACTGCTTATGGTATTTTTATTGTATTTGTATAATAACTACATATTCCAGTTAAAAATGTTAATTATCCTCCTTTCTGCCTGGAATGGCAGTATGGTAAATATGGTTTCACATAAAATCTACATATGTGTGACTATCAAACAGATCATAACTATTTAAAAACAAACCTCTATGAATTTACCTATAAAATGCTCTAATTTCCTCCCAATTTCTCTATAGGAAGAAAGAAATTTCCTTACTTTGCCTTCCTTGTGTTTTTGATCACAGAAGCTAAACATAATCAGGAACTCTGATGTTAAACCTACCAGTTGTGTGTGAGAAGAATTGATAGGCATGCAGGGCTCTTGTGGCAGGGGAGAAGTTAATAAGGGGGCTTTAGGGTGACCTACAATCAGGTCAAGTTAGAAGGTGATTTCTCTCCAACAGAGATAAAATCAATTCATCTTATCAAGAGGTGGATCAGTTGCTATGAGTTTCTACTTCACAGCATATTACAGTGAAATAAAAATTTAGCTAGGAAAAAACCCCAGGGATCTGCACTATAACAGAGTATGAAAAGGTTAAGTTCCACTTAATCTACAGGCGTGTTAAGAACATGCACATAATGTTCAGCAGGACTTGGAGCAGTCTGAAAAAAATCTCTTCACTAAGACTGGACACTGAGACAAGTTAAAACACAACTCAGCAGTACAGCAGAGAGAGGAAAGGAATGGCACATTCCCTACAGGAAAAAAATACATAATGCATTGCCTAGCCAGAAAGGATCTGTAAGAAAATAGGCAAGGACTGAAAGTAATGATATACTCTATAAGCAAAAATATCTGTTCACATGAGGAGTTAAGGAGCACCAATGAACAAAACTGAAAAAGAAAATACACAAAAAAATATATTTCTGGTTCCTTTATTGTGAGATAGCATAGATAGGATAATGTGATTTCTGATGGCTTCCAGGGAAATAGGACAACCATCCTTCTACAAGTTTATCAGACGTGACTTGTAGAGAAAGCAGAACAAAATTAAAGGGTCTGGAGGTTGTAATATTATACAACAGTAATTTTCATGTCAGGTACTATGAAAGTAAATAGGGACCACATTGAGAATAGATTATTTAATAATTCATAAACCAATGCCAGAAGTGCAAGTAATTTAGTGAGAGTTTAGAAATGCTTGTTTATTACAGCAAGGGGATGAAATAGGACTACTGAAGTTGGTGCAAGCATTCAAGTAACTGGGAGTGCTGAAATACTCCATATTTTATCTTGGAGGGAATGTGGAGGCAGACAAGTAAAGGCGCTCTATATTATTATGTGTGAAGCACAATCAGAACATCAAGTGAAAAATATAGAATACACCTGCATCTTTTTCTGGTAAATTAAATTTCACAGGGCTTAAACATGAGTTTAGAGAAAAAAATACTTAAAGAAATTTTAGAAAAAATTAAAATAAATTAGAACCCCCTAGAATACATAGTAAGGCTGCTTTACATTGGTGAATTTAGCCTAGCCTAAGAAATAAGAATAGAATAAGATGGAAAGTCTAATGGTTCCATAGAAATAAAGAATAAATCACAGCTTAGAAAAAGATAATTAATATCTTTTGAAGGACACACTGTACTACCACTCTCAAATCAGCTTCTGTAATAGTCCACATGTAGCAAAGACTGTTTGATTACTGAAGCAAAAATTAGGGACTCAAGATCTGACGTGATTTTCAAAGGTAGACAGTGTATAGTAGTTAATAATTCTTACATACATACACACTTCAAACACTTTTATTACACTCAGGAAGAGCCCATTTACCAAAGCAATTCTGAACAGAATTCATTGAGAGGGATAATTCAAACAAACATGAATGATAATGAAATATTGCTTAAGAAAATGTTATCAGTGCTAAAAGAGCTTTGATTTATAATTACATAAGGAAGTACCTTTATGTAAAATCCTCCTTGAGTAGGCAGAATGAAAGCAACCTACCATTTATGCATTTGAAGTCTCTTAATCCATGATGGATAAAATATTTTTTATTCCAACAGTACCTAGGAAGGGTGTTACACGTATATTGCCAAAGTTAAGATAAATGAGCACTTCTAAGGAATGAGTCATCTCATCAATAAATAGATGTCTAAAACAGGTGAGATGAACTGCACCCTGGAAGCACCTCTCTCCTTTCTCCGTTAACTATAAGTGGAGCTCAGATGACTCTCGGATACAGACAGCTGAACTCTAGATGAATTCCAGGTCTCAAAATCTAACTCTGCCTCAAAATGGTGTTCCAGTAGCACTGCCATCCACCAAAACTTAGAAACCCCAAATCCCTTAACCTTAATAAAAGGTTCTCAGGGCAAGGTCAGAGGAGTGAGCTGCCTTCCTGCATCCCTTCTCAATCTGTCCACCCAACGGCTGAGGAAGAACACACTTATTCCACTTCTTGGCTGGTAAAGAAGGTTTGTTCAAACCATGGGTTTGGGAAAAACTTTAAAGTCCTCTTGCACTGGGATTTTTTTCTTTCAGAAAACCTGGATCAAGTTTGAAGTTTTACAGTGCACTCAGTCACTGTACCACAGCTACAGCTCCTCACTAATTGTTTAATTGCTTCAGACTCAGGGGGCTATGCCAACATTTATGAAAAACCTCTGCATCAAGGAGTAAGTCTTGTTATCAACTGAAAACTATGAATACAAGCCTCAGTGGGAAACTAAAAAAGAAAGAAACATTTACCTAATATAAAAACTGGATGACATTTTGATGAAAGGGAGATTATAGAACCTGTGAGGATAGAGATCACAAGGAACTATTACATTATTTCCAAAGTCCTCCAAAATAGCAATCCATATTCCTCAGACTTACTAAATGTGGAAAGGTCAGCAACATCAAGCTCAGATTTCATTCTGTTCTATGTCTGAACTATGGGAATACTTGCCCTCCTGGCCACACATTGGGGTATTTGGGCTTTTTAGGAGTACAGGGAGAGGTTTGCTTAAAATCTGAGAACAGTTTAATAAATCTTTTCATTAACTTATTTTCCACTACTCCAAACACCTCTGTTTAGATCAATTTTGTAAAAACCCCCGCAGTTTAAACATCATACGTCTGTATTTCTTCTTTCAGATGAAAAGCAGAAAACAGAAAACCATTTCAGGGATCCAAGGTCATCACATTAAAATGATAATGCTATTATAAATATACAAGAAATTTTTACCATATGAACCCTGCTTCAGTACCCATGTTCCTTCTTTCTGGAAAAATACATGAGAAAAATACATGATAGATACCTTCTATCTCTTCAGACTCAGAGAGGTTCTGCTACGTTAGAGAATTAAATTGGATACTAACTGGAGTGATATTACTGGGCAGAGACAAGCAATAAGGAGATTTAAAAAATAAATATTCCTCTTTCTCTCCACTGTGGATCATTTACATTCAAAGAACTTTTTTTCACTTGCACATGTATATTAAACTGACCCATCCTTTTCTGTTTTCTTAAAACCAAAATTTTGTATCACACATTGTACTAAGGACTGTAACTTTAATCCATTTGGAAACTAAAGTCAAAAGAAGATAAACTGAAGATACATGTCATTAAAGTACTAATGCATTTCTCAGTTTTATGTATTGAAATTTCATACTAGTGTTTTATTTTTTTGAAAAATAACTTTTTAAAGTCTTTGAAGTAGAAAAAAATTCTCACTTATTAATTTTTTGCTGTCTCATATGGTCATTAATATCATTCCTGTGATCACTGGGATTATTATTTGAAGAAACAATGTGTTTACAAACCCAAATGACCACATTCTGCACATGCAAGTACTGGCGATCTGATTGTTCTGCCAAAATGCCTCAGCATCTGCTCTCTGTGAAGACACCATATTAGCTTAATTCATAATTTATATTTATTTATAATGCAGAATACCAAAATAGTTTCACAAATACTTGTGAAGTACAATTTTTTAATTTTTTTTTTTTTGCATTTTCTGTCTATGGGATGCAGAAAATCATCAGCAATGCAGATCCAAAGAAGGATTGTGAATCTGGCTATAATTACTGGCATCAAGAATCTGCACTCACCCACTTGTACTGGAGGAACTGAGGAGTTATGAAACCTTGAGCAACTAAGATACTGTCAGTGTTACAGGAAAATCTTTCTCCCTGCTTTCAAGCCCACAAGCCACAAGAAGGCTGAAATTCACCATCTTAGTTGTGGCATTCTTCACATGGGAACATCCTTCCCTTTGGATCTCCTGGAAGTACTCCATATTTCAAAAAAATAGGCATACTATCTCACAGGTTAGATGAAAGGCTACATAACTTAGGGGGAAAAGATCATCCCCAAACACCAATCATGCTTTTATTTACAGAAAGGACTTCTGTAAATTCCATCTGCAAATCTCAGCTGACACCCAAATCTGCTAACTTAGCTGTTACTACATTCAGACCTAGATTTCTTACATGACTTTGTAGAGTGAGCTAAACATTCTGATAAGAATACTACATAAGTTCAATTTTATTGTCATTTGATGCTGCAAGAAACTTCAAATGGCCAAAGACAACTAATATTTTTCTGTTTGGGAAAAAAAATTATTATTCAGTGCAGTAAACCTCTGACAAAGTGATTACATGCTACACCTGTAGGAGGAAGCAGCAGTCTTGCAGGAGCTATATGGTGGCTATGGTCTTAATTGTTGTAGGAAACCTTGCTTGAGTCTACCCATCAGTAAATGCTTCCTGAAGAAAAGTCTTGATTTTACTCTTCTGTACCAAACCAAACCACACCAAACCAAAGGGGGGTGGTCCTGGAAAATGTCAGAAATGCGTACAAAGCGGATCACATTCAAAATAAATGGTATCTAAAATTTAGTTGCATTCAGATTACCCATGAGCTCAGGAACAAAGGATAAAGCTAAAAGTAAAGCTTGAAAATTCAAAACTAATAAAAGACAAGGCATGCAATTTCAACTACTTAAATGTATTTTGAAAAGGTGCCATGCACTTGACACCATAGCCAACTGTAATTTCTAAGAAGAACACAGAGTTGACCCTGTCTCTTATATGCAGCACCAAGCTAAAGTTCAAGGCTGCTTCAGGGAGTGTGACAGAATGTTGCTAAAATTCTGCAACAGAAAAAATAATGGATGTTTAAATGACACTTTCTGGCATAAGGGGAGCAACAGTAGTTCATATCACTTGGGGAGAAGAAAGTTACAGACTAAACTACTATTTCTCCTTCTAATCTCTCTGCCTTCCACCTCTTTCCCCTAAAAACTGATAATGGCACTATCATCTATTACATCAGTGAAATTCATCATGAGAGACATGACTGTCCTCTGCTAAAGGCTTTGGAGAGCAACCACTTCTTTTCAAAGAACCAAACGAGTTAAAAATGGATAAAATCCATAGTCACATTGTTCTTTGGTAAACAAGGTATTTAATAGCTCAGTTAACCCATTCCAGCTAATGTAATCAATTCACATGTGCTAAGTGAATTAAATTCACTTTTTAATCAAAGTTAAATTCTGGTAAAGCAAGAAAATAACCTGTTACTATTAGAGCATTTTCATCCTGTTTTCCAGGACTACCAGATGATTAAACTCTATTTTGGAATTTGGGGATTTTCCCTTGGTTCTCCAAGATTAAAGAAAATACAGTAACTATATTAATATCTTTTCTAATATTGAAGAAAACCTTGCAGCAACATTTCCTGCAATGGCGTATGACTGTTATTTCACACTTTATTTACTTCAGAATCCTCAGAAGGACACCATATGGTGGTGATAATTTACTGTACTTGAGTGTCTCAGTTTGATTCACATACTTCCTCCACTGAGATTTCAATTGTTGGCTGAAGCTGTACTGCAGTTACCTGAGAAAAGTCTTTCTAGAAAAGAGATTTTCCCCCAGCTCTTGTCCATACCTTTTTGAACTCTTTAATGCTTTTGTTAATTGCTCTTTCTTTTCTTTGACAGACTTCTATGGTCTGAGGTTTCTTCCTTACAGTCTCTTTTCCTGAAACTTCTTAAATCAAAATAATTTCTTGTATGTCTCATATCAAGTCCTTTCTGAGTAACTTCTGCACATTATTTTACATTATTCCAAATGAGATTCTGAATAAGCCTTGTGCTGCATCTTGGCAAATTGTCTTAAGCAGCCTTTTCAGGGTTGCACTCATTCTTACAGTAATGTAGTTTAAAAAACAAAACAAAACAAAACATGGTGGCATCTTTTAATTTCATTGGCTTCACATTCTCTTTTCCTGCAGAATTCTCCAGAATGACATTTATACAAGCTGTTTGGTTTAAGAAAGTAAGCCAATTTTATCCATGACTGGAAAATCATGCAAAAATGTAAGCAGTCTATCAGTACTGTCTGAGAGGAAGTCCTTAATCCAGTATGGAAACCAAAAGACAAAATCTTCTAGGTAAGAATTCCAGGTGAGAATTACCTGAAGTGCTTTATGCTGCAAATTAGGGAATCACTGTCAGTCTGTGTTGGGCCACTTGTTGGCAGCTTCCAGTAGTAAAAATTATGTCTGTTTGTATGGACTGGTGGTCAGCTCCTTGACCATATATCCTAATTCTTTTTACTGTTGCACCCCTTTTCTTTTCAACCTTATGGGTTGTGCCTGGAATTCAAAGGGCAGCTGGAATCAGACTTCTATATCCCCACAAGACCTAGCAACAATCTGCTATGAAAAAATGTTTGGTTACTTCATAAGCATATACAATGCTTTGTTTTATCCCTCTTAGGAAGGAGAGTATACATGTACCATCATTATGGGTTACACATTTAACTTCAATGGAATTAAATAATCTCCCTAAAAATAACTTCTATCTATTTACGAGTTTTAAATAAATTCCATGCCATTTGTTATGTGTTTTGAATCGGTCTGAAGGATAATGCCCATTTAGCATTAAAGAACCCAAAACCAAACTGTAACATTAATTGCTTGTAAAATTAGTCTCCCTCCTTTAAACAAGAAAGAGATTTAGAAGTACAGGGAATAGTCCTATAGTCCGTACAAGCAAACTGTTCTGGCAAGAAGAAGCTGTACTAGACTGGGAGAGAGGAGAAGACATTAATTTTGTTCAAATTATGTTCTCTTTCTTTACATAACATTTCTGCTAAAGCTCTGCAGACATGCTTGAACTGACATTTGTGGATTCTGCAATCTGAATAATTCTTTAAATTTCCATCTATTTATTTATTTATTTCAATGCCAGAAAAATTTGGTGTATATTATCTAGGAGGGCAGGTGTTATTAGAGTAATTTAGGAAACTGACCATTCATTACTGATTTGTCTGTGAATAGATGTTTAAACAACATGGAACCATATCTTCCTGCCCATTACATGAACACATCAAAGTAAGGGAAGTATCAGCTACTACTGACATTTGGGTCTAAAAATGTGTATTAGAGAAAGGAGGACAGGAATCCTCCCTCTTTCTCTCCCTGCCCTGATTCCCTGTTGTTACCAGATGATGTGATACTCTTTAAGTATGGTCCTAAAGGAGAGAAGAAATGGAGGAAGTGACAATATCTTATAACCTGGTGCATCTCAGTTTTCAATCATTTCTCCAAACTGCTTTATAATAGATTCTAATAGATTAAGTTTCAGCTTTATAAGATCTTTTTATATAAGATTAACCACATCAGTAGCACCCTGCAGGACTTCAGTTCAGCTCCTGCTTCTTTGCTGCAAGAGCTTGCCTATGACTGACACAGCAAAGGGATCATACACACATGATCCTATCTCTGCAACCCTCTGGAATACACTTTTTTGTACCAGCTGCTCCATTAGTGGGTACACTTACATGGCTTTTCCATAAAACATGACTCTTATTATTACTGCTGAGAATGTACCTTCTGCAGTACATATTTCCTTCAGCAGCTCACAAAGAAGTACTTTTTAATCTGTTTCATTATTGAAATAGAACCCAAAAAATACCTGAGACACATTAGAAATATCTGTACTTTCAGATGCTCCCAACATCCTACACTGCATGATTTTTTTTAACGTCTGTTTCTTCAAATCTTCAGCAACACTTCAACTCTTCTATGCATCTTACAACAGTATTTACTGACAAATGGACTTTGTCACCCTATTGTTTCCCATGTATCAATTCAGCCATTTTCACTGAAAATGAGCAAGAACAAGTATTACCTGAATAATGTGGGCCTTTTTATATTTTCTTATTAAGTAAGAAAATTCAGGATTTTCTTTTAAACATTTATCATTATGTTTAGCTATGTAAAGTACTGGAGAGAATATCACATGACGTTACACATCACTTGAGGCTTGTTTTCATGTTCTGGATGCTTAAATTTTAAATGTCTTTCTAATCTCAATGCTTTCGTTTACTGTCAGTAGCAAACATCTCAAGGCACAATATACCTTTGGAGCAAGGTTTACTATTAGAACAGAAGCTATAAATCTATATTTCAAATGGTCTTGACAATTTGCGGTTTTTTGTGGGGGTTTTTTTGCATTTTTTTTTTTTTTTTTTGCTTCAATTCTTGTCAGATCTGCTTGGCTCATCAGAGTTCTTATCCATAATGTGACTGATGAAGAGCTTGTACTAGCAGAAGGAGAAACGTCAGCTCTGTCATTTTCTTCCTGTTCACTTATATTGGCATTATCAGTATTATCTTCAATCTGCACTTGCTCTGCAGGAATCTTTTTAAGCCCCTTGTCCATTTTGTAGTTTAATGAAAACTAGATAATATAATCCATAAATCCACTTAACTGGGCACATGTAAACAGTAATACATGGAATAAGCTGAAAGTGAATGAATGAGTGAGGATTCCACTCTCAATCTCCAGTGTTGGGAAGTAGCCCCTCTTCCCTCAGGACACTTCAGGAAGCCTCTGTAACTATCTGACACATGGATTGGCTAAATGCACCAATGTCAATTTGTATACTAAATATTAATAAAGCTTAATTTCTTCCTTATTTTTTAAGGTAAAAATAAATATAAATATAAATGGAAATGTGTTCATTTCATTTCCTGCAACCCAACACAACCCTTGGTGTGCAGATACCCCTATCTGGAGACTTTAGCCCTACTCACTCTTTAGCTGAGCATAGTTCAGAGTTTGCCAGCCTATATCTGGACTGCAGCATGGATTGAAGGCAGTCTCTGGCCATTTGCAAAAAAGATGTGTACTTCAAGATATATGCTTAGAAAAAAGAATATGCTTGAAGTGCCTACAGTACTACTACAGTACCTACACTCTTCTCCAAAAACTGAAGATAACCAATTATATCCAGTTTCTCCACTAAAAGCAATGACAAGATAGAGTTCAAACTTTAGAGGAAAACCATAAGATTGATTTGCAGTTTGGAAATAGACTGTACAGCAAGAGACTAAATGAGCTCTAAGATGGATTAAGACAGAACTGGATCTTGATGATAGTCTGTACATGATAAATTACCTACTTAAGGAGATTTTCTAACTGCAATCTCTTTAATCTAGGAGACAAAAATACATAAAATATAGTGACTGGAAGTTAAAGATGAAATAAAACACATTTTTAATACATATCACTAACCACTAAGACAGTGACAAAGACTGTGGTGAATTTCCCAGCCTTCTGGTGTTCCTGAGCATGAATATATGGGAAACAGGATTATGTATCTATGAATTAAGCTCTCTAGCATTTTCCCTGAACAAATTGAGAAAAACCTACATTTTGACTAGATAAAACCAAACTTTCTTATTCTGAACTTTTCACTGGATCCAGTCTAACTCCCACCCCCTCATTTATTTGTACTTCAGCGTCCGCATTTTTGAAATGATAATAAACCCCTGTAGATAATAAAAATGGCAAATTCTTTGATATTGGCAGAAAGTAGTTCTCTTTAACTGTTTAAGATCTACTGATTAAAAAGAATGATGACTTTCATTCTCAGGCAGCAACCTGAGCACACAGGAATAACATGATGTACTGGGTCTGGCTGGAACAAAGTTATCAACTCAGCTCGGTTCACAGCAGCCTGTGTGTTGCTGTGCTCTACGCTGGTGGCTAAAACAGCACTGATAACCCACCAGCATTTTGGCTATTGCTAAACCATGCCTGCACAGTGTTAAGGATTTCTCTCTGCCTCCTGCCCAGACAGGACAGCTGACCCAAACTGACTAAAAGGATATTCCCTACCATATGATGTCATAGTCAGCAACAGAACCTCAAAGACTGTTATATTATATCACAGAACACTGTCTTAAGATCTGGAATGTAACAGGCTTTTTAAGGAAAAAATGCAAATATTTTAATGCCAAAAGGAAATTTATCAGTTGTAATTCCTGCAAAATAGAGGGCACAATGCTTTTAGTCACTGGATCAAAACCATGTCATGGACACTGGCAGAATCTTAGCCTTAATAAACAAAATCCTTTTCGAAAATTCTTTCTGTCTTGGAGACAGGTAAGAACTTATATTTCTTTGGTGCAGACACATTCTTAAGATCTGGAATCTGAGGTCCCATAGGGTTCAGCATTTGCTTATCAAGTAATTCTATTTAGCTTTCTTTTTTCACAGAAAAAAAAGTTTGCAGCTAAGCCTAACTACAGCTGAGACTGCTTTTCTTTCGTTGCATCGCTGACTGAAATTCAAACATAAATACTGTGTTCATCTGAAGAGATGTGCATTATTTTTCCCTCCCTGTGTTTCATTCTTATGTTAAGTTTTACAGGAAAGAGGTCTTTCATTTGAATAATTGAAAACTAATGTGCATTCAGTTTTTGTCTACAGTTTTATTTTAAATTGGCATAGAATTTCTACCACAGATTCAAAGGATCTGGGAGCCTTGCTTAAGGTTGCTTTTCAGTAAATGCATATCACTTACTTCATCATGAATTACCACAGACTGCTTAATATTCATTCAGCAGAAGTGATCTTTCCATAAGAGAAATAAAAATTAATCAATTTAATTTCAATTAACCATTTTTTTTTCATATGCAAATATGTTAAGCCTGTATTCAAACCTCAGTATGTTCCATATTTCAGGCTGCCTGACTGCTTCCACTAAACTCTGATCAATGAAAATAGCTGTCACAACATAGCAGTTCTCTTCTGTATTTTTCAGTAAGGCACTATAGACATTTGAGGCAGGTGTCCCTTCACCCTGCTTTATTGCTCCTGTAGTCTCTCTTCTTCCCATCACCCTGCACCCTGTGCTCTTGACCCCCTCCACCCATCATATCACTCACCTACAAATCATAATCTCCCCTGCTGTGGTTAACACTACACAAAATGAATCCCAAACACAGAGCAATTCCTGTAAGCAAAGGGAGCATTCTGGCCCTGAGGCATCAGTTATGCAGGCATGTCCGCAGTCATCTGAAAAATTGAAACTTTACATGGGTCACACCCTGCTAGTACAGTAAATATTTAAGATGACCAATCCTGAATCTAGTTGTCTGTTTTATCAAGACCATTCAAAATTAATCTTTACCTTTTTTTGAGTCAAAAATTTGCCGAAGGGTGTTGGTCAACAAAATACAGGAATCTTGCCAGAGGAAGAAAATCTCAATCAGAGGTAAATTTAAGAAAGTATTTTATGTGGAGAGAACAAAACAAGTTATGCAAAGCACTTTAAGAACACAAAACAAGGCAGTCAACGTAGGGGGACTTTCATTAGTTTGGTATTTGTAGAGCTGCACAAATGATAAGTAACTTTAAGAGAAGTGAAAAGCTCACAACAGCTCGTTTCCAGGAGAAACTGTGTTGAGAATTTCTTGCTTTTTGCCTTTCTACAGTGTTCAGTATTCATATAAACAAAAGCACCCATGAAACCATTGGTGATGATATCCACCACAGAAAACTTCATACCATGGTTTTCATTTCACCAAGCTGGACGCTTTAGGAAGTGTCCAAAAGACAAAGCAAAGCTGGTCTGAGGGAAAACCTCAGGACCGACTGCAGAAGACTGGCAAGGATAACACAGAGCACTTGTCTGTTCCACCAGTGCCAGAGCAAACACTTTTGCAATCATTAGACCTGACAGAAGCAAAACATGAGATTTTTACTATGCTATAGGCAAATTGGTTTGCTAGTGCATCAGAACATCACAAAGCCTGAAATTAAATAAATTTCTAAAGCTAAAATGAAGAAAATGACTGGAAAACAAGAGCTAAAGGCTACAGTGCAGTGTACCATAATCAAAAGGTAATTCATATATTTTCCTCCTCCTCTTCTCCAGGAAATATCATTTCAATGTGATGCCAAGAGCCCTGCAATCTCTGGTAGTGAGGAATATAACTTTTCACTACAGATGAAGAAAAATATCAGAGCTGGGAACTTCACATGCAACACACTGCATGAGCATGGCAATTTTGATCCACTGTAGCCTAAGAGTCTCTGAATTCCTATGAATTCTTATAGGATTATTAGGGCTGGATAGAAAACCGTATAGTGAAAATCAACATTTATATAATTTGTTGCATTTTGAAATGGATTCCACTCTCTTATACTTTCCAGCTAGTGATTTTTGTGCCTATATAAACTGAAGTTTTACAGTCTTAGAGAAGATGTTTTGAAAAGACATGTAGACAATTCTTGATGAAGCTGGGCAGTGATGAAAATGACTTGAAGGAAATGAAAGGCTACACTTTTCATTGATAAAGATGATGCAGCTGGATTCTGCACTCATTCTGTATAAAATTAGTATCTCCTCTACAGAATCATTTTAGATAGATGAAGGGTATGGTAGAGCGTACCTCTACTACATGCAACCTCAAGAGGCAGAAGGACTACAGAAGGGAAGTTTTCAAGCTGGAGACATGACAAGATTCAGAAGAGTTCAGCACAAAGCAAGGAGGGAAAGTGGGCCAAGTAAGGTCTGTGGAAAACATTCCTGCTTCCTTCTTAGTGACTCCAAACAAGCACTTTGTTGTGTCCTTGCTTGAGGGCAAGAGGAACTATGGGGGTTGGACTCTACATTGAATAGGATATTTGTTTTATGGATGGATTCCTGCTTCTGTAGGAAGCCATGGTTTCAGCAATCACCATGCAAAGCACCACTCCTGATAACTGCAAAGCCAGAGCCTCTTGTTTCCCACACAAACACTTTGACTGATGCATTTTTCTAAACAAATAAAATAAGTTTATTTATTTATTAGGAAAAGTAACTCCATCCAGGGTATGCAACTGAGAAGGCTTAACAGATTACCCTAGTCCTTTACACCTGTTTGTCCTGTCTGGAAAGTTGCACTTGATCACAGACCATTATTAAAGAAGCTTTGGTGTGCCTGTTAGGACCTGCTAAAGCCATATATTGTCTTGTCTGTCAGGGTGAAGTTTGCATTTCTCTTAGCAACCCCTATATAGACTGGGGATGTAAAACATGTGAGAACAAACCTCCATTATGTCGCCGCATGGCCAACCAAGGCGGAGCAAAGGCACTCCTGCTCATGCTGCATTACTATCTGTGCATATCTATAACAGTCTCTGCAGAAGGAAGACCAACATCTGCTCCTTTCTTATCATCCAAACACTGCCAGCTCAATATCCATATACAGACTAAACTTCAAAAAAAGTTTTTTAAGCGACACGTTCTCTACAACACTGTCTAATTCTGTTCTGTACTCCTCCTCCCTTTAGTAGATGTGTAATTTGCAGAATGAAGTACAGGAATTCACCACCCACATCCCTCCCTCAGAGCAGTGCAGAGCAAACAAGCATTTCTTGTTATGCATCTGTTTAAGAGTACCTGGACATATTCCTTGTTTTCCACCTACACTGTACCCTTCTGGAATGGGTTATGCTCCCATTTATTACAGTGGCAAAGGTATTTGGAGTTACAGCCAAAAAAAGTTAGCAGATGTCTGCCACTCTGATGATTAGGTCCCCATCCTGGCAGTGGGCTGATGTGAGTTTGAATTCATTTCAGAGGATTCAAAGAGAAGGGAACAGAAAAGAGATTTACACTTCCTTGCCATGTTCTTGCATGAGAAACTAAAGCAAAAATATAATCTGCAGAAATAGCTTTCTGAGAGAAAGCACTGACCTCCATTCAGCCTTTGAAGTACAGACAGTAGCACTCTGGAGTCCAGAAATTTATTTGGGGGTGCAAATTCTGCATTTACAGAAGTACATCCCTATGCATCCCAGTAGCCCCAGAGGAAGGCTTTAACTTCCTAGAAAAATGGCAGCATTTACAATACACGGAAATCTCAGTGCTGACTCTTGGTTATCTTTACTACTTCATTGGTCTGTGTGCTGTCATCTCCACCCCTGATTTTGGTAATGCACGCAAAAATGATTTATCCACTATCCTATCAATTGTGTCAGGAGGAAGAACAACCAAACTCCACAGATTTTAAAGCTAGGGATAAGAAGCCTATATGCCTTTTACAGACCTAGCTTTATGAACCTCTTGAAAGCTCCTTCACAGCAATTGCAGAGACCTGTGGAGAACAAGCCAAGTAAGCCACTGCAACAATTTTAGTGAATTTAACTCCTATTTAACATTTATGTGATTTAGCTTTTGACATTTACAGAAAGGGTTGATCTCAAGTCCTTTCTGACAGTATTGATTGCAGTCAAAGTTTGGAAATGTGTATGCTGGAAGTCCTCATGCATTCATTCAGTCAGGTGATACTAATACAATGCCCAAGTAGCTTGTCTGATCTAGACCAAAAAAAAGGCGTTTGGCAAAAATTAAAACACCTTCAAGTGTATCTTCAGTATCATAAAAGTACAATTATTACCATAAAATTTTCAATAATCAGAGTTTGATTAATTCTGTGTTTTCTAACAAAAAGAAAAAATATGTATTTCTTTAGTAAGTTCTCCATAAGGTGGTAGAACACTGATTAGGCAAATCAAAACTTTTCACTTGCAGAAGGAACTTAGAATTCTGATGGATTTGATCTAAGTAAGAACAAGGAAAGGAGGTTCTTGTTACGAATGGGGTGTGTCTAAAATCCACAAGAATTTATCACTGAAAGGGACTGCCTGGTACAACCGAAGTGTTGATACACAGATTTAAAATATCTACACATGGGAAGTCTCTTCATATGCTGTAGGCTGTAAAACATTTTACAGAACTGAAATTAAAATCTGCAATAAAATATTTAAGGCTACAGCTATAATGATCCAAAGGAAGAGAGTTAAAAAGAGAGTATTTGAAACCATCACCAATGTCTTATGGTTCTGCAACAGCTGGAATCTGTTTAATTAAAATCCTGGAGTATCTAGAAAGCTTACCACATATAAAGCCTACCACACTTCATTTTCTGATTCCTGTTAACAAGATCATACAGAACAACCCTTGTGATGATCTATTTCTTTTTTGTAATGGAAATTTCTTTATTCCCTATGTCATCTCCAACTTTGACAAGTTTGCAAGTTGTTCTCCCTAAAGTAATGAATTAATACAATTTAAAAAATTGGTCCCAGGTCTATTCCTTTAAAAAGAAAAAGTCAGTATCAACTTCTTTATCCTAAAAATACTGCTGTTTGCTGCAGTCTTCCCTCTGGCTGTGCTTCTGAACTGGCTTAGAAGTCCCTGCACTCATCCAATCCTCCCTGTTCTGCCAGGTCCTGCAGGGCACTGTACCAAGCAAAATAAAATTCAGCCAAGCATTAAAATCCACTCTAATAGTTCTAAGAGATCAATTAGCTTACCATCTCTGACATAATTTTCCTTTGATAAAACTATGTTGTGATTTATTTTTCCTGCCCTCTGCCTCTCTTTTTATTATCTCCATGCAGACTTTGCTTTTTGTGTGTCCCAAACAGACATGGCAGTCTGTGCAGCAGTCGATGGTCTTTGCTTTGTGATCCTCTGGGCACAAGGTCCAGGATAATGAGAAAACTCAGGAATCTCCTGAGAAACTTGAAGGTGCCTGCTACTGCCAGGCAAGGATGAGATAAGGAGAGCCATGCTAGCATGGCCCCAAAATGCTCTACCAAATTCTAATGAACATGACCAGGTGCCCTCGACCCAAGGTGCTTAGAGCCCTCTTGCAGATACCTTCTGAGAGTCAAGAATCCTTTCAGCTGGTGCTCAGGAGAGGCCTCTGTAAGAGCCAAACCCAGAGCACAGCTCCCAGGGACAGAAACTTGTGCAGAAGGGTGCAAAAAACAGAAGAAATGAGAGGTGGAAGAGAGAGAGAGAGAGAGAGGCACACAATTGTGTTCAAAACAGCATAAACAGTCTCAAGTGTGGTAGTGACACACGGGCTGCACAACAGCAGGAAAGATGAAAGAAAGACAGACAGACAGACTGACTTCTTGGAGACACTACAGTTTCAACATCCCTGGATCCCAAGCTGCAGTGGAGATTCAGGCTGTCCATGCCAAGTCAATGATCTCTGGCACCAAGAGGGAAACTTCTGATCACATAAAGGTTTACAAGTATGACAGATTCACTACCCTCTCAGCAGCATTGTAAATCCTGAAGATGACCAAAATGTGCTTTCAGGCAAAGTATCTGGGTTGCCTAAACCTAACCTTAAATCATGCAAGACCACCAGGAAGAAGTAGCAAGAAATAGTAATGGGTGGCTCCTTGCTGTGGAGAACAGAGGAACTCATTTGTGGACCTGACCTAGGATCTAGGGAGATTTACTTCTTCCTGGGTTCCTGGATCCATGATAATGTCGAGAGGGTGCCAAAGCTTTCCTGACATTTACTATTACTCCCTGCTGTTCTTCCATGTGGGCACCAATAATGCTGCCTGGAGAGTATCAAAAGTGACTTCAACCTCTGTGGGCAGTAGCCAGTGGCATAGGGGCCCTTGTGGTGTTGTCTTTACTCCTGCTGGGGAGGGGAGAGGCTGTGGTGTGGAGGCAGCTGGTAATACATATCCGCAACTGGTTGTGGAGTTCGTTGTGGGGAAAGGGTTTTGACTTCTAAAACTATGGAACCCTGTTTGTGGGTCAAGATTTTCTTGGGGGAGATGGGATCCTTCTCACTGAGTGGGAAAAAGTTATCTTTGCCAGCAGAATGGCTGACCTGGCAAAGAGGCATTTTAAAGTAAGAATGACAGAGGACTGAGTTACCAGAAGCGCTGTGAGACAGTGAAGGGCAGGGAGGGTTGATAAGCAAAGGGCCTGGAGTGACATGACCAAAAGGGATCACAAAATCAACAAAACAAAAGCTTAAGCAGCCTAAGCAGGGTCACCTCCAAAATGTAAGCAAGGATGTGCCTACAAGGCACCATTATGGAGAAATCTTCCCATCGTTTTGGGAAATCAGCATGTGAGGTTGCCCTCTGCAGTGTCCATACACTAATGCATGCAGCATGGAGAATAAACGTGGTGAATGCTGTGGGGCTACCATTTTATGGGGCTCACAGATAAGGTGGGATGGATTGTGTAACTTGAGTGATGCAATGGGATACAGGCTCCTTTGGAAGGAGGGAGGAAAATGAGGAGGTGGGGTTGCCCTTTCTGAGGCAGAACAGCTGGACTATGTGGGACTTCCTAGGGGCCAACTTAGATCCTGTAGGCAAACAGTTTCTGAGCACATACACCAATGCAGGTGATACTGTATTGCATCAATAAACAAACAATCATGGTGACTGGGACAAGTGCCTGAAGACTGGAGAAAAGGAAATGAAAGGGAACTACAGGCCAGTCAACCTCACATCAATCCTTGAGAAGGTGATGGAGCATATTGTCTACCTGGACTTCAGCAGGACTTCTGACATTGTTAATAGAGTTAATAGAGTATGAGCTGGACAAGCAGACAGTGGGGTAAATTGAAAACTGGCACAAAAGGCTGCATCCAGTGGCATGAGGTCTAGGCAGAGCCCAGAAGGTAGCAGTGTACCCCAGAGGTCAGTAGTGGCTCCAGTCCTGTTCAAAGCCTTCATTAATGATTTGGATGATGGGGCAGAGGGTACCCTCAGCAATGTTGCTGACAACATGTAACTGGGATGAGTGACTGATGCACAATAGGGTCATACTGCCATGGGCTGACAGGAACCTCGTGTTCAACAAGGGGAAGTGCAAAGTCCTGGGCTGGGGAGGAGCAACAACCTGCAGCAATATATGCTGGATCTGCCCAATGGAAAGCAGCTTGGTGGAAATGGTCGTGGTAGACACCAATTTGAAGATGAGCCAGCAATGAACCTTTGTGACAAATAAAGCTAATGGTATTCTGGGCTGCATGAAAGAGTGCTGTCACAGCATGTCAGGTGAGGTGATCCTTCTCTACTTAGCACTGCTGAGCTCATACATGGAGTGGCAGGTTCAGTTCTTAGCTTCTCAATACAAGAGACATGGACACACTGGAGAAATACCAGAGAAGCACCATGAAGGTGAAGAGGATGAAGAAAGGCTTCTTTCAGTGACAAGATCAGAGTCAAAGGGCATATGAAACCTAGGAAGTTCCATCTGGACATCAGGAAGTGCTTTGTAACTGCAAGGATCTCTAACCACTGGCACAAAGTTGCCCAGGGAGGCTGTGTAGTCTTCATCTGCAAAGGTACTAAAAGGCTGCCTGTACATAATCACTTCTAACTTCTATTTACAACTCTCACCTAAAATGACCCCCTGCTCTGCAGCTGAATGTACACAGACCATTTCCTATGAAGAGGGACAAACCTGGGCTAAGGTTCTATCTCTCTGATTTATCCCCATTTCCTATATCAAAGTCTTATTACCTTGCCATAATCTCATGGCTTCTAAATGTTTACCAGGACCCAGAAGAATCATACTAGATCTAGTACTTCCATTTCCCTTTAATTAGTAAAAGCCACTTTCAGAGACTGCCTTTCTGTGAAGATCTTAATGTATCAACTTGAATGATAAGAAAGCAGGGTTATAAGACAGAATAGAGGAATTCATTCTTCTCTGCAAGGTCAAGAAAACTTGAATTAAATTGCTCCTAGGATTTTGATATAGAAATCAGCCAGGAACTGGGGATAAGGCAATATGAAAGAAGATCTCAGGCACACGACACCTTGAAAAATAGTAAGCATTAGGAAGAGACAGTTTTTAAGAGTTTTATAGTTAAACAATTACATATATAATGTCTCAATTTTCCTGTTCTCGATATCTTCTCTTCATGCTTTTTCTCATATTTTCCTTTTACTGCCTTCTGTGTCTCTCTAATCTTCTGCCTTTCCTTTATTCTATTCAAAACTGAAGGTAGAGCACTCCTTCTAGGATGAAATTGCTGTGCATATTCAGAGCTCACAGATTAAACATTTATGTTATTTGGTATATTTGAGGCTTCCAAGCTCATTCATGGACAAAAAAAAGTAATGTTTTTCTTGCTGTCCTAAAACCTCTTGGCAACTGTGATGGAGAGTGGAAAGCTCTGCTCCTCTTTTTGATCCTCAGAAGCCAAACCTAAGTCAAAAAGCGTAATCACACCTTGAAGCCTACATAATACATACCTACAGTCACTGAAAACTGGTGTCTCCACCTGGTTTTCTGGCTGAAATTTGAAAGGTCAACAGCTATCTCATTTATTTTCCCTAAGTCCTCTTAGCCCCACAATAACTCTCTCATTGCCTCTGCTTATCCAGTGAATTCTTATCAGAACTGTCCACTAACTCAGATGCGAGTGTGCAGACTGCACAGTGACAAAGCAAGGCTACAATAAATAAAATCATAGATTAATAATACTTCTACCCTGCTTTCTCTACAGCAACAGACATATACTACGTTGAGAAGACTTATTGTTAGCTGTTTTTTCTTGGGAATATTTTTTTTTTCAGTATTATATTTTCCGGGATGAGACTAGGAATTCAGAGATACTAAATTATTTAAAGTTAGGTAAAATAGACCCTGATGGCCTCCTGATTTTCACAGATGCTGCATTGTCAGTGTGCAAAATGCAACATAATATAAAGAAATTCTTAGTGTCCATTATGTCCCCTAGAAAAAAAAGCCTTTTTGTCTACTTACAAGGTTTGTTTATCTTAAATTTTTATCACTGACATATTTTGAGGCTATTGAACTCAATGAAGACTGTGACAGAGTCACAAGAGAGAGTATTTTATCTTGATATTGTACATTTATTTCATTATCATACTGCACACTTCTCATTTCTTCTGCCTTTTGAAATGCCACCTACACTTATTACATTAGGAGTTCTCAATATTTCCATGAAGAAGCAGAGAAATCACATAAAGAGATGACTATTAAGAAGTAGGGAAAAACAAAGATTCACTTGAGATGAGCAGAATTGAACTTATTTTAAAAACAATCCCAGACAAGTTATTCAGTGGGAGGAAAATGTATATATTTTTTATTAAATCTAGAAATATCATGAATATGCAAAGTTAAAATGAAGTTTCACTGAATTTCAACATGAGATGATTGCAAAAAGAAGTAACTAAAGCCAGCCTATTTCACAAAACAAGGAGGCCCTCTAACTGTACCATTGCAATTAAGAGCCAACTTCCAGTTGAAACATACTAGGAATACAAATATATTATATTTTTATAAATTTTTATTTTATTATAAAATATCATTTTATCTATTATAAAAAGGTGCTATTAATAAAAAAAAAAGTGGGAAATAAGAGAAAAACACTGAAAAAAAGTAAACTATTATTACTCATAAGCAAATAAAGCATTATCTGAAAACCAGTACATGATTTTACATTTTTTTTCCCGGTCATATTCTGTAGCCTCTACAACTTCTTCAACACTGGTGGCTTCCAAAAGTTTTGACTTACTGATAGTTAAGTATAACTTCATTCTCATGACTCTTCCCACTGAAGCATGAAATGTAGCAAACAACAAACCAGAGGAATACTGCTTGGTTTGCCTAACTCAAAACACAATCCCAAACAGGCACTACCAGGCAGCAGTAAAACTTGAGGCACCAGCCACTGCATAAGTTTCAACAGCTGAAAGCTCATCTGTGAATCAGAAAGGTGTGCATTTAGTGCACATTTTGGTGCTTCCAGTGAAACCATGAGCCTCTTGCTCACACCCTCTTCCCCCTCCCCTGTGGTTCAATGGAGAGGAGAGTCAGAGGCACAAAAGGTGAAGATCATGGGATGAGATAGGAATGATTTACTGGAAACAGCAATGAGATAAGAGAAGGAACTGTAACAGCAGCAATACTAATGTCAGAGGGTACAAGAAAGATGTGAACAATTCATATGGAAGCAACAATTCCCGACTGCTCCCTTCACCACACTACACTGTACTGGAGGGGACCCTTTCTCCCTGGAAGAGACTCCTTTCCCCCAGATCCCAGCAATGAGGTGAGGTGGTATAGGATAACTTCTGGGTCCTGGAGATGTCCCCTCCTGGGTACTGCAAAAACTAACCCTTCCTGCCCAGAACTAGGACAAACAGCTGTAACTCTTCTGGGTTGATAAACACTAAAGCTAGCCTGGCTTTGAGCAACAGGTTGGATAAGAGACCTCCCAAGATCTCTTCCAACCTAAATTACCCTACAGTTATATACCACAGAAAACACTTCGAGCTGAAAATCCTGAAAATATTTTGTAACCTCATTTATAAATCTTTGCCCCAGAATTAACTTTTGAAACAGAATCTTCTCCCAGAGGATGAAAACAGGGCAGCAATCCATAAAATCTAGGACACAGAAGCACAGTAGGTATGAATTTGTCCTAGTTAAGTAACAGAACTGATGAAATGTGTACATTATTCTTATACCAAGTCAACTTACACAATTTAAATATTAACCCAATGGAAAGGATATTTATGGTTGTACAAAAAGACCTGAAGGACTCACAAAGGATGCTAACAGGAAGATCAACTATTGGCAGCCATAGAATACAGGTCACTAGAAAAGTCATAATCCCTGAATGCAAGTAATGATGCCAAGAAAGGGAATCTCAAGCCAACCTCTAGCAGTATAAGATGCATAGATATTCCTCATGTGCTTTAAGAACTGAAAGCATATTAGCATAAAGTTCTCCATTCTCTCTACCTACTCTTTATCTCTCTTTGTGACCTGGAGAATAAGGAAGATATAACATTTTTTTACTAAGAAAAAGATTTTTCACCAAGTAAAAAGAAATGGGCGATAACCCAAAGCCTCAGTGGAAAGGATTCCCAAAGGAAACAACTGTAATAGAAGCAAGAGATCCTCTCTGATCCTGGCCTTCAGAAATAAACTAAGCAATTGAGACAACTGTCTCATTACAAGGCAAAGTAAACCAAAAAGACAGCTTGATGACTTTAAGGGGCAGCTAACCTGCAGACAAGTTAGGTGAGCTTTAATTATTCAGGAGATAAGATCAAAGTACAAATTGCAGAGGGACAGGAGACAGTGATCTAAGGATAAGCTAAGAAAAAAAAGTCATCAGCCCAAAAAGCCCTGAAGTTAGATGGCAGGTAATGAGATGCAATCAGGGTTGCTCTTGACTAAACTACGTGGGTATGAGGCCCTATACAAGAACAAGCATCTATCCCCACCATGTATTTAGGTGGAAGGACCACTGGAGGAAATTTAGATAGATATCCAAACTGCTCTAGATTAAAAAAAAGAGAAAGAGATCTGTCAAACCAATGCAGTCTTTATGGGAGATGGAAAAATGAGAGAACTGTCTCACTGCTGAGAGTAAAACCACTTGAGTTACTACACAGACTTCTCTGAAGATCCCATTAATTTGTTTCTGCTTATTTTATTTTGAATGAGATTCAGAGAAGACATTCAGCTACTTCTGATCTAATGGATTCTAATGCATTTTCATTATACATAAGACCATTCACATCCCAATCTCACTGGCATTTTACAACAGAGAGAAAAGTTTTAGATCCTATTCCACTATTTTGTCACTTCCAAAAAAATGTCAGAAGAATAGTTTTGCCTGATGTTCCTTTAGAGGGAAAATTATAGTTTCAGATGATGCATAGGCTTATACCAGCAGCTGAGGGTCACTAACAGGCCTTGATGATCCTTCCTCTGGGAGCTCTGTCCAGCCTTTAGTCCTGTGTCTTCAGTCTCTGCCACAGACCTGTCCAGCAGTCACTAGACCCAACCCTGACCTGCAGATTGATTTGCCAGCTTGGCCTTGGACCTGCTTCATTACCATGGACTTACTTGCCTGATGATCTGCACATTTGGCTGATCCTGGCCTCAATCCCTGGGTCTGCCCTCCTCTCTTGTAGCAGGACTGGGTTCTGCCTAGCCTTTGCATGCTCTCCTGCTCTACTGCTGATGACTCCCATTCCTCCCTGCTCCCAGGCAGCAATTCAATGAGTTCCTGCAGTTTTTCCTGTGTTTTCTCTGTCTGTATGGGGAAAGGAGAAGCTCTACATGGAGCTGAAAGTAGAAGAATTGAGCTCTAATCCTTTTGAACACACAGGACTCAACATGCTGTATAAAAATCACTGCAATTCAAGGAAGCTTTAACTGAATCTTGCACTACTTGAAAGCTGTAATGAATCACAGTAAATTGAGTTTGCAGACACAGAAGGTTGTTGCTTACCTTTCAAGAGAAATGGAGAGACTTTGAACTCAAATACAGCACTCTTGTGCTTGAAAGATGCAGTTTTAGAACTTCTTAAGTGACCCTGACAGACAGGAAGTCCCTCCAGCTGTCCCAAAGAAAGACCAAGAATCTCTGTGTTGTGTTTGTTTAGTTTTATCCTAAAAAAACCCTACACAAAAAAGTTCAACAATCTAACCTTTCTATTTGACCTTTTTTTGCTTCTAATCTTTCTCATCAAATGTGTTTCTAGGTGACCCAATGTTTTTTACAGACTTCTCTGATCTACTTCCTTCTTGAAGATGATATTGGACCTGATGTTCCAACTTCCACCTATGAACCTTTATAGCAGAGTTATAGTTTACTCTGTGTGTCTTAAGTGTCAGTATAGCATTACCTCAGGGTGGTGCAACAAGAGAACTTCGCTTCCTTTCTACTTTTTACTGTAAATTAAGGAGTCTAAATGTTTTGCCTGTTATGCAATTTGTGGTTCATTGTAGTGCTTGCCATATCTTTCTCTGGAGATCTGCTGCCTACGTAAGTAATTTTGCACTTTTTCACTTAAATGTTGTTTTTATTAAAACCTTTATCAATGTGGTAGTTTTGGCTGGGGTAGAGTTAGTTTTCTTCACAGTGTCCAGTATGGGGCTGTGTTTTGGATTTGTGCGGAACACAGGGTTGATAATACAGAGATGTTTTTGTTATTCCTGATTAGGGCTTGCACAGAGTCAAGGCCTTTCTGCTTTTCATACTGCATCACTAGCAAGGGGCTGTACGGGGTTGTATGGTGGGCTGGGAGGAGACACAGATGGGACGGTGATCCAAACTGACCAGAGGGATATTCCACGCCATATGACATCATACTCAGTATTTAAAGTGGGGGAAGAAAGAGGAAGTGGGGACATTTAGAGTGATGGTGTTTATCTTCCTAAGTAACTGCTATGTGTGATGGAGCCCTGCTCTCCTGGACATGAACACCCACCTGCCCATGGAAAGTGATGAACTAATTCCTTGTTTTGCTTTGCTTGTGCGCATGGTTTTTGCTTTCCCTATGAGTCTGTCTTTATCTCAGCCCCTGAGTTTTCTGGCTTTTGCCCTTCAGATTCTGTCACCAAACTTGCTCACAGGGGAATGACCAAGCAGCTGTGTGGGGCTTGGCTGACGGCTGGAGCCAGCATCAATATCACTCTGAAACTCAGTCCTGCCATCAGCAAAGTACTTGCAGCTTTTTCCAAGCAGGTATCAACTGCAATTTAATAAACATTTTCTCTATCATACTATCTAGAGAAAACCTTATCTCTTTCTAGAGAATACCACTTGACAGAATCTCGTCCTTCTTGTCTGACAGTATACCACTGATAGCTACTCACTGAAATTATTTCCAAGACAGAGAAGGGTAAAGCATACCATACTTTTTGGTGACTTTTTGCTTCAGCCTTTGTTTTAAAAACAGATATTCAACTGAACTGATGGTCAATTAACTTTTGTTGCAGAAATATTGGTTTAGAGACTAGACTGCTTTTACAGTATCTTTGCCAAGATTAAGTTTCCCTACTTTTCTTTAGGAGCACTTTTAACATTTTATAAGTCATCACTCATCACCTATCACACCTCCTTGAGACCTGTTACCTTGTCACAGAGGGAAATCAGACTACTTTACATGATTTATTCTTGAAAAATCCATTTTCACCATTGTTAAGCATCTTTTTATCTCCTGTGTGATTCTAAACAGATTATTTGCTCAAGTGTCTTTCCAGGAATCACATTTAACCCGACTGGCCTATAATTCCCAGGGCCTTTGTGTGTTTTCTGGAAAGACAGGCACAAAGGTTTCCCCCCTCCCCCTACAATTCATTTACTTTTTATCCTTTAATTCTCAAAGCTCATAAGTGAAGAGTCTAAGATTTCTTAAGTATTCCACAGCGAATTAATTGTGTCAGACAATTTGAAAATATCTGACTCATCTAAGATGACTCTAACCTGTTCTTATCCCTCTTCCCTAGTTTTAATTACACTAGTCCTCAGAGCACAATCAGCCTTTTTTAAAATCAATGCTGAGGAAGAAAAAAACTCCCAACAACCAAACAACCAGGCATGTCTCTGTTAGTTTTACTTCTCTGATAATTAACGTGCCAACTCTTTTCCTTGTCTTGCTCTGATTCATTACATATAAGATGTTTTCTTTTACTTAATTGTTAAAATCATGCTTAATGGCACTTAGTCCATACTTTATTGCAAGTTCTATGACCAAGATGTTGCTCAGAGTGAAACTTGAAAGATCTATGGGGTGCATAGTATATGATCATAGTATACGATCTTATTAGTTCTGGGGGCTTCAGACATTTTTGCCTCGGTAAGCTCCTCCAGTATTTTCAGCCACAGACTTATCAGATTTTGTTCCTCAGTGTTCAGAGTGATGCTTGTAATCAATCAGAGCACAAAAGGAACATGATGAAATTGGATTTATTCTCCCTTTTAAGTGAACCAGAGTCAGAATACAAGCCTCCCTCAAAAACATGGGTTTTTGCAAATGAAAGAGTATAAAGGAACCTTTTGCACTGGGATGCAAATGATCTTGTGTGTGAAAAACAGACATAGGAAAGCATGGGTAGCTTTCATTACAAACAATCAAATAAACCCCAGAAGGGAATTAAGGTTATTCAGTACAGCACATGTGACTTACTATGAGAAAGCCAAACAGGACTGAAACAGTGGCACTGTTGCTTTTTCCTGAATTGCTATTAATAAAAGAACTCCTTAGAAGACTGATATTAGTATCTCTCTGGTGTACTAGAAATTAGGCAAATCTTACCTCAGAGAACCTTTGTACATCCTGGGTTAGAGTTCCTACTCTCTTCCAATGATAATGTTTGAGTAACTTCAGAATTGCTGGATTCACTGCATTATCAGATGGCACTGTCCGGAAGAAATAAGGATATTTTTTCTTATCAGCCAACTCTGGAGTTGTTGCTGCAAATGAAAGCTGGAAAAAAATCAAAGAACAAAAAAAAAAATGAAAGTCACCATAAGTCATCTAGCAGTCAGTAGAAAAACTTTGCTTTTCTCAGTGCAACAAGACACAATCTGAGCATTGCTGTCATGTAGAGAAGTTTCATCTTCATACAGCTTGAACGTCCTACCAGCACCATTTACTTTTAAAGAGACTTTTGAAATATTTTAGCTCTATAAACCACCTGCTGCAAAGTTAAACTAGGAAAACTTAAAAGTCAGTGATACAAAAACCTCTGTTTAAAATCATGTACCTTACACATTGCACAGAGCAATAAGGCCTGAGGGAGTAAATCTCTATGATGAATTCCCCATCAATTTCTCTTCATAAAAGTTGAGAATACCTCCAAGGGAATATTATTTTCTCAAAGTCTTATATATCTTAAATTGCTGGGTAAACCTCTAGCAGTACTTCTTCCTATCTTCACGTAACAAAACAGCTTTAGGTAACAGAAAAACAGAAAATCATTATGTTAGCCAAGGCTGAAACTGAGAAGTTTACTTGGGTCTCAGCTTCCTGCACTGAAGCTCCCTGTGGTTTGTGTTATAAAAGGGGATTCAATGGCTAAAACACTGGAATTTGTCCATGGTTAGAGAATGCTTATTACAGAAAAAAAAAATAAACTTTTTAAAACATACAAAACCAAACAGAAAAATTCATTGAATTCTTCTGCCCAAGTTCAAGGTCACATGTTTTTTGTGAATATTTTTCACTGTTTTGAAGAGACTGCCTGCACATTCACTTTTTGAAAACATTCCTACCCCAAAGATACTTCTGGTCCTTCCCTTCAGTTCTTTTTAGGCTTCTAGGAATGTGCTTCCCAAGCATTTTTTCAGCCAGGATTTTGGGTTGAGGGATTTCTTAAAGTACTGTTTTAATGCTGATTGGTTTGACTGACACAAAATAAGCTCCCTGATACAGTTATTTAAAGTCTTTCAAAATCAATAGTCAGAAAATGTAGATGAATTCAAGACTATATATCAACCATAACTTTACGTTTGCACTTTTCAAATCAAGCATTCAGTATATTTGGGTTAGATAAGCTTTTCTGAAATCCAGAGTAGACATGTTTAAACCAAAAAAAACAGTTCAAGTCTTTTCTTCAAGTTTATAAAAATCTAGGTTTAGCCTATCAGAGACAGAACTTATTCTCTTTCTGATTTTAGACTCAAAAAGAATGTATTGCATTGTTAGAATGGCCTGAATCTGGCTTGTTTTCCTAATTAAAAGAAATGTAAAAAATTTAAGTGTGCATAGCCTAGACAGTTTACAGTATACCATTCAAGACAGAAGATTCTTTCTCTTCACTGGTCAGGAGATAATGAATAATATAATTGACATGTAATTCTGAGGTAAAACATTTTTAATACAGCAACTGGTAATTTACTAGATTTCACAAAAAAGTGCAATATGAGTTGTGATGATATATTGTCATCTTGATTTTCCAAAACCATTCCCATAAGGAAAGAAGAATGAATATCTGCCAGGTAGACCTACTCAGGTCTTCTGTTTAGCCTGGTAGTGCTGAATATCATGCAATCACTGCACGATGAAGGTGGAAATAAGGACCTGCACAGCTGACTGAAGAAGAGAGAAAATTTGACATTAGAAACCCAACATGAAGAGGAATACCTCTCAGCAGCTCAGCTGCTTACAGCCTGCTGACTGAAAAGAATTTGCTTTTCAAGTTATTATGGGCTTCGATCAAACATAATTTGATTGATCTTAAGAAAAAGAAGCAAAGAGCAACACTGAAGTAACAGTAGTGGCAAGAAACATCAGCAAGGTTCACCTAGCTCAGGTTCATAGACTGAATGGCAAATTTTCCTGATCAGTAGTAGAAAGGCCCATCAGTAATGAGAATCATCTCTATATGTGTGAGCTGGCCTTAGGGTGAAGATCCGTGATAAAAGCAAGACAGTTCAAAATTATCCTTTGTGATTTTTTAGTGACTTAAAGAGCCTAAATTACTATCCTAATTGCTCAAATTTCCTTGGAAACAAGGAAACAAAACACTAGCTCTCTTCATTGCTTACAGAAAGATGAAGTCTCATAATAGATTTCTCAGCCATGTGAGGTAAGATGAGACGAATCCAGGTTTAAGTGTAAAACTAATGACACCCGAATTACAAAAAAAAAAAAAAATTCCTCTTCATTTTCTTTTTAAATAAAGGTTTAATTAAAATAGAAAAAAAAAGGGAAAATTTATTGCTTAAATAATTCTCAGATTGTAGGATATATTCAGAGGTCTTTCTTTTAAGCATCACATATATCATGGTTAGTCTCATTCTGCATCATTTTGACAATTAATAAGACCCTTGTAAGAGATGGAGAAATATCCTGAAAAAGGTAAGTAATTAAAAATATTTAACTTTTCATAAAATCATCTCTGTAAGAGTTTGGGACATGCAATGAACTTAACCCAAAAATCACCAGCACTCAATATTCTGCTTTGAGAGGGACAAGTATAAAAAATGAAAAAAACCCTCATTATGTTCTAAGAAGTGGTAATAAAAAGATCATGCTAAGAAATGAACTGACATTTTGCAAAAAGTAGATGAGATAGCATGGTTATATGGAAATATAAGGAAAATACTCATAAAACCCCCATTTATGTAATGTGTTAAAGCAAGTAAGATCACAACACAGTCCATCCACATATGCATTAAGATAGCATAGCCCTTTTTATCAGAGTGTTATTCCCCTATATTTTAGGACTAAAGTTGTTTATTCTTGGCTGATTTGAAACTTGCATATTGAAAGGCTTTTTATAGTTTCATAATTTCATTCTAAAGGATTGAAGACCATCCTGCTTTTTGTTACAAGAATTTATTTTGATAACTTGCAGTTATTTAGCAAAAAAATCTGGATGAATGGCAATCATATTGTTCATACAATTCTTTGCAAAATACAAAAGTTCTATTCTTCACATTATTGCATTTTCAATGCATACATATTCATGCACTGCTCTGAAATTTTAGGTGTTTATACTTGCCTTGCCATGTTCAGGAGGAATGAGAGATAAACAGTTATACGCAGGATTATAACTCAGCAATAAATACCTGTGGGATGTATGATGCCATTCTTTCACAGAAAATTATTTTAGAGAACTGCTACAAGGTGATGGCCAAAAGCCAAACTTCAAGAAAGGATGAATGAAAGGAAAAAAAAAAAAGTTTTTTTCAAGTTGCTATAAAGCAGAAGACACAGTGGACATCTACAAGGTGATGCATCATAATTGTGTGTGGTGTTTGTGTGTGTGCATAAACAGGCTCTGTGCATATGTGTATGTAGATCTAGAGAAAAAAAAACACTCATATATATTATTATATATAATTATATATATATATATATATGTATGTATGTATGTATGTATCTGTTTGAATACTGTCAGAAAACCTGCAGCCACTTCCTAGATTATCTCTGAGAAATCTTTCTTTAGAATATCTGATTCCAATTTGTGAGCAACCGGATCTGAACTTAAAATGAGTGTATGTAGGGAAACATAAGCTATGACTCAGATGGGAATTTCTGAAATGAAACAGTATAAAACTTTGAAATAGAAAAATAAGATAATATTTACCATTCAAGTAAGAACTATAAAATATTAACTATAGTACAAAATGACAACCAAATAGAGCAGGGTATTGGATAGACTTTGGTGAACCGCTGAAAATCTGAAAAATATACAGAAGGATTTTATTATGGAAGTTTTGGGGTCAGGTATATGTGTTAATGAATTAATTTTCCCAAGAAAAAATATACTTTTGAAAACATTAATTTAGTTGAAAATCCACACATTTTCACGGATGTTTTGTCATCAGCACTAGACAGCGAGATAAAGGAAAAAGGAAGTTAAAAATGTTGAAAGAAATAGTTCTGCAGAAGGGTAACTTCATAACCCTATATTAAGTTTAAAGGAGGTGTGGTAGACTAAACGAGAAACATCCATCTGAAGAGCTTTCAAGTGTTTCTGCGTAAGGAAGTAATGGTGCATTCAACTTAGTACAGAAGCAGGAATGATAAGATAAGCTCTACTATTCATTTACAAAAATGGGGTGCGGCACTAACAAAATCGATGGCAAAGACTAAGAGTTATGTAAGAAAGGAGGGATATTTTTAGAATGCTGAAACAAAATTAGAAAAGGAAACAACACTATATATCCCATGTACATATGCCATATATGAGTCCAGAAGCTGGAAGCCGGAAGGCTGAATGAAGCCACACTGCTGTCCCATGTACTGCAGAGAGGAAGGATGCCACCAGAAATGGCAAGTAATCTTCTTTTGTTCAGTTGTTTTACTTTCTCTAGGAAGTATTTATGTTTAATTTTTTGTCACTGCAGTAGGGTACAGAAGTCTGGGAAAAATAAAAAAGCAGCACTATCCATGTGTAAACAGTTGCCCGCATCTAAGGCAACAGGTCTATTAAAGAGCCACATTTATTTAAATGGACTCTATCAGCTACAGTAGTCCAGTAACAGAAACCCTTTGCAAAGTTATTGTAGATCCAAATGTGTAGACCTCAGCTGGGTCTGACCCAAGCTGCAAGGATCCAAGCAGACCTGGATGGAGCAGTCAAAAGCAGCGACACCAGAGCCAGCCGTAGCCGTGCGGAACCGAGTCCAGCGTCCGAAGCCGCAGTGTGGCTCGGAGTGGACAATCTAGCCTTTGGGGGTTGTCCATTGTTTTTCTGTTCCCATCTCAGGGACAAGAAGAGCGCCGTGGGGAGCACCTGCTGTCCTGTCTTTGTCTGGGGGAACCTCATGGCACCGGGTGTGGGAGCGGCTGGCATCTTCTCTTTGTCCCGGCAGCCACGCTGAACTGTGTCAAGGTGGCAAACACCTTTTTGTGTGTAAAGCACCTCCTCCTCTTGTGCACTTTTGTCAGTGATATTGCTGCTGCTACTGGGCATTTCTTAGTCTGTTGCTGTTTACTTTCAGTAAATTGTTATCTCAACCCACAGTCTTTGCCTTTGTCCCTCTCCTGCCAAAGATGGGGGAAGGGAAAGAAAGTGGCTATTTGGAGTTTAATTTCTGCACACTGTGTTCATGGAGTATTATACAATACAGGGTAAAAAGAAAAGGAAATAAAAGTACCTTCGGGTAACAGGGTAACCTCCCCTGAATAAAATGTCATCTGCTAAGAGAGCTGACTCATGTTTGCAAATGGGGAAATCAGCTTATTGAGCACCACAGAGATGAGCTTAGTTTTCCTCTGTTTCTGCACTAGGCTTGCACAAATATTTTGTTAATGATTGCTTGAAATTTAAATGTGCTCCTGTTAGTGCAAAACTAGTCCTGATGGAGAGGGTGTTATAAATGGAGATTATCACCTTTATTTCCCGCACATTTTCTAGAAAGTTAAATTACGCTGATAAATCAGCATTGCTAAACAGGATATAAACTGCTGATTCAACTGATTGGTGCTAACATTTATCATCATAACTAGAGATTACATGTCATGTATGCTTAGACAGGAAGCGATATTTTCTGCAGAAAAAGAAAAATGCAAATAATTCTTTCCAAAAAAAAGGGCAGAACATCAGAAAGCTCCACAGAAAATGCTCTTACAATGGTACAGGATTGCACACACAGAATCTTGTCATATGAAAATAACAAGGACAAAACTCAGGAAGATGATGATTTGCAGCAATGTGTACTTGTGATACCACACACCACTCCTCTGTGTGCCTTGCCAGCTCTAATGCTTTGACGAGCCTGTGCCAACAATAATGATACTCAAGTGCAAGCATGTGATGGCTTGATGGTCCCAGGAGCTAGAAGGACTAGGACGGAAACTAATGAATAATGAAGAGTTAGAAGATTTTCCTGCTGCAACTCTTGAGCATTAGATGATGTCACATAGCAAGTGAAACAATACACTCTTAAGCCAGAGACAGAGAACAGATTGAAGCATAGCAAACTGCATTTTTAATGGAATGGTAATTAAAACATATAAATATTTAGGTTAAATGTTAATTCACAGCAACCTTACTACACAAGCCAACCTATCCAGATGTTCAGTCAAACTACCACTGAACTTGATCATTCCACTAGAGAAGTTATGAATAAATTTTAATATCATGACAGTACTTGAAATAAGAAAAAATATTCTAGAAGAATATTAAAGAGAACCTTAAATACATGATAGCCTGTATAATAAGAAAAGGGATATATTAGAATAACTTTTCCCACCTCAATACACAAAATGTATCATCTAATCAGCTTTGATGGATGACTTAGAGGAAAGGCATGTGGAAGTAACATTGCAAAAATGGTTACAAGCATCTATATATTTGGGAAATATGTCAACATAAGATGGTAAGTGTAGCAATTTCATTGACAGTTGCTTTCACAGATCTTCAAAGCAGGTGAAAGCAAAACACAGTAATAAAGATCAAGAAACAAAGATAATGTTTCTTGATGATTTACCTGTACAGCTGCTGGCAATGACTGTCTAGATACAGACAGCAAAGAAGTAGTTCTAGGCTGGACCTAGAAATCATAGTGGCAGTCTTCCCTCCTAGCTATGCCCTAATCCTGATTCCCAGACAGCACAGGTGATAAGTTGACATAAAGAAGACATAAGTTGGCTAAAGAAGAAAATATTAACAAGAAATTATGCTTTTCCAGCAGTGGTAAATAGTTACATTTTTATCTGTCATATAATAGTCTTAAATAATTACTTGAATGAAAGCTCTGGAGATTCCATCATTCAGGAAATTTTATGGGACTGCACAAACTTCATTGTTATAACAAACAGCACTCATAATTAAAAAATGTTCTGATAACCCTGCAAGGGCTTTCATAATGACAACTGCAAGAGCAAAATAAAAGTCTGAGAGAATATCTATGATGTCTCAGTCGCTGGTACATAGGCAGGATGCCTCATCCAAATGGGAACATGAAGATACACATTGTATTAAACTCACTGGACAAGAATTGATCTCATGGATGAACATCCTTTTCATCATCCATAACACATCACCCATGTGATTAAAGCTCTACTGTTCCTTTTTAAATCAGATGTTTTGCCAAATACTGCAGCCCAGTATCATCTGCTGTTACCTTCATTAATTCTGTGTCTGAAATTGCTTTCACTGACTGCCTTTTGGCACCTGGGAGTTTAGAGAAAAAGCACTTCCAGCTGGTCTCTAGGTTGGAAGGCACCTGCCTCAATGCTGATGGCATTCCAATCACAATAAGACGGATATTCAGCTGCATTTTGCTCTGGAGACATTTTAGGAAGCAATTCTGGCTACTGAACAAATCAATGTTTTTGAGGACAGAAACCGGATTAGATAAAATCCATATGAGAAGTACTTCAGCTGAAAGATGTGTGCCTACAGGTAAATGGAAAAGGAGCATTCAGTCCTGTTTCCTTCTTGGGCAGCCCAAACTACTCACAACATAATTAGTAAGACCTTGTAGGTGTCTGAATGCAAGAAGTCAGGCCAGACTATACAGCTTGGTCTTCTGATGTTAAATTTTTTAAATCCCATAAAGTCTGTAGTTTAGGATGAGGAACAGTGATTGAAGCTCTGGGGTCCCCAATGTAAGAGGATGCGGCCTGCTGGAGTGAGTCCAGAGGAGGACCACAAACATGATCAGGGGGCTGAAGCACCTCTCCCAAGAAGAGAAGGTAAGAGAATTGGGGCTGCTTAGCCTGGAGTAGGAAAGACTCTGGAAAGACCTTGTAGCACTTTATGGTACCTAAAAGGGACCACAAGAGGAGAGGGACTTTTTTATAAGGACATGGAGTGTTAGGACAAGGGGGAATGGCTATAAATTCAAAGAGATTAAGTATTAGGATGATCCCTGGAAGTGTTCAAGTCCAGGCTGAATAAGGCTTGGAGCAAGATGATTTAGTAGATGTCCCTACCTGTGGCAAGGGGGTTTGAAACTAGATGGTCTTTAAGGTCCCTTCCAACTCAAGCCATTCTATAATTCTATTAATCCATTCTCAGCTGTCTCAGGTGCTTTTTTGTCTTCAAGTCATGGAAAAGATAAATAGTAGCTGCAAATTTTAGCAGATCTGATAAAACAATTAAAAAAGGAAGAAAACAACCTAGACATTAGCACTACTGCTTCACCTGCCTCTAAACATAGAATATTAACTTCCATGCATCTGTTTATACCAGCAATAGTCAACATTTATGAAATTTATAGAAAAAAAATGTTAAAAGAATTCTTAGAACAACATTTCTGGTGAACAGGAAATAGAGTAGTTATTAGTGTTCAGAGTAAAATATAGTTCCATATCAAAATATGTCCAAGTAATGGGATCCATTTTAAGTTCTAATAAATACTGCCTCACAAACCTATGACATTAACCTTACTTCTGAGACATGCCAAGAAAGTACATGATGGAGTTATGGAAAATGTCCTTCAATTCAATGGTCAGCAGTGCAATCAGTAAAGTTAATAGTGACTTTAGGGTTCAGAGTTTCAGAAGGTAGGCAGGTGAATATGAGGCAGAATCATTTCCAACAGATCTCATCCAAAATTAAAAATTTATCATTAGGCTTAACTTGATTCTTTCACTATTAATGGAAAATAAACAATTGTCATCCTTTTTTTTCATTGCATTTTTTTTCTGACCATTCATTTGAAAAGATCTATCAGAGCCTAAAAAAACCCATTAATTCCTTTTTCTACACTCCAGAAACTATTTTGAGATCTATATGAAACACAAATAATTTGCACCTAACACATGTTCTGCTTATTGCTACAGGTTGAACAGAGTGTTGAAATTAAATGTCAGATCTACTGAAGCTGCTGCAAATTTTGTTTCAATTTCCAACCAGAATAAGAGACGAAATCTTTTGAGCATTTTCAAAAATGGAACTGCATTGCAAAAGAGGGCTGTGTATTTTTGTCTGTCACACTCAGTTGCTTAGCATTTGGCTACTGGCCTGGATTATATCAGAATTCAGCTTCAAATCCCTGTTCTCCTTCAATCACAGCATTATTGTTTATCCCAAACCAAGCAAAGTTTCCTAGACTCATACTCTTGGTACCCAATTTCCTGTTTTCTTGTCTATAACAAATTATCCTCAAAATCTAGCAGAAACAAACAACCACATAAAATATTTCACCTTTGATAAAACAGGCTATATTGCCATAACCCATTAAAAAAAAAAAAATCTTTCCAGACCTATTCACAACAGCGTGTTCCTGGCTGGCTGCCCAAAACTATTATCATTCTATTAGTATTGTTTGTTTGTCAGATTTCATCCAGCTAACACATGCTAGAACTACAGCTGTCCTGTCTACATTTGGTCTTTAAATATCTATTTTATTATTTTTTCTTCTGCTTCTAAATGATGAAAAGATGGAAAAAAAATCTCTCCAGTATAAAAATGCATTAGATGTGCAATATTGCTCTTGAGAGAATGTGAACCCTTCACTCTACTGGAAAGAGGGAGCAGGGTAACATCTTAAGAAATAAAGTACATCATGTTAGCTCAAATTTTACTGAAATCTTTACAAAAATATCTTTATTTCACAGTCCTAAACTGTGAATTAATGATTTGTTTATTTCTTCATTTTCTGGTTTCAAACCTAAGGAAGAAATCCCAGATTTTTCAGGCTAAAACAGGTGACAGGCTCATTATGCAATGTAGTAATACACGAAGTCACTAATTATTCTACATGGAACAGCATAGCTCAGAGACGACTTATCAGGTCCTGGGAGCAATACCCCATCACTAATTCTGTACTCAGCCTGGGTTAATTTGCCTTTTCTTTCAGCTCTGTAACTTTTCTGATATCTCAGCACTGCATGCTGCAGTTACACTCCACCAGAGGTGCTTAGAGAGTAGTCTGACATGAGTCACCTGGAACTGTACCTTTAATACTGGATAAGAAGAGCTATGCTACAGAAATCAAGGGCTTGCTGGAGGGGAGATGTTGAAAAAAAACTGGTAAAAAATCAGGGAGCTTTTTTTGCCAACAGACATTGCCAGCAAAATAAATTCTGCTTGCCCAGCAGCAAGGGCAACTTGGGTTACATTGCCACTAAAAACCTTCAGCAGAAATGTCAATCACAATTATTATTATAATATATTTGGCATTAAAATGTCAAATGTGTCGTTGATCCTCCTCCAAGAAATAACCAAGATCACGCATATTTTATGCATATTTTTTTAATCTGCGGTCAGCACTGATTTTAACAAGATGCTCTGGATGGGAATCTACATGTACAAAACCTTTCAGAAACATATGCAGCTAGGAAATGCTCATGCAGATGTATTCAGACAACCTAAATCACAAAACTGTCAACTTAAAGCTGCATTCTGTGTTTTTTAATCTGGAAGAGGTTGTAAAAAAATCTAATGAGGCATTATAATCTACTCTTATGAAATGAAAAATGTCAAGCAGCCTTGGTTCAAGCACAGTTACAAAACAACAATCCCCTCTCGAATGTCACCGAGGAAGGGGAAGAAGCCATGGATCTTTCCCTCCAGTGCTGATGGCTGCAGGACATGACCTAATTGTTGCCTGAGGGACCCTCAATGTGTTTTTCTCAATACCTATGCCTTGCAGGTCACTTCAGCAGTTACTATTAATTTAATAAGCGTTTCTTTATGCCTGTATTTGATTTTAAGTACAGTACTTGCCCCTGGTCTTTGAATGCATGCTGGGTACAAAGCATTAAGATTATCTACACCATTTAAGATTATGCACACTTCAATTAGATCTCTCAGCCATTTTTCCTTAGTTGCTGCCATCGCCCTAGTTCCTGCAGGCTGAAAACTGAATGTTTTCTCTAGACCTCATTATCTTTTTTGTCACTTACTCCATGAAACTGTTCACTACGATCCCATCTATTCCTGAAAATAATCCTTATCAACCTGGTCTTCTTACAATATTTTCCATAATTTATGTCCATCCAGGTAAGATAGAAATGGAACTAAATCACTTCATATCCATATGCAGTACTAAAGCCAATGTACCCTTAATTTTTCACATGCAAGGGAAAGCTTTGTGTTCAATCTTTGTCACAGAGCCAGGAAAGTGCTTGAGAATGTAGTTTAATTTTAAATATTTCAATAGTTTTTATTGATTTGAGAGAAGGAACTCATATATGAAAAGTCAGACGTGCATTAGAGTTCGGTACTGCTTATTAGTTTTGGAAGCTGCTTTAAGTATCATCTCTCCTAATTCAATCTCATGTATTTCATTATTTATTACTCACTTCTATGTGCAGTGAATCAATTGAGATTATTGAAGTCACTTGCCTCTTCTCAGCTCCCTCATTTATGACACAGTGTTTTCTGAATTGCCGTTTATTTTTATACAACATTTCTGACCAAGTTGTTAATATTTGTGTGGGGAGAGTTTCTTTATTTTGTTGGGTTTTTTACCACATAATGGCTTTGTCTACTTGGTCTCAACAGTTTACTGACTTGGCCTTCTATTATTTTGGGTACTACTGAGTTATTTTGGTCTTTTTCAAATCCTAGTCTTGGACATATTCCTGAAAAATGTGAATTTGTCTGCTATTTTTACTGCCTCTGCATGGGACAAACTCATGATGGTACAGACAGCAGGGAAAATGGAAAGCATCTGTGATAGGTGACCAGTGCAATTCCAGATCTGAAAATATAAACTGTTCATATTCACCTGGAGATTCAGAAATTAAATTGGTTATGTGTATTGGTTATTCTGAGGAATTATACTTTATTTTTTAGTAATATAATTTCACTATGAATTTTGAAGTACCTCCTGCAGTTAAAATAATGTCAGCTTTATCAAAAATACATATATCAAGAGATGCACTAACAACCAATGCACTGTACATCTGGACGAAAAATAAAATAAGATTTGTTATATTCACTGTCTGTTTTACAAGCAGGTTATTCAGAAATTCTCTGAAGTTGAACAGCTAAATTTCTTAAATGAACATCGAATTTATTTTTCATCCTTTAAATATAACTACTAAAGAGAACTACATCTTTGAGACAACTCCAGGTATATTTTTTACACTTATCCCATAAGAGAAGGTAAACCTCAAGTGACAGACTACGTGATAGAGCTGTAGTAAAAATGAAGATACATTTCCTAATGTGCATACGATGCCTTTGCAGCTAGTTCGCAGGAACCACTAGAAATGAATGGGGCATTATTTTCTTTTTTTCTTTTCTTAATTTGTTTAGCATCAGATTCATCCAGTTTACTATCCATAAGTTACTGGATTTGACAGATTTTGTTTCTAGAGACCAATAGTTTATTTATTCTCCAGCTTCCTGGACTCCTGGTTTTTCCCTTATAGAGAAATTCAGATTACTCTGAGCAGAAAAGCATATCCCAGAGTACAGATAAGGAGTGATCAGAAGGCAGTCAGCTTGAATACAACCTCTTGACCCATTTCAAAACAAAATTCTGTAAATAAAAATGAGGGAGGAAACACTGTGAAGAAATTACCAACAGCAAGGAACGCATAAGATGCCATGAGATAGACAAGAAAAAACAGGAGAGGTGCTGTTCACAGCACAGTAACACTCATTGTAGGGAAAAAAAAAAAAAAAAAAAAAAAAAAAAAAAAAAAACAAAAACAGTCAAAACATGGACAGACAGCATGGGCAAATGAGGAAAAATGAAAAATCTGTGTCACGTGGACATCACAGACTGAAAGCAGAGGATAGCATGTGCTTTCCAAGACTTAAGTTTATGTGAGAAATTTTACGTCCCAGTATATTTAAAGAAGTGTAAAACTTCAAATTTCATGTGATTTATATTGGTATGTCATAACTTATATTGACTTGCTGAGGGTAAACCTTAAGATGAGATGAATCACTCCCTAGAAGCATCTGCTACTAACTACTGTAGGCACCAGTGGGAGACTACAGTGACTCTATCAGATGCAGCCACCTACATTGCACTTGGTCGAATGAATCCCACAAAAATTATCAGACCTGTATAGATATTAAAACATGTGAGGAAGCAGTGAGCCCCCTAGAAGACACCTTGACCTCCTAACTCCTGAGGATTTTTAGGTATTTGATCTCTTTAAAAGGTTAAACTAAATGGTTAGTAAATATGACAGTGCCTTAATTCTTCAGAAATCATAGTAAAGGAAAATACAGATGTCACAGAATTTTCAAGTGGTTCCATATCTTCACTGTAAATTTCTTGCCATAGTGCTAAGACTTTAGATAACTGAATTCTCACTGCAATTTCTCTTAGCTTTAAAAGTACTTGGAAATTCAGGTCAGGTGTTTCAAAACAGTTTTAACCTTGTTCTTACCACATATTTCATCATAGAATAATACTTCCACTTGTGCATAAACTATCCAAAGCAGCTGATGGGTCAGCTGCTTACTTTGTTGAGTAAGAGTTGCCATTTGAGCCAGTGATTTTTTGTAGTGCCATTAAGCACGTAATGCCACACCAACATAACCTCCCTCTATGACCAACAATGTAATTTACCTTAAACCTCAAGCAATGGCCAAATAAAACAATGTCCTCATACTTTCAATTGCTCCTTTCAGGACTTTGTACATACATCCACACAACCAAGGCTGCAGCTGGACCAAGACCCTGTGTCTTGGTTTATGGAACCGAAAATGTGTATTCTATTTCATCTGTTGAAAGCAGTTGGGGAGATGTTTTTTTTTATCTCTTGTAACTCTGGGAGGAGGGGGGTGGATGCCCTCTGATAATGTGCCAACTGTTAAAACCAGGTGGGGCAGTGTTTCTTATCTCTTTCACTGCCTGTCCTCCCTCCAGGGGGGTATTTTCTGCTAATGGGCCATTAAGGCTCACCGATGACATGACACATTCCATCATCCCATTGTAAGATGCCCCACCCAGTGGGGGGAGCCAACCATTCCTACCTAAATAAAAACTGAGACGCAGGAACACAAGGTATCTGGTTCCACTGGATTCCTGGAGGAAGACTGGACCCTTCTCACCATTACTGGACCCTTTTCCTTCCAGGATCATCTCTGATCCAACAGAACCACATCTGCCACTCCAGGACTTACTTTTGGACTGCTTCCAACACCCTGACCAACAGGGTGTCAGGTTGTAACTCTGACTCTGTCAGGGTTTCCCAGGATAGTTGTTTGCTTGCTTGCTTGCTTTTTTTGTACTACTACATTTGTATTTTTTTTTTAATATTCCTAGTAAAGAACTGTTATTCCTATTCCCACATCTTTGCCTGAAAACCCCTAATTGCAAAATTATAATAATTTGGAGGGAGGGGGGTCTACATTCTGCATTCCAAGGGGAGCTTCAACTTTCCCTGGCAGATACCTGTCTTTTCCAAACCAAGACACCCAACTGCTGCATGGAGTTCTCACAGTCAGCCATGGAGGTAAAGCACTCACTCTCTGCTGTTCATTTTCTGCAAGTCCTGCTTGACCAAAGATAAGTGCAACAAGAAATATATTTTAAATTACTAAATCAACGAGAAGAGGCAACAACTTTAACCAAACCCTTTCTATACTAAATTACAAGGCTCTGTAGCAGAAGCAATGGGGTAAAATTGAGGGGGAAAGACACTGGACAGATACTGCAAACAAATCCAGTGATTTTTGGTTTGGGGATTCAGAAACCTAGTTGATCTGTCCCTTGCCTGCCTCTGCAGCAATCCCTCTTTCCCCAGCCTCACCACGTTCCACTAGGTGTTCACCAGGATCCCCTGGGCCTTTACTGGAATGAGGTTTTCCAGCCAAACACCCAGCCTGTACAGTTGAGTACTTGGGGTTTCTTCCTCCCCAAGGGCAGGACTTGGCATTTGCCTTTGCTTGGCTTTAGAAGAGTTTGCTGGTCAAGACCTCCAGCCTTCTGACATGCCAGCGGAATGGCAGCACAACCCAATGGTACATCTGGTGTACCAACAATTCATCCTACTTTTTTCACACCTGCAAATCTGATGAGGGTCTACCCTACTCCAAGTGATTACTGAAGATGTTACACTTCTTGGCCCCATTACCAACCCCTGTGGTCTAAATACAAAATAATATATTCTAAATGCTTACATGCATACTTGTTTGTCATCTTCTCAAAATATTCTTGATTAAAAAAAAATTAAAACTGAAAAATGCCACCAGTGAAATAAAACAGTCATAAAGATGCCTTTCAAGAATGACTAAGGTGCAGTTGCAAGTTAAAACTCTAAGAGAATATGTACAGTATATACCTCTATTTTCCCTTCTCTGACAACAAACTGATGGTAGAGGAAATACATTATTCCATCAGAATGATGCCCCCCACCTACTCAGAATTATACAGAAAGTATCTTCAGCTAATCCAAACTAACCATGTGCAGCCTCATCCTTTGCACAGTTTCTGTATATGCAGTTACTGTGCAGCATTCCAGGTTCAGGTAGCTGGCTTACTGTCTCATTATTTAAATGGCTGTCATTGAAAAAACAGTGTTACTTGAGCCACATAATTCCAACACATGATTTCACAAATGCAAATTCGCAAATCCTACAAATGCAGCTTCTGCACTCAGAAGCTGCTGTGCATCTAAGAGCTGTGGATAAGAGAGTAGCTTTAGATTTCACTTAAGATAATCAGCCATAAATTTGTTATCGCTTCACTCCTCTTCACGAAGGCTTGAGAGCTGACAGTCTGAGGAGATGAATGGGAAAATCCACACAAAATTCAAATTTGTTCATTCAAATTAATTCAATCAAGTTATTCACAAAGGAAGGCAAACACCTACGCAGGGATCCACTTTGCCCAAGATTTATGCTCCAGTCTGGAAAAGCTCAGAGCAATGGCCATACCAGGTCAAAGCAAAGATGCACATTCTTGCTTCCTTCACCTCTGTGCCTGCTCTCTCCTAGGTCTCTGTGCTCTTAGGTATCTGCTCTCAGCCACTGCTAGAGATATTTGCAAAGGAAACTCCCAGAAATTTGCAGCTCATGAATTTATTTGGATATTTCTGTTGCCTTTGGATTTAATATTCCTCACACCTTTTATTTTTCCCTTCCATGAATTTATCTAGTTCAGCTACTTTTTGAAGGTGAAATATTTGGCCCACATAATAATCCACAGCAGAGATGCACAGATTAAGTGAGCACAATTTACTTGAGGAACCAGGTCTTCCACTTGATTTTGAATCTGTTGCTTTCATGTTACATTTTGTGTTGCTTAGTTCTTGCTTAGAAAACAGAGTGCAGAAACTACTCTCGTAGTAAAAGTTCACAGGAGCTCATGACTGGCACCATTTTAACTGCCTGAGCAATAGTACTTGTTATCTTATTCTGTGTATCTGATAAGAAGGTCAGGATTGCAAGATCTGAGTATAGCTGCTTAGCAGCCCAGGTATTAGTAACACAGTTTTGGCAGAGACGGTGGAAATATTCCTTCTACAAACAAAAAGGTAGATATTCATGGGTAGATACTGGGTTTTAAACTGTTACAACCCTAGATTAAGTAGCAATTTTGTGCATCCAGTTGGCACTGTTAGGGGTGTTCTCATTACTGGACATTGGTTAGTGGTGAACCTGGAGGTGCTGGGATAACAGCTGGACTTGATGAAGAGGTCTTTTCCAACCTTAGCAATTCTGTGACTCTATGATATGCATGCCTTAGGACACCTGTGTAGCAGCATGGCATATAAAATACTGTAGGACAACTGGCCTATCCACTGACCTTTTATAAGCATACAGATTGAAGTCTTTAAAGGCTTATGGTTCATTACTAATTTATCCTATACTCACTGCAGCTTCCCAAAGAGACAACAAGCAGAGGGTGCAACTTGCTGGCACACTGAGCCAACTCTGGCAATTCTTAGTTGAAGCTAAATCTCTAGCCCTTGGGCAGCTTTCAATTATAATGAGATAGGAAATAGCATGGAATTGGTCCCAGGATAAAAATTTTATAAGTGATTCCATGAAAGTCCATCCCCACCCTCTGGCAATAGAGTATGGCCACGCTCAGAATCCAGCCCCCTTCTTTCTTGAAAATGCAAGGACAGCCGTAAACGATATTAAAAAAATTAAATAAATTCTCAAAACTAAGCTTGCCAGCAAAAATAACTATATGGACATTCTAGAGTTCCTCGGGTTTCATCTTGGCAATTAGATCTCACCAGAGCTGAGCAGAAATGGACAAAAGAGAAGATGCTGTGTGACTCCTGCATTTCAGGATGTGTGGCTGTTACATTTATTGCTGGGAAGGCAGCAATGCTTGCTGCCATTCAGCATTCCTGGCTGGTACAAGCTCTGTCAGGCATCCGGCAACGCTTGGAGCCGACACTCATCACCGACTTTGGGGTTCACAGCTGTTTACCAGCAGTTCCAGCTACTTGGTGGTGCTAGCAACAATTTATTTCACTTAGCAACACACGTTGGCATATGGGTGTTGCTTGTAATTTCTAAGGAGCTTTTTGCCAATGCTATTAGCTCACACAGTCAGCTGGGGTTATAGTAATGGGAGACTTAAGAGCTTTTAGGACCATTTCTCACAGTGGTGCCTAACAACAAAGAGTACCTTTGGCTACAGTCACTGTGCATACAAACATTCCCAACATGCTGGCAACTTTCCTAATAATAACCAAGTGCCTGATACTACCTACAGCTGTGGAAGCATTAGTCAGTGCTTCAGAACGCCACCGCTATGTCAACAACATTTTTAGAGTTTAACAAGTCGTTCTTACAATACCAGGAGATATTCTGCCAGAGCTCTGTGTTGCAGCTAAGTCCCCCAGCAGGGTATATTATCTCAGGCTCAGCACCGTGTGAATAAAGTCACAAAGGTTTTGAGCAAAGTGAAAATATTGAAAGCTACACCGCAGTGAACGCAGGATGCTGAGAACACAGACAGGATCTGCTTCTGAATGCTGGAAAATGTGTTTAATGCAGCAGAGAGACTGAGTAGAACATTTTAATTCAGACATCACTGTCATTAGTTGTGAAGGTATCTGTTCTGGGTTGTTTATTTTTGAATCTAAATTAAAAAAAAAAAAAAAAAAAAGGCAAAATGCTTTAAGCCTTATAAACCTGTTGTGGATTTGCTCCATGATGTCTCAATAAAGAGATGTCCAAGGAAATATTAGAGTGACTTAATTTTCAAAAGTAATATAATGTGAAAAATACAGGGTAATTCAATCCCTGAATCCTGTTATATAGAAGTATATTAATCCTGTAATATAGGAGTATATTTTTTCATTATTCCACTACAGATCAGGAAAAAAGACTGCCAAATCCTTCCTTAACTTCAAGTTTCACTATATTTGCAAATTCTGTAGGGGAAATTTTGGTTTATTTTTTTTTTATTTTTTGTATTGGCAGAAGACAAATTTTCTCTAAAATGAAGAATTCCAGTGAAATTGTTTACTTTAATTCTTCTTGATATAAAACGTATATTACATATGATTTCCTCATTTCATTTTGAAAATGGTTACACCTTTTCTTCTATAAGTCTTTGTTAACTTGGTTTGGATTTTATATGTTATACCCCTAAATATACGACATTAACACCAGTGCTTTGAGATGCATTGAGATATCTTACAAAAAGCATGGCTAAAGGCAATTTTGATTTACAAAACTTTAGACATATTGAAGGACACAATTGTAGTGCATAACTGACTGTTGTAAACTTATTTTTCTTTTTCACTGCTGACTTCATCGTAAACATAAAGGGCAAATCATGCTGAACCAGTCAGGTCATCCTTTTTGATAGAAAACAATCTTTGTATCTGAAGGTAAAACAAGGGGAGTGACACATCTCATTTTAAACAAGGTTTTTGACGCCATCTTAGGACATTTTGTAAGCAGGCTAACAAACATCCTAAGCAGACCGAACTACAATTCAGTTGTTATAAAACCAGTAGGAAGGTGCAAAAGAAAATTTGCTATGAAAATTTTGTATGACATCATACAGTTTATGCTGCTTACATACAGTCTATTCCAGCTGTGCAATCTTATGGACTGAATGATGAAATAACATGTAAACTACTACACTTGCAGATAACCGATAGGAGAGCATCCAAGATACATAAATGCAGTTGAATAATTCAGAACAATGGTAAATGCGAGAATTGCTCTGGAGAAAACATGATGAAATGGACTAAGATGAAATGAAAAAACCTTTATACATTTCAGAACAATGAAACCCACCACAATAAATAATAATTTTAAAAAGTTAAAACCCAACTTGTTAGTCTTGCATGGGGAAATAAAAAGATCTGAGCATAACAGATTTTCAGAGTTGAATGTAAATCAAGAATGGCATTCTGTGGGATGAAGGTCATGCTGCTTTGTATGAATAGGAGTGTTCTCCAGCAGGAGAGAAGTTTGTCCTCTGCTGCTGATGAATGGCAATACAGGGGCCGAGTCTAGAAACATATTGTTGTTATGAGTACCAAGCGGAGGCGGGGTCAACCATTTCTTTTGTGCTGTTTTCCAGAGCTTATGCACAAGATCAACACAAAGTTCCAGCTATCCAACTACTTAGAAGGAAAACACTTTCAGCTGGTGGCAAGCAGTCAGTATGATCTGACCACCACTATATAAAATTGGATCTTGTACATCAAGCCCCATTCCAGCAATTGCAGGATACCACACAGTAAGAAGAATCTAGAGAACATGTGCTCCAGTAAACCAAACCCACAGAATATTCCCTACACACTTCATTAAGCTGAAAATTTGTAGTGAAACCCCCTTTGACTCAGCAACGATGTGCCACAAAATGAGGACATAGAAAGATGAGAAACGCTGCCAATGCCCTTGACCTGCACAGAAACAGGGGATTTATTCTGTGAAACTCCTAATGACCTTTACTAGAGTTGTTGAATCTGGTGGCCCAACAGAGGCGAGGTTGCCCCAGCTGTGTGCCCCCGGGTCCAGCCGGTAGCAAGGCTGGGCAGGTATTCCACATACAGGGAATACACACATATCCATATATTCGTGCACATGCACACGTGTTTTCCCTGTATAAACACAGTTACAGAGTCTGCACACAGCCAGTAAGTATTCCCAATCTCTCTGCCCTCACAACCTCCCTTGATGTAGGTCATATCAGAGCTTCGCTCTTTGGATGTTTAGAAACTTTTTTAAAACCTTCAAATCTATGAATGTTGTACATGCATTTGCTCTTTGAACAGAAAGATAACGAGCATCAAAGCTATTTGGAAAATATTCATGTACTTTCTCATCATAATTTCACTAAACAAGTTATAACATCTTTCCCCCTGGAATCCCTCATTTTCTTATTCGTCTTTTTCGGGTTGTTCCTGTATGAACCATGTGAACATTTTGGCCAGATGTTTTGGCAGAATGTTCTGATTATTTAACGAGGTTTTACCCATATATTGCACCATGGTACTCATTGTGTCCTGTTCCAAACAAGAACCCCTTGCCATGACTAAACTTAAACATGTTTGCATACACATCATTCTGGTGTTTTACAGCCACAGGTGACTCAAGCCCTATGTCTATGGAAGAAATTTTTGTTACCAGTTTTGAAAAGCACAATTCTGCACAATGAATCCTTCCTGCACAACTACTCCTTCCAAAAGTACATCTTTCCTCTGTAATTCAGAAAAAAATCTCTTTTCAGCAATACAATATGTGTGAGCAGAAGGGAGGTGGAATATTGATATTCATTGCTATTATGGAGGAATGTAAATAATAGGGATGGTCTAAGCAATAGTTTATTTTGATATAAATCAGAATAATAATTTTTGCTCTTTAGCAATGGCCATAAATACACCAATGGACTGGTATGATTGGTGTGCCCTTTTAAACTTAAATTTATATGTTATATATATTTATATAGTATATATTGTATTTGTCTTTAATAAGTTTAGCTTTGTTAATATGCACTTAATCATGGTTCTAGGTAAGATTTCTTGACTTTACCTGATAAAAAAAAAAAGCTTATTTTCTCCCTCAACTTAATTGAAACACTGAGATTGTGCAGAAATACTAAAAATTGTTACTGTTGGAACAGTTTGGGGTGGGTTTTTCTTTCTGAATCTTTTTATTTTACTTTTTATAAATCTCTCTAATTTCATAGAATCATAGAAGAACTTTGTTAGGAAGGAACTATAAAGGTCTGGTTCCAACCCACACGTCCATGGCCAGGGACCATTCACCCACTAGACCAGGTTGCTCAAAGTCCCACCCAAGGACGGAGCTTCTGTGGGCAACCCATTCTAGTGCTTCACCATTATCACAGTAAAGATTTTCTTCCTAACATCTAACCTAAATCATTACCCTTTTAGTTTAAAACTGTTTCCCATTGTCCTGTCACCATTTGCCCACGTAAAAAGTCACTCTCCCCCTTTTTCTTCATGTCTGGAAGACTGCAATGAGATCTCACTGGATCTCAGATTCTCCAGGTTGTGCTCTTTCAGCCTGTGTTCACAGGAGAGCCTCCTGATCATCTTTATGGCCCTCTTCTGGACTTACTCCCACAGGTCCACAATTTGCCTGCTAATAATTTCCTTCAGCTGTGTAACCACAAGCAGTAGTCATTGAAGACTACAGAAGATACAACGCAAAGATAAATAATTTTTTTTACTAATTAATTACAAGTGACCAATTAGAGGATCCATCAATTGGATGTTCCAGCCTCCTGATCATCTTTATGGCCCTCTTCTGGACCTGCTCCCACAGGTCCTTCCTGATCAAATGTTCCAGCCTCCTGATCATCTTTATGGCCCTCTTCTGGACCTGCTCCCACAGGTCCACAATTTGCTTGCTAATAATTTCCTTCAGCTGTGTAACCACAAGCAGTAGTCATTGAAGACTACAGAAGATACAACGCAAAGATAAATAATTTTTTTTACTAATTAATTACAAGTGACCAATTAGAGGATCCATCAATTTCATTTTGTGGCACCAAATCAAATGGCCCATGTGTAAAATGAAGAGAGTGCTTCTTGAGGGGACAGAAAAAGAACTAGGCCATTAGGGTATAATCTGTCCATGCACAAGTTTTAGTGAGGATAAAGAGAAATCTGTCTAGCATTCAGTAGCAAAATCTGTCCTAAATTTGCTTAATTGCTTCATAAGTGCCATTGAGACAGGAAATGTAGCTGCTACTGCAGTAGAAGGGCAACGAAACGAAAGGCAGAGAAGGAAGATGGTTATTGAGTCTATTTTTAAGTATGAAAAATGCACTCGTGGAGTACAATGATGCAGACATTCAGACACACCAGAATGGAAATGTGAATAGTGCAGGGAAAGAATTGGCTTGTGCTATATTTTAAGATGATGACAGCCACCCCAGACCCATGGATTATAAAAACACAATAGATAAATAGGTTGTAAGGCTTAAAGGTTAGTAGAAGCACCCCACAGATAATATTTTATGTGTAAAATATGCTTTTGAGAATTTTATATTACATTGCAGTTTTAGAACCAGAGGGCTACTGTCCTGTGTGTTCACATAACTTAAAAACTACCAGTACTTTCCTGAGGTCCTGTTAGCTGGAGAAACAACTGAATGTACTGACAGTGGCCCTTCTAAATAAAAACCATACACTCTTCTATGTCCTATTACAGTGCTTTTTTTAAAAGCACTCTTTCAAGAGTACTTTTACTCTCAGGTAGCCTCAGAAGAGAAAATGTATCTTTTTTCTTTACTCACGACAGGAGAAAGATCACTGTAAAGTACACCAGGATCTGGCAAACCACTGGTATACTGGTAGTTCTGAACTCACAGAAACATTAAGGTTGGAAAAGACCTTTAAGATCATCAATTCCACCAGTTAACTCAGCACCATCACCACATCCACCACTAAACCATGTCCCCAAGTGCCATACCCACACACTTCTTGAACACTTTCAGGGATGGTGATTCCACTACCTCCCTGGACAGTCTGTTCCAGTGCCTGCCCACCCTTTCAGTGAAGAATTTTTTCCAATATCCAATTTAAACCTTCCCTGGCACAACTTGACACCATTTCCTTGTGTGCTGTTGCTTGTTACCTGGAGAAGAGATAGACCCCCACCTGGCTACCACCTCCTGTCAGGTAGTTGTAGAGACTGATAAGGTGCCACCTCACTCTCTTTTCCTGCAGGTTAAACACCCCCAGCTCCCTCAGCCATTCCTCATAAGACTTGTTCTCCAGACCCTTCACCAGCTCTGCTGCCCTTCTCTGGAAATGCTTCAGCATGCCAATGTCTTTCTTGTAGTGAGGGGCCCAAAAATGAACACAGGATTTGAGGTGCAGCCCTACCAGTGCCGAATACAGAGAAACAACAAATTAATAATGATGCTGAGGGGGAAAAGGATTAAAGTAGGGTGTTCAAAAGTGAGCATGTTGCAACTGAACCTGCAGAGGGACTACGAGTTCCCATCGAAGAAATTTGATGAGTAGCATTTACCTGGCATTTTCATATTAAAATGTTATATTCACATTAACAGATGACTAGAAGAAGACATTTTAATGAAACACTCATTTTCATATCTTTTTTTTTGTTTCAGCAAGTTTAATGTTTGTATGATGTTAATAACTGGAAAACAAGTTTTTCAGAAAGCAGAGGAATAAATAAAAAGGTCACACATCCTCCTCCCACACTGATAAAAAGCTTGTATCAATCATTATTAGCTGAAATTGTGACCCAATTAGACTAGTACAAATCATGCCAAGCTATGATGGCAGAAGTGACTGATGAACTTTGCCACAGAGCTAATCCTCCCCCGGGAATGGATGGATGGGCATGGCTCTGAGGCAGTGTACATGCCAGTGAAGCGTGTCCAACTACATTTCAAAGGGACATTTAAACAAAGAGAAACTGTCTACTAAAGACAGGCCACAATCTCTCTGTGGCTATAGCAAAATGTTTCTCCTGAGTGGTTTACAAGGGATGAATTGTGAGTGGCATTAAAAAAGCCAAGTATTTATCATTAACAGAAATATTACCTGAAAGAAGCCATTTTAGCAGGTAACCTATTGCAAATTCTGTACCACTGCAGATGGGAGGTAAACAAATCAAGTTTATCAATAACAAACCATCAGTAATTTTTATAGTACTACCAATATCAAGCATCTGAAAACCCACTTCTTCCCTTCTTCAATTAAAATAACATTAAAAAGCAAACACAGAGACATATCTTTTTTTTTTCCTTGTTCTATAAGGTTCATAGTTTAAACCTGACCTACTTATTTAAGAGGAAAAAAAAAAATCCCAAGAATTTAATTTTGCAGGGAGGATGGAGATTCATTGTATAACAACAACAATGCAGGAATCGAGGTGTTAAGTAAAACTCTAAAAATCAGAAATGTTGCAGCTAAATCTTGAGGCACTGACAGCTCAGTCCATGCCTCCAGGGCCAGTGGCAGCTAACAATGAGGGGTTGAAAATGAAGGAGTTTGTGTAGAAATGAGAATGTGATGGCATGTACCCACCAACCAGCTTGTGGGTGATGACTCAACTAAGTTTGTTAATCACTTACTAAGAATAAGTCCCTAATTAACAAGCTAGTGTGAATGTGAATTTTGGCTTTCCAACAGTCACCAAATTACAAACCTAATGTCTATATTTGAATAATAATTTAAAAAATAAAATGTGTTGGTCTTTTTCCTCTTAGATAAGTAATAAAATTTAATTGCAAGTTAACCCCTATCTTTCCAAATAATTTGCCAAGATTTCAGAGAGTTATCTTACTGAAATGAAAAAACAACCTTCCATGGGTAGCATCCTATTTGTGAGCTCACTGAACCAGTAGGTTGAATCCTGCAGGGTTGGCAGATAAGGGTCTGCTTCCTTCACACCTCCCCCAAACCCTACATCAGTGGCTCTTTCAGATTCAACCACAAATTATTGTCATTTCAAAACAATTCTAAGTCCTGAGGTAGCAAAAAATCACAGCAAAATGGAAAACCCTCAGTCAGGAACGATTCAGTTTCTCTTCCTTTGCAGTGTTCTCAGAAATGCTGCCATGCTTTGGGAGGCTCAGGAGAAACAGACAACTGCTATGCCTTCAGACTAGCAGTTCCTGATCCTGTTGTGCCAGTACATGGCACAGAACACAAAAATGGCCTTTGGCTTTCAGCAGACAGCACATGGGAGGAGTCAGGCACCTCAGGGAACCCATTTGTTTAACTGTCAGTAGCCAGAGGGAAATGACAAGCAGGAAAAACAGGTATGTTACTTTGCCTTTCTGCCCAGGTTACAGCTATCCTCTGTAAGGATAGCCTAGATGTCAGGATTCTCAGGATGTATGCCCCTCTTTAATTCCAAGTATTCTCACCTTCCCCTTACACCATCTGGGATATCACTGTAATGACAAGACCACAACTGCATCAAGGAAGGGTGCACTGCAGCAGAAAGGTCATCACAAGCCATGCAAGGCTTCACACCTCCCTTTCCTGGCCCACTCTGCTCCTCTTTTTATGTCTTGGAAGAAATTGTGGAAGCCACTGATTCCACAAGCCTGTCCACACTGATGTGGTGGACACTTTCACAGCATGACTTCTAGTCACAGCTGTCAGGAGATTTATGCAAAGTCAGTTTTAAGCAGGGGCCACATGCGACACCTCTCAGGTCACAACAGTTCAGGCCACTGTACAAGCAGCAATGTTGGTGCTAGCAATAAGTAGGGAAATACCAACCAACTGTTCATAGAAACTCCTTGAAAATCCAGCTTCTACAGCTTTTGTTTTAGGTGATCAAAACCTTCCTACATCCAACATGAGATGCACACGCTATGCCATGTTTGAATTATCCCATAAAATTGTTATTACCAGTTGTTTCATATCATTATTTGGTTTCTGTTGCCTTGGAGGGTCTATCAGTTAACTGGTTATGTCAAGGACAAAGAGAGAGGCTTGGCTGCTAGCTCTCCACTTGGTTTGCCACGAGCACTTCCATAGCAGCTGCTGTGATCCTGAAGCTAGAACCATTAACTCATGTGGTGATTAAGCAGATTGAGGAAAATGGTAACATCATACTCAGCAGGACACACACTAACACATCTTCCACTGGAGGATTTCAGTCATGACTGCAATCCTTTTCTTTGGCTGAGAGAAGTTTGGGAGGAACACAGAATACAACATTTCCTGGAAAAAAGTTACCTGACATTTCTAATATCACTAGAATGAAGTTTAAGCTTATTTTTGTCCACTTTATGTCTCAGGTACTATCAGAAAAACCCTAGAGATTCCAATATAATAGACTCAGAACAGATCCATGCAGAAATGCATGTGTACTGTCAGAATAAAAGCTACAGACAACACCGCCTGAAAAAATTGCTAGAAGAAAGCTGACTTTTTTCCACCTACTGGAGGAATGAGAAATTAAATGAGACACAGGAGGAAGAAATTAAATGATAACCCAAGAACCAGGAGAGTATGAGAAGAATACTATCTGATTTAACAAATTCTGTGCAAGAGTAAAGATGGAGTAAAGAACCTGTTGTTTTGCCAAGAGGGATTTGTTTGTATTTCCTTGCCATGAATGGAACTTCGTGCAGCACACAAAGCAGAAATTGTTTGGGAGATAATCAGAAAAATTAATTCCTAAAGAATATAAACCAATGATTGCAGACTTCCTGTTAAATTAGGCTAGAGGTTTAAAAAAGTATTTTTCTATGATGGAAAATAATAAAATTATACATATGCATCTACAAAACAAAAGAAAAAGCTCAGAGAGAGCCTTTAGACATACAGGAATAAGAAGGAATGAAATCAGGTACTGGAGAACAATGTAACAGGAGCAAGTCAGAGAATCCCAGTGGGCTGGAAGGGACGTCAGCTCTCCTGGCAGACAGACTGCTCTGTCTCCTTAGACAGTCTGACAAACCATAAAGTTGGGAAGTTGTTTCCTTCTCACTGCAGTGGTAGAAAGATCCTGCCTCTGCTCTCTTCCTCCTGACAGTTCCTTCATGCTGGAAGCCTCTCTGCCTTCTTCCTTCTGACTCTTCCTTGAACAACTTCAGGTCTTAAGATCTTTCTTTGCAGGTCAGCCTTTCTGGACCAAGGATTATTCTCATCACTCGCCTCTGAACACGAAACCTACAAGTGTCATGCCCAGTTGTGGACTCAGGCCATGCAGGACTGGGTGCTTATCCTATCACCACATTTCCCCTTGTACTTCTGGTGGTCAGAGAGCTGAGCTAATTCTTTGGGATTTATGATGTTGTTTGCTTTACAAAGGTAACAACAGGGTCAAAATTCAAGCATTCCTTGGTGATTCAAGCTGTACTAATTAGCTGAACACGGAATAAGAGAGCTGAAAATGTTCATGAACTTGTTACATTTCTGGACCCCTCGAGGATATTCTTGCATATTTCTTCAAAAGCCAGCACTTTCTTGATGTTTGTTGGCATTTTTGTTTCCAGTTTTAAGTGCTTCACATTCCAGAATTGCCTCTCATGGCAGAGAAAGTGGCAAACCAGAGAAAACTACTCAGTGGCCTCTTCTCAGTAAGCAAAGCTAACTCAGAGGGACAGGGAGTGGAATTCTGAAATTCTGTCTTTATCTTAAATGTAGGATTATCACTTTAACTATTTAATAGCCTTTGAACACAGATGATACACATTAAATCAACAGACAGCACTGGGTAAAGAGAGGTAGTAAGCAAATTAAAGCTCAAAATTAGAACTAATAAGCAAAATCTCAACAAAATGAAGCAGTAGCTTGCAACTAAATCAGGAATTCAAATGAAATATGGGCAAGCTATCAAATTTTCAGGCAAAAATAATCACCTGCACAAACATAAAACAGGAAATTAGTATTTTTGCTGAAAAAACATTGGTTCAGCTTAGGGAATAACACTTTAATGAGGCTGTGGACCAAAGACAGTATGTCCAGAGATGAACATGAGAAAGGACCAGAGGTTCAGAAAAAACAACTTTGGACCAGAGGTTCAGAAAAAACAACTTTAACAAAAAATTGGGTTTAAACCTTGCTGGAAAGAGGGGATCTAATAGAAATGTTTAATACAAAAGCCTTCTTTCATAAATGCAGCAAGAATAATCTTTACTCTTTTTCAAAAACAAAGAAATAACTAGTTCAGTTCACAACAAGCAAAATTCTGTTTAGACATGATGAAAAAAAACCGGGTAACCAAGCACTGCAGAAGGCCAGTTGCACAATCACCATTTCAGAAAGCTTTAAAATCAGATTAGTAAAAGAACTTTGCCAATAATAATACAGACAAAATTTCTTTAACTAAAGTCTTTTCCAACTAGGATTGCTATGGTGACAAGATAATGATTGCAGATTTTTTTTTTCCTCTATTCTGATTAAAATATATACAGAAATAAAATTAAATTTTATTAAAGAGCAAATATTCCACTGGATATATAGTCCCAGCAGATTGCAAAATTAATAAGAAACTGAAGTGCCCAGACACCATAAAACTCTTGGGGTTTTATGATGAAGGGAATCCTGTGACTACTTCTATCTTTGAGGCCTGTGCCTCTAAGTTCAGGTTGATCACTAACCCAGACTGAAAATATTGTTTCATACCTATGCTCTAATTAATGTCCCATACAGACTATCATAAGCCCTTTCTTAGAGCTGAGAAGCAAACACTGTGCTATCTTTAGAAAGAGAAAAAATTGAGAAAGTGTCAAATGAATAGAAACAAACATACTATATATGAATAGAAAGCTAAATAAAATAATTTTGACTGATTGCAGTCTATGTCTGATGTAAAGTAGAAAGAGCACAAAAAAGCCCCCTCAATTGCCTACTTTTCCACTTCAATATATTGTCAGAAAGCCAGAGAAATACTCTTTTAAAATTTAAATGCCAGATAAATGAAGACTTATATTTTCATCACTTTCGTTTCTAAGCATAATCATTTTGACAGCATAGGAAGCAAGATATAACTTCATCAGTTTAGCTAATTTCTATAAAAAATATATATTTTGTTTTCCTCAGCAGTGGAAGCCCACACTGAATACAGTTTACAATCTATCTTTGGGCAGTGCTTTGGCAGCATTCAACTAATTATGTCTTATCTATGTTTTATTTCTGTATCACTAGGTAAGCCAAACTACTTCTAAAGGAACTGAATATTTACAAATACATGCAAAAAACCACCAAAAAACAAAAACCAACAAAACCCAAACCCCCACAAACAAACAAACAACCCCTAAAATTTTGCAAATATAGGCAAAAAAAAATTAAAAAAGGTCTGTTTATGATGTATACCAACAGAAAACTCTGAAAACATGCAACTACCAAAATCATGGTATGGCAGATTTTATAGAAATACTTTTTTATTATAGATTTTATAGAAAGCACTTCTGCATCTTAGCAAAGTAAAGGCACATTCCCTTGGGGCAGAGGCAGAACAGCAGATTTTGATTTGTGGTTTGTTTGGGGTTTTGTTCGGTTGGTTGGTCTGATTTTTTTTTTTAATTTTTTTTGGTTTTATGATACTTTAAATGTTAGTTTCCAGTCTCAACTGAAACATGCCATAAAGATGATACTAAGGGCAGACACGCTGCCATCAGTTTAAAGTACCTTGTGAGCAATAACTGGTTAGACTTTAATTGAATATATAAAATAGGTTACAAATAGAAAGATTGTACCAAATATTTTCTATAGCTTTCATGTTTTTAAATCTGAATTTCTTTTTAAGCAAGAAGAATAATAAAGAAGATTGCTACCAATATGGCTTTGATGTGATTGGCAGTCACTGCAGATACAGTCAACAAAATGTTCTAATTGCTGCATATTTGTTCAAATACATTAGTCGACGTAATTGGTCTTACAGAACATATTTATCTAAATGTGGAGAAAGACAGCTTTTCTTTAATATGTTTTCATCTGATGCTGTAAGGGAAGTTGTTTTTTTTTTAAGTGGTTTGGAAATAACATGCATGTTTTACTTTCCCATCTGCCTGTGGGCGTGAGCTGGCATTTGCTCTGCTGGGGAGTCTGTGGTAGCCCACTGAGCTGCCATCAGGACTGCATAGAATGTTGTGTCACGTCAGGCCAATAGTAAATGCAAATAGATTTTTAATTAAAAATAGCACACCCAAAGATGATACTTGTGTAAATGTGTGCAAAATTAATAAACACATATACAAAGAAATAATCCACTGAGGTACAGTCCGGACTTTTTTGGTGTTCCTGAACAGGGAAGCATAGGGCTTTTTATTTTCCCTATTTTCCCTATTTGTCCATGTTTGTTTTTCAAGCAAATTTTCACTAAAACTAGTGGACAAAAGTAAATGTTGTCTGTCAATTAAGGCTGAGGAAGCACAGTGTCCAAAAACCCCAAAATCCATTTAGCCCCCTTAGGGGGAAATATTTTGTGATTCTATTTCATGAATGCCTGAAACGTACTTGTTATTTTCAACAAGCAATAGCAAAATATATGTTACTTCACAACATACTACATTTCCTAAGACCTCCTATTCCTTGGCATAAAACTCTCTAACAGGATTGGTATATTTAACTTTCAGACATCTTATGATTTGGGAATTTTTTTCTGCCAAAAATGACTGCCAAAGTAACACGAAAGGCTTTGCTTTAGCCCGCAAGCTTCATGCATATGGGGCACATATTGCTTTTGATACTTGTCTAAGACAGTTCCTTCTGTATGTTGTCATTAGCTACTGGTGAAGCAAAATAAATGTCTGCAGAAACTGTGCATAGATATGTAGGCCTAACACACACACAGAGTCCAACCCTGCAGTTGGTAAACACCAGTCCCTGACCATTAAAGTGCAAGACTGAGCACTGAAGGTCGCCACATGCCAGCACCTCGTGCCCTACATCGTGACTACTTCTCCACACCCACTCAGTGTGCTGATGGAGTCTGTGCCTCCTGTACACCTGTCCCTGAGGTGACTGAAAAAAAAAAAAAGATTGTGTACTATTTTTCCTTTAAATCTCTGTTCATATTGTGCACCCTTCATGATTTAAACAAGGGCGTTACTGGTGTCTTCAAAAACAAAGTGGACAAAATAGGATCTTGTAAACTTGATTTCATAGTAAAATAATGAAATATTCACTTATCTCTATGGGATTAAAATACTAATGGGTTTCTACGGAAATTACATTTACACACAATCAATCATGACAGACAAATAACTCCACACAAAACTGCAAAATTTAAATAAGTAATATACAGATTTAGGCAGAGTATCTGTCTCCAGAAGTCTTGCCTTTTCACTGCAGCAGGTTTCAAGGCAATTTCATAAAGACGGAAAGACCTTGATTTAAGATTAATAAGTAGCACTAACAGAGCAGCTGCTTCTGCTGCCTTCTGCTTCAGTGGTGAGAACAAAAGAGATTAGAAAACCATTATGACGTGATTTCCCTGAGACGTGCACCCCTCTACCTGTATACACTGTGACCTTTGATAAAGAAAGGAACAATTAATTCATTGGAGTCATCCAGAATGTTCCTGCCTCTCCCCAGACACACAAGTTGTTGTTGAAGGTTGTGTCTGGGTAAGGGATCTTCTCCGAGGTTGAACAAGCAGAAGGCAGACCCCTTCTCACAGTGATAGGAGTAGAGAGCATACAGTGCTGCTTCCAGCACACTACTGGACACATCTGCATCATCTTCTCTTAGAGGAAGTGCTTCTAATAAGAACTTGAAAGAAGGAGCAACAAAGACTACACAACCCTCATCAGAAGTTTGGAAGGTGTATGAAAAAGGTGAGCTGTTACTGCAACATTTCAGACTCTGAAGCAATATTCTGTTCAACATTTAGTTACTATCTTATTAACTGGGTGTAGAGCAGTAATTTTAGAGGCATATAATCACAGAATTGTTTAGATTGGAAGGCACCTAAAAGATCATCTAGTCCCAATCCCTCTGCCATGCACAGACATCATGGTTTAGGAAAAGGTTTTCCCCAGTTTAGTACTCCCACTAAAAAGACCACAAGCTGCTTGCTCCCTTCCCCCTCCAACTGAAAGCCCAAAAGGTAGAGAGATAAGAACAATTTACTGGAAACAACAATGAGATAAGAAATGAAGAGTATCAGCAAGAAGAAGAGTAACAACAAAAGCTGCAAGAGAAAATAAAAAACAAATGTAAAATAAAACAATACTGGACCATTTTGCCCACCAGGTTTTCTCCCTCTGAAAGGAACACACTTCTCCCTGGAAGCCAGAGAGCGTCCCTTGCACCTGCCCCTGGCAATGACACGAGGTAGTATCCAGTAACATCTGGGTCTGGCCATGCCCCCTTAGCCATGCCCCTCTCAGTTACTGGAAAACATCAACCCTGTCCTTGGCTGAAACCAGGACACCAGAGACACCTTCCATTAGATCAGTTTACTCAGAGCCCTGTTCAACATGGCCTTAAACACTTCCAGGGATGGGGCATCCACAACTGCCCTGGGCAATCTGTCCCAGTGCCTCACCACCTTCACAGTAAAGACTTTCTTCCTAATATCTAATCTAAACCAACCTACTTTCACATTTTTGAGGTTTATTCCTTTCCTAAATATTGTTTTTCTCAAGATCATCCTAACTTAGTATTTACATTTTCTTCTTTGCTATAAGCCTTTTGATTACTGATTAATTAGGCAAAAACTATTTTAAATTTCTTTTAAATCATAAACATTATACTTGTCATTTGTCAATGACAACCCCTTTGTCACTGTGGTAAAGAGCTGGTTCGAAGGACTTTAAATTCCCCTTTTCCTTCCCCCACTCAAACTGTTTCTTTACAATATCCCCTTCCTTGTTTTCCAAGGCCATCCACGATGGGGTTTTGTTCACTACAACATATTTTGATATGTCAACAGAGAAACAATGAGAGCACTGCTATGCCCTGTTGCTATTCATGTGTTATTTTTTAAGTGCCTGAATCAATGTAGCATGAAAAGGACTTTAAAAGACTTCCTAAAGTCTTTTATTCCTAAAAGATAAAAATTTCTAAACTCATCTAAATTAACTAAGCTTAATCCAGAATGTTTATTTCAATGCAACCAAGCCTGTAGAGATAGAAACCAAAATAAAGATTAAATATATTCACTTATCTGAGTTTTCTTCTGTGCAGATACTATATTTCAGCAGATGTTGTCAAAAATGGCTACATACTCAAAAAATATTTTACTACTATATCATTGTAAGTATGTCCTACTAACTTAACTACTCATGGTGCAGCCTTTCCATCTTGGGGGCATCTGTACTTCAGTCTCAGCAGATAATATCTGGATCTTTATGAATAATATCTGGATCTTTATGAATAAATAATTCAAGATTTCCAACCAGCTATATAGTATTTCTCTGTTCATTGAAAACAATTATACTCTTGCAGAAAAGACAGCTGAACATATCCTGAGCTGCATGTTTTTTTTCAAGAATTTGTATCTAATTTTTAATTAGCTAAATTTACTTTCCAGGCAATGCGTAGTTGTTCTTCCCTTTATACTTTAAAGGGCCTTACTTAACACCTTTATCCACATACACTTGTAAGGCCATAGATTAATTATCTCTTAATAGGCACACTGATAAAGCAAGTATTTTGTTGTACTTCACTTCACTTTACTTTGTTGTACTTTACTTTTGTTGTAGTTTACTTCTATAGAAACAGAAGATCACAGGAAAAACATAGAGGGTTTTTAAACTGATTTAAAGAAGACATGACACTCTTGGTCATAATATCATTGAGTAGAGGACAAGAAAAACTCCAGCTTCAGAAATCAAGTTGTTTGATTAATTTCATTTTAATTGTTGTCTGAAGCAGCATAAAGAATTTCAATTCTTAAAAGGACTTCTTTCAGCATGAAAGGAAATTTCTTACTTCACATTCTCCTTTCCTGAAGTACTGCACATCACTGAGAAGTGCATATTCAAGAAAATCACCTGATAAGTTTAGACAAGAATACTAGGAATAGACATGTAAACAGATACCTGTCTTCCTGCTTCTAAGTTATTTTAGAGGTTTTTAGGTGGAAAAAATATCATACATATGCTGCAAAAAGAACAGTTCCGGTGAACTCTGGAAATTCTCTAGGATGTGACAAAACTCAGTATTTTCAAATCACAAAGACTAAGAAATATCTGTTTTTTTACTGGGAGCAATGGCTGTCAAAAGACCACTGAGGAAATTTTCTGGAAACCACCTCAGAAAACTCTGAACTTTGAAGAACATACTTTTGCTAAAGCACAATTCATACTTTCTTCAAATCAAAAAGCTTGCGGTAAGCAGAGTCTTTGAGTTTCAAAGCAAGACTAGCAAAAACAAAATTCCTACTTGCTTTTACTTCACTGCAATTAAAATTTTATTTATAAGAAACAACTGTCATGAGAAGTTAGATCATTATTGGAAGATTCAGGGAGATGAGGTGAGGAAGGGGAACAATTCTGGTCCATTTTGATGTATTTTCTATCAAAATAAGAAGAAAAGCAAAACATTGCATTAGTTACCTTTATGTAACTGAAAGATCTTATATTTGCCTAGCATATGTTTGTTGATATACATACATATGTACACACACATACATATAGATATATATGCAACATGGTTGCATATATATCAGCATTATCAGATATAAAGATACAAACACTAATAAATGGCCAAAGTTTCTCATTCCCTGTTGCACTGCAGATGCTCAAAAGTCTCCCTGAACTGATATATTGCAAAGGTTGCCAAACCTTTTTTCTGCCTAAGCAGGGTATTTTAAAGCTTCTATTGAAAAACTTAGTCTCCTTCCTTGCTGTTAGAACAATTAAGAGATGCTAGTATGTTGACTGTAAAAAAAAATACAGCTTTTTTATAGCTTTTGCATTGCAGTATTACATCCATGACTTTGAGACAGAAGTATATTTCAGTTTTAAGAAAGATATAATGGAATTGCTGTGATGCTAAAATGAAAATTAAGTGTGAAAAGAGATAGGGGAATACAAAGTGATTGGATTGAAAAAAATTGACCTGAGCAAGGACTCAGATTTATACTGTCTGCTGCACAACCATTGGTAATGCAGATTTAAATCTGATTTGTGTGCATGTTTGTGTGGAATAACGCACAAAACCAGGAGCTATACCCTAACTGATATAACTCATTACCCCAGGCATGGGCAGCATGCAGGAGAGTACAGAACTAAGAATGTTGACTCAGGCAACAGTTCCAGCTCAGGTCCCCAGCATACTAAAACACTCCTGGTGCAACACTGAGCCCATTTAGTCTGCCTCTCAACAGGAAATAGTTTGTGGGGAAAGCTGCATGCTGACTCAGCAAATGAGCAGCTCTGCCGCTCCCTGCTCTAGAATGAACTTTGTCACAGTACTCCTAGGAGTTTTGGACCTCCAAGACGGCAAGGTTAAAGAGAACCTTTAAAAGAAAGTGGAATAACCAAGATGCAAGCTGAATCAAGAAGGATATCACTAGATGCAAGCTGAATCAAGAAGGGTATCACCAAGTTTTCTAACCTCTTTTTGTCCTTCTGTGAAGGAAGAACAGGACAGTCAAGCTTACAAGACATTAAAATAAAACCCAACTAACCCAACAAAACAAAACAGAAAGAGCAGACATTGTGGCTCAGTGGAATCCATGGTTGGGAAAATCTTATTGACAGAAAGATGAGCTGCCAGGACACAGCTGGTGTGGAGAGAAAACAGAATTGGAAGGGCAGATCTCCAGGGGAATGTCCACAGGGAACTTTATGCAACATAGAGTTACAGTCTTCTGGATGAATTGTCTGTAATATCTCAGGGGACAAAACCAGCAGTCATAAAATATCCCTCCACTCTACTGGTGAATTTACTATTATGCCATTTTTTATTAGTTGATTTTACTTCTCTCTTTAATACTTCATTTAGGCAAATCCAGATACTTTGTTTACTTTAGCCATCTCTGCTAAAGGGTAGTTAATGATGAAAGCACCACTCTGTTCTATCCCTCTGGTTGTAGTTATACTGCAATTACCTTTGTCTTTCTTTCTCTGAGCTAAAGCATTTCTGCCAAATACAGAGTCATCAAAAGTGTTCATGCAAAATGAAGTTGTTTAGTTATTAATGATATTTTTAAGCAATTCAGGATCTATTATCATTAATACAACCCTTTTGTTTTCAGTAATGGATTACAGATCCACAGAGGTTTTAGATACAAAGCCTCAAGTAGTTTAACACCTTTTCACCTGCCAGCAATTTTAGACACGTCGTGTAGGCTGCAGGGATGCTCAGAAAAGTTATGCAATTTTCTGAGAAGATAATTTTGCTGCAAATACACTTTCCATTCAGGGACATTTCCAAGTCCAAACCTGAGTGGTTTCCATTGCTCTGAAAGGACCAGGCTATCTAGTTTGGGCTGGATGCAAGTCATACAGCAAGTCATGCAGCAGTGTTAAGAGCAGCTGTTATTTGTATAAACAGAAGAGAATCTGTGCACCTATTCCTTAAGCTAAAACAGCATCTGAAACCTGTTTCTATTTTATTTTAAATCACTACTTATGGTTTGGTCCTTTTGACAGCTGATCAGAACTAATCACTCTCTAGGACACCGTCAGCAAGGTTGTAAATAAAAGCAAACACCAGACATATTAATAAATGTCATCCTAACTCTATTAATTGAAAGACAGAAGTTTTGGAAAGTGACAGTAACAAAGCAGTGCTTAAAAAGATCATCTTTCAAATTTTTCCATACTGATAAGAGGAAATCCACTGTGAATTGTACTTCAACATTCCATCTGCTTCACATGGAGTATTCAGTCTTCAAGGTCAAAATTCAGGTTTTATTTAATTTCTAAAGTGAGGACATGACATGAGATAAATAATGATGCATTTTAAGTTGTTATAACTGCTCCATGTTCAAAAAACACCCCCCAATTAACAACATTTCTTATTACTGTGTCAGATTTTATTCAATATTTAACCTGAGAAAAAACCCCACATTTCTATATATGATTTTCCTTTCAGAAGTCGCTTACTTTATTTTCATCAAATAGGGTAGACAAATAATTTTACAAAGGCAAATAGATTTAAAAATTTAAGAAATTAAATCTATTCTACTGCCTGATTTTTTTTTTTAATCATTCTGGCTAATGACATAATAGCCTGAAATTTAGGGGTTTGCAACATCTTTATTTAAGGTTTACCTTTATTCCTCTCTGAAGCATGTAAAATTGTACTCATGTTTCAAATAAACATTTTTAAAAAATTCTTTCAAGTGATTGCTTTTATTTATATTTCAAATCAAAAATTTTTTTCCAGAATTAACTACAACTGAAAAACTTAAAGCTGAAGGAGTATCCATTGGATCTAGGCATCAATACCCAACTATGTAGTAAGAGGGAATCAGGATGGAGGTTGGAGGGAGGTGGTTGGGCTGCTGGTGGGGTTATGGGTGTTGTTTTCTAGGTCACAGTTTAAAAGAGTGTGAGGGATTCTTTAGTTAGGAGGCTGGTATTTTGTGATAAAATCAAGCACTGTTGCCTTGTCTTATACAGGACAGTTGTTTTCTTTCAGTTGACATTAATTGGTGGAGTTGTCCAATTTCTTTGTTTACAGCAAATAAAAGACACTTTGAGCTTCAAGCCTGGATTGAAAATGAGGTTGGCGTGAGACATGAGTTGACATGAGACTCCAATTTTAAGAGCAGTAGTTTTCCATTTTACTTGATATGTGTTTGCAGAATTGTAGAAAGGAGACTTCAACTTTATGCATCAGTTGGGATCAAAGGAATTCTAGTATAGACTCTAGAATTGTGTTCACAACAAGGAGATGGTAAACTGAAAGAGGACTCAATAGAATATGCCACTTAAATGTCAAGAGAGTGAAAATAAATTAACATTTCTGAAGAAGGTGGGCTGCAATAAAGATGGACTTTGGAGAATAAGTGCAACAAAGGACAAACAAAACTAGGGGAGCATCTCTCCCCTATGATGAAAGGCTAACAGACTGGGACTATTCAACCTGGAAAAGAGAAGACTTGGGGAGGAACTTATGACTGTGTTGAAATACCTGATAAAAAGGAATGAAGAATGAAGAAGAAGAAGCAGACTGCTCCTAGTGGTACCCAGTGTCAGGAAAACGGGCAATCTACACAAATGGAAACACAGCAGGCACCATGTGAACATCAAGAAACACTTCTTTCTTCACTATGAAGGTGGATGTCCAAAAGCCGCCAGTTCATGGTCTTGGGTGACCAGCTCTGTGTGACCCTGCTTGAGCAGATGGAGTAAACTGGACAATCTACAGAGGTGCCTTTCAGCCTCACCTAGTCTGTGAATCCCAAAAAGTGATTGGAGTTTTCAGATGATAACTCTACAGCAACAAGTCAGGAATTTACTGGCCCATACCAAAGGGAAGGCTAATTAGTGAACTGGTCTCAATTTTTAAATCAGCAGGTAAATTCTTAAAATAGAAGCTATAGATGTGTTACTAGATTAAACAGCTTGTGTTACACAGTAGGCAAGTCTAAGTGATGATTAACTATCATCATTCTACTGAAATGCATTAATTTCTTTGCCTATAAAAATCTTCTAGGCAGAGTTTTAGGTTAATTTACTCAAACTGAACCTTTATTTTCTAAGAAATCAATTTATTCAAAGACAGATAATACAGAAAATGTCATCTGACACATGTGGCTAAAATTCTAGAGTTCTAAGCAGCTTTTAAATTCTCCCTTCTGAGTTCTTAAACCTCAGAAGCTCCTGTGACTCCAGAGGTCGTTTGATCACAGAAAAAACAACCATAGCACTCTAGTGCGGACTTTATGTTTACAAGGTAAAGGTAGAAGTTTAACATTGATATAAGACAAATGCTTACCAATAAAGGGAGATCAACCATCACCCTAACTGGTTTTTTTTTCTAGAACAGGAGTCAAAACAATATAACTGTTCTTTGACTTACATCTTAAAGCAAAGGTTGCTGCAGCCCCACAGGAACAATTTGCAATGAAAAAATATATTTAAATGAGTAGGTAGAGGCTGCTTGGAGTTGTTAGAGACTAGCTAAGAAAATGAAGAGTATGGCAAGCGCCAGGGTGCATGCAAGGGACGAATGTTGATAACATACTGAGAAGATAGTTTTCTTCTACTCCATTTGCCAGGACAACACAGTTCCAGTGACTATCACTGCTCAAAAGGCATTAAGAAATGATACACCTGCCTGACAGGCCAAACACTCCCTTAAGATATCATCCAATTTACTAGCTTTGGTGACCTAAATTCAGGAGAAAAAAAAAAAAAATCACACTTTGCTGGTCTTGAAACATGTCTTGTTGGCTGAGATGTTGAATGATTTCACAATTGCTACTGCAGTTGCAGTGATTTAAATTCTCATTTAACTGACTCAGTTCTCCAGTGCTACTTTTATCTTCTCCTAATTGAACGTGGCAGAATATTCAGCCTATGCCTTGCAGCTGCACAGGTGATAGTATAATAACATGCAATAATTACATTTTACTGTCTCAGTTGTTATTAGCACTTGTATTCAAAGTTGCACGTATTTTTGAGCTGTCAGCTTGCAACAGGTGAGAACATCTGTGCTAGTAACTGCCTATGAGCTGCAGAGATCTAGATCAGCTTTGGGGTTTTTTTGCTACCTTATTTGCTAACAAATTTAAAATGCAGTGTTCATATAACATCATAAACTACATTTCAAATGCTTTCATGTCAGAGTTTTCAGGTCTCTCAAGAATTTATGAAATTGATAAATAAGCCCTGCAGACTTCTCTGTCCACATAAGATAACAAATGGTGCCATAAATATTTTCATGTTAATGTGGACTCTTTATGTTTAGTATATCAATAATATTTGTGCATGGGAAGCCACATCCATGTAGTAAAACCAAACAAACTCTGAAGCTCTAATTAGGTGTATGGAAATTTTCACTCTAAAACATTAATCATTACATAGCCATGACAGGTAAACTTCTGCAGATGTCACATTAGTGTTTAAGGGCAGCCAAACATTTCAATGGACTAGTAAAAATTTCTAGAAAGATCCTAGCATAAAACAGAGGACATCCTTATCACAGTTTATTTATGTTCATGATGTCATGTCAGCTGGAACGCTGACTGTCTCCAGTTCTCTTTTGCATACCTCAAAAATGAAGTAGTAGAAACAAAGTAGGTACAGGAAAAGCTTGTGACAGATGATCAAAATCATGGCATGATTCTCACAGCGCGACACTAAAGACACCAATGAGAGATACAAATGAGTTTGCAAAGGATCTATGAAAACAAAAGTGATAGTAGAGAAGGTAGTAACAAAGAAGTGGAGGGTAGGAAAAAAACCAGTAAAGTGAGAAAAGGACAATAGTTCCCTAAATTCTCAAAATTAATTCCTTTGGTATATACTTAGAAACCTGATCACAAAATGAGTGCCGTTGGAAGGGACTATACTGGATCATTTTGGTCCAACCTTCCTGTTCAAGTAGCATCATCCTACAGCACCCTGCACAGAATTGCAACCACATGGTTCTTGAGTATCTCAAGCAAGGGAGACTCCACAACCTCCCTGTCCAATCTATTCCAGTGCTCAGTCACCCACAAAACAGTTTTTCCTCATATTCAGGTAGAAGTTCATGTTCATTAGTTTCTGCCTGTTGCTCTTTGTCTTGTTCCTCAGCACCACTGAGAATAGTCCCCTCTCAGTTGTCTCTTCTCAAGCCTGAACAGGCCCAGCCCCTTCAGCCTTTCCTTATTAGAAAGATGCTCCAGTCCCTTAATCATCCTTGTAGCTCTCTGCTGGACCCACTCCAGAGCTCCATCTCTCCGTTGTACTGAGGAGCCCAGAACTGGACACAACACTCCAGATGTGGCCTCACCAGGGCTGAGTAAAGGAGCAGGATCACATGCCTCAACCTGCTGGCATTCCTAATGCACCACAGGATACCACTGGCCCTTTTGGCCACAAGGGCACTGGTGGCTCAAGGACAGCTTGTTGTCCACCAGGACCTCCAGGTCCTTCCCTGCAGATCTGCTTTGCAGAAGGACAGCCCTCAGACTGCACTGGTGCCTGGGGTTATTCCTCCCCAGGTGCAGGACTCTGTATCTGCCTTTATTGAATTTCAGACGGTTCTCTGCCCATCTCTCCACCCTGTCGAGGTCCCTCTGAAGGGCTGAGCAGCCCCCTGGGGTACCAGCCACTCCTCCCAGCTTTGTGTCTTCAGGGAACTTGCTGAGGAGGCCTCTGCCCCTTCATCTGAGTCATTGGTGAACAAGTTAAACAATACTGGGCCCAGTATTGAACCTTGGGAGACACCACTTCTGTGTGCCACTGATTACAAACTCTCTGGGATCTGCCTTTCAACCAGTTCTCACTGTCCACTCAGACAGTGCACTGGTCTTCCAAGAGTGCAATTGAAAAAGACTATTGCTTATTTGACCCATGCTTTACATTTCCATAGAGGAAAAATAATTAAAAAAAAAATTATACAATCCAGCATCAAGGAGTTGAAGTAAAATCTCAGCAGATGTGAGATCTGCTCATGTTTCACTTCATTTTGTTCTTTTTTCCAGTACATCATCTTATAATATAGGACACCACTGTACCTGTGAGCTACAGCCCCTCAACACAGAGCAAAGGAAACTGGAGAGAGAAGTTTCCAGAAGACAATAGTGCTCCTATCTTTTAACTTTGTGGTTATTCAAATTTATTCCAGAAACACTCTGTAACATGGGCCTCCCATTCCAGTTCCTGTACAAAGCCCTAATCCAAAGCCAAGTGATGCCCTTGCATTGCCCTAAGAAGATCAGCTCCTTTGAACCTAGAAGTAAGTGACTACCATCACTTATTACAGCCTTTTCTGTAGGAGCCAAGTGTTGTGTTAATGTTCTGCAGAATTTCAAATGAAGGGCAAGTTCTCATCAAAGAAATGTTGAGTAAAATAAACACAGTTCATACAACAATTTGCTTCCTCTGCTGTGAAAGACATTCTCATACCATTCAAATTAAGGTTTTTCCATTAGAGTTTGCTCATCTCTTCTCTTTCAATTCTATAAAAAGAGAAATCACTAAGAAGCAGCTGCCTGTTCTTCAAGAGCAAAAACCTGCCACATAATCTAAATTCTGTTTTTCTTGCTACGTAAGCATTTTCATTTCTTGACTTGCATTTTAAACTCATTTAGCAGTAAACATACATCAAAAAAGAAACCAAACATATTCCGTTTTCCACACAAACAATCATGGTAAGTGGTTTAACACTGGAAAAGGACAAAATGCTTTTGGTATCTAAAAGTTAACTGACCTCAAACTAAACTTTATGTACTGTTACACTCTGATAAGACTTGGTAGATATCTATCTTTACCTACTTATTCCTGTCTGTAGTGCAATTCTCATGCAGATTCATTGCAAAGCCCAAGTAGTGCGGATTACTTTATTTCTAAAACTCCTGCAATGCAGAAAAAGTGCAAACCTCTCTAAAGAAGCCAAGGCAGAGGATGTGTTATACTTATCATTGAGCTTTGCAGGACTGAAAAGGGTTTCTTGAATATCAGAAATATATGGTAGAAGTTAAATGTTTTTTTTTCCTTCAAGTTTTCAACCTAATCAAGTAAAAAAGGGTCAGAGATTCACTGTCACTATTACAAACTCTTTTCTTGGTAAGCACCTTTTCAAAACTATGATTATTTTTAAGCAAAGATGCATCCCTGTCTTTTTCTGTCTTTACTAGTTCTGCAGAAACATTTGTGCACCTCAGCAGGCTTACTTGCAGCAACAAATTTTCTTCTGGTTGACATTTTCCCCTTTAAGCTCTGTAGCTCTTACACAGCATACATCTTGAAGCATAAAGTTCTTTTTACTAGCAATAAACACAAACACATTTTTTTTCTTAATTAAAGGTGTTGGGAGAGAGTTCTTGTTTCCCTTTGTTCTGTACAGTGTTTAACTATATCACATATTACCTTTTTCTTCTCATAAAAGTTGAATAACCCTGATTTTTTTAATTGTTTATATTTGTGGCTTACAGTCTTTCCTTTTTTTTCTTGGAGATGTTATTTAACTACTCCTCTTTTATATGTATGTATCTACTGTTGTAGAGTTATTTATTCTATTTAGTAGCAAAAAAGGTAATTAAATTATTCCTTTAAAATCAGAGTGCAAACACTACCAACAGATTAAAAGCCTGAAGACTGTAAAATTAGGATCCATGAGTTATGCATTTAAAAACGCTAATGATCTGCATCAACTACGAATGCATCACTGAAATCAAAATGCTCTATTTCTATTTTTACCACAAAGTCATTGACAGAATAAAGAGTCTAAAAGTAGTGCAATATTCATGAATGATTTAGTATGAGGAAAAGATGCCGATTGCATCAAGATTCAGACATCAGCATTTGTCAGCCAAATGGGACAGCAAGCTCCTTATAAATGAATCCTTAAAAACAATTGAAATAGAAAATGGAAGCGCTATCCATGTTTTTCATTCATTATCTATAGACAACTGAAAAGTCTGGTATGTTGTTCTTGTATCTCATATTTTCTTCTGTTTGATGTATCACATCAGTAAGACACAGAAGGATCTCTTTAATGTGAAAGGAATAATCTTCATCTGAAAAAAATGATAGTTTAAACATCTTCTACCTCCACATTCTTATTCACTATAGAATCATACACAAAATTAAACATAAATATTGTATTAAACTCCTCTTCTGTATAAATCTAAGCATGTGTTTCAATGGAATGGCCTGGACTATACTGAAGGTAACAGTTTAGTAGCACATTTCATAACTTTATAATTTCTGACATCTGGTTCAAGATATTTTAACGTGTCTCAGATAACCTGAAGTAGTTCTTTTAGGCCTTTTTTGGGATGAATTTTTGTTCTGTTTGCTTTCCATTTAAAAATGGGAATTAGTACTACATATTATATTCTAAAAACAAATTCTAAATTAATTACTTGGCAGCTACAAAATGTCAAAATTAAACTGCTGATGCAAGTAGTATACATGAAACAGTATGTACTGATGAAAACAATCACGCAGGGCTTAATTATACTCCACTGAGGTGCACCTTCAAAAATCAAACTGATCTGGATGGAACAAACAAACTTAAAAATAAAAATACACAAAACCCAAGGAGAATCTGTTGCAGAAAAATCTGTGAATGGAAAAAGTTCAGCAAAGCTATACAAGCAAAAGCAGTTCAAAGTGCAGTATCAATGATATCAGGATAAAAAGAATTCCATACCCAGAGAAGGCAAAAGGCAGACATCTGAAATTTCTTGAGGAAGGAAGGGGTATTTCAACAAAATAGTAAGGGAAAAAAGTGACATGGTATACCTGACCCATTAATTTAGAAGAAAATAGATTTTTAAAAAAAATTATAAAAAGAAAAAAAAATAAAGGATTTCTACATTTTATTTAGAGACAAAGAAGAAAAGGATTCCATTATACCATCACTATGAAACTCTGGAATGAAAGTAATTTTTCCTAATACTTTGATCTACATTAAAACGTATGAGATTAAAATGGAAAGGCTTGAAGAGGGTTTGTAAGGAAACCCATAAAAATAGCTGAAAAACATCCAGTAGAGTAACAATAAACTAGAAACATGCAGCCACTTTTGGATACATCTAAATGAAATATCAAACCCTGTCTCAACTCCTGCAATGCAACACTGGGCAATAATCTTCAGATTCAGTGAGTTTTATGAATTACTTAAATCTAACAAGACCTTTCTTGAAGTTCATGGTTTACATCAGAGGGACTAATAGTTCTGTCTCATCATGACAGTTCCCAGTTATCTACTAAAATGAAAGAAATCTCTAAAGAGAATATCTATAACTTGATATCCTTTACTGAACCAACAGTTTGAAGATGAAATTATTTCACTTCATAAGCTACAGTTGAGGTTTTAAAATAGAATCCCTTTTGCTCCCTGCAGTCATTAAGGTCAGTGAATAACTTTCCAGCAGCTGACCAAAGGGATGTTACTTGTCAGTCCAACTGCACTGTGATTAGCACCAAGGCAGAGCCCACTTTTTAACCACAATCATTTGTGTTGCATGCTAATTACATGGTGACAGAAATAGAACACTTCAAAACTTCCACTTACATCTTTCAGCCCAAAACCACTACCTTCCAGCTCTTTTCCAAGATAGCTGAGGTGACATCCTCTTACCCCCTCATAAGAAGTGTGACAGGTCTCCATTTAATACTTCTTACTGTAGTAAGTTGACAGAAAACTACACATGGAGCAGCAGAATTTGTAGGTGTAAAATCTTGAGGTTATTCTGGATAACTCCAAAGTAACAACATGTGCAATTGTGCATAAATTCTTATTTCAGACTGCTGAAAAGTGTTAATAAATTTCCACTTTTTATATTTTGTTTCCAACAAAAGAATGAAGACAAAAATAGTTTCAAAATGACCGCAAACTTTCTTATTTATAAAATCTTTAGCTTGCTAAAGCTGCTGCAATATTCATCTATTTTCATTTAATGTCAGCACAACATTTGTTCCAACAATATAAGTTTCCCTGGACTGCTCTCCAAAAAACAATGGCTTGTTTGGAACTTCTGAGTGACTCACTCAATGATATTTGGAAGTTCATAATCAGGAAACAATCCACTGTTACTTATGTGAAATCAGCAGCACCACAGGGCACCTGAGTTATAGTAAGCAACTAAGCAATGCAGCTAAACCACATCAATATGGATTAAGTGGAAATGAAGTATATTTATGTCAAAATTGAAATATAGCAAAGTTACTTCAGAAATAAAGTTGACATGGCAGAAAAAGTGTGGGCTTAAAAGGTACATAAAAATAAAGCTGTAGGAGAAGAGTAGAAATATCCAAAGGTAAAATTGCAGTATGTCAGAGAATTACAAAAAAAACCCCCATAAAACAATCATGGGCAAAGACCCCTACTGGTTACAGATAGAAAAAAACAAATTGCAGTTCTGCAAAGTCACTTTTCAATTTTTCAACTACAAAGTAGTAACGAATATTAAAGAGACAGGACAAAGATGACAAAAAGGACTCTGATGATGAAAGAGATATTTTCTTGGGTTTATCAATTAAAAAAAAAAATTGTAAACAGTATGTTCTGGTATGAGAAATAAACAGACCAGAAATTCAAAATACATATAGCAGCACACTTGCCTTGGTAAGGGAAAGTTTTTTACTAAACATTATGATACAAAGAATAAAACTCTGTACCTTGCATTTAAAAACCCATAATTTTAATTGAATCAGGAGAACAAAAAATCCATTATTAAAAGCAAAAATTAATAAGATAAACACCAGCACAGATATATTTCTACAGAATTATTGAAAGCAAGTATGTCAACTCTAGTTATGTTGTATTACAAATACATCACACCTAGCTTACTGTAGAAAATTCAAGTATTATGTGCAAATGATGGCTGATCTTTAATCAAATACTGAGCATGGATCTACATGGGAGGTGTTCCCCACGTGTGCCAAACAGGTTTTATTTTCAGTGGCACTTTCAGGGGTTGTTTTATATTAAATACTATCAATGGGGTGTGCAAACTACAAAGAGTGTCAAGCTCCTTGCAAGTTCCTCTTAAAATGAGCAACATGCAGTGAGAAGCTATGTAGTGTTTTACTGCCTCCCTGCAAATGATCTCTACATTTTTCTCAAAAAGAAATTTGGAAACAGTTTTCAGTGATATTCCCATATTAACTGAGACACTTGTGGAGCAGATATTTTGACTAGAAGCTAAAAAAAAAAAAAAAAAAAAAAAAAGATGAAAAGGTTGTACAGATGGAAGGTGAATTTATATCACAGAAGAATCTCCAACATGTTGATATAATTAAGCCTCTCTAATGAGTTAGAAATCCAGACTAGTCACAGAAGCTATTTTAGTCTCTCCAGCCTTCTTTTGCAGTCGATGGGGAAAGACTCTTCTTGAAGGCAACACCTAGCTCTAAGGCTGATCTTGTCTCCTAGAGGGCAGGCTCTTGTTCCCTCTTTCTGACCCACCACATAAAGAAATTAGATCAGATATTAAAAGCATCCCTTTGTTAATAAACTCACTCCATACTAATTTGGTGTGTGGAAAGATTGGCAAGAGTAATTATTTTGAAGAATTAAATACTGTCCTAGGTATAAATCTTTAGTGAAATGTTTTAAAGTTTCGGAAAGAATCCAGAATATCTGTTAATGCAGCATCATCAGCAGGTTGGAAGGCTTCTTTCATGGTGATTGAACAGTGACATGTTTTGTTAAACAGCAACTAAAGCAGAGTGAAACTATATTCTTACACAGAAACTAATACCAAAAACTTGTCTTTCTGCTTGACAAATAATTATTATTTGAAATTTATTGAAGGCAAACCAAATTAACCATTAGAAATCACTTTATAGGAATTCTAGTGCAATGGTTTGTTAAGGTCTGTTTAGGCTTTATAGAGTGATGCAAGCTTGCAGAAATACAAGAACAAAACATTATGGCAGCAAGAAATTATTATTGCAGACACGTTTCAATGGCACTCTTTAAAACTAAATTAAGAAGGTGTGGGAAGGGAAATTGTAAGTGACTCACATACCCTTCTCTCTTAAAAAAAAGAAAGAAAAAAAGAAAAATTCCAATGGGAAACACCTTTCAGGACCACTGAATCAAAATCTAACCAGCTTCTGGATTCAAAACCAGAGCTAAACCTAGAGGAGATTACTGGTCTGAGCGAACAAGAGACAGTTCAGCTAGGTATCATAGAATGGTAACTTGCTGAAATAGCAGCCTGTACTAAGGTTGAACATCCTCCCTTGCTGCACAAATAAAGGGCAACTAAAAAATCCCCAGGCAATAAAGTGACTTTGCATTTTTGAGGGAATGCTGTAGGCAAAAATAACTTGTGTCATCTCCTTCAGTGAGGGAGTGAGTAAAGGAAAGGGGTGAAATGCAAAAATAAGACAGAGAGAGCATCAAACCATCAAATATAAGAACTCATCTTGGAAGTTTAGCAGTATCTTTGTCTACTCTGCCAATAAGAAACAATGGAAAGAGCAAATTACATTCAGTGCAGAACCTTGGGCAGGCTAGTCTATGCCTGTGTGCTGCCCAGCACTGAAAATTAACTCAGTAGCCAGGGGAAGGAGGGAAACTGAAAACAAGTTATGCCAGCCAGTAAGGTAATGATGTGGCAGTGGGACTCACCTCTGAAACACACACTTTTTAAGTCCTAGTACTGACAGCACTTTTTCTGAGGGAGTATGTGTGTGTTTCATTTACATGAACATATATAAAAGTAAATATATAATAATATTTTACCAACACTTTATTAACAACTGTGCCTTAAAGCTTTAAAAAATAATTTTGTGTTACTACAGCTGCAAATCCCTACAGAAACAAAATCAGCTTAATTAGGAAGGCTAGGGTGAAAAATAAAAGAGCTAGCCCACAGCTCATGGCCCAGGGGAAAGTCACCTTCCTTCATATCCACCACACTGGCTAAATAATAGGAAAGTAATTTTATTCGTGCTTTATTACCTTTTTAAAGCAAGCACCAGGATTGTGCTCTCTCTCAAATGTCCTGTGTTACTCAGGAGCATGACCAGAAATTCTTGATTCATAGGAAGCTAGCCATAGGTATGGATGAATTAGTCAATATCCACATAGCATAACAGAAGGTCTGGTTAATGTCTTTTTCTCTGACAAAGGTTTAAATAGTTATCTTTATTTGCTCACCCCCAAAATCTGACAGGTAGAATCTGCCAAAAACTCTCATTTCTTCCATTTAATTCTCCCAGCAAATGGCAAATATCCTTATCCCCTGAAGGCAGAAAACAGCAACATCATCACCAGCACGGACATTATGGTCCCCATTATACATTGCACTGCCATGCCTGGCAGAACCTGGGAGCTGTTTGGTGTTCTTTTGTCTTCCTGAGTTGGCAGAAAATAAAAGTCTGAAACATGAATTTCCCTACCCTCAGTTAATCTAATTGGGTTGTTCACTCATTCTAAATGCTAGCATTAACTGTTCAATGATCCTATTTTGGAAAGCAGTTGTGAGAGGAAGTGGAACTTTAGCACAGGAGGATCAGCTGGGAGTTTTCAAAAGCAATAAAACACAGAAGGGAAAAGTAAATGAGAAACAGAGGATGAACTGGAAAGAAAATGCTAAGAATGCCAGAAAAAAGACAATAAACAGCAGCTCTAAAATTGGCTTTCCAGTTCTTGGTGACATTCAGTCTCACTGAGACATTTATTCTGGATACTGGTAGTACATTTAGATATTATTGTTTACTTTAGCTTCTTAAGAACTTTCTATTGGCTTTACTGGGAAATCTGTTACGGGTCAGAGTGTACAAGGGTAGATCTTTGAGGATGTGTTCAATACCAACTACTAATGAAGAAGGCCATTTTAATTTTGTTAAGTGCAAAAAAATTACGAACATTTCCAGTGCTCTAAGCATCAAGTCAAGTAACACACGCTCTTCTGAAAAAATACCCCAAACTTTCTTGTCTGGAACCTACAAGAGGAGAGAAGGCATAATAAGCTCTTGGCTTTTAGGGGCAAGGTGAGATAACTGTGAGAAAGAATACTCTTATCTTTGATGAGACAACATGCAGGACAGAAAGTAGAAAACTTTATTACTTGTAATGAAAAATACAAAAAGGCAGGCGTGGTGTTGCAAAATCTTGCTTACTGAGACATGTTACTGGTACAACAATAGAAGAATTCTACAATGTTTGCTATCAGATTTATTTTTGACTCGCAGCAGCAATCAGAGATTAATCAACATTGCCTACTCAAAAAGACAACTGTTTAACAAGCAAGATAGAGAAACTGAGCAAAGTATTTCACATGCAAGAGCAGCCAGCCTCTTTCAGATGCATTGTGCTAACTCAAGGAAAGCTGTGGAGTTACAGGCACTTTTTGTTTCTAATGTGCCAAAGGACAGACACTGAAAAAGAAATTATTTTATCATTGCAAAATCAAAGGAGTTCCAGCAAGTAAACCTAAACTAAGTATTGCAGAGGAATAAGGATAAATGTCCTCATTTGACATTCAGATAACATTTTCTTGACTTCAAAGTTCTTCAGAGTTATTAAAAGGAGTGCAGAAAAAGCAGGGCTCATCTTGTTTGTAAAGAAAGTGTTGATTGTCAAGGGAGTATCTTTCGGTACCTTTGATATCAGAAATGGAAATGTCATGCTTTAAGTATTTAGATCCAGCAGTGAAAACAAATAAGGTGTTTGCATCAAGGTGACATACGTACCCTGTCACCTGAAAGCACGGCCGAGTAAAAAAGATGTACTTTCATTCAGTACAAATGTACTTTCTCAAGGTTAAAATTTATTAGGGTTAGAAATAGAAAAAAGAAAAAACATGTTCAATAATTTCATATATGAAAAGTGTATAAGATTCCAAGCCTGCAGATTTTTTTACTTAATTTAGTATTTACATGGCACTTTTTTGAAAACAGGTATGATTAAAACCTTTCTAAATTCTTTCAAACTCTTTGGAAGTAAATCCATTATGTTTTCTGGTGTTTTCCTTTTTTAGTCTTTTTCTTGCTATAAAAACCCTTTTTGTGTTCTGTTTTCACAGCAAAAAGACTGGCAATACCTGCCTAACCTTAGTGTAATAGCTACCAAACAGCTTTTTTACTGGCAGATGCTGAAACTGACAGAGGAATTGAGAGGCTTTTAAATCTTCCCCTTACAGAGAACATAATTCACTGTGAAGCCCTTGTCTGTAAGACAGCTAACAGGTCTGGACAGTTTTCTTCTTCATCTCTAGCCATTAGAAAGCAATACAGAGAAGAATCACTGTAACTTGGCCTTAAAAAGGCACTAACACTGCCAACAGGGACCACAACTTTACTGCTTTGCCCAATAACAACTGGGGGAAAAAAAGGCATTGGGAAGAGACAAGCATACAGAAATATCTCTTTATACCATCTAGCTGTCACCTCTATCCATCAGAGCCATGGTAGCAAACAGTCTCTACAGGGTTAACACAGAGGACATGTAGGGTGTGAGGCGTGGAGGAGCACCAAAGGTACCCTCACCCCATGTGAGATGGACAAGATAAGGTCATTCAACACTACCCACACCAACCTTCAACCTCCTGTGATTCTCTTGGATTGTACTCTTCAGAAAACTTCCAGGCATAGCAAACCTCACACAACTCTTGGGAAACTGCAGCTGGTCCTTGCATAGAAAGGAAATATCTCCCCATATATACATTTGAATTTTTGTAGCTGACAAGGGATCGCATTAAGTTTTGTCTGCTAAGTCAGAGAAGGTCAGTAACATTATAAATCAATGCCTTGCATACAGATCAGGTTCTCTAAATCTTTATTCGATCTCTGAGAAACTAGATTGAAGAAAGAACATGGAAAAAATTGCCAAAATGTTCCCAGACAGATACAGCACCATTTTCATAAATTTTAATTTAAAGGTCTTTTAATCCATATAATATTTGAGTCCTCAGACTATTATTCTACAGTTCTGCAAGGTACTACAGATAATCCAGTCATTCTACTTGTGCTGGAGTCAAAAGTAAACCCGCTTTCTTTATTTTGCATTTTCTTCCATTTGCTTCATTAAAACCATGCAGTCATGTGTTCAGTTCATCTACCAAGACTGCACAAATGACTTCAAAGTCACTATGTTGAATCTTTAGAAGTCTTTATGCTTGATATGCAAAATGTATATAAAGTTAGGATCTATTTTATCACTTTTATTCCAAAGCAAGCTTTCTACATCATTGCATTACATCAGTAAAACTCCATTTCTTTTCCATTAAAAAAATTTAGACCCGAGAATTTCAAACATATATGTGGGTGATGCTCAAGCCAAATAAGACTTGAAAAAGCCTATCATGATAGAGAATGGGAAAGGCACTGACATCAAAAGCTACAGAAAAACATGAAAAGATTTGAAAATGCAAAAAGGAGCATTAAAAAGAACACCAAAAGCATGAAGATATGCTTTTATATATTGCTAGAGAATATACTTTGAGCATGGCCTTCAGTATGAAAAGGGGTATTCTTGTTTTAAAGATCACAAGCATTTCCTTTCACAATTGTCTTCTGTTAAAGAATGATACAACAGAATTTCCTCTTACATCAAAAATTAAGTCCATAATGCTGGACTATAGCTCAGCAGTTACCTAATTCCTCTCCCTCTTGTAATTACATACTAAAATCAACAGGCAACAAGGAAGCTAAATAGCAGTGAAGAGACTAGATTTGTAGCAAAAATTGGTATGTGTGCTCTGCATATATTTGCCAAAATGACAGCTCTGAATGGTGCTTTTTCTTGCCTTTTCTCATTTGTATCATGTTGACTTCGTAGTTTCTGATCTCACTATTTGGCCAGCATGTAGGCTGGATGGGACCTCTCACATCAGAATCTAGCCCCTTGTTATTACAAATCTTAATAAAAGGTAGGTCCACAGCATCTGCAGATAGCAAACCTTCCAATTTTCAGCATACATGTATGAAAAATGTCATGTAAGCTTAAACTTTTTTTTTCCTGTTTGCAGCTGACTCTTGAAGATTTACCCATTGAGCACTTTAACTAGATTACAATGCATGGCTCAAAAAGCAGGAAAGCAAACACTAGTGCTAGGCTTGCAGAGGGAACAGAAAGAGCTTGAAATGCTGTCCAGTAGTCAGCCACACAACTTAGGTTTTTTGTTCGAGACATCCTTACACTGCATGTTGCACCAGAGACTTGGGGCAACTTCATGAAGAAAGCAGCAATACAGACTTGTCCAGATGATGAAGAAAAGCTGCTCTAACAGCCTTCAAGTTTAGCTACTCCTCTGGCACATTGGGAAAAGCAGGTTCAGACAGGGATTGTGTGTGATGTGGCCATACTACTTGGAGAACACACAAAAGTATTTGTTGAAAATATGTGTATATAAATATAAATATAAATATGCATTTTGTTGAGCGTTTTCAGCTATGAGTCATATTTTGTATCTTTGCAAGGGACAAGTGAGAAAAAAGAAGTGTATTATTTAGGAATAAAATAAATTGATATTGCTATAGAATTCATGGGCTGCTACTGCAAAATACATCTGCTATCAGAGAATTTGATCCCATTGTGTAGCAGAATACAAATTACTTTAGCTATGTTTTAAATGATGTGTATTTAAAACTTCAGTTTGCAAATTGCTTGAAATACCTTCAAATCACACATTTGCATTACCATACTCTGACCAATTTACTCATGAGCAGACATCATCATTCAAATCAAAGGCAATTCCTAATCAAAAACCTGGAGGATCATTCTGGGTAAAAACAAAACTCCCTTCCTCACCAGGTACATAGAATTGTGTGCAATCAACATAAAAAGATTCTCCAACCTCTGTTTTTATGATGCCCCAGGCAGATTCAGACAAATTGAACAAAAACAAAACCCCCACAACAGTAACAAAACAAACATACTCTCCATACCCCCCCACAAAATAGCAAACAAAAAAAAAAAAAAAAACACAGACCCCTTCAGCATATAGAAAACACATTAGAAATTTACAGGCATTGTGACTTTTTGATATCTTTTTCAATATGGACTACTACAAGGAAATAGTAAAGTCTCTTTCAGAAAACAAAATTACCACTGTTTTGTTTCCATATACAAATAAGCAAATATTATGCAAAAGAAGGATGTTAATCACAGTGATAAAAATGTAAAGGGTAAAGAGATATAAATACTGGCTTAGTTTTATTCATAGTGATTTTGAGAAGATTATGGGAGAAGCAGAGGAAGAAAAAACAGGGGTTTAGCAACAACTAATTGAAACAGAATCATAATTTCCCATGGACAGAGAGCACAAAGGAAACGAGGTCATGAAATTAATGGAGTTGAACTCTTTCGGGGTTTTAAGTAAACATATTTGATCAAACACCATGATTGTATGACCTCCCACTGTCAACAGGGAGTTGAAAATTCTTGAAAACAGTTTCTTGAAAAGTTTAGAGGAAGTTCATATCTACTGAAATATTTGATGTTGCTAAAATAAGCAATTAAACCAAGGAGCCAGTTCACCAGATATCTTGTTAATGATCAGTAGTGCTGAAATGCATTTGTGTTCCTAATGATGACAATGACTCTTGTCATTCAATAATTTTGAGTTGACTTACGTGTACTTACTGAATGCTGCTAGATCCAGTAGTGCATAAAAAGTTAAGCATGCAGTTATTCTCTTCACTGAATCAGCACGTTATATAACAAGTTTATTTTTATCAGGTGCATATCAAAGAGTACAATCTTCAAGACAACTTTGAATTTGAATGCTGACAGCCTGGCTTCCCTGACTTAAAAATTTCCAGACTTTGTGGCTTATTTATAGAAAAATTACAAAGATAGGTATGTCCTCTGATTAAATGGAATGAATTAGGTAATAGAATGATACTTGTTTAAATTTTGTGTCACAATACACTGTGCTAGAATGAGAGATTCATTTTTCTTTTAGCTATTAATTTGCCTTGCTTGTACACTGACTTGTCTGATACAGGCAATATTTTGTCATGGCTAGAAAACTGGGAGATAAACTTCAAGTGAATAAAAATTAGTTCTGTTCCATGATTTTTGGTGTTCTTCTGTGTAATTATCAATAAATGCAAATTCCATGCTTCAATTTACTTATTACCAGAAAAAGTTTTAATTACTTTTAGGCATCACAGTCTACCCAAATATGACTGATTGTCAAAAGATAAATTTGAGAAATTGAGATTTAGCAATCAGCAATATGGAACATTGGTAGTTTACTGTTGCATGTCAACAGAGCTGTCAATTTAGATCACCAGTTTAAAAAAAGCACTGTTTCCCATGCTGCATGTGCATAGCTGAGCAAGGCTAAACAAGGACCTGCTGTCTGTTTTGGGCCTTTTTGCCCGAGGAAATGAAGCTTAGTGGGTCCAGCCATATGTTCATGGGGTTGTTCTGCAAATCACAAAGACATCATTTTTCAACACATTTCACACAAGTTCTTGACCAGGTGGAGGAAGAAGCTCTTGTCAACTTCAACCAAAGACAGAAAGGCTGAAACACTCACATAACCCCACTTGTGGTGTTACTGCAGAGTTGAAGACAAAAGCAACCCCTGAGGATAAAGGAGGTCAATTCCTGCTTTCAGCAGGGTCTTCTAGATGAGGTAGCCTTCGGTTGTGTACAGCTAAATTTTGAGCTTCATCTTGGACAAAGGTTCAAAAATCTCTCAGGGAACCTGTTTGAGTCTCTGATCATGGAGAAAAATAAAATACATTTCTTTATATCCAACCATGATGCAACTTACATCCATTTCTTCTTGTCCTACCATCGTATACCTTAGAATGGAAAACTTGGCTCTCCCATCTCTGCATTTTCCATTAGGCTTTTCTCATCTTATCATTTGGGGAAGACGCACATTTTTTAGTAGCAGCCATAATAGGAACAACTTTCTAAGAAAAAACTGATTAAAAAAATAAAAATAACACTGTTGTATGTCGCTGAAAATTATGACATACAAGGTAACAAAAAGGAATGCTATATCAATTTTACTTCATGTCAACTCATGGCCATGGTTTCGTAAAAAAGTTCTCCCCATTTCTTGAAAGTTCAGTATAACTATACTATATAGAAAGAAATTCTTATTCCCTTCAAATTGGAAAGAATTGAAAACAAAGCAATGTTTTAAATTTTGGATTCTTTTCTTTTAAAGGATTTTGAAAATGTGTGTCATTTCTACAGAACCATTTTCCCAAGGGCAGCAAAGTGTAAGTTTGTAAGTACCTATGTATTAAAAGATTTTTCAGTGGCAAGCAGCTTCTTGACAGACAAAGGCACAAAGATAAATGACTGGAGACTGAAGCTAAGCAAAGTCTGACTGGAAATATTTTCAGAGCAAGTGCAATTAATCAACGGAATACCTCACTTAAGGGTATGCTGGATTCTCTGTAGAACATTTTAAATCAAAAATGGATGTATTTTATAAAGATTCAGTCTAGCTTAGCCATGAATTACTGGGCTGTACAAAGATAGCTGAAAAGTAGCTGAAAAATTTTGTCCAGAGTTTTAATTGCATGTCAAACTATATGTTGTAGTTGCTCCTTCTGCCCTGAAGATTTTGGACTCTGCAAATAAATTAGTTTCAACTTCTAGAAACAGACGCTTCAATAGAAGTTTTTTACGGCCCAGAGTAAGAATGTGGAAAGCTTTGGATACACAATAGGATAAGATCTGTGTGATAATTCCACCTATAGAGTCTCTTGTCTTAGCTCTGTGCATATTCAGAGTCCTGGCTGCAAGAGGACTCTTTGGGCTTCTAAAGACGAGGAGCAAAAACCAGAGAAACCCAACACCTATCCAGGAACAGTATTTATCAGGCACAGGTGATGGCAGAAGGCATCAGCCTTTCAGCACTCCAACACCTCCTTTGGCAAGAGCCAAAACATGGTAAGTGGGGACAATAGTAGGATACACTTCAAAACCACACTCCAGAACTGAACTAAAGTGCTTCTTTAGGTCTTAGATTCCTAGCCAGCTGGGCCCAGATGCAGACAAAAAGGACAAGGGCAATTTTCCTTAAAGGATATCTCCATGTCTTCACAGCTGTAGAAGAATCTGTTACATGTCTGATGCCTTAGGGCACAGAGACAAGCTTTTCTTCACAATACAAAAGCTAAAAAATTATTAGTGATGGAAAGAGCGCCTATCTTTTTATGTGATTTAAGGAAATTGTATTAAAACATTTAATAAGATTATTTCTGTTTTAATATAAGAACAAAGTAAAAAATGCATTTATATGTTTCCTTCATCTCTCTGCAAGGTATTGTGATTCAGAATATTTCCTTCCTATCTTTGCCCAGAAAACATCTTTACATGGACACATTTTCCAGTTGCAAATGAAAAATATTCTTTTTGTTGAAAAAGCCAGATATTTTTTCTTTACTGGAAGATATTTGCCTGCCTCTAGAGTACACCCAAAAAAGAGAACAGTAATTAGATTTCTTCACTGTGGATTTCTCACAAAAAAAAAAAATCTATCAAATTACTAAAATATCTGAGAAAAGAACTCAATTAATCATGGTTGTTCTTTTTTTCTTTCTTTTGCAATTACTTTATCTTGTGTACAATGAACTGTTAATAGCCACTACAATGATCTTCATGCAGTTTCCAGAAGAATAATTTCTCTCTAATACTTTTTCCTCAATTTAAGCCAATAAGCAGCTTTTTCCATTATCCAAGGAAGGCTTTCTGATTTTTTTTTTTGTAAAATGTCATTTTCCATGTTTCCATACTTGTGGTAGGGTGACTTTATGCTGCTTGTATCCCCAATCGTCTGTTCTGTTTGTGCTGTATATTGTGTTCTGTACCTTTAAAACTTGTTCTGGGAGTGAAGGGGGAGAAAGAACAGCGCGCAGTTTGTTTTGAGAAAACTGCCTGACTCCCCCACATTGCTGTCCTCCGGTGTTCGTCCGAGGCACGGACAGCGGTGGGACAGAGATCTCCTGTGCTTTTAGTTAGTTTTAGCTAGCTAGCTAGGCAGAGAAGACTCCCTGGACTGTTTTTTTTCCTTTTTCTTGGGACTGTTTAAATCTGCTCAGGACTGAAAAACCCAGAGGAACAGCAAGGGCTGGCACCTGCAGCCCGCCGAGCCTGGACCTTCGGAGAGACTGAGTGAGCTGAGCTACACCCACGGCAAAGACTGTTTCTGTTTGCCATCTCTCTTCGGAGCGGGCAGAAGTTTTATTGTTTCATATTATTAATTCTTTGCATTTGTGGGAATTTTGTTTGTTAAATAAATAGTTTTTTCCACTTTTCTCCGAAGAAGTTCTTTTCCCGGACCGGCTGGGGGGAGGGGCCGTTTGGGTTTGCTCTTCCAGAGGAACCCCTTCGGAGGTTTTCTCACAAATTTGCCCTAAACCAAGACATATATCTATTTTGGCGCCCAACGTGGGGCCTGAGAGAGTGGAAAAAACTTACATTGATTGCATTTTTGGTTGTTGTCTTGGTTTGACAAGACAGGTGTCTGCCAGGGAAACTGGGGTTTCCCTTAGAATAGAGAATGCAAACTCCCCACCCCTGCCAAATTATAAATTTTCAATTAAGGGCTCTCAGGCAAAGATTTGGGAATAGGAATAACAGTTTTTTACTAGGAATATCAATAATACAAATGTGGTAGGAAACAAAACTACCCCACCAAACCAGCAAACAAACAACAACAATTTGGGAAAGCCCTGACAGAATCAGAGCTGCCACCTGGCACCCTGTTAGTCAGGGTGTTGGAAGCAGTCCAGAAGTGAGTCCTGGGATGACAGACGTGGCTCTGTTGGAGCAGGGACGATCCTGTAGCCAAGAAGGGTCTAGGAGTGATGAGGAGGGGTCCAGGGGTGAGGTGATGGTGAGATGGGGTCCGGCGATGATGAGATGGGGTCTGGCGAAGATGAGATGGGGTGCCGTCTTCCTCCCAGGAATCGGGGTGAAGCAAGTGAAGTCTGTCCCCGGCCGGCTCAGTTTTCCCGGCAGCAATTGTAGACTCCCCCCACTGGGTGGGGCATCCCACAATAGGACCATGCATGCAAATGGGGCTTCTGGGGCTCTGGGGGGAGCGGGTATAGTCCGGGGGTATAGTCTGTTGATGGCTCATTACCCAAAAGGCGCCCACCCCTCCCCCCGTCCCCCTCCTTCCAAAGTTACAAGAAATAAAGAACAATTCCCCAACTGCTTTCAGCAGATGAAAATAGAATACACATTTTTGATTCCATAACCCAGGACAGTTGTATTTGTGTGGGGATAGAGTACTCAATAGCCATGTTGCTTATTGAATTCCTAATGTCTTTTGGGATGGAGTCCTTTCTGTGTTTCTGTTCCCTAGGCTTTTTTGAGGTTTTAATACCTCTCTGGTCCTTAGGTTTGTTTTCTTATTCAGAGATAGCTCCGATGTTGTCTCTAACACATAGTTTTTACACTAGAGGTGCACAAATTAGGATTGTTATTGTTCTGGGCTTAATGTTCATGATTTATAGGAAGCTTATACAGGTACTAGAGTTTGTGCCTGGTATGTCTGATTTATGGCTTCTTCGTCCTACCCTGCATCCTAGTTCCAGTAGCATGTTTTGGAAATTTATTAATAATTGCACCCAGTTTGTTAGAGGGGATGAAGCTTTTCAGTCTTTTCTTTATTCCTTCTCTTTTGAATCGGTTACATCACTTTTAGAGAATGTTCAATGTCCCCTGACTGTTAAAGAAACCACTTTTCTGGTACTTAATCTAGTAGACTTCCTCTATATGTTCTACAGCTTGTCTAGAATGAGGTCTGAGTCCTCCAGAGGGGCTGATGAAACTGCTGACCTAGAAGTAGACCCAGGTGTGAAAAATCCTGAATAGTGTGGAAAATGAGAAAGAATAGGCCAAACCTTGAAAGAATTTTCTGATCCCCCAGCTTGGGAATTTTCACATGAACAAATTCAGAACCCAGATGAAATAAGAAAATATCTGGAAGAGAACTGCCATGATAATTCTAAAGAGAAAAAGCTTATTGCAATAAGCTGAGCCCTGGCATATGCTTATCGTACGCTGCTAGATACTGTAGGGCAGCAGGTAGAGGCAGGGGGGCAGGAAGATAAATCAGCAGCTACCCCAGTCACTCAGGCTGCAGCCAATACCGTAGCTACTCAGACAGCAGCTAAACCAGACAGTGAGCCTAAGACACTGGCAGTCGCCCCAGCAAAGAAGCGCACACACAAAACTGATCGACCAGTGGATGATAATCCAAGTGAAAAACCCTCAGTGCCTCCTAACACCCAACCAAGTGACACCCAATCAGACGCTGAACCAACTGATACACAATCAGAAACCGAACAGACAGACACAAAATCAGAAGCCAAACCAACTAACATAAAATCAAAAACCCAACCAACTGGCAGCAGATCACAAGCCCAACCAACTGGCAGAAGACCAGAAGCTACTACTGAGTCCTTTTCCCTAAAGGACCTTCGAGGCCTAAAAAAAGACTACACTCGACGACCTAATAAATCTATAATTAGTTGGTTAGTCCGTCTTTGAAATGCTGCAGGCGAGGCCACAATTCTAGACGGCACTGAAGCAAGGCATCTGAGATCCCTGTCACAAGATCCAGTTATTGACCAAAGAATGATGAGAGAAGCTAATCCACGCAGTCTCTGGGAACGGGTCCTGAGAAGCGTGAAACAAAGATATCTGTGTGCAGACGATCTCTATATGCAGCAAACCCAGTGGAAGACCATAGAACAAGGGATTCAACGCTTAAGAGAAATGGCAGTGGCAGAGATCGTCTTCTCAGATGACCTAAACACTAAGAACCCAGACCTGGTACCGTGTACATCCGTAATGTGGCGAAAACTTGTACGACTTGGGCCACAAGAATACTCATCTGCTTTAGCAATAATGAAACGGGACGACACGGGAGAGACCGTGCTAGATATAGCGAAAAAGCTCCGAGCATATGCAAATGCTGTGCACGGCCCAACACATGCCAGAATTGCAGCTCTAGAAACACGTATGCAGACATTAAAAAACAAGATAGAAGAGAACCACAAACAACTCAGAGAAGACATTCTCCAAATCTCCGCAGTACAGGTCAGAAGTTCTAGTACCAAGCGCAGACGTTCCCCAGATAGGGAAAGAAGTGGTATCCCACGAGCTAAGCTGTGGTCCTTTCTGCGTGATTCTGAAGAAGACATGAAGAAATGAAATAGAAAATCTACTGACGATTTAGCACAGCGGCTGCGTGAATTGTTGAAAAGCAAGACTCAGAGAGGAAGTTCCACCAAGAGGGAAGTAGCTCCAGTTACCCAAAACAAAACGGATAACCAGGCTTAGAGGGGCCCTGCCTCTAGCCAGGTAGAGGCTAGGGAAAACCGTGTTTTTTAGACTATGTGGATTCGTTGGCCTAGCACATCTGAACCACAAGAATATGAAGCCTTGGTTGACACTGGTGCGCAGTGCACAATAATCCCATCAAGACATGTGGAGGAAGAATCTGTCTCTATTGCTAGTGTGACAGAGAGATCACAGGATTTTACTTTAGTAGAAGCTGATGTGAGCCTGACTAGAAACGAGTAAAAAAACCACCCTATTGTAACAGGCCCAGAAGCCCCATGCATTTTGGGCATAGACTTCCTCCGAAATGAATATTTCAAAAACCCAAAAAGACTCAAGTGGGCATTCGAGATAGCAGCTGTAGAAACAGAAAGTGTTAAGCAATTGAACACTTTGCCTGGGTTATCAGAGAACCCATCTGCAGAACTTCTGAAAGAAGAAGATCAACAAGTACCAATTGCCACTTCAGTAGTGCACCGCCGGCAGTACAAAACGACTCGAGATGCCGTGATTCCCATCCACAAGTTAATCCGTGAGCTAGAGAGCCAAGGAGTAGTCAGCAAAACCCACTCACCCTTCAACAGTCCCATTTGGCCTGTGCGCAAGTCTGACGGAAATTAAAAATTGACTGTAAACTATCGTGCATTGAATGAAGTGACACCACCACTGAGCGCTGCCGTGCCAGACATGTTAGAGCTCCAGTACGAGCTGGAGTCCAAGGCAGCGAGGTGGTACGCCACTATTGACATTGCCAATGCGTTTTTCTCCATCCCTCTAGCTGCAAAATGCAGAGCACAGTTTGCCTTCACATGGAGAGGAGTGCAGTACACCTAGAACCGATTGCCCCAGAGGTGGAAGCACAGTCCCACCATCTGCCATGGACTCATTCAGACTGCACTAGAAAAAAGTGAAGCTCCAGAACATCTGCAGTACATTAATGACATCATTGTATAAGGAAACACTGCAGCTGAAGTGTTTAAGAAAAAAGAAAAGATCATCCAGATTCTCCTGAAAGCCGAGTTTGCTATAAAAAAGAGCAAAGTTAAAGAACCTGCTCGAAAAATCCAGTTCTTGAGAATAAAGTAAGAAGATAAGCGGCGCCAAATTCCCACCGATGTCATTAACAAGATCACAGCAATGTCTCCACCAACCAACAAGAAAGAAACACAAGCTTTCCTAGGCGCCATAGGCTTTTGGAGGATGCACATCCCTGAGTACAGCCAGATTGTGAGCCCTCTCTACCTAGTTACTCGGAAAAAGAACAATTTCCACTGGGGCCCAGAACAACAACACGCCTTTGCCCAGATCAAGCAAGAAATTGCTCATGCAGTAGCCCTCGGCCCAGTTAGGACAGAACCAGATGTGAAAAATGTGCTCTACTCTGCAGCTGGAAGCCATGGTCTGTCCTGGAGCCTTTAGCAGAAGGTGCCTAGTGAGACGCGTGGCCGACCACTAAAATTCTAAAGCCGAAGCTACCGAGAGTCTGAAGCCAATTACACTCCAACAAAAAAGAAAATTTTAGCAGCCTATAAAAAAATTCAAGCTGCCTCAAAAGTGATTAGTACTGAAGCGCAACTCCTCTCAGCACCCCAACTACCGGTGCTGGGGTGGATGTTCAAAGCAGAAGTTCCCGCTACCCACCATGCCACCAATGCCACATGGAGTAAGTAGATTGCTCTTATCACACAGCGCGCCCGTATTAGAAACCTGAATCGTCCTGAGATTTTAAAAATAATTACAAACTAGCCTGAAAGTGAACACTTTAGTCTCATTGATGAAAAAAAACAAGAGCAAGTAACCCGGGCTGAAGAAGCTCCACCATATAACCAACTGCCAGCAGAAGAAGCACGCTACGCTCTTTTCACTGACAGTTCCTGCCGCATCGTAGGGATGAACCGGAAGTGGAAAGCAGCCGTATAGAGCCCCACAAGACAAGTTGCACAAACCACTGAAGAAGAAAGTAAGTCAAGCCAGCTTGCCGAACTCAAAGCTGTTCAATTAGCCCTAGACATTGCTGAAAGAGAAAAGTAGCCAAAGCTCTACCTCTACACCGATTCGTAGATAGTAGCTAATGCTCTGTAGAGCTGGCTAGAAAAGTGAAAAAAAGCCAACTGGCAGCGTAAAGAAAAACCAATCTAGGCTGCTGATGAGTAAAAAGACATTGCCACCAGAGTAAAGAAACTATCTGTAAAAGTTCGTCATGTAAACGCCCATGTTCCCAAGAGCCGGGCTAATGAAAAACACCGAAACAACGAGCAAGTAGATCAGGCTGCAAAAATAAAAGTGTCAAAAATAGACTTAGATTAGCAACACAAAGAAGAGTTGTTCCTAGCTCGGTAGGCCCATGATGCCTCAAGTCATCAGGGCAGAGATGCCACCTATAAGTGAGCACAAGACCGAAGAGTAGATTTAACCATAGACAGTATTTCTCAAGTTATCCATGACTGTGAGACGTGTGCTGCCATCAAGCAGGCCAAGCGAGTGAAGCCCCTCTAGTACAGTGGACAGTAGTCCAAATATAAGTATGGGGAGGCCTGGCAAATTAATTACATCACCCTGCCCCAAACCCGCCAAGGCAAGCGCTACGTGCTGACCATAGTGGAAGCCACCACTGGGTGGCTAGAGACCTATCCTGTGCCTCATGCCGCTGCCCGAAACACCATCCTAGGCCTAGAAAAGCAAGTTCTTTAGAAGCATGGTACCCCTGAGAAAATTGAGTCAGACAATAAGACTCATTTTAAAAATAGCCTTATCAACACCTGGGCTAGGGAACATGGCATTGAGTGAGTCTACCATATCCCCTACCATGCACCAGCTGCAGGCAAAGTAGAGAGATGCAACAGACTATTAAAAACCACCTTGAAAGCATTAAGTAGAAGATCTTTCAAAAATTAAGAGCAACACTTAGCAAAAGCCACCTGGTTAGTTAACACCCGAGGTTCCACCAACAGAGCAAGCCCTGCCCAGTCTAAGCTCCTATCTACAGTAAATAAAAATAAAGTTCCAGTAGTACATGTAAAAAGTTTGTTAAAGAAGACAGTTTAGATTAAATCTGCCTCAAGTACAGACAAACCCATCCGTGGGATTGTTTTTACTCAGAGATGCACATAGTAAATAATGCAGAAAGATAGAACAACACAATGTGTACCTCAGGGAGATCTGATTGTTAAGTGAAAACTATGAGTAAATATCATTTACTAAATGTTACTACCATTTTCTGTATATAGCTGTATACTGTATATATATGCATGTATAAAGTATGTGTGTATAGAGTTAGAATTTTAGTTTTAGTAGTAAGTTAACGATATAGAGATACAGGGGTAGAATGTAGTAGGGTGACTTTATGCTACTTGTATCCCCAATCGTCTGTTCTGTTTGTGCTGTATATTGTGTTCTGTACCTTTAAAACTTGTTCTGGGAGTGAAGGGGGAAAAAAAACAGCGCGCAGTTTGTTTTGAGAAAACTGCCTGACTCCCCCACATTGCTGTCCTCCGGTGTTCGTCCGAAGCACGGACAGCGGTGGGACAGAAATCTCCTGTGCTTTTAGCTAGCTAGCTAAGCAAAGAAGACTCCCTGGACTGTTTTTTTTCCTTTTTCTTGAGACTGTTTAAATCTGCTCAAAACTGAAAAAACCCAGAGGAACAGCAAGGGCTGGCACCTGCAGCCCGCCGAGCCTAGACCTTCAGAGAGACTGAGTGAGCTGAGCTACACCCACGGCAAAGACTGTTTCTGTTTGCCATCTCTCTTCGGAGCAGGCAGAAGTTTTATTGTTTCATATTATTAATTCTTTGCATTTGTGAAAATTTTGTTTGTTAAATAAATAGTTTTTTCCACTTTTCTCCGAAAAAGTTCTTTTCCCAGACCAGCTAGGAAGAAGGGCCGTTTAAGTTTGCTCTTCCAGAAGAACCCCTTCAAAAGTTTTCTCACAAATTTGCCCTAAACCAAGACAATACTATAAATGATAACATTTCCATTTTTCTGTAAAAATATCTGTGTTCAGATAACTTGTAGATGAGACTGGACTTAATAATTTTGAACCTCTGGAGTGACCTCATACGTGTGGCATGCTGAAGTACTGCCCTAGATTACATTTTCTTTAACCTACAGTTTGGTTTTAGGAAAATATTTGCTCTTGACCTGCTAGCAAGGTAGAATTGAATGAAAACTTTTGTAGATTGTTATATTAAATATATCTGCCATTAAAAAAATTATGTCTTATTTCTAGCCTAATTTCCACTGATTTCAAAGCTTCCACTTAAAATCATTCCTGATATGGAAGTAGTCAAAAGTTTTTATATAGTTCAGATGACAAAATTTCACCATCATATGTCTGAGGATTTGAACACAATTCTTGGAATATCTCATTATTAGGAGACTTTTTCACTGCATTTTAGCTATTTGCATAGCTGTTCTGCGAAAATTTTGGATATGGGTACCAGGACTATATACAGAATTCCTCCTAAAAATTCCTCTATTTGTCTGCCTATCTATCCAAGAATCGAGTGTGGCATCACACTGTGATGACAGACCAATTATCTACCAAGATGGTTTTGTTTTCCTTTTTTAAGGAACACTGCTTTGCAGGAGAGAAATGTTCCAGAAGAGAGGAATACAAAATCTATGCAGACATGCTGTGCTCTCACTAATCGAGATCACATTGTGCTAGTGACTTGGTTTTGGTACTTACAATTCCCTAATCTCTGCAAGGCAAATGCCTCTATTAATTAGAAACTAACTCAATTTATAAACATGTGGATTTTTTCCTCAACAGAAACTATAAATTCCAAGCAAGAGGAGTTTGGCTGGAGGTCAGTTTTCATAAATCCACATGCGTCATTTTTCTCTTACCTTTGTCAGCTCAGTATAAATCAAAAATCCGTATCGTGTGTTCTGTTTTCTGGGACTGGCTTTAGCCTGTATCAACTCAAATTATCCTTTACAGTCTTTTAACATACAGTGCAATGTTAGCTCCCTTCTAGTTCTTCTGAAGTTCTTTTGTGGTCTGAGATGATAACATTCATGACAAACACAAGGTTCTTTGATCAGTTTGTCAGAAAATTTAAATAGAGATTTATTTAAAAGAACTTGTTCTAAAATACCTAACCATCATTCTCACAGGTTACTGAAGAAAAACCTGTAGCATTTTTGTTGTCATCCATTTCCCCAGAAAAGACTTAGAAAGTAACAAGAACATTAAATAAACACTATTTCTATTTAGACATTGCTATTGACAATACTATTTCCTCCTAACACTTAACTGATATCATCAGATTTCTTTAGCCCCTGATTTACCTAAACATTTCTTATTGCTCTTCTCCTTTGTCTTCCTAGAATAACAGAATATTTTAGGTGGGGAGGGACTTCCCAGAGGTTACCTAGAACAAACCTTTGCCCAGAGCAGGTCTAATCACATCAGACTGCTCAAGACCTTGTTATGTTCCAAATGTTCCTACCTTTTGATTTCCATCAATTGTTATCACTTTCTCCTTTTTAGCTCTGTTTTCACTAAATGGCTTCCAGTATGCCCGTTAGTTTTCCATTTTTATAATCATCACGACCTGTAGATGTCTGGATATGAATACTGTTAACTCAAATTATAAACTGTGCTAATTTAAACATAAGCATAAGTCCTTTCTCTTTGTTGCCATTGTTTTAGAAGTTGCTGTTTCTACCATGTTTAATCCAGACTGAAGTCTTCTATCATGTATCTTCATTTTCCCCTATATATATAACTATATAATAAAATCCTGAGTTCTGCATTTTGTTTTCTACCGTGATCTAATAACTTTCTGCAAACATCAGGTAGTAACTTCATACTGATTACATGCTTCATACCTCTCTAATCTGACAATAATCCCTCAAATGTTCATTTTCTTTCAAGAGGTCACTGGCATTGCAACAAGAAATGTTATTTTTGAGGGCTCCCCCTTGCGTTTTGCCCACTTAGTCTTTCTTAAAGAGGCTGTGACTGTAGAATTTAACACTCCAATCATGTCAATCTTTCCAGCAGGATTAACTAACCTACAGAATTTAATTTATGCTTATATATGAGGAATTATAGTTATTTTCATCTGAAACTCAAGTGAAACCAAATAAAGAATATTTTGGCCCCATGCAACATAAATTTTTGAATTAGAATAGGTACACTTTCTCTCTTCCCTATATTCCTCTTCTATTTTCAATGCAGTGATCTTCTGACCATTTTTGATGAAACTCCCCTTGAGTTACCATCCTTGTTTTAATGGGGAGGAAGACATGCCATTTATTCAGTCTCTGCTCAGGACAGAAAGCTGTTCCAATACGTTATTCCTGTACGTTTCTGCCTGTTCTCTTTTTTTGTCTTTTGGGCTTGACAAGATGTTTTGAAAAGTCTTTTAAATTCTACTGACTGTCACATTTTTTGATTGTTGGAGTTGCTTTGTAAATTACAATGAGGCCCAAGAACTTTGCCTTTAGAACAATTTAACACTTTACTAACCACTAAACATGATTATTGCAAGACAGAGCACCTCACAAAGAACTATTCTATTATCTAGAAATACATGAAGCTAAAATGAAGTTTCAATACTCTGGCAAGTGCCAAGAATGCCAGCAGTGTGAATTATAATGTGTGAGAGATAAAACATCTTTAGACTTTTAAACCTAATAGGAACCACTATGGTTCAGCAATTTCAGAATCACAGAAAAACAAATAGTCCAACTTCCTGCTCAAAGGAGGGTCAACAGAGGTTGTTTGTGCTTTTAAGAATTTGGTGTTTTAGAAATGCATATTTATGCATCAAGTCATATTCAATTCAATATTCAGAGGGTATAGCACTCTGTTTCATTGTTATTGCTTTAAAAGCCTAAAGGAGGATTTGGGGAAAAGATAAAAAACCAAAAACAAAACAAACCCAAAAACAAACACTAAGTGCATACTGAATTAAACAGGATTAAAATAAAATCTGCTCATCATTTTTAGTTGATAGGGAAACCTATAGAGATTTCAATCTGTCAGTGGAATTCCACAACTATTACTTCAGGTTTTTTAGTCTACAGTAAAAAACAAAAATCAAAATAAAGACTGTGGGTTACATTCACAAAATCACAGAATAGCTGAGGTAGGAAGGCAGCATGGGACTTAGTCTAGTCTGACCTCCCTGATCAAACCAAGGTTTTCTACTTTTGTATGTCACTCAAGGCTCTGTCCAGTCACATTTGTGACCACCTCCAGGAAGGGACTTTCTACAATTTCTTTAGGTTTGGTCACCCCTACAATGATGTGGAATTTTTCCTGCATTTCACTTTGTGCCTACTTCTTCCTGTCCTGTCACTGGACACCACTGAGAAAAGTCCAGCTCTGCCTTCTTCACTTCCTCCATCAGGTATTTATACACATTGGCAAGATTCTCCCAAACCTTCTCCTATCCAGGCTAAAGAGTCCCAGCTTCCTCAGCCTCTCTTCATATGGCAGGCACCCCAATCCATCAACCTTCTCTGTGGGCCTCTATTAGATTCACACCAACACGCCCATGTCTCTCTTGTACCAAGGATCCCAGACCTGGACACCATTCCAGATGTGCCTAGAAGAGGGGGAGGATCACCTCCCCCTGACTCGACCTGCTGGTTACAGTCTGCCAAAAGCAGTAAGGCCAAGAGTCCCAAGTATCTCCAAGGATGGGGACTCCACACCACCCCTGGGGAACCTGGCTCAGTGTTTGACCACTCTCACATTAAATAGAACTGCCTTTCTACTCAGAAGAATGTGCTCTAATGTTAAAGCATTCCAACAAGGAAACATGGCTATGCTAAAACCAGAGAAAGTACCTAAATAGGATCTCATTTGTGCACTGCAAATACAGGTTCCATTTTTATGGCTCTGGGTAATTCGCTTGAATATTGAATATATTCGCTTGAATATTTCTAAATGAAAATTAAGGTCAAATAGAGATAAGACATCATTGTATAATGTTTGTAACCAATTTCCAACAGTACTAAGGTATGTCTCCCTGAGAGCAGAACATTTCAAAACTGATTTATGCAGAAAATTATTAAGAATTTACGTCTTCATCCAAGGAAAAGTTATACAGATTAATAAAATCACAGAATTAGAAATACTACCAGACATGAGATTTTAATTTTTGAGCAATGTAATCAAATTATGCCTATTTTACTGAAAACTTCAATCTTTTTAGCTCTGAGCTGCATGTTCTACCATACTTTCACAGTGCAGAATTTTATACTTTTTATGACCAAAATTTAAAAAAAAAAGATACTGTCATAGAAAAAAAATCTGGAGGTTCATAATTATTTGGGCATAATTAAAATAGTTTATAATTAAAGTGGGATCTAGGAATCACCACACAAAGACAAGTATCTTCAAAAAGAAAATACTTAGTCTTTCAATTTGCTTTAAAAAAGCTTATAAAATATTAAAATTAAATTAATTTTTATTAATGCCTGTGTTTTGAAAAAATATAGAGCATGTTTTTCTAGACTGGGTACAGAATCAAAAGAGATAGAAGAAAGATCTCTCTAGAAAAAAATTGGTATCTCTAGAGTACTTTCATATCTTATGTTGTGATTCCTTATTCTCTTAGGCTCAGCTTTTGATAAAATAAGGAAGACATGATCTGTGTGTTGAAGTGGTGAAGAGCGACTATAGTGATTCTTGGGATCTGTTCTGGAAAAACTTGCTGTGAAATTCTGAAAATTGAGTGTAATCGATATCTAAATTGTATAATATTCTCCCCCTTTAAGGACTTTTCGGAAGTTTTCCAAAGGTTAAAGAAAAACTAAGATTTCTTATACTACCTGAAAAACCCATTCCAGTCATTTGTTCCTGTAAGACAGATAATTTGAGTGCCCTATCCTGAACTGACTCCAGAGAACTGACAGTATTCTATGTGGATGTAAGTTCAGACATACCAAATGTCACATTCTAAATTTCATAAAAATTAAAGCTGACAAGATCAGTCATACACTCTTTAAAGAGGAACAGAGAAGGATTGTTTCTCTCTATATATATCTAGAATGTTTGACAATGATCCCTAAGCTACAATCAATAAACCAGCTATTTTTTGTTCCTGTCCTCACTGTATGTTTGTGCTGTACAAGGTAACTTCAGGTAGGGTAGTGAATACAAACTCAGTTATAGGTGAAATTAATTATCCCTGTACCTACTAGGTACATACTGCAGAACTCAAACTGTGGGAGCTGGGTCTCAGAAGAGCACCTTGAACTCTGTGCACATGTAGCTTCCTTATAACATGAGCTGGAAACTATGGTGGTGCAGGAAACAAGTAATGCACTAAATAGGGCATGTTTAGCACATTTAGAATGCTTGGGGTAATGGGGAGTGCCAAATCCTTGTTCTGCAAAGACTAGCCACATCATTCAAGACAGCAGACCCCTACACCCATCCATGCAGATCACAGGCTGAAGAAGAGTACTGGCACTTGTCCTGCCAAAGCAGCTGGCTATAGTTCATTATTTTTATCTAGACACATTGGCTGCCAGAATGTAGGAGCACTCATATTTTAGAGTCATTGTGAGTCTTGTCCAGAAGGAGGGAAACATAGATCACGGAACCACTGAATAAGCTGAGTTGGCAGGGACCCACGAGGATCAACGAGTCCAATTCTTGGCCCTGTCCCAGCACCATTCCCAAGAGCCACACCATATGTCTGAGAATCTTGTCCAAGTCATCTGCAGGTTGATGCACTGACACTGTTTTTATCATCACCCTAAGTTCAGGGTACCAACTACATCTTCTCCTACGTCATGTCAGTGGAGCCTCACTGCACATTACACTCGCAAAACATTGGAAAGGTTTGTGTGACCAGAAAAAGACATCATGTGAGGGACAGTGGCTCCATAACCTACTGGTTATGGTACTCTTAGGCGATTTTTGACTCTGAGGCATAAACCTTCAAGTTTCTGGGCAGCTGTTCTGGCTGTTTTATTTTCACAGTAAAACACCAGCAACCTCTTTACTATCTTATCTGCTGGAAACATCTTAAAAGACAACCAGAACATTAAGGACATTTTCTGCAACTAAGTGACAATAACCTGCATTGATTAGAGCAAGGCTAAACAAAATGCACAAATTCATACATATCCAGCAACTGGAGCCACCTGAGGAAAAAAGGGGAACCACCTTATACGTTTAGGCATTACTAAAATCAGGCAAAAGCTCTATGAAAGTGATTTTTTTTTTTCAGTTGGTGTGTGGGTCTTCAATGTCTAGTACTGGCTTAAAACCTCAGTAGAAGCATACAACGTCCTCTCTACTGAGCCCATAAAGTTGTTATTACAACTCTGAAGAGATTTCTCCAGATGACAATTAGACTGCAGAGCAGGAAAAAGGATTTGGTTAATAACTTTTCATTTTGTTCATTACAGCCACTTCCACAGAAGTCAATTGTGATGTTAAAATTAGAACTGCAGTTTAAATATGGTGATTCAACATAGTGAGCAGTTGCAGTATGATGAAAGACAGACATTGCTTCAGAAATACCTGGCAAACACATACTCTGGGAATATCCATGATTTTTCAGAGTAATGGAATACAATGTTAGGCTCTTAAGCTCATTGTACAGCACAGAGAGAGAGTAAAGTGTCTCAGGATGTGATTCAAAGACATCAGGCAATGCTGGGCATGGGGGTGCTTAGAGCTAGAGCAATGAGCCATTCCAAGTAGAGGAGTGCATCTGAAATCCCACCCTCTGAAGGGCTTAAGCAGCATGTTTCCTAACTCCATACTCTTGGGACAAAGCCATGCTCTGAAAATGTGTACACTTCATTCTTTTACACTCTTCCATTTTCAGGTAAATTTAAAAGGTGGGTATGTATATTATTCCATGTAAATACTGCTTAGAACACCCAAAGATAAGTGGAAATCCATCCATTCTCTTAAGTGACCTGGGTACTCACACAAAGCTTGTCTTAGTATCACCAAAGAAGAAGCTGAGATAGTACCACCTCCAATCGCCAGAAATTAATTTCATGAGTGCAAGCACTGAGCCATGACCATCTGAGACAGTTCACTGCACCTTTGATGTTTTGTAGCAAGACAGAATTGCCTTCCTCAAAGGCCAAAAGCAAAGGAGGTACAAAACCAGAAATTGTAACACTGGACACAATAATCTTGATGACAATTCAGAAAAGTGACATTTGTTTTGATCCCTCTTCTGGTTTTGGTGCTTTGTTTTGGTCTTTTTTTTTTTTTTTTGGGGGGGGGGGGTGTGTTTGTTTTTTGTTTAAATTTGGTGGTGGTGGGTTTTTTGGGTTTTTTGTTTGTTTGGGTTTTTTTCATAATAGCTGTAGAAATTGCAGTCAAAACTCCTGGAAAACTCACAAGCAATTCCACCTGGGATGGAACCCCTCCTGATAGAACCCAGAACCATGGTGGTGGTTGACTACCAAGAAGAGATGCAGAACGAGAGACATTTATACTCTGAAGCAGTGTAGGATCAAGGGCAAAGTCTGATGGCAAGTTTATGAGATACTGGGCCTCAAGGTGTCCTCATGTAGTGGGGTTACCAAAACTCATTCCATACATGGACAAGTCTGATACTCTATAGAATTCAAGTGATGCACATTTCATTATTCATCTAGGGAGCTGAGGCAATAATATTACCCTTGCTTTCTGAAAGTTTACCTCTTATAAATGGAGCTTTTGGGGAAGACATTCAGGTAGGATTTATGTAGTCTCTAGACAGGTAGCTAAGACTTCCAAAGTAGCACTCTCAATCACTTATTGTCAGCAAACATTAATTCTAAGATTTACTGCCCAGCAACCTCTTCCCTTTACAACAATGCTAAGAATGTCATATTCTGTGTGAATTCATTTGTGACTGGAGGCACAAGCTGTCTTTCCAAGGTGATTATAATACTGTAATAATCTGCCTGTAAAACAGTAGAGTATTGGGCAACAACATTTAAGGTTTCATTTTCCTTGTTCACATAACCAGTTAGACCATTGAACTAACTATGACACTCCCTTCTGTTGGTTCATTTGCATTAATAAATGTGGACTTCTGGACATAAAAATAAACGCCTGCTGTTCAAACGAGCAGTGTGCAAGCCATGACTAATTGGCAAACTGCTGCCTTCAAGCCCTCCTAGTACTGATTGTGGCAATGGGAAACAGAAAAGTAAGAATGAGGCTAACAGAAAGAGCAAAGCAAAGAATTATTTGTACAAAGATTATTACTCAGTTTTGCTGTCTTCTGTTTCAATGCTTTAATTAAAAACAAGACAAAAACCAGCAACTTACCTACATACTTTTTCCTAAAGCAACATTAACTTGCAGAATTCTAGATCTCTTATTGTGATCTAACAATTGGACAGTGATAGGAGACAAGTCAAGCCAGTGTAAGCACATTTGTTACGAGGAAGATTTGTGTTCTAATTGAAGATTTGCCTCCTGCCACCTCGAGTACAGTCTGCATATAAGAGGACTCTAAGATTATCATAATCATTGCAAAAGCTGCAGCTTGAGTCAATAAAGGTGAGTAGTCAGGCAGTGAAACTCAGGGCCCCATAGTTGAATCATTCTGCCCTTTGCTCTAACAAAGGAAAAGATAAGAAACCATTGTCTGTATTTTCTCACTTCCTCCCAAGCTAAGACCAGCATAAAGACAGGATTTTATCACACTGTCATACAGACTTTCAAAAGCAAAGACAAAATACCATTGGTCACCAGAGCTATCACAATGACAACTCAAAGAACTTATAATCAACATTGATGTTAATTTCATCAAGCATTAGCAGATTTTGCAACTGCAACTTTACTGAATTTTAATAGCTAAGACATGAAAATTTGAAGAGACAGAATGAAATTTTCTAGGTAAAAATTACTTCTTAAACTTCTGTCTCTATAGACAAATTTCTTCCAGGCTGGTTTGATGACAGTCCCTAATCTGTAATTCTGGATTCCTGCATCAAGATCCACAAATAACATACAGGATTTTTCTATAAAAGTAAGTTCTTTGTTCTAGCCCTTCCTTCACTTTCAGATTTGCAAATGAGATGATTTTTTAACTTCTCACAAGCAAGCAGAATAAAACAAAGCAGGTAAAGGGCAAAATAACTGTAGAGCAGAAAATTACAGGAAGAAAATTTCAAAGCAGGCTGCTTATGAAGCACCCACTTACACATGTCAGCCATAATTCTGAATGAGAATGACTCCTGATGCAATGTAAGAGAATGCAACTACATTTGTCTGAAACATGCCAGTGCCCAGCAGCAATACATTGAGCCATAAAAGAGTCTGAGGACAGTTTTAGATAATTCTAAATAGATATGTGTGTGCATGCATACATATACAGATAGGTACACAACCTCGTTATTTAATTTTCATATTGTCAGTAAGAGCTAAACATAACACTGATCATCTCTATTGCTTGCTCAGTCACTCTGCTTCTCTCAGTAGCATTCTGAGCCTTGAAAGAAGCAGCTAAAATTTGCTTACCACACAAATTTTTGAACTGATTGTTTAAATTAAATGAGAGACATGAGGAAAATGATCACTTCAGTAGAAGTATGTCTTTATAGCAAAAAGCCCCATTATTAGCAAGGATGAATGTGTTTGCCACTTTCCCAGAAGTGATCTTTTACTTGCAGCTACAGATACTCCCAAACAGGTTAGTGGATCCAATGCGAGTTTGTTTGAAATGACAGAATGGTTTAGTTTGGAATGGACCTTAAGGATCACCTAGTTCCAAACTCACTTTCATGGACAGGGACACCTTCTACTAGAGCAGGCTGTTCAGAGCCCCCCTCCAACCTGGCCTTGAACACTTCCAGGTATGGGGCATCCACAGGTTCTCTGGGCAACCTGCTCCCACGTCTCACCACCTTTACAGTAAAGAATTTATTCCTAATAATCAATCTAAACCTATCCTCTTTCAGTCTAAAGCTGTTACCCCTTGTCTTATCCTTCCATGCTCCTGTAAAAAGCCCCTCTCCAGATTTCTTGTAACCTCCCTTTAGGTACTGGAAGGCTCTTATAAGGCCCTGGAGCCATCCCTTCTCCAGGCTGAACAACCCCAGCTCTCTCAGCCTGTCGTCACAGGAGAGATGCTCCAGACCCCTGACCATCTTCGTGCCCTCCACTGGAAAAATGCAGAAAAGCACCCAGCTTTTGATTGGCAATTGTGGACTATTTCAGATCAAGACTGCCATCACTCTTCTACAAGCTTTTCAAAAAGGCTATGATGAGGAACTTTTTTGCCTTTTTTCTAATAGAACAAATTAACTCTTGATTTATGTCAGGAAGACAGTGCTTAAAATGAATACAAGTTCCCAAGCACTTCATGCAGTATTTTAGACTGCTGGAGACCTGCCACTCCCCAGTCACATGCATACTTATTCCCTTATCTGAATACTGATGGACTTAAACAAACCTTCCAGAAGCTGTGCCACTAATCTTTTTACTTTCAGAAAGCAAACTGACATAATGAATCCACATCCTGATACACACTGTGCCCTCACAGTAGCTTAATTATAAATAATTATAGCATTTTCCTAGCTTAGTGTTGCATCATAACACAAACAAAGCTCATAGTGGTTATATTGCCAATCCTGTTGTAGTTTATTAATCAGATTGTGACAAGCTGGATAACAAAGTCTGATGGACTTCTGCAAGGTAAGGGAGGATGGGGACTACACTTCACTGGAGAAACACCTTCCTTTACTTGAGAATTAGGAGAAGAAGGTGTTATTGCTTAACACAGAGTCCAGAAATTCCAAGCTACACATCTAACAATGAATGAAATCAAGGTAAAACAAGAAATCAAAGTAAATCTGGATTTGCAACTACAGGAATTAAAATCCAGAGAGTCAAGCAGAGATTCTGAAAGACTGGAAAGGTGCGACTGCTGAACCATTTTCTAGTGTAAAAATCAGTTTAGACTCGGTTACTATAGGTGTAAGTTTTAAATGTGATGAGAAAGAAAGGGAAATGACATCACAAGTCAATGCTTAAGAGCTGAGCAATATATTCCTCTTCTCAGCGTAATCCTAGGGCCAAACAAAGCTTCTTATTCCAACTACAAATTGTTTCAGTCCCAATTTTCTATGCAAGGCTTTTTGCAACAGAGTCTGGAGGTTCTTAAGCTATGCTGATCAATTCTATTGTCTCTGACACTAAGATTCCAGTTTTTCTGTATGTCATAACTAAGGCTAAAGGAAATAAATGTGCTTCCAAATCACTTCATGTTGAATTAAAATGTAATTATCACTTGTTCAATTAGCCTTGTTTTTTTCCCCGTTGTTTCAAAACTTAACTGATGCCTGGAGAAAGCATGTAGCAAGATCTGCAAGTCATCAGGAACTGTTCTAGGTGCATCAAGTACTGAGAATAACAAAAATTAAAACAGATGTCATCCATATAGGTTTCAATCCTAGATGAATCACGTACCAAGAAATCCACAGTGAATTTTAGAATCGTGCCCTTAGAACAGCTTCTATTATGTGAGAATTTGTACCTTAGCATTTGCTTTTCTATAAACATGTCACCATTGAATTACTTCTTTAATGGAGCATAATTAAACTTTTTCTGTTTTTAAAGGTCAATAAATATTTTATTCAAATTTCAAAATTTCATTACAATGATTATTCTTTTTCCAATTTCTTGGTGCATTAGTTTGTTCTTCAATTTATGCCCAAGAGCTGTTGATGCCAAATTTTCATGAATTAGGCTATTCCTCAAAATTATTAAGTAATTAAGTAACTGCTGCCAAACAGCATTCAGGGAAAAGCAGGTTAATTTACCACATGAAAATGCTTTCCTTGTTCTGTAATAGAACAGTGAGATGAAGAAAAACATTCAAATGAGAGAGAATGAAATGAAGAAGTGAATTTAAGGCTGTGGGAGCCACAGGATGAAGCAACAAAATTTATCATATCAATTTTGCCTTCACATAGTTGTCAAGCTGTATTTGTTAGTTGTTATTATTAGTTGTTGTTATGTTTGCCTTTTTCTACTGTGGACAGGTTTGTGTGCTTCCAAGAACAGCAGCTATGGCAGAGGGTGCCACTCCACATAAGGCCACTCAAGCCAGGCTGGTCAAAGGGAGTGGAGAGAAAACAACCCCAGGGCTTTCCAGGCAAGCTTGGAAACAGCCTGCTGTTGAGAAACAGGCCAGCAAGCTGGTTTTGTAGAGCACACTCAGTGCTACTTGTCCAAAACACAAATCACAGCAGTCACTCTGACAAGTAGCATACCAAAATAACCAATTCCAGCTTTGCAGAAATCTTAGGTGTAGTGAAAATGATCTGAAGAACAATATTTGGGGATTTGGCGGTAAAAGGAGCTTGAAAGTGATTTCCTAGAATATTTGAAATATTGCAATAGTCAGAGAAACACAGTATTGTAGTCTAAACATTTTGGAATAAATTAATAATGATTGCCAAAAATCAACCAAAAGGCGATAAAGTGATTTTCAGTAAAATAAAGTAGCTTTAAATCAATATAACCTTTAAAGCAGAAAAACCATATACAGATGGACAGTTAATTAGCATCTGATCTCCCTGAGATAGCTTTCAATGAGACAGAAACAAGATTTGTAGAGTCAGGCATAGGGGAAAATGCAAGAGGCAGCTCAAAACTCAGTGCTGCGGTTGCTGAGAAACTATAAAAATGCTCCCACTAAGCAATGGGAAATTGTAGACAATATTTGGGTCACAGCGTAATGAAACCAATGGGATTAATGAATAAAAACATGATTCTTTGGGCTGGCATAACTGTGAATAAATCAAATATTATCATAATGGGGCATTAGTGTCACACAGCTACATCCCTACAAATTGAATGACATTTCCCAGAGAAAGTCAAGTGAAAACACAATGCTATAACAAAATTTAGCAGCACTTTTGTCCAGTGGGTTAGGCCATAAAAAACCTCAGATATCTGACAAGGTACTAGAAAATGTGTCATAAAAATAATCTCAAATCTGAAAAAGAAATAGGTGTCTATCACAGTCATCCTTATTCGACATAAAAAAGATGCTGAACTACATGTGATTTTACAAAGAAACAAACCTTAAGTCTGCCTATCACATCAGGATAGGGAAGAGGAGAGAAGAAAGAGATGGGGACCAAAGTTGCCTCTCCACCTCCCCTCCTAAAACCTCTCCAGAAAAGGCAGCAGCAAATAGCAGCCTGAGGGAACACTAAGGGATACCTTTGTAGCAGGGAAGGAAGCTCTGCAATAGCTGCAAGGTGCAATACTGAAACATTTTGGTAAGTAAGATTCTACCTGGCAAGTCTAACCTAGCTGTGGGGCTGCAAAAGCCACAGGAGAAAAGACTTCAAGCCTGTTTTATAGAAATGAACAAAATGGGAAAGAAAAAGGAACTACTGAAAAAAAGAAATTCAGCAATACAAGCAGTGAGACAATAAAAACACACATGGAGGGGAAAAAAAATCCCCAAATACCAAAGTACATAGCCATTATTTATTCTAATTATAAATTAACCTAGACATTTTAAACACTTTACGAATAATGTGAGTTAGCATTATAACACAAGGCTTTCTATTTGAAAAAAAAAAAAAAATCAATGCCTATGAATTACACTGTGTGTTTGGGATATTTTTAATGTATTTTATTTTTGTTCAAGAGGCTATTCAAATTCGGACAGAGGGAATATCAGATTTGTTCAGAATTAAATGTTTTCCTAAGCACAAATTATACTGCAAGGCAAAGTGACACCCTTGCCTTTTCAGTGTGTGTCTCTTCCTGAGACCATCATTCATTCATTTCATATTATTGATCCAACACTAAACAAAAGTGATTGAATGAATATGTGCAAACAGCTAAGAAGAAAAAAAATAATAAATGGGTTTTTTTTTTTCTGCCAGAGCATGCAAATCATGTTAGAATAAATATACAGGTTCAGTATTGAACTGCTTTGACCTAACTCTGGAGCTGTACTAAAATACCTTTATTCACACTTTAGGTAGTGAACTGAACCTTAAACGTTAGATCAAAGGCAAAAACTAGACTGTATATTGTAGTTTTGATGTTCTCTGCTGGACAAACAAGATGAAAAAGAACAGTTAATAATATTTAAATAAAAGTGAACGCTGGATAGAAGCCAGTTTCAAATTGATGGAACGACAGGTTAAGCCATAGAAACCAATGTCATGCATTTAGGCAGGTGAAAAGAAAAGAAGGTGCTACTATGCCTTGCAGTGCATTTGAAATGTAGGATGTGCACTTCTTTGCCATACCTCAGCCTGGAAATTTTTCTGAAATTTTCCATTTAAATTTTGTGGACCGTGTTTCTGCCCTTAACAGCAAAGTGATGCAAAAGCCTGCCCCAGGGTACAACTGCAATAATTCACTGGGACACAGCATCCCTGTGAAAGGACTTTTGTCACCAAAGTAATTCTTTTGCCCTAGACCAGTCTTGCCTGCTGTACTGCTACATGGTTTCTCTAAGCTGAAAGGTGAACATACAACTGCTTCCAAGTCTGCTCTACCTTGTGCATGCATGCATCCATCCACACACTGGGACACAGCCTAATTAGCAGGTATGGCACTGATCATCTGTTTCAACTCCCCATGCATCTCCTCCTCCAGCAGCAACTGCAGATCTTCAGGAGGGTTCATCAATAATGGCAGGGTTCCTGCTGGCAACTTGTATCAGGGGGAGGATTTGCAGAACTAAAAGCTCTGCCTCACTCCAAATTCACCACAGCTTCTCTCAAATGAGGAGAAACTTCACATGAAATTCTGCCTGAAGGTCAAACCTACTGTGTTTTCTTCCTGTTCAGGAGCTCCTGGGCATTCCTACAGAGAGGTGAGCAAAACTCCCTTATGTGCTCAGCTAACTCCTGAGAGCAGGACCAGAATGTCCTCAGGTTTGCACCTTATATAATAAGACCTCAAGAGGTGTCTCTCCCTTATGCACTTTGTCTATTAAAAGCACAACACAAATACAGAAAATCTGTAAAATCCCTCTAATACCAGGAGAAAAAAAAAATAGAAAAGTGAAGGAAAAGAAGAAGATGAATAAAAAGAAGAAGAAGAAGGAAAAAAAAAAAAAAAAAGAAGAAGAAGAAGAAGAAGAAGAAAAGAAGATTACAATAGTCAATATCGGCCAAAAGGACAAAGATTCTAGCTTGTTGGTGCATCAGGTCGTATTCCAGTGGGAAAAAGACCTCTTCAAGAGGTACTGCCTGCATCACATAGATAGAAGTAGCTAATCTTCTTAGCCAAAGACTAGTTTAAATGCCCTTTTCATTACTCAAAATAATTACTACATGAAAATTGTGCAGTGAAGGCAAAAGTAGCACAAACTCACTGTACTGGAATAAACATGATGAAGAAGGCTAAAAAGGAAAGAAAACACCACATTCTTTTATCAAATGTTTATGTGTCCAAGCTGGAGCTCCAGGTAAAAAGTATAAGGATTTAGAAATTTCGGATATTAACAAGAAGCAATTTGATTCAGTGGCCAGTATAGAAATCTCTCTGATGACTTGCAGTACTTTTATGTTAAACCACATCATTTTAACCTGAACACAGCTGTGAAATTCTGTGTTGAAAATAATTTTCATGAGTAACAGACACCTAATAAAGCCTGGTTTCTTACAAAGACATGTGTCCTAGGCTTCTACAAACAAACAAACACATATCTCAGCTTCTACTTCATACCCTTTTGGGTTTTAGCCTTTTTCTGTGTTTCCTCAATGTTTTTTCTGCTGTTTTTTTAACAATCTTCTTGATCCAGTCAATCCCCTTTCCATAAACAGCAGCTGGACATGGAGGACAACATGGCACAGCTGGCCCTTAGTTCTCTGTGTTTATGTTGCAGCCTCTTCTTCATTCATATGGATCCCTGACCACAAAAGCTCATTTTCACAGAAATGTACAGAAGCTAACAATCTTTGGGAAATCTCTCGTTAAAACTGGGTTGCGGTTGGCCAGTGGTCAGAAATTACTAGCAGGAACTGACAGTGCAATCAAATCAGCTTTTTTTTTGTAAGGAAACCAAAAGCTAGAAACATCACCAATTTTCTTGAGCACCAGCAGCCTTTTCAGTAATTCAGAGATTCAGAGATCTTGAATACCTATGGATCTCTGGGACAATAAAACAAATCTCAGGGTAGGCTCTTTAATATCCAGTCACTTGAGCTGAGAACCAGGAATTTTCCCTTTCCAACACCCCTTTTTAACACAGGAACTCATCCTTTATTAATATGCCCAAGAGTGAGCAGCAATACATCATGATTAGAGTACCTATAATTTTGTTAGAAAACTTTCCAACATGAGATGCTGAATCCAAAATAAGGTTCCTCAGTTTCGAATGTCATTACAATCTAATCACTGTATAGCCTGAAGGAGTTACTTGCCTAGAAGCCAGCAGTTATGACTAGATTACATAAAATATGTAGAAACAGGATATTCTGAGGAAGCACAAACATTTATACTTGGTTTCTGGCAGAAGCTTGTTTCCAGAGTTAAATGAAATTGTGAATGAGGCAGGCTGTAAGAGAATGTCAATGGCACAATGGAAGAAAAAGACAGATCTCCAAAAACTAAGAAGGAGTTTCACAGATTAAGAGAGATGACCAGCGTGGTCAAAATCCTCATGCTGATTAAATGTTTATGTTAACAAAACAATTAGGAAAAGTGAGAGATGACAACGAAAACCAGGAAAAACAGCAATCTATACAACATAGATACTTTTGCCACTGTAAGAAATTCACATGGAGATAACAGTTGATGGATATACTGAGATAGAAGAGAAAGACTGAATAGCTAACTATCTCCTCTGTTTTACACTAACTGGGTGCTAGCAGGAATGGTTTGGTGTGCAGAATAAAAGTACATATCTTGTCTTTTGCAAGATATTAAGAGATACTATTCATGATTCTTCTTCACTCTTTAATTACCTTGAATACACATTGAAAGAGAATGGGGATAAGAGTAATATGGAAGAATTTGACATTGATGTATTCCCACTACAGAACAGCAACTGCCCAGTATTATTCCTTCATGCCTTTAAGGCCCACTGTGAAAGGCACAGGATGTTATTGGCACTTTTAAACTAAAACACCAAAAGTTCAAACTGATGCCAGTCCACAGCCTGGAGATCAAAGACACACATGCAGCCTCCAGCCCATATTCAGACTGTCACTCAACAAAGGACCGCTGGCACACAGAGATTACCCACGGAGAGGCTTTTAATTTGAGAGGTTAAGGAATGGGTGCCTGCATTTGTCCTACTAAGAATATCTGTTCAAAATACATTTTCCAAGTTCTGTCGCCTAGCTTACCTCAGTGAAAGTCCTTCAGGATGACATAAGCCTTTGCAGACTAAAACAACTTGCTCCTTTCACAGATATAAAATGCTCCATTAAAAAATAATTAATTTTGTTACAGTAAGAGATAATTAAATCAGCCAGCAGTTGAAGGCAGCTAATTGAGAACACAAATTCCCTTTCTGCTGCTGATCATAACTAAACCAGAATTTGTCAAGATGGAGAAGGAAAAGTACCTGGTTTTTGATATGATGTGGAAATAAGACATGCCACCATCAGACTGAGACTTTTCTCAACTTCTATAATCTTCCCTATTTCACATTGCTGCAGGTCATCAGTGACCTGATTTAACCAGTTAAGTAAAAAAGACATTACCATTATCAAAAGCATACAGTAAGGAGTAGAGACTTACATACAGAGTAGAGACTGAAGCCACCTTGCAAGAATCTATTTCCTTCCCCTCCCTCATCACTACTGTAAATTGCCTAAGTAGAAAATGCAATACAAAAATTCCCAGCACATTTATACTCTTGGCCTTTTGTTTCATTATTTGGTTTTGGCAACTTCTTATTGTAGAGTACAGAGAAGAGGCAGAAAAGAAAAAATCATCCAAACAGAGGAAAAGCAGTCACCCAGTAACTTGGAATTAGGGCTAAAAGGCTTTCAGAATGGTTTTACAGTCAGCAAGCCTCATATTGTATTTGCTCAGGAAAGTATTTTTTCTTTTAGTCGCTATATGCTGTTATTCTTTCATCCCTATTTTTCCAAGACTATCCGTATGTAAGTCATCACTTTGCTGAACCTTATGACACCTGTGTAAATCAAATCAAATGTTCCTGCTAGGGCTAAGAGCTTTGTTTTCATGACTGCAGGCACAAGGACAGGGACAAAGCTTTGGAGTCAGACATCCAAATGCAAATCCTCTATTCAATAATACAATGTCAGGTTAGTTTTTGTCTCTATGCTCTTTTTGTTCTTTCTGACTGCAACATGAAATGACTTCATCTTCATCATGATTTCATAAAACAATTTATGTGAGTTTGCTGTGATTCCTTGAGGTGAAGTTTCAAGTTTTGAGGGAGGACAGCCTTGTATCTTTTCAGGCTGAATATTATCACTCTGCTTCTGAGAACTACAGATTTCTATCTTCTCCTTCTGTTCAAGTTATGCTTTTAATCAGAGACACTTATGACAGTGGATCCTGAGGAGTGGTACTCTGTTTCCCTGCTATCTTATACATGCTACACCTGCTGATTTGCAGATACACATATTGCTGTCACTATATGACATAATACTTTCACAAATGATGTTTAGATTATTGCCATTGCAGCTATACCATTTACTAAGCCTTGCCACACTTCCCAGCCATGCTGTTATTTGTGGTTTTTTTCATCATTCAGCCAGTCAAGATATAAAAACCTGATTTAAAGAACAGTTTTTCCACATGAGGATTTATCTAGTGCCCACAGCATACTAAGCCCAAGCAGTCAAGGATACCTTTATGAACTGATATCATAAATAATGTTTAAGACATAGTCACAGCCATAGTGGTTAAACACAGAGAAATAAATGCTCTCTGGTAGCAATACTTCATACCATTCCATAACTGAACATATATATTGACAAATTCAGGAATTTAAAAGCTTTCTAATCATCCTTCCTCATACTGAGCAACTTCATGAACAAATTGATTTCCAGATTGTATCAGGCAGAACTTGACTACAAATAAGACGATTTTTAGCACAATGAAATCCAGCTGTTCAAAACATCGTACATCATACAGAAATTCCATGTGACAAATTAAAAAAAAAAAACAGAGCTCCAGCCATATACATTATAGGTCGTGAACTAGGCTAATTTTAAGAGAGAGTGTTAAAGGCTATTTTCAAGCTTTCTGTTATTTTCTCCGTTCTCCCCAGAGACACACTATTATTTGGTTTCCACAGAGGAATTGTTTTTTACATCCGAAAAAGAATCCCAAAGCAGAAGAAAAAAACATCTGATTTGACAAGCATTGCAAACACAGTTAACAAGCCACTTTAATTATCCTCCTAAGATTTTCCCATTTGTACTCTGATCATCATCTTCTTCACAAACTTAATTATGCCTCATTTGTTCTTGCTGCACTACTCTCAGTGAGTATTCCAGGTGGAAAAGAGGAGCCTGTTTGTAACTGTAACCTCAGGTAATTGTTATATATTTTTTATTTTGCTACAGAATAATTTAGAGCTTTTAAGAAAAAAAATATACAGGAATATCTTTGGGCAATATGAATATTGAGTAGAAAGCCAGGGTATTTCCACATGAGAAAAGCAAAACTCAATGGCTATGTGAACAGCCATCCATCTGAAAATTATCACTAGTCAGATGATTGAATAAATGAAGAAAATCATGCTGTTATCATCTGCATTTTAGAGATTAGTATTAATAAATTCTGATTTCTCAGCAGAGGAAACCTTTCCACAAACTTGACCTTTGAGAAAGTCAGAAAGAAGAACAACTGGGAATAAATGTGCTCCGTGAGTTAAATACTGAGACATGAACCCAGTCACTATTTAGAATTTATGCACTTCCACTACTTTTAAAGTGCATAGGAATTACTGCATTCTGACTGAGTGCAGACTGAGTAAATACCCTGAAGTACCATAATTTAAGGCCTGATGAGTTGTTTCTTCTAACTTTTCAGAAGTCCTAGCTTTGCCCCTCTATCATGCCTGAACTTGATTTCACCTAGGTTGCTTTCTGAGAAACATTATTTTTACTTAATTAACCTACTGAGACACAACTGCTTCCCCAAATTTGCAAGTGTTTTTGAGTACAATGAAATGCCAAACCTTAAAATCCATAACTATGTACAAGTAACTAATCTTTGCATTAATTTCACCGGTCTTCAAAATTGAAGCATAAAAATTACACAAAATGCTAACCTTTAAAAGCATCAAACCTAAGTTTCTAAAATTTTAAGAAAGTCCAGAGACACAAGACAGTCAGCATTAGAATATATTCCATTCCATGCCTTACCTGAACCAAATTCCACCCCTTTAGAGATTCAGCAATGATAGAAGTAACTGTTGCACATACACCACCAAAAACCATCAGATGATTAGGTCCATATTTTATTGCATCGTAGAAGGCTTTGAGTCCTTTTGCATTGTCACACTGGAAAAAAAAGAAAGAGGGAGACAATATTCAATGCCACAAATCAATTAACTAAGAAATAAGCTGTTGAGCAGTTGGGCAGGGGAAAAAAATCGGGTTCCACAGACATACACGTAAGACCTAAACATGCAAAATTAGAGCACTCTCTTCTGGACTCTTAATGAGCCATAGTAAAAGAACAGCAAAATGCCTCATTATGTTCTACAAAACCAGAATTTTGACACCACCATTTGACAAATAACAAAAAAAGGCCAGTAACAAATGGTTGACCAAAGCATTTTCTACATTTAGAGCTAACATTTCCCAAAGCAAAATTTGGAATGTAACACTGAACTGTCAGCAGGGCTTCCACAGTTGGAGGAAAGTTTGACATTACTGATGGTCACTGTAAAAAAAAAAAAAAAATCTGTCTCTAAAGAAGACTCCTAATGAGCTTCTACTTAAACTTCTACTTAAAGTCCAACATCAGTATTCTGTGCAAAAATATATAGCAGAGACCCTGTCATTTAGAAGGACAACACAAAGCCTTCAAAAGATAACAAAATATTCTTTTGAAGTGCTAACAGTTAATTGTTCTGCTGTCATAGCTCACACAGCTTTGAGTGGAAGGCTGGGCTAGATGACATTCTGAGATCCTTCTAACCTGACCTGTTCTTGGCTTTCCTGATAATTAGTTTGATCTTTATTTCAGGTGTAAAGAATTTTACTGTAAACTGGCACTAGGACTGAAAATTAAGAAAAAAATAAGGTTCATGCTAGTCACTATTGCAAAAGATATATCAATCCTTGAACAAAGTAGTATTAATCATTCATAATAACGCTAATTCCTAAGCTTACAACAGAGTATTAATAAATTATGTGCCTGAAGGTAAGATTTTGATTCCAAGTCAGAAGTACCAACAGACTATAATAGTGGCTGCCACTGCTCCACTTCTTTCTCTTTTTGAAACAGAAGTTTTCTACCCTCTTTTGCCTCCTCTACAAAGTCTTCCTTGAATGTACTCTTTAAAAGAACTATCACGCACCAGCCTCCAATATTTCATTATGACTATTCAATAAAACAGTTCATTTACTATCAGCATCCAAGTAGTAATTGTATTGCATTCTGCAGAGAGAATAAAGATTTTGACTAAGAAGTTTGGAAGCTCGTATTAATCTCCTTACTGAATTAACATGCTAAAAGAAAAAATATTATATTTGCATTCTATCTGCAAGAATAGAATTATTGCTCCCACTTATTCGGAAGGATACAGATATTTAATGCATACACTCTCTTAAGTTGCATAATATAGCCCAATGCTTTCCTTCTTAATGCAGAGAAAAAAAACCCCAAACCACTCAGTACAGCAGGATCCCCTGTCAATTTAATGCGCTGGTGACAAGCTCCCATTGTGAGGGAACTAAGACTGTGATCATTGGAAGAAGCAGCATTCTCCATTCTTACTCCTTCACTCCCTACTTAAAGACTAGTTCATTCCAAGTGTAACCAGAAGGCTCAGCTACTTCTTGAATTTACAAGCAGCCAGGAATACTAGAGCTTTAGGTATCTGCACTTAACTGACATTTAGCCAAGTCTTTTCCGTCATCCACCTTATCATATGAAGCTGCAGCAGAAGAGATTGCTGAACTGGTTTTTATACCAACTTAAAACCAGTTAATATAATTATTTTTCTTTTTTTATTAGGTCACATTTAAAATGTATCACTAAGTAGCAATTTGAGAAGGATACAAGCCATATATGAAATAAAAATTACGTTAATAGTAAAATAACTGTCCAAAGATGCAGCCTGTGAAGGGCTGTGTACATGAAAAGTTATGAATAAGTAGATGATGGCAAAGACTTGTGGCATGTGATCTGAAGTAAAATTCACACTAAAATCCACCCTTAGATCACAAAACACTGATGCATTTTGAACTACTACTTGCCTACAAAATGTTTCTCACTGCAGTAAACTTAAGAAATTATGGGTTGCAGTAGGTCAGCTTGCTGGGAGGTCCAGAATTGGTATAAGGTCTTCCTTTCTTATTTGATTTTTCATGGTTATGAATACACTACCATGACAACAACCCTTTTTCAATCACACAGCAGTTCTCTTGGGAAGGTATGCCAAAATGTTTCTTCATCTCTCCCAAAGTGAAAGGTTCACGCCACCGAGATATATTACTGATCAATCAAAAGCACCTACAATAACACCTGGGCTTCTCTTCGATGTGTTCCAGTTAAAACCTACCATGTTTTCACCTTTGTACTTTCCTCCTGACTAGTCTCAGGTCTCTCTCTTCTAGGCCACCATGAATAATTAGAGTAGACTCTGCCTATTCCGTGAGACAAACTGTCCCAATAGTCTAAGGTATGTCACAGAGATAAAGAACAAGAACTTAGTACTGTGGCTGGCCACAACTGGACAGAAATGAAAGGAAAAATGAGAAAGATGGGATGAAGCAGACTTTCACATTTGTTTAATGTCACATTTCACAACATACACTGTGTATAACATTCTTCCCTGCAAGCAACAGAACAGTCTGTCACAAGCATTAAAAAATAAACATTCAGATAAAAATAATAGCCCTTCCAAGCCAGACAGACAAGCAGGAGAAAAGGTTTCTTCCTGCCTCCAGTCTGATGAACATATCCTTGGCAAGCTCCTAAAGCCCTGTGAACAACTGGATTTTTTCAGAAATCCCAGGTGGCCACCACCACTGCTCATGGTCTTCAATTTCCAAACCTTACATATGTAACTGCAAAAGAGGGCAGTGCTGTTGAAAGACGACAATCACTGAAATTCCCATCATGTCACCACCAAAAGACTTCCTGAATTGTTGTCTCCAAGTGACTCCAACTAGGTCCGGGAAAAACCCTTTGCAGCAATCTATTTATAGGACAAAACAAGACTGCATAAGAACCAAAATCCACTTTAAAAAGCCAAGGCTAGAAAGTCCTGACCACATGTGGATGACAAGAAGCTGTCTTACTAATTGTAATGAAGGGGAAAGAATCCCTCATAAAAAGTCATAAACCTATATCATGAAAACTATAATCTGAAGGAGCCAACAGTGCTTTCACTACCAAGTTTTTATATTTTGCCTGAATTGCTATCAACATGTCTACTTCACTGAGCTGAACTGCAGCCAGCTCACTTTCAACTCACACATAAAACCAGGCAGCTACCCTGTGCCCCTGAACTTGACTGCCCATTGAAACACTGACTGTGGTTACAATACTTTTAGCAAAACTAGAATTTCAAATATATGTCACTTGTCACTTATCACAGTTTTCTTCAGGAGAAGGGGCTGAGAACCACCTACCCCAAACACAGTAATTGCTATGCTCAGTCTCAGCCAAAAGCCAGCAATAAGCATAATATAAAGAGCAAACATACATATTAATGAAATAATTACATTAAGTGTACCTCTTAACACACTGATTTGATACAGATTACCTGGGAAATTCACAAGGAAAAATGCAACCAAATCACTAAGCAAACGTTTGTGACATGTCCTGCCTCTTGCTGTGACAAACACAGCTTAATATCACAACTGGCATCTGACAAAGTGTGCACAGACCCACCTATTTAATTAGGAAAAACAGCCAGATGAACTGCTGCATAGGAGACGAGTCAAAGGAATTTGTGGGTTGAAGTGTTAACCATCCTGAACCCTCTTCAGAGGAGCAGCTGACAGATAAAAAACTGTAATCCTCCACTGAGAAAAGGATCCGAATACACAGGGAGGAAGAACTGCCCGAGGCTTTAGGGGTGCACACGGACAAGAAACATTTCTGGAGAGAATAGCACAGCAGCTGAATACACAGGAGAGACCTCCAATCTACCCAAAGGCCCTCTGCAGCTGAGAGAAAGGATGTCCCATGTGAAGACCACACATCACTGAAGTCAGGAGTAGCAGCAGGACTGACCTGTGAGGGTTGCTGGCTGCCAGGAAAGCTGTCTGGCAGACAGTGAAAGAGACACTGGGGTGTGCACTGAAATCCTCATAGCCATAAGCATAACACACTTCAAGTCCTTGGTGCACAGAACAGAAGTTTGTATGGCTCTCATACAATAAAAAAGTTTTGCCATCTCCATAACTTGGACAGGTTTGAGTAATTACAGGGCAAGCACAATAGCAGATACTTGCAGTTTAAGTGGTCCTGTTACATTTGCACAGCAATAGCACTGTAGGGATGGATACACTGGTCACATTATGTTTAGATTTCTAGCTGTTGGATAGCTATGCTGTACTGTTTCTCAGCAAGCTGTATTCTGGCACAGCTACACTTTTTCTGAGTAAAAGTAAACATGAACTATTTTGGTGTCTATTGAGCTACTGACAATTGATGTTAGAGAGCCTTTACGAAACGAGGGACTAACAAACAGCTGTCATCTGCATAATAAAATATCCAACTTTATCAAGTGATATCAGAGCTTTCAGCAGCACTTTGCCCTAAATTCTCATAAATATATAAAAAGATTTCTTTGAACAGAGAGAACAAAAGTACGGAGCCTCATTCCTATCCTCTGCAAAATCTTGCTTAGAAATTAGCTCTGTGTTACATCAGCTCAAATGGAGCTAAGAGATGAAGAACACCAACAATTATTTTAATTTCATTTTCATTGACTTCTTTAAAGTCACCAATAAATACAGACAGTTCAGTGAAGAACACATAGACAATTGCTTGGAGCCACAAAAAATGTCAATCAAGTTAGCAAACTCTGCCTGCTTTATATGGGCAGGGCATGCTTCCCCTGAGGTTTCTCTCTGTTTTCAAGTATTTGCAATTTAGGTACTTTAAAAGCCAGCAATTATATTTTTGCATTTAATTGCTGTAGCTGGGTTTTCTTTCCATGAGTTAGTATGACTGGTCTTGGAACCTCCACTTTGACAACCACAGCAGCTGGTGACAACATAATTATCCATTGAAAGAAAAAGCACTACCTTTCAATTGTTCTAGAATACTTCACGCTGTGCAAAGTAGGTGTGAGATGTCTTGCCAGGGGATGTTATGAATGCTCAAAGTTCACAAATACATGAAATTAAATTGGACTAGTTCACAGATCAAAAAAAAAAGAATCAAAACTTCTTAATGAAGAGATGGCAATTTTCTCAGGAAACACCTGAATCACAGATTTTTGGTGACAAGGATATTATTCTAGGGAAAAAAGACCAAAATCTCACCCTTTCCTGCTGATCAACTGACAATGCCAAGTACTTGCATCAAGTCTGGTCTGAACTGCTATAGCCATTCCTGTGGTCTGCATTTGAAAAACAAAAGCAACCCCTTCCAGCAAGTACACTAAACTTCTCTGTCTTAAAACTGAAGTTAACTCATCCCAAACAGTGGGCTTTTCTGTATCTGATTTCTCTATCATATTTTAATTTAACTAAAATGTAGCTTCGCGTGACACTCTCAGGCCCTGCTGGCTTATTTGGGCCGACCCAGCTGCTCAATCACGCTGCCACACAACTGTTTTCTGAGTCTTTGGGTCAGCAAGCAGTCTTGACTTACGCTGTTACGGCTGTAGTCAGAAAGAGTGGACCCTCCGAGGCATTCAGGAAACAAAGGTTTTATTTGGGGGATCTGGGGGTTCCCCAGCCTCTGTCCAGTGCCTCTGGAAGGACCCAGACAAAGGGTTGCAGGGGAATTTTGTACATGGGGTTCAAAGGGGGGGGTGGGTATCTTCTTCACAAGCCAATAAAACAACTCAAACAAACATTCCAACAAAGTTACCTAAATCTTAACAAATCCAACACCAGTTTAGAGGTGGTCTCTAGGATTCTGCCAACCCGTGGTCAGACTCTTGAGACCTTGTAAATCTCCAGGCAAAGGTTCCCGTTGTCTTAGTAACCTTATCAATCCTGATAAAGTATCTTCCAAGACAAGGGGCCTTTTTAGGGTAACACTATTCTACCTTAACAATTAAAAAGCTATACTATATTTATAACTAAAACTTATCAAACATTTCTTTCACATCCACACTAAAATATACAATCATATTTAGCAATCATGTTTGGTTTTGCTTTAGAAGAACTGGAAACAGCAGAGGAGGACTTAACCTATTCAGTGAAATATTTCCCAGTAAATTAACTCTCTTACCCTGTCACCTCTTGACATACTTCTAGACTTTATCTAGCAACTTCTTTATCTGATTCTGCCTGCTGCACAGCTCACAGAATGCTAACTCTAAGGTACTGGTGCTTGGCATCTCATTTAGCAGCCTATATTCTCCCTTAGGTGTCACCAGCCTCTTTAATCACTGATCCCAAAGCAATGGGGACCACTTATTCCTCTGTCCCCTCATTTCCTAAGAGCCTGTCTAAACACCTTGTGAAGGCTCATCCTCTTGCTCAATGACATTTTCTTTTTACTCAGTTCATTGTTTGGAACTGAGTCCACCAAGCAAGATAAACAAAGATTTCCTGCCTCTCCTTATAAGAGAAGTATATTTACTTTTCCCAATAATACTCTTTTTTATTATATGACTTATATTTTCAGTCTTGTTACTATTTCTTGGGGTATATAACATTTACACTGAACGATTCCAATTTAAGAACTCCAATATTAAATGGAATTGGAATGTAGCAAATAGATAAAACCTGTGTAATCAAAACTGACTCTGTCTATGTTTCCATCCTGATTATATATGCAGTAGTAGCAGAGATCAATTTGACTTCCTCTTTTCAGAGTAAACTTGCATTCAGCTTGAAAGGTGAAGTCTTTCTTCAAACAAAGGTAAAGCTTTTCCCTGATGGGTAACTGTAACACACATGGAAGTTCAGAAGATCATCAAGAAACATTTTGTGCGTTTGTGATATGAAGATCACTCCCTCTTAATAATGCAACTATTGGGTAGATGTGGCAACGTTTTGGTAGCAGAGGAGGAGCAGGGGTGACTTCTGTGAGAAGACACCAGGAGTTGCCCCCAGAACTGACAGTTCTGGCCAGCTCCACAACTGCCCACTGCCCAAAGCTGTGCTCATCAGTGTTGCTAATGAAATTCTGTGATAACACTTTCAATAACAGGCAAAAAATCCCACTTCACAGCAGCTGTGAAAGAGGAACAAGAGAAAAAAGACGTGAAAGCAGCAGCCCTGCAGGCACCAAGGTCAGTGAGGAAGGAGGGGCAGGAGATGCTCCAGGTGCTGCAGCCCGTGGTGAGGTAGGCTGTCCCCCTGCAGCCCATGGAGGTCTATGATGAAGCACAGAAGCACAGATCTACTGTCTCCTTTTTTTTTTTTTTTTTTTTTTTTTTTTTTCTGACTATACCACTAATCCTGTGCAGGAACTGTTCGAGGGCTATACAGCAATGAAATTCATAATTCAGGTAACACTGGCCAGGATGTCTGTAAGAAGTTGAGCAAGAATTCAAAACTTAGTATCCTCTTGTGAATTGCTAATGGAAGCTAACATTTGGGCCTTAGAGAGATCCTATTGTGAAAAATGAACAATTAGTCAGATCCCACAGTATAAGTTACTGAGTTTTGTTGGGTTGTCCTGCAGTTGGACCTGTCATCTTACCTGAATCAAACTGGTGCTAGATCAAATATTCCTGGACCAGAGGGGATTTTATGACATCCACACTGTATTGGCTCACCCACAACATACAGTCCATTTTATTTAACCTACTCACTTCTGCATCAATCTAATAAAATATTACACAAGATAGCTTTACACATTTAGCAATCAGCATTAATTGAAATGGATGGATGTTCCCAAAAACAATGTCCTCTTGAATCAGAATTTTTTCCAAGTATCCTTAGAGCTGCTAGTGGATGTTCACATTCACAATTTTATGGCATAAATACATAAAACAAAAAACTAAGTCTTGGTACTACATTGCTTTTTTTTTTTTTTTCTGACATTCTGGTGCTCAAACATCTATCAGATATTTTTGAAAATTCAGTATTAACAGGGAGACCAATACCTTTCTCACTTTGCCCTTCCAACCTAACCTATACTACTCCACTTCCATTATGTTTTATGGAAATAAGTGGAGTTACGGAAAAACATAGAATTCCAAAGGAACAGTAAAATAATATATCCAAACAAATTTAGAAAACAAATTCTGGATTTGAGAATAAACTGGTCTGGTTTTCTCCAGCTATTCCAATTTTTACCAAGAAGTTCAACATTACAATGGTTTCTAACAAAACAAAGAATTATTCTAATTATTCGATTGTTGAGGAAAATGTCTTCAGACTTTATTTTTACCAAAATACTTTTTAAAATGCCCCTTTGAAATCAGTTATATTTTTGCATTTAAGTAACCTCAAAAGGTGTTAATTGTTTCAGACACTTGAACCCCATGATCATTATCACTTAAATTTATTGTTGCAATCTACTGACTATTTTGTTGTCTCTCAGACATGTACCAGAGTAGATTTACAAGGTATTTGCCAGCTGCTGCTCAAGTACAAAATGGAGAGCTAAGGGAGACAATACTGGCAGGTTCAACACAGAACCACTAACGTCAATTCTTTGGTTTTGTACTTGTCTCTTTTTTTTTTCCTTCTCTTCATTATTACCATTGATTATTTATCATTACACTGCCATAAATAGCCTATGTTTTAATAGTCACATTCTATTGAAAGATTCTGTTAGATTTCCTCTCATTCCCTCCCCTGTGCTTTTTAGAATATAGGGAAGAATTCAGAAAAGTGAAAAGATGTGTCATTTAAACATGACATTGCATTTTGTTTTCTAAATCTAGAGTATGCAAAAGATATGTCTTTTTGCAAGAACAATCAAAAATAATAATCATACTTCATTCTACGTTTTGTAAATAAATTTTCTGAAACTGCCTTTAGAGATATAGTTTCACCAGTTTTCTCCTTTCCTTATGTTTGTTACTGACTATGTACTCAGTTTTAATAGATTGGGGGTTTTTTTTCCCCTCAGGTAATTTTGGGAAAAGGAAAATACCCTCTTGCAGGGAAGGGTACTATCTCTGAACTCTTAGTGTGTCTTCTCAATACACTGAAAACTGTTACATACTAAAAATGTTTAACTCCTTTTAACTGCAGCAGTGCTGTCTGCAGTAAATAAAAGAAAGAACTGAAGAGAATATAAAAGGAGAAAAATCTTTTAATAATTAAAATTAATTTTAAAAAATCAAAAAGTTTTTGTAGGCGGAAGAAAATAGAGGTATACTAGAGCAAAACATTTAAAGTACCAGTGATACAGATGATAGAATGCCTGGCACCCCTCTCTGCAGTAATAAACTGCAACTGAAACTAAGGTAGGAGTGCAAAGATATTTTGAAAAATCACTTGATCCTCAGAAAGCAGCAAGAAGCAGTTGTAGGGGAAGTATGCTATATAAATTTTTTCTTTACCACGACCTACTTACTCATGGAAAAGGCTTTATTTTTATAAAAGGGGTAGGGGTGGGGGGAAAAAAAAAGAAAGAAATCTTTCTTGGTACTTTTCTGACATGAAATTAAAATATTATTCTGAGAACGAAGAGATATGGAAAAAAAAGAAAACCACAAACAAAACTCTTCAGCATCCTTCTGGTTAAGGGTCATGTCGAAATAAAGTCTCCCTTGTGTGCCTCTGTTGTGGCAACAAGGCCCATGTCTCAGTGCTCACAACCACAGAAATTTCTAAATAAACATTCACTGGGGACGACAAGAGCACAGATGACTCCAAGGCCCTTCAGAATTGTTCTTATAACTTCTGAAAGTCATTTATGTGGAAAATGTGAGACAACCTCTTAAGCTATCACAAGGATGTCTGTAGCATCCTTGAGAATATATTTGAATTTTAATAAAAGGTCCAAAAGCACCTGGCATTTTTGGAAAATATGATGAAATTCTTCTGCTTTAGAGAATGATATTCAACATCAAGAGTGCTTAGTGGTACATGTAGCTCCCAGCATGACTTTTCTAAAGGAATATTGTTTGAAAGGGTTTTTTTGTTTTTTTTTTAATATATATATATATTTTTAAATTCCCCAACAAGAACTTCAAAGGAACACAAAGATCAGAATTAAAATATAGCTGACAAAGTAAGAGGTTAGAAAGGGTGTAAGGAATTAAGAGGAGAAAAAATCTTTTTTTTGACTCAAAGGTCAAGAAAATCTGGTGTAATAGTCTCCATCACAAGTCCATGATTTTTAATTAAAATCTTTCTGTGATGTAAAACAGCTGAACTTTGTCCATAGCGAATGAAACTCTGCTAAGCTAATTTATCTAATGAGGAAAAACGTGTGATCCTTTGGATAAACTACCATTAAGTTCGCCCATAAAAGCCAAATGAAATTCATGGTATGCTTTAATTTGGCTTGAATTAACATAGCATGAGACTACAATAATTCACCATTTTATAGAAGTCTTAGGCTGGAAATGGGTAGAGTACGTATCAGCATAGGTAGTGTCATATTCTTTCTCCCCCTTAATTCCTGGCATAAGAGACAACATGGAGAGAATAAAGTTTTATTTCAGCAGCTACTCAGATGGGACGACATTCAGCCTGTGAGTGGGCACAATGCTTCACAGTCAGCAGGTATGAAAAACCCCCAAAATCCCAGTGTCAGTTAGGAACCTTGCTAACAAAAACCTGAGGTGCCACAGACTTATCTACAATGGGGAGTTGACTCAAAGTTGAGCCTGAGAGGCAAAGGAAAGAAAAGGATCAGCCCTGGAAGTATGGAGAGATACTGGAATGGAAACCTGTCCAAAAAAGTTTCCGATTTCATTAGCTCTGTAGTCAAGGTTGTCACAGGTATCACTTCAAGCCAAATTTAACTTGTTGTTTCCCTACCTAAAGTCTCTCCTTGATTTAATTGAGCTTTATATTCCAGGAGAATAACTGCTAGAGATTAGGGATCACTTCAAAAACTTGAAGTGGTGGATCTGTCTGATCTGTGGTCCTGTCACATTCATGCATGAACACTAAATTTCAGTAGTTTTAAAGCTATAAAACCAACATACTGCCTCCACGCTGCAAATTGCAACATGATTAACAAACAGCTGTTCCTTTGCAAGATCAAGAAAGGGTAGAAATAAATCCTCACCGCTCACATTCAGCGGCATAGTTCGGGATTTCTACAGACTGACCAATGCTCTTTTTCTTACAGCCCTTACAGAAAATCTTAATCGAGCTTGCCAAGAGCAGGGTATTACTCACCTTGAAGTATCGACCCTTGGGGGTTTGCTCCTTATGCTGTCCCCCCCCCCAAAAAAAAAGGCCATGTGACATAAAAGTGAAACAGAGCTGAGCTGAGTGCAGGTGAAATGCCCACAGAGAGCACAGCTCAAACCTTCAGTTGGCCCCAGATGAACCACCCAGATGTTTAAAAGCAAATATATTCAGTGCAAGTCTGGAAACTGCAAACAAAATCCAGACTAGAGGCTAAGGTCTGCTAGCCTACCCATCTTAGCGTAGTTAGGTCACCCTAATTCTCTTTTTTTAGTTTCATAAATGTGCTACATACTTGTGACACACTCACAATAAAATTTATTCCTCAGCTCCTTGCCCACTTTCCACCCAAGATGAATGTAGGAACCCAAGAGCTGGTTTGTCTCTGTGCACACTATCCTCCTTCATGACCAATCCCAACACCAACTCCCCCAGACATGTCTCCCTGAACTAGCAATTCCTGCTGGCTCTTAATCAAGCTCCACAGAAATCTCACTGGCACACCACAAAGAAGTTCCAAACGACCAAATCCTCTGTCATCTGCCCAGTTGCCTTCGCACTGTGGCTATATTTGAAGCCTCCCTGACTGCTGCTACTACTTTGGCATGTAATGCTCTGCTAGGCACAAGCAAAGCTCATATGCATGAGTAGAATTCATGTCTGTGTAAATTGACTCTTTTAACTTGCCTAAACGCCATTAAAAGTGGCTTGACTAAACTAATAAACTGTAAATGACTAAACTCCCTGAATCATCATAGTAGAAAATTCACTTACTAGTTCAGTAACTGGATAGAGAAACATGTAAGTTTTTCCATCTGTCTATGAAGATAACCCTGCCTTAAAATCTCCACAATTTTGTCAGGCTCATTCAGTCCTAAGCTGCCCAGAGATAAAAAATAAATTAAAAAATCATGCAAATATCAAGTTCCTCAAGACAGCCTGCTTCCTCTTATACCATGTACTCCAACAGAGCTAAATTGCTTTAAGCTTGTACAGGGAACAGTGCACATTCTTGACATCCTTTTGCCAAACATGTACTGACTGTCACCCAGAATCTTAACAGGCTGAAATGGTATAAAATGCTAATAGAATGATTCTAATCATTCTGTCAAGCATGGCTGACACTACACTGTCAAGTGAAGGAAAGTACTTTGTACAGCTCTGGATCAGTTTTATTTTTTTACTGTGGCATCATATAGGTAGAGGAAGAAGTGTGAATGAGTTAAAATCTTCTTACAATTTTTTTAGGAGACAAACTGAAGGAAAATGTGCAAGTCCTGACCAGGAGAAATATTAAATTGAAAATGACCTTGTCCAAGGAAACCATTCTCAAAATGAACCAGTGCTCTGAATACCTCACGAGATTTCAAATGTCTTACTTGATATGACACTCGGAGTGTCTCAAGGGGAGGGAAGGGCTTTCTGTCATTAAATCTTCTAGTAGAAAGTAGCAGTGCAGAAAAAGAGACCTAAAAAGGTTTTCTGTTGGTTACTGGAACTGTGGTTACTGGCAGCTGTGGAAAATTTTGGTGGAGAGAAGCACAACATCTAGTTCAAAACCAGTAGGGAGAATGTATACTAGCAAGACTAGGATTTCAAAGCTTTGATGAAATACAAGCAGAAACACCCCAGTGCCACAGACCAGACGACACAGTAGAGCCAAGAGAAGCACTCTCTACTTTGGTTGTGGTCAGAAACATATCACCTGGCTGCCACCTTTCCACAGCCCAATTAGAAGAGTTTATGGAAGTGATTCCCAATTCAGGTAAAGCAAGTTGACAAATTACTAGTAATATTTACAGTTGTTTGAATGTGTCTGCTGACCTCACATTGAAATGGATGAGTTCACACCACCTTCTCCCCTTTGTCACAGCAGGATGTGTACGTACATGTTCGTGCCAGCATGTGCATGCAGGGGCAAGGACAGAGGGAGGACAACAGCCTTGCTGGTTGCCACAGATCTTCCTGCTGCTCTGTTTTGACTGGTATGCTTTGAGGGTGAAGGACAACACAGCAGTTAAAAGGAAATGCTCTTTCAAACACTCAGTATCTTGTCTTCAAGAACAGTTTGCCAGCAGAGTTCCACTTACTAATCTTAAAAAAAGATATCCACAAGCAAACAAAGAAGCAAACAAACACCAGTGGAGGAACCCCTCACCACAAACAAACTAATACAGCCCAAACAAATCCGCTCCAGCCAATGGAACTGGGAGCACAAGTCAGCTTGCTGAGCTGAGAAGCACATGGTGACAAAATAACATCCCAGGATGTACATGGAACAGCCTGTTCCTCAGGTGCAGTGGAGCCTGTATTCCCTAGAAACAGTAAAACCAGTGGGAAAAAAGAGGGATAATTTCTTCCACTGCCTCCTACTTAAACTGCTATATGCAAACGGATGGGAGACTGTGTGAGTACCCTCTTCCAATGTGTTCAAAATGTAGTTTAAGCTATTGTAGGAGTTGGAAGATAGGAGACTCACACCCACAGCAAAGAAGAGGAGAGAGAGGCAGGAATATGTATGAATCACAAATATTAACATGGATTTGGGTGGCAAATGATGTGTTAGCATGCAAACATGACAGAGTTGGAAGGGGGGGAAAAGGTGTCATATGTCTAACCATAACTACAAGGGCTTATTGACTTCTTTAAGCTCAGAATATTTCCACAGATATGACAAAACAAGCACACCTCCAGGTTTCAGAACTCCTCATGCTTTAAATTAATTATGATAACATTACAGGAAGGAAAACAAAATTTGTCCACTGTCTCTCCATTGTGTTGCAACCATTTCTGTGAATTTCCTTTATTCATAAACTATGAACAGTGTGTGTTCAACCATAAACACTAGGAAAAAATTATGAACATAATTAATTAATTGAGATCACAATAGAAAACAAATTTGGGAAAATTAGACTACAAGAGTTATTTGCAGTGTTACTCAGAGAAATTGTTTCCCAAGTTTGCATTTTACTGTTCAAATCAACAAACAAAAGGCTTTTCAGCACTTAATATTGGGTAAAGAGCCTACTGATAATCAGCTTCTGAGTGCTGCATGCTTCTGCTCTCTGCAACAACATCCAGAAAACAGATTAGCTTATACTAACTAATTCTTCTTTTGACTAGTTCCTGACAGTTGAAGAGACTCTTTCCAGTCTTGTTTTGATGGGTTTTCAACTTGTTTGTGCATTAATTCCACCAGGTGTATTAGGAGCAACTTACACTGGTCAGCCCTGTATTCCTGACTGAATAGAAAGAATTTACCTTTTAATCCATGGTTTATCATTGCTAATAAATTAGCACATGCCCCTCGAATGTCATTTGACAGTCTAGCTTGGCCTTTTCAAAAACATTTAGCAGCATTAGTTCCTGCACCTTCTCATGTCCAGAAAATATTGAGTAAGTTCTTAATTACAAATTCTCAGTGTCCAGAAAATAGGGTGCTATGATTCTAAATGCCACTTAATCAAAAATATGTAAAATAATATGACTAAGTTATTTAAGACCTATATAAATTAAGCTGATATGAAGTTTTAGTGCAGCATAAAAGCTTTAAAACAAAACAAACAAAAAAATCACATTTTTATCAGCTATCTGCATTAAAAGTGGCACGATGCAAATAGCACTGCTTCCTATTTAGAAATAATAAATCAGAAGTGATTTTGGCACAGCTTTAATCTGTTATAAATAATTTAATTGCCTTCCATTTGGAAACAAACCCCACTTAAAGCCTCACAGAGTTTCTGTAAGCATTCCTATTAAGATTACTCAGTCTGTGACTTCAAACTTTTAGAAAATATTTATAGTTAAGTCTTCAAAAAGGTATTTCTTCTGCTTGAAGCACAAATATTTATTTTCCACGGGATGATTCTTTTCTTTTTACAACAAGCCACCAAAACATCAAGGCATCAAGGACCTGAGAAGAACATACCTTTTGTTTCCACTTGATGATCCAGACAGAGGAACGCTTCTAATTTAACTCAAATAGTTTCAGGACACCTTTAGCAAGAAAAAAGATGTGTGCTTTGTCCTGTCTATCTTGAGACTGGCAGTTAAAAAGAGAACAACCTCTTCTGAGAGGCAAGACTGGACTAGCTCAAGCTGAGAAGAGACACAAACAAGAGGCTCTAAATATCCGATAATGCTGTAAACACAAAGGTCAAAATCAGCTCACCCTCTTGTTCTGTTGAGTCCAACTCCTGCCAGCAAGTGTTTGTCAGATCTACCTTCCTTTTTGGACTTGAATCTAAAGGCACTTAACTCCTTGATGCCACTAATTTCGTAACAAAAGAGTTTGGTGATAGACAACCACAAACCCCTCCTTTAAAGTCATTGATTAGCCCTATAGGAAACCAGAAAAATGGGTAATATTAGCTTGGAAAACTGGCATTGGTTACATTAATGATTCAGGAACTCCTTGCAAAGTACAGAAAAGACGCAGAAGCGGAATGAGCTAAAGGGAACATCATGGCAACCCCAGAAGTTGTGGGGCCAAGTGGAACAGGACAGAGGCCAAGATTTCCCTTACCCAGATCCCCAAAGGACACAGCTCTCTGCTTCAGGGAAGCTGCTGGAACAGCAAACCGAAGTCCTTTGCTCATGACTCATTTACCTGAGCTCAGCCAAGTCAAACCCTCGTGTTTGTACACAGGAGGGCTGTGCTGCTCTTCACTGACAAGCCAAAGGTGTGTGCCAACAACACCCTCAAGGATTTCATCAAGGCAAACCCAAAGTCTCACATGTGGGAGAAAAGAGCCCCATGCAACAGCTCAGGCTGGGGACTGACAGGCCAAGCAGCACCCTGAGGCAGGAAAGGGGGAGTCTGGTGAACAAGAAGTGGAATGTGTGTCAGCAGTGGGGCTATGCAGTAGTGAGTGCAGACTGCTCTGCACCAGCAAAAGCACAGCCAGTGGTTTTATGGGACAGACATTTTAGTCATCATTGTCAAAGCTGCATTTCAAGCAGCCTGCTCATTTCTGAGTCTTTGGATACAGTGGAAATTCTGATACACAGGAGAGAAACCAAGGAGAACATCAAAAGGGTGATGGAGCATGTGATGCACAAGGAACAGCTGGAGAAGCTGGGCTCCTTCAGCCTCAGCAAGGGAAGGCTACCAGAGCAGCCTTCTAGTCCCTAATGGGGAACACAGATGGAGGCAGACTCTCCTCACAGACATGCAATGAAAGAACAAGAGCTCACAGTCTCAAGTTGCAGCAAGACCAATTCTGATTTAAGATGTAAAAGGGCAAGTTGAGTTGATCAAGGATTGGAACAGGTTAATTAGAGAGCTTGGGAAAACCTCCATCCTTGGAAATTTTCAACACCTGACAGTACAGTGCCCTAAGCAACCTCAGAAAGCTTCAAGATCAGCCACTTTGAGCAGGATGCTGGACCCAATGGTCCCCAGAGGTCCTTTTCAAGCAAAATTAATTGTGATATTTCAATAATAAGTTGCCACAAGAGCTGAAGCGAAGCAAGAAAGGCAAAATCAGCCCCACAACACCATGTCTATTCACAGCAGTCTCCGATGCAGCACTAATTCCAGCCAGCCCAACAGCAATTCCAGCATTGATTTAATAAGGTCCTTTTTTAAGCAGTACCCATGAGCACTGAAAATATAGAGTCTTCACTCCATCTTTGGAATGAAGCTGTGCAGATAAAACTTTTGAGCCTAAGGTTTGTATCACATCTTTCCATCACCAATATGGATCGCTTTGCAATGGGAAAGCACAAAATTATTTTGGCTAGCATTTACTTAAGACAGCAACAGGAATATATATATAGAAAATGATTGAGAAAGAACAGCATCATTAATCTTCATATAACAATTTGCTCTCTGGCTCTCCTGAAAGGTTTTATTTGAAACCTTTTTGCTTTTCAAATTACATTTCCATCTTAGTTTGTTGTCAGTCACTATAAAGAATATTATTTACATATTTTTATGGATAGTTAGACAATGGTTTTCCTTGTACTAATAACCCACTGTTTTGCCAGAATTTCTCAAACTAGATGAATTTCAATGGGTCTAAAACTTTTTTTTTAAAACATCGAGCAAGTGATATCATCTTTCATTTTTACATACTTATGTTCACCCAGAAACTTCCAATGGGTGAGGAAAAACACTATGACAATATTTATTAACCCACAAACACAGGATGTGTCACCTTTTGCCAAGGTCCCAGGATAATTCCTGGCAAGTCAGAGTTTATGAAAGCTCACTGAAAGCTGTGATAGTAATATTCCTTATAACAATTTAAATATTGAAATGGTATAATGATTTAAGGTATTTATAACTTATTGTAATTACAGCTTCTCCTAGAAAACACCAGATTGTCTAGGCTATATTCCTGGAAAGAAGGCATCTGCTAATCTTGGTAAACTGAGCAGAAAAGTGGGATCTCATTTAGAATAAATATTCCTAATACCCATTCATTGTTTTTTTTTGTCAGGACTGGTCCGTGAACTGGGACCAGCCCCAGAAGCTGCCAAAATCTGTTGCATCCTGCTGCAACCAAACCCTGGATCCCCATCACTCCCCAGCTGTGGGGTGCACAGTGTATCACACTGGAGTTCCTGCTAGTCAGCAAACAAGAGAAAAGACATTAAATGCAATTCCTGTTTCATTATTAGGATCTTGTCTTTTAGATGAGTACTGTACTCTATGGATCTATGAAAATAGTGTTGGGAAGACTTAGGTTAGAGGTAACAAAATGGTTAGGAACAGAGAGATGGTAGAATTAGATAAGTAAAGAGACTCCAAACCAATGCTGGCAGAGAAAAATGTCCCAGAGTGAATTTGTGCTAAAATGCTCTTCATCTGAATTGTGATTGTGAGTCCTTTAAGGACAGATCTCATTTGAATGACTCCCTTAAGGTAATCAAATAAATTCTTTTTATCTCCTACCATCTGTTTGAAATAGGAAGGGAAATAGCAGATGTCAGTTGTGTGTGCAAGAATGTACTATCCTGTAGTGTTCCAATCTCTTCCCTGAGTACTCCTTAACCCTAGCACCACTTCTGCCCTGAGACATCCCAATTACTTTCACTCCAGTCCTTCTCCTTTCACACTCTGTTGAAAATCTTTCTCCATTCCTGCCTTCTGCATACTCTTTCCCCAGGGCTAGGCTTACAGATCCCAACTGAAAAAAAACATAATCAGAATATTTTCTGGTAAAGAGCAACAGACATAAGTCTCTGCCCATACAGCTTCTAAATGCTTTCCTGTGCATCCTACAGTCCCCTGTATATCCCAGCTCCCCTAATACTTGATCCCGAGCTCACACCTGAGCTCTAACCCAAAACTCTTGGCACTTTATCAATACTCCTGTCCTGCTTTCCCAGTGACTACTGCCATCCCTCTTCAAAAGGTACAACCTGAGACATCTAAATAAGTAGAAGCTATTCCTGCTACTGCAGCAGATGTACGTGCAGGAAATATCCTCTGAGAAACCACATCTGTGATGGAATTTTGAGAACTTGTGAAATATTTTTATAAGACAGCCTTGTCATGCTGCTAATTTGGATTTCTAACAGACATCCAAATTTCTTTTACTGAGCGTTCTGTATCATTTTCACTTGGGAGAACATCATGTATGTCGCCTCATTACCGTATGTTCTGTTATTCGGTGCAGTTTACACAAGGCTTTTTCAGATCTAGCATTCTCAAATGTTGGCATTCAAACAAAAAGGAAGTGGTCCAACACACTGCAGTATCTGTAGGAAAAATGTATTTTTAAAGATATTTGAATTTGACATTTTTTAGTATAAGGAGAAGAAAAACAGGACATGCTACCTATTTTTTATATAATACTATCAGTATGATCTTTCCCCTTTTTTTTGTTTTCCACTAAACATGATTGAGATGTCAGTCCCAAATATTCATGACATTCACATACTCTTAAGTGTTACACGCCTGTAATGGTTTGACTGATAAATTAGCAATACAAGGACCCTTAAGATTGTCACCAGACAACTTGATAGAGAACAGCAGCATGCAGCAGCTGTTAATAGCTTCTGTTCAACTCTTCCCCATACCCTGTGGTGTTCAGCAAACATTCTAAGACCAGGGAGGGAGAGGAGGGAAGGAAGAAGAGGAAGAGAATCAATAACTAGCACTTTCTTGTGTATCAGGAACAAAAAACTTCCCTATTGCCCACCTAGTGGAGATAATAAAAGGTAAAAATTTAGTCATTATTTAATTAAAATTTTTAAAGGTCTTAAGGAGTATGGCCAGTCAGCAGACGTGCAGCAGAAGAGTGTGGTAAGGCCAGCATGAAAACCCAGCCTGCTAAACTGCAGTGTGTGCATCCACTTGCCTGAATTATTTTCTGCAGGAGACATGGGGATACTGTTGCATTCCTGATCCTCATATTGACCTGTAGCTTGTCATTAGACCATACATTTTGTTTCTATATAGCCTCTGAACTGGTAAAATCCAGTCCTTGTCTGTGAGGTGGATATGGTGGATTCAAAGTCCACAAAGTTATATATAAGATCCTAATTCATTGCTCGACCCAACATTGTCATCAGCAAACTCTAGAACAAACATTTTTCTGGGACCAGAGTAGAAGTCTGAAATTCCCAGCATTTTTGGTCAATTGTAGTGACTAATCACTGTCAAAGTTAAATTCTGTTCACACACAATAAAACAGTTTAGTTCTCTACCAGTTACTCTTAGTTCAGGTGGTAATGATTTGTACTGGGCATTTAAAGCATCTCCTTTCTAAAGATGATGTTGTCTTGTCAGGAGTTTGCTCTCTAAATTGTTTAAGGTATCAATAAAATCCATTTCAACCATTTATGAACAGTCAACAAACATTGAGAAGATTAAGTGCATCCAGGCCAATAAATCTACTGCTACTATTCAGAGCCTATGCTAAAATCTCTTCTGGTAAAACAAAAGAGTGAATGCAAGGGGAAATCACACAATTACTGATGCTTGACACCTAAGTGATGAACAGACAATGACAAGGCTGAACTACTGTCACTCACTGCTCCATTTAGCTGTCTTTAAGAAGGATGCTGTGAGGACTCGCTGAGCAGCCTAAGGAACATGAGAGACTCAGAAGGCCTGATCTCACTGTCAGAGCTACCACTCTGCTACCTCTGTACATGCTGGACCTGCACAAGGAGTCAGCTGGGGCTGGACAGCCTGCCCAGGCTGGGGATGAACCAGCTAGCATCACCATAGGAAACAGAGGATATTGCCCCCTCCTCTGCCTTTCCTTAAATCGTGGACATCTGGGAACTGGCATCTGTGTTCCTGCTCTCCCAGGCCTGGCAACTTCTGCTACTTCAGTGCCTTGTGTCCAGCAACACTCCCTGGGCTGAAAGCCAGCAGTGTGCACTCACAGAGCAGAGGGTCAGTCTCATCCTGCGGTTCACCAAAAGGAGTGTGGCCAGCAGGTTGAGGGAGGTGAGCCTCTACTCTGCTCTCAACACCACCATATGGTGGTCCTCTGCACAGACAAGGCACCTCTCCTTTGAAGACAAGCTGAGAAAGTTGAGGTCGTTCAGCCTGGAGAAGAAAAGGCCCCAGGGAGACCTCTAGCAATGTTCCAGTACTTTAAAGGGGGCTTATAAGGAAGAGGGGGAGACACTTTTACACAGCAGGTAGTCTTAGAAAAAAAGAGGAATGTTTTTAAACTGAAAAAGTAGAGATTTAGATTAAATGTTAGGGAAGAAATTCAGTGGTGAGGCACTGGAACAGGTTGCCCAGAAAAGTTGTGGATGCCCCAGCCCTTCGAGTGGTCAAGACCATGTGGGATGGGACCCTGAGATAGTGAGAGGTGTCCCTGCCCTACGGTAGGGAGGCTGGAACTAGATGACCTTTAAGGTCCATTCCAATCCAGACCATTCTATGATTCCCCTCACAAGCACAAGGCCTTCAACAAAACTACCAAGAGGCTGGGCTCAAGGAGGCAAACTGGAGTCAGTTGTTCATGTACCCACTATCTCCCCTTAGGACAGTCTAAATGCCCATACATTTCAGGGTGAAAGTCATCATAGATGCAGGCAGAGACTTTGATGTTTTGTTGAGTCTTTAGAGTCTTGGCACTTGTCGAAAAATATAAAGGTAGAGCAAGCAGAAAAAGCCCAAAACTGAGTTGTTATAACAATCCACATGCACTTTCTCCACCCCTGCCCTTAACGCAGCTGAGAGTACGGCTTATCCCCATGACTGAAGCTGAACTAGCACCTTGCCTGCTGATGAGAGCAAGAGGTGCTGACCTTCTGCTCCTGCCACCCTCTCACCGAGGCTGGTTTTGACAGTCATTTGATCCCACTGTGAGTAGACTGAAACAATGAAAGAGCAGAAAAGTACTCAGGTGATTTCTTTCACCCTGTCAGTGAGTTAAACCACGCTACCATGAAATCAGGAGCAAGCGGGCGGGGTAGGGGTGGATGCAGGCAAGGCACCTGAAATCTCCTTCTCTGCAGCAGCAAGGCCCTGGCTGGGCTGGCTGCGCTGTGAGCTCACTCTTGATCATAGCTGCAGAGCTGCCTCCCCAGGGGGCTTTATAAAAAAGGGCATGTCTTTCATCTTCTGAGGCCTTGCTCACAGCTCTTCTCTTACTCGGTTGCTGATTTTCCATTCTTCCTGTCCTAGTTTCTTGGTTTGTCTGCTCACACACATGCGCAACCTTCAGCTTAAATTTGTAATAAAATAATTATCATCATCATCTGACTTTCCTAGGTATCCATGCATCTTCCCACCACATCTAGGTATCACTGTGAAGAAGAACATTGAATTCCACTTACATCTAGCTTGACTAAAAGATGATTTAGCCTCTAGCTTTAACCAGACCCATGACTGCGTACACATCAAACGTGCAGTGTGTGGTAGCCATTACCACTACCAACAGGAACAGGGATTTCTTTTTCTGGCAGCATTTTCAAAAATCTCAACTTGTGGCTTTGTTTGTAAGTGACATCTTTGAACAGTTCATTATGAAAGCAGTTTAAGAAAGAATTCTTTTAATATTACATATACATGCCAGAGTCTCTTTTTCCTTACAGTGGGGTTATTTGCTACAGTTATTTCATTATCTTCAGAAGACTTGGTTCTAACTTTATTAATTTAAGTTCAAAAGTAGGCCATGCAAACAAAATGAAATATGGGAAAAGTGCAAAAACTCTTTAATAGTCTCATTTAATTTGACATATAAAATAAATATGGATTTTATTCAGAGGTGCATTGTCATCTTTAAAAGACTGCTAATCCTAGAAGTCATTTTACTGAGTCTTTGGTTGGTGATTTTTAAGCAATAATTTATTTCAATTAAATGACAGCATCTTTTAATCACGGGAAGTGTCTTGGCAGACAAGCAATTCTGTCTTTGGAGCTTTCATACATTTATTCATCTGCCTAAATTTCCTAACACTTTGGAGTTCAGTTGAAGTTTCATCCTGAATTAATGAATTGGGGAAAGAAATCTGTTTCATTGCAACATACAAGAAATGAAACAAGGTGAATGTTAGGGGAAGCAAGAGGAACGTGATAACTTCAAGCCTGAAAAAAAGCAGATGAAAACCCTCTGTAATCATTGGCCATCCACCTTCATGTGCCAGAGTTAAAATTAGTGCACAATAGCTATGATTTTTATTTCAATGAAACCATAGATTTTCCTGAAAATTATACAGATGTCATACAAAGCTGCTAGAGTCTTTCAAGCAAGCAAAGGTGTTAAATGCTGCCTATGCAGTTAAGAAGTATCTCTGTGCCTGGGAGATAATATTTAACATCACTTAGTCATCAAATCAGGCAAAACAATTAAACCTGTACCTCAGCACCCACAGTGATCTGACCATTCCTAGCAGGGCTGAACAGGCAAAGCTCTGCTCCATGACACCAGGCTGCTGCCAATGGCTGGGCCCTGCCCTAATATCCCATTTTTGAAATTTCTCTGCCTTCATGTCCTTGGGAAAACAACAACAAGACCTGAAGCTTTCTGGTACTACATTTTTCCCTGCTGTATTTTTCAATTTGAAAGACCCCTAATAGCTCCACTTTCTATAAAGGGATGTTTCCATTTGGCAGAGGAGCAGCTCTTAGACATTAGGGCCCACTTTTTCGCTTTGTTCTGATGGAGTGCATCAGAAACCACTGAAACCTCCTTACAGAGTTTATCACATTTGCTTTCTTCAGCCAGGAATGAAAAGAAGTTGTAAGTTAAAAAACTATGCCAGCCACTTAATAAGAAGTTTCACTTTGTTAGACCACACTACTGTAATTATAAAAATTCCACATAAACCCCCAGTTCCCGGCCTTATTAAAATCCTCTTTTCATATACTATACCTACAAATTATTGATCCAAACTAAGTAGTTGCTGCGTTATCTCACCACCTCCCCAGAACATAGTTAGGAGATATAAATAAAAGGATTTCAAGACATGCAAAAAATCCATGAAATTGTTAAGCACACCATAGGATAAAAGCATTTAACAAGGCTCTCTGACCACATCACTTTCATTCAGTCCACAAAGACACCTCCTACTACTTAGCCTAACAGTCCAGTTTCTATTCTAATCCACACATCTGTCACAAAAAAAAAGGAATTAAGCCAATCTACCATGAATTCTGAGTCCTCCCTGAATCTAGGATTTAACTCCAAGGTATGTGCAAATCTGAGCACTGTACAGCGCTGAAATCCTGAAATGTGTCAGGTTCATTATTTATAAAATTAGAGGAGCAAGGAATAGATGCTTAAATTGCTTGACACCTTGATGCCGTGGTTTACAGATGAGCTATTTTAATCATGGAAAGAAACTGGTACCATATCATCTGGAACCCTTGCTACACCTAAATAAGCAATGGGAAATCATCTTAGGGGGAAAACTATGTTTTTAAACGCAATGTTCAGCCAGTAGATAGTCCAATACAATTTTACTTTAAAAAATATATCACATGCTATGACACAAAGGGAGGAGGGGGGGGAGAAGAAAAAACGAGGGGAAAAAAAAAGAACAAAAAGCAGCCATCACCTTGAGAAACTGCTCAGAGTCTGAAATTTAGACAGATCTATAGCTTTTTCCTAGCATCAAGAAGCCGTAATAAAGAGATAAAATATTAGACTGGTAATTGGTATTCTCACTTTGGTACACTTATATCAGGCTGAATTAGAAACTGTAGTGCTGAATAATTCACCCAGAGGGAGGCTGGGCACCAGAACAGGCTCCCCATGGAAGTGGTCACAGCACCAAGCTTGAGAGAATTCAGGAAGCATTTGGGCAATACTCTCAGGCACATCGTGTGACTCCTGATGTGTCCTGTGTGCAGGGCCAGGAGTTGGACTCGATGATCCTGATGAGTCCCTTCAAACTCAGCATTGCCTGTACAGATACTTTTTTGGGGGAAACACCTCAGAATAGTACATTACAGCATTTATAATAAAATTCATGTAGTATTGCATGCATTTGATTTATACCATTCCGTGTAGTATAGCATTTTTTCATGAAAATATTAATATTTGGTAATAGGCAGATTTCTTCCTCTTTATAGTGTAAAACTGGCAATATTTCAAGTTGTTTGTTTTCCTAACAGTTACATAGTTTGAATGGCTATCTTATGTAATATTTTCTGAATATATTAATACACATAAATAGCTGCAAACTCCACAAATTATGAGGTTACATTTACTCATGTATCTTGACATTTAGAAATTCTTATGCATTCTAATTACTTTTCCCTCTGTACAACATTTAAAACATCTCCAGAGATTTCACTATGATTATTTTCTTGTATATCAGGTCCCATTTAACAAATCTCAGTAACACCAAAAAGACCCAACAAGCAAACAACCACCACCAACAAAAAACCCACAAAACATAAAAAACCCACCACAATCTGAGTAGATTGAAATGCACTATTCCAAACTTGCCTAAACTGCAGCAAAAGCACATCTCCCCATTCTTTTACAACAACAAATTACATTTGTTTTTACACTGCTTTAGCCTAATACTAAATATGGATGACATCTTAACGAATAATTCCTTCAAGAGCACTCCATCTCTCACTTCTGTCACTATATAAGTCAATCTTACTCCCATAGAGAATCAGGCAATCACTTGGTTCTTCATCTGCCACTGCACAATACCCATGGGGCAATCACAGAAAAGGCTTATTTATACACTAGTGGAAGATCAGATTATTTCATCTGTGCTTTGGAGCAGGCATTTCAATTGGGATGTTCTCTTCATTTTTCTTACATCCTTCCTTGCTCCTTAGTTACCTGCAGAGAGGAAAAAGCTCCAAACCAACACCATAGCACCGTTTCATACAAAACCCACGGGTGGTGTTTGTTCCAGAACACAGGTACTGCCACAAAGCACACAAGCAAAGCATCAGCATAAAAGGAATTCACTGGAATTAGGCCTGTAGGGACCGATCTTCAACCACTGTCAGTGTTTTTCCATCCCAGTGAAGTAAGCTCACACTAATGGTTTGGTCTACCCTTCAGCCATCCTAAACACCTTTAATTATGCTGTGAAAGGTCACAGAATGATAACTGGCACTGATACTTTGCTATCTTCCTTGGAGTCAATAATTCTCAGCCTATTTTGTAGCTAGATGACAACTCACTAAATGAAAAAACCTCAAAATCACTTCTCTTGATGTCTTTAGAAAAAATTTCTAGTTCTTGAGTATTTCAGGCAATAACTTTTTTCTTGATCTTTTCTTGATTAACTTACCGTTAGAATTTAAGCTGTATACATACCCCCAATTATATTATAACATATTAAAATAATGATACAATGCAATATTTTTACATTAAAACTGCAGGATACACAGGATAGAGTGGTACCCACTAGGAAGTGTTTAAGGTGGCATGTTTCAAAAATGCAACAGATTGCTTCCATGGCAGTATTATGTACACATTGCTACTGTACAGATCAAAACTTTGGCTCTCCAGAAGGCAAGAGAATTGTGCAATGGCAGATACAACTGCCCCATGGCAAAGGAACGCATACCACACTGGCTAACAAAACAAGGAGGCAAAGTACCACCCTCCAAAACCTTCCACAATAAATCCAGGACTTTTTAGCCTTATTTATGTGGCAAGTTTTCACAAGCATTTGTCTACCATTGCATTGGCTCTTTGCACTTCACCCTAACCACGCAGTAAATTTCTCCAAAGTTTATTTGGTCCTTTACTGCCACCAAAAAAAAAACTATCTAGAAAAAAATAAGAAAACAAACCAACCCCACACTGTCATTTAATCCTGTAAGACATTTAACAAGTTACCTTATGATGGATGGTGCACAAAACAAGGACACAGTATTACAACATGCTGAAGTTGGTGGTCAGTATTTTACAAAATTAAGCCTAAATTTGTACTGATTAATGTTATACATATGCGACACATTAATTCTACATTAATCTTTTGAGCAGACCTAGACATCTATCCCTTAATCCTTAAAATTAAAGGCAGAAACAACACAAAATTTAGGACTGTGCATTCCTCCCTGACAGCAGATCCCTCAAACATACTTCTTTTCCCGGAGCAGCTCTCCAAGTTGTATTGAGAAACACAGAATATTTTCAGTGAACAGCTCCCAGCCTCAGCCCCCAGCATTACCTGTCAAAAGGGCTGCCTCAAAAACATTTGTATTTCGGACCTAAGTAGAACAGAAGATAAGACAATGTTCCTCCAAATGCCTCCACACCCCTTTCCCCGGGGCTATGTTGGCCTGGTTACCAACCACTCCCTCTCCCACCCGGCCGATGCCTCAGCAGCACCACACGGCTCTTGAACATATGGTTCAGGCACTCGGCTCTGGAGCTGCCAGGCACACGCAAGGAAGCTAAAGTAGGTTAACTCTAGGAGACTGCTGACAACAAATTATAATATCAAATGTATTTAAGGGAGTAAAATTGATGAACTCCACTGTTTCTCTTAATGGCATTGCTCTGATCTTGTTTAAGCACTGAAGAGATGCACTGACCTCTGCGTGTTTGCCCACCCTGCAGGGCAACCATGTGAATATATCCCTCAATGGAACTCTGGCCTATTTGCACACAAGTGGTAACCTTCTTCTAATAAAAGAAAAAAGGATACTTTGTTGCTGAATTGGATGCATTCATAAAAATCAGTGCCTTAACTACAGTGCCATTATCTCCATTTACTCAAACAAGTTGTTTCTATTTATAAATATCTATGTGAAACTCGTTTCCCCAGAGTCAGGTACAGGCAGGCCATTGCAAAGGTTAAAAAAATGGGGTAGGAAGCGAAGAAGTCTCTTTTTTCAGCCGAGCTCTGTCTAGAAATTTGTCATAACTGTGTCCCATCTCCTTCAGTTTGTAGCGATGGTTGGATCCACGAGCACCCCAGTGCAGGACAGCAACCAACACAGAACAGAAGGTGAATATGTTTGACACACTTCATTCTTCAACACCCTCAGAGGACTGTGTTACACAGACACTGTGTTTCACCATTACAATTAACTGGATCACGTCCAAATTATATTAAGGCATATAAGCACATAGTGAGTACTTTACATAACACTAGAGGTTAGAACTTGGCAGAGATCTAGTACTACCAGTAAGAGGTCAGGCAGGGAACCCAGGGGGCAAGGAAACTGCATGTCAAACGTTTACCAAATGGAGCAAAACCTCTACTTGTATCCTTGTATTCAGCACCATTTATCTGAAAAACAAGTTTGCGTTTGAGTTATGTCTGCTACGTCTGACTTGTGATTACTGTCCCACTCTAATGCCAAGTTCCAAGTTCTACACTACGGTACACTCATTCTTGTTGTCATTCCCCCCCAAAAATTGATCATAAGCTTATCAGTAATGCATACTAATGTCAGTTATTTCACTTAAAAATGCCCAAATGTCTCTCTTCATTCTTTTCACAAACTTCACAATAACATCTTTTTTTTTTTTTTAATGTTGGGACTAAATGACATTTTAAGTTTGTTTTGAATGTGTTGGGGCAGAAGCTCACTTTTAACTTCTACACGAAGTTTACACTCTACAAAATTTAAACACACACTTCTGATGCTATTCACCTAGCAGCATAGATCTGTCCCATAACTCAAGGTTAGTATTTATATCATGGAAAATGAGAATAGCTAGAGAACCTAGGTATCAAAACAACTTAAAAGACATAAATCTATTGCAGCTGAATCAAATAGAGCTGCTTCAGAAAGAGAAGGGCAAAGACATCTCCCATTCTCATCACTTGTCAGAAAAAAAAGAATGCTTAATGAACAGATTTTTTTAAAGAAAAAATTAATTTTTACCTTGTACTGTGTTATGCAAGATAACACACTTAAACTGCTTCATTATAGTTGAAGATGTAATTTTTTTTTTTTAACATGACTTCTCAGTAAGATTAAACCATCTCATTACTCATTTGGATTAAAACATCCTGATTTACAAAACTGAAAAAATGGTTTTCAGTGTGCTCACTCACAAAAAGCAGTTCTGAGGTTATTCTCTGACAAAAGACCACAGCCATACCAATGAACTGGCGTTAGGTAACAAAATGGAACAGGGACAGAGTTCTTTTGTACGTTAAAACTATAGTGCCCAGCTAGAAATTGACAAATGTACAAAGGGATGAGATAATTAACACTTCTTAGTTTGCTTTTTTGGTCTCTAAATTACAACCTTCTTCCTCATCCTGGCACACTATTAAGATTCATTTTGTTCCTTCAGTAAGTAGATCTGAAGCAGCATTCCTGACTATGTCTTTATAAAACTGGAAACACTATAGATGCAAAAAGGACCAGGTCAGTCCCTGTCACTTAATACGTGACACCACATTTGCAAGACAGAAGTAGTTGCTGCAGTCTTAAAAATAACTGAACCAAGGCATGGACCTAAGGACTTCTTCATAGCGGAAATGAGAAATTGCAGCGAGGCATTTTTAAAGTATCAAATCCACATTTCAGAAGTATTAGAGATGTGTGTTGCCTCTACATCTCCAAAGTGATATATATGAGGGCCCTGATCATCACTAGGCTATGCCTCTATATGTTATAAAAAAAATAAAAAAAAAAAAAAAAAAAAAATGCTTCACAATCCCTGAAAATTTCCAAAACACCAGAAACCAAAAACAATTCTTAGAAATACAAGGTTCACATTTCTAAGTCATACTTCTTTCACAGTCCCTACGCTCAGCATTTGAAATCGGCAAGTCTCTAGTTCCACACATAACACACCCAAAAACACTCTGTCTCCTTCTGCCTCTAGTTCTAGTTTTCTTTTTCGTCTCTCACATTTTTGTTATGAATAATGGGAACTCTAGTTTCTTGAATACATACTAGAACAGGCAAATGTCCTTAAAGCAGAGGTCCTGTTTGAGATAGACACTGAGAGCACTAAACACTCTAGATATTGGACACATGTAAATATTAAGACTTAGGACTAGACATTCTTCTGCTTCCAGTTGCCCTGACAGGTGTGAATTTCTCCCTCTCAATACATTAAGTTACACTGCAAAGTTTAAAACTGAATTTCGGATTTTGCATCTTGTAACTAATTCTTCCTATTGGTGAAGCAAAATTAGGCAGAGGACTCTACTAGGCTTCTTGAAAAATTCTAGGAGATCTGGTATTTTCTTCTCCTCCTCTGCTCTACCTCCTAAATGAATGCAAGAAAGATCCTAAGGGACAAGATCTGTTGATCTCTTGAGACAATTTGATTCTCCCATTTCTCTGAAGGAAGAAATGGGTCACTGGGGGCAGACCACTCAGGCAAGGGACTCCTTTGGGATTGATGGCCAGAACTCCCCACCTTTGAAGACAAACACATACCCTGCAGCAAAGAGCTGCAGGGCACACAAGCAGGCCTGGCTATTATCAATTAGCTGGCATAACAGCAGCCTGTCTCCTTGCCTTTGTGCTGGGACAGGAGCTCTGGCTCAGTAACTCATGCTTTTTACCCCAGAGCAGCCCGGGTTTGCACCCAAGCTATGCAAACCTGCTCAGACCAGGCTTCACAGGATGCAAGCAGAGCTCTGAGTGCAGCAGGCACTGACACAACATTCCTCCAGCCCAGAGCTAACAACTGGACTATATAACATAGTATATATAACTATAGTTATATATAGCTATATATAACATAGCTGTATGTGTTGCACATGTAGGTGAGCAGTAATTTACAAAGTCTTCAGAATCTACAGTGGGGGGGACTAGAACAAGATGATTTTTAAGGTCCCTTCCAACCCAAACCATTCCATGATGAATCAGTAAAACAAAAGTACGTGTCAAGTTTGGAGTTTATCAGTTGGAAACTGAGGGGTAAATATTTAAATATCACATCTACATGCGAAAACATCAAATGCAATTTTAAAAATTACCTACCAAAATGTTTCCAGACATAGCAAATAACCCAAAAAGGACTATCATGTGCATCTTGAATCATAACATTCGAAAATGATTAATTCATTGTGCAACAGATGCAGAGAAAGACTTTCCATTCCCATTACTACTGTTATTTTAGAAGCCTGTCTTAGGGGAAGGCTAAATATTAGCTATACTTATTTATCCCACAAAATAGAAGGTGCAAAGAGAAGTCCTGTTTCTTTACACACTATATCCAGATGGAATTAAATGACATGGAGAACTTAAACCCCTGAAAATTTTTATTTCCACATTCAGTTTTGAGCATCTGGAATATTTGGACTATTCTACCTTTTAATACAAGATTTTTATATCACAGCTAATGATTTTCATTGCAACCTTGGAGATGGAAAATTACTTTCTTTTTTCAGCAATCATTCTGAAGTATCTTTCAGACTGTATATATAAACCAAGCAGATCAGAACTGACCCAGTATGTGAAGAATGTCACACTTTCACATATGTTAATAATATTTCTGAATCATGTCAAGCTGAAACCTGAATTCAAAGACATTCAGGGTGACTAATATGCCTGATACAAGAAGTGGGCATGAAATACAAAAATTAGAGACTGAGAAGACAATGCGGGAATGTAATTTTTTTATAGAGTGATAGCAATAAAATGCTATATAAATGCTAAAGTTTAAACATATTCATTTAATTTTAAACCATCACTTATTAGACTGTGTTCATTATCTGTAAGAGCAATTTTCATCCTTAAATGATTTGCATGATTCAAGTATATCAAGGTTTAAGCACAATTCTCTTTTTTCCCCCTAAAGAGAATAAGCACAATATACTGCAAACCACCCGAATTACTCAGTCTTCCTTTCTGTGCAAAAATGTCAGTATTATTAATTGAGCATTTTTATTGAATGTTTTCCATATGGAGATCATATAGATGAATTAGATACGTACGACATTAGCATTTATTTCATTTTACACTTACTATGGCTGTCATATAAATCTTTCCACAAGATGTGTTCTTATGGACACTGAAATCTCATTGATGGAGGAAATACTCCTCTTATTTTGTCTCCTGGTAATAACCTATTTCTAGAAAAATCTCATTTATAAGACCAGTTATAATCACAGAATTGATTGGCTGAACAGACATGTCATTACATATGCACATTCCCCCTGCAAAGCGAGTTATTATTTATTAATAATTTCAGAGGCATTTGTAAATGGAGAGGGATCTTTCCCTAATGCTTCATCTTGGGGAACAATATACACATGTTCTGTATCAAAAAGCAGCTTCACAGAAGTATATATTAATGAAGCACTGACATGGCAATTCTTGCAGAAGCAAATTCGTGTTGTGTTTGAAATGCAAGGTTACCTGGTATACATGTAATACTGGTTCTTTACACACACAGAAAAAAAAATTAAAAAATATTTCATTATCATGTAAAAAATATAACTACAATTAAAAAACACGGAAACAAATTTCACGTACTATAAAATTAATTTTTTAAAAATCCCTGTAGATGTCATAGCTTATAGCTTAATGAATTGGTTCTCTTCCTTTAATTTAAAATCAAGCATGAGATACATAATCAAATGGAGACGGTTATACGTTTTATTACTATATTAAGGTTAAGAAATAAATATGCAAATATGGAATTTCAAATTACTTTAGAGACCACGCAAGTAGGCAAGGTTTATAAATATGAAAGGAAGTCAGCCCTGGTAAAAACTCATTCAGCTCCAGACATTCTTCATAATGTATATTTTTAGAAATGCATTTATACCACTTCTGTTAACACTTTAGGTACTGTACAGTACAAATTCCTACTTTTTTTTTTTGTACATTTTGCCTTGTCGACAGTCTTCAGTAGGTTCATTATTTTCAAGAATTACCCTAAACTGTTGGTTGGAACTCTTCCTTTAAGATGAATTTAAAATTCACCACTATTTCCTTGTGATGGATTTTCCTTTCCGTACTACCTCTCCCTCCTCCGTACTGTTCATTGCTTCTGTTATTGTTTACAGATTCTGGGTTTGTGCTGACTACGACTGAAACCCAGAAAGGATTATTCTGTTCCCAAAACTAGCAAGTCCAAATCCTTCCCTGAGGATGAAATCTGTCAATCCGTACCAGAAGTGCTAGCACTGATTTTCCCCTAGACTGAATGCATTACAGCATTACACCCAGGGAGGGTTTTCTTACCTATAGCAAAAAAAAAAAAAAAAAAAAAAAAAAAAAAAGCTGCTTTTTTAATGCCCTGGCAGAGAATCCTAAAGCTTTGGGAAACATCACATCTTGCTTCTTGCTTTTCACTTCTCAAGTGACTTTCGGAACATACCACTTGTTTTCTGCCTATCCATCATTGTCTTCATAACCCTTCACCCTTTTGAACTCCTAAAGGAATATTTTTGTGTTGGATGAAATCTAGTGACCAAGGAGCAGGAACAGGCAAACGAGAGCGCTCTGACGTGCATGGTGAGACAGCCCCTCAAGCTCAGTCACCTGCCAAGTGGGCACACATGGGCGCTGTCTGGCCACACACAAACTCCACACGAGCTGCAGCTGCCTCTTCCCAAGGCATGAGGGAACACGAGGTAGCTGGCAGTGCTCTAAAAGCCAAACAGCGATAAAATCCCAATGGACGTGAAGAGCTTGAAATTATATTTTTCACAGTGCATGCAGAAGCCAGGCAGAGGGACAGAAGGCTGGCATCTCCAGGACACCAGGCTTAATGAAGTTTTGGGGCCTTTTTTTCATTTCTAATTAGATTGTACACATTTAATGACAAGTTCACTGTGGCTACTCCTTTTCTCCCCAGTTATATTACCAGTTGCTGAATACCAGACATTTCTTTCATGGGAGAAAAAAAAATCCAGTAAAAATTAAGATATCTTTGAACACTTGCTGAGTTTTTCCCATTGTTTGTCCTACCACTAGGCTACTAGCACCACAAGCCTGAACAGTCCTATCTTTCTGTAAAACAATAAAATAGCAAAATTATAGCTTTGCACCTCTGAGCAGACACACTGATACAGTGTGGAAAGTGAAATCAACATCCCTCCTAATTGATTCTGTGGAATCTCTTAAATAAAGAGAGGAAAATAACCGTGGTAGGAGGTCTCATTAAGCTTTCCAAGGAGCTTCTTACTGTGAACTAGCATAAGGTAAGACCCTACAAAGCTAATATACCATCAGAAAAAAAAGAACTACTGATCACTGTGATTCCAGTGTGGAATTCCTTCAAGTTGCATTACTAACCCTTCCTCTTGTAACTCTACAGACAGTAAACAACCCTTTTACACTGCCCCCAAGACAGCCTGTGCCAGTCAAACCACAACACTGAGTAAGCTCAGAGTTTTTCCACATCTTGACTCTTAATTCATTGCTTTATGGAAAACAAAATTGAAATCTTAACTCTCTTGCCAATGCCTACTTGCAGTAGTAAATTATGAAAACTTCACCTGAAATGCTATCATACCCTGAGAGAGTTACAGTTATTTAGAAGTGGCATGCCAATTTACCGTGTTTGTCAAGACTGTTGGACAGGAGGTTACAAAGTATTTCCTCCCGTCCTTCTTCCCACCCTTACAGTTTTAATTCCCAAAGTGCTCAAAGTCCTTCAAAATCCAGATCTCTTTGAGAACACAGCTATCAGCTGAGACTGAGCAACAAGAAAACACGACCATTCAGTGACAGATTATCAAACTGCTGAACATCTCAATAAAATAGGCGAGACAAGCACAGTCTTAGCTCTGAGATTTACTGATTGCAGATATGAGGCACTATATTTACTCCAGAGCATAACACCTATATTTTTTTCTCATAAACTCTGTAGTGGGGATCATACGAAGGCTGGAAGGAGCACCTCTCTTACATCTCAATTATTCTTTTTCATGCAAACATGAATCTTGTGGAATATTTAATGACTTAAAGCAAGGAAGAGAAGTCAAAAGGGAGTAACAGGACCTGTACCAAGAGAGATCGAAAAACTGGAGACAGCCATCACCACTGCAAGACTTTAAGCATTCAGACACTCACCTGCTGTGGATTCACAGCAAGGAGCTTTTCTCATTTCCAGAACTCTCTAATACAGGACAGGTTGTAATTTAGATGCCACAAAGAAATACCTGGGTAACCAACCAACAAACCACCTATGTTTCTCTTCATGTATGAAAATGATTCACACCTCTTTTACTCTCCCATTTTTGCCCAAAGTCCTTCGGTGTGTCACAGCATGTTGTTTTCTGTTGATCACTTCATTTTAAATGGTACCTTAATTCTGCATTTTCAGATCTTCTGTTGGTCAGGCATGGGACGTAAGAGGGTGTATGAATATCTCCTTGGAACCTCCCAGCTACCAGCTTCTGTGCCCAGAAAGTACCAAGGAGCCAGACAAGCAGATCTAACCCTCCAGTTTTGAGTAATGAACACACCTTGGCTACACCATCAATCAAGTCATGCTTTGACACACTCTGCCAAATCTCAAACCTATCTGCTTTGATTAAGATCATCAAGAAGGCAGATCCATTCCTGGAAGCAAATTCAAAAAAATCTCTGCTGATAAAGTTTGCAGCTGACAGGGAAGAAGGATGAAAAACAGGTGAAATGTTAATGACAACAGCTCCACACAGCTTTATTTAGCATAGAGATGGGCTGAAAAAGATGAATTTCAGTACTGCTAGACCAGTTTACTTGCAACACAGCCAGTAATACACCCTCTGCTCAAGAAGAAGGACTGCACTTAGGATCAAACTTTGGGATCCATAGGGAGCACCCAGAGGACAAGTATCAGCAGCTGCAGAAGACAGGACCTGCAGGGGGAAGATTCACCACGAGCATCCAGACAATGCCTTGGTGCCATTTCCCACCACGGCAGCACTGGAGCTCCTCACAAGTAAAATGAGTGGCAGGCAGGAGCACCCAGTCTTGGGAGAAGCAGCCTGCTCCGGAATGCAGAGGAGAAACCTAGATCCCAAACCCTGCTGCCAGAGGAAGGGTGTGCACAGGGGCCCGGGAATGCCGCTCAAACTACCGGATGAGGTAGGTTTCACAGGATATGGAATGCACGTACCACATCACACCAAAGTGAGGAAGTTGAGGAAGATTTCCTTAAACAAAGTGAGGAAATCTCTGGATTGGACCCTTGCTCTCATAGGGGTCTATAACTGCCCTGACAGCTTCAGCAAAGGTGACACGGCAGGACACAAGCAGTTGAGAGAGATTTTTTGGAGGGTGTAGAGATAACTTGTTGACATTGGTAGAGGATGGGCCAACCAGATGTGGTGCACAGCTGGGCCTGCAGTTTACTAGCACAGGAAGAACCAGGTGGGCATGAAATAATCAGTTGGAGCATTGGCTAACAACCCTAGAACAGGACTCAAGATCCTGAAAAAAGTGAAAAAGTGAAGTACAGACCCCAGATCTGGGAAAATAAGGAAGTAAGTCCTCTTGGAACACATTTCTGAGCACATGAAAGATCAAGTGACTGGGAAGAGTCAGAATGGGTTTACTAACAGTAGATCCTGCTGGACCAACACAGTTTTTCAACCTCAGAACCCAGAGGAAGAATGGGTGGGGTAGCATAACACCAGGAATGGGACAAAACCCAAGAGATTTATCTGTGACAATTTTAATGGCATTATTAGACTTGTTTTTCTACAACTAATATTAATTAGATTCATGATCTTTCCATTATATTACAAATAAATGCTTGACTTTATGAATATAAAGTGTATGCTTATTTGCTTACTTACATGCATCTTCATTATCCATAACAGGATTTTTGGAGTAACAGAAGGTCAAAGTGTTTCAGCCCCAGTCAACACTGACCACTGGGTCCATGGCACACTGACCACTGGGTTGCTGGAGCTGCAGATTCCCATTTCACCTTTGTTTGCCTTAGCTTTGTAGGAAGCACAAGTGAAGCATTTCCTTTGAGTCTGCCTTTAAAAGGCAAAAATTTACCAGTTCTGTACAGAATCTATTAGATACAGTACAGATGAGTCTTGCAGATGCAGATGATAAATATGCACAGCGTATTTATGTATGTATATTATCATTTCATGCAAATTAAAACCAGCCTTTCACACATTCCCAGAGTGTCCTTCTAGGTTCCCAGCTGAATAGGAATGCCTTGTGCCCAGGAACTGGGCCACCTGAGCTGCCACCTGCAAGGGCAAGCCAGGACAGAGGGTAACCAAAGTCAAGTAGGGCAGGAACAAACTGAAAAAATCTGATGGCATAAGGTTTAGTCATACCCCTCACCCCTCCCACCTCTAACTGCAAGAAGAAAGGGACAAAGAGATGGGATTGCAAAGGAATTGAGACAACAGGGTCACATGGTAAAGTGACTGAAGCCAATTTAGGGTCCTAAGGTGAAAACTTCCAAGTCCAGCCTGTTCTGGCCTGCTCCTGTGAGCAAAGCTCCTTGTTTGCCATGCATGACTGCTCCTCCATTTTCTCTCACCAGGCTCCCCTGGAGATTTCCTAGTTTTACCCCTTTCCCTGATAAGTGTAGAGTGTGCAGCCTGCCCTTCAGGCAGAAGGATCTCCTCCACAGCTCAGAGTGCAGCAGCCAGCACCTAGGCAGTGGTCCCCTGCTGGTCTAATCTTGTCAGTGAAAATACCACTTTTCCTTGCTTTTTTTTCCTCTCTCCCCCCCCCAACTTTTTTTCTTTTTTTTTAGTTTGTTTTCCCCTTTCTTTTCTTCCTTTGAAACACAAAACTGAAGCAAACAATACAACAGGATAACTGATCAACATGAAAGAATTGGGTATCTTTTGAGTACACACCACCAACAAAAGGTGCAGAGAAGCCCTCCAATGCAGGCTGTTCACAGTCACCCAGTTTCAGGATATGCATGGACTACACCAAAAACTGAAAGGATGTAATGTGCAGATCAGCTTTTCATCCAGGTGTCACAAGCCTCTGAATAATTCCCCCTGATGTGACAGGGGCTTACTTCTCATACACAGCTTTTTGAAGAGCTGACAGCCCCATCAACAGAGCCACTGCCATTCTGAGATTGCACAAGTGCAAGCACAGATGCAACTCTACAAAAAACACCCTCATCTATTTGCTTTTTGAGCAAAACAATTTCTCATAAGAATATGCTGGTTTATATATTTCAAGACTCTGAGCATTCTCCGCCTCCTGCCTGTTACCCAGGGAGACTATATGATGGCATGGTCACCATGGAAACAGTGGACAAACTTAAGATGTTTTCATTGCTGTAGATAAAAGCCATCTGCATTATTTCTTTTTTCATTTCTGTTCCTCACACCACCAGCTCAGGCTCCCAAGCCAAACCCTGGCAGCTGTGGTGCCACCCTGCAGCCAAGAATCATGTACCCTTCCCAGAGCAGCATCCCCACGACATCCCTGGGCTCACAGGTGGGGGACAGGGGAAACCTCCTACAGGTAATAACAGCATGTGTTTGCTGCAGCAGCCACCTGCTCTCCTTCCTCCTCCACCTCATAGCAGCCCACTTGGAAGATGTTTCTGAAAGTTTTTTGACCGCATTCCAAGAGGAAAAAAGTACACAATTTGCCTAAACAGATAAAAAAAACGGCTGAAGAACATTTTTTGTAGGTTTTTATCCAGGTGTCACAAGCCTCTGAATAATTCCTAATGTGAGAGGGCCTTATTTCTCATACACAGTTTTTTGAGTACCTCAGAATCCTTGACTGTGGGTATTTGACACTAGTGTTATCATCTGTTTATTCAGGAATAGTTGTTCAGAAATGTATAAATAATTATGTTCATGATGTGTGTGACATGTTTTACAGCAGTCTTGAAGCTGGGCTATTTCTCCATGGCTAAAAAATACAAACACATTTTCCTCTGCAGTAGGCCAAGATGGCTGAATACAACCAGAAATATCTATTAATTAAGCATCAAATTAGGCTTCTGCCGTGTTTTCCAGACAAAAACTGGATGTCCTATTACATATAATTGTTTTGCTGGAGGCTGAGTTTTGGATTGCTGTTCTTGCTGGTTTTTTGGCTTTTTAAGAAACTTTAGGATGTTTCTGTTTTTCTAGTCATTAAGCCAAATTTGTGACATTGCTACATGAATTTACCCTTTCCAAGCACTAAAAAATTATTGTAAAAAGCCAATTTCTTCCCAGTGGCACTTCAATTAAATTGACAGACATCTCAGAGCATGCTTCTCAATTTCAATAGTCACTTGTAATTCTGTTTTAATCTTTCAGCGGGTAGAAATGTTACATGCCTGCTATGTGCTTATGCTCTCTGTAGTCTAGAAATCCTCTGACTCCTATCGAAACACAACAAAATAATTTTATTATTTTATTTTTGTTAAAGTTGAGATCTTCCTACCAAATTAAAGACCTGCATATAAGTTGAAGACAGTCACTGAGGAGGCAGCTGGTGTTTTGACAAGTCAGAATTTCTTCCCTGCTTGTTTACGGCCAATTCTACCCTGCACAACAGTCTCCAACAAAATCCTGCCCCAGGCTGTGATCAGGACAGTTCTGAAGCAACTCTAATAAAACAGAGGTTTTTTTTCTTGTATGCTAAGTTTATTCTTCCAAATGTCACATCACTCATTATTTTTTACTTTGAATCCTTTCCAGATTCTTTGCTGAATGCATAAACCAGAACTGACTATACTCTTGAAGTAAAGGTCTTGATGTTCAATTAAGAAAAAAACTATAAAAAGTTCCTACACTTGAGAATTACAGATGTTTGTTCAGCCTGTCTAGTGAAACCCAAATCCTTCTTTACTTCTGTCATTATACCAAATACCCCACTGATAATGTACACAAAGCAAGAATACAATAAGAGGTGGTAGCTCAGCACTCTGAATTAAGAATACAAGTAAATTGCTGGTAATTGTTTTCAGACCCCGACTTCAAAACACAACTAGTTTCTTTTAAGTTTAAAATTTATTTAAAACCTGCTATTTATTTAGCAGGTTTTGGTCAGTCTGTGACTTTAATCTCAAAAGTCTCCTGAAAGAATGTGTCCTTCTTAAGCAGGAAGGGATCAGAAAAATGAAAATATGATTCTCCACTAGATTTTATGAGTTTTTCCTCCAGAAAGGCTTCTAAAACAACAACTGTTCTTAAGAACAAATCAGCTGTCCTGCAATGTTACCTATCCAATGTTTTTGATTGTTTACTCCTTCTCCAGTGTAATATTTGAAAGCAGGGACATTTATCATCCTTTTTATGGGCAAGATGCAATAATTATGAAACATCCTCACTAATCCAACCTATAAACTTACTAAGTGAAGGAAACCTCTACAGGCCAGAGTAGGCGGTCATGCCTAATAAGTTTAAAGATCTCCCTCCATTTATCTTATCAAAGATGAAATCAGGAGGCATTTTGTCACAATTTGTAAATGTCCATAGGCCAAAAAGGATTTATTTTTAGAGACCAATCTACCAGCCAGAGTTTAATGAAATCTAATGGCTGCATGTTGCATAATAGTATCATATGGTGTTTTTACAGGTTCCCTTATGTACTTTATAGAGCTGTAGCAGACAACACATGAGCTTATGACTCCCTGAGTGCAACAGAAGCAATATGAAGATTTGAAATTCAAGCATTTATGATGAGATTTAGTTTGTGATTTGAAATTCTACCTATCATTTGAAGCATAATAATCTCTTGCTCTTCAATAAAACCTATCAGCGTAGAGAGGAGAAATTATTGGCTTTACAAAAATTCTTTGGGATACAGACTTAATCAAGGCAGCTAAATGCTTTCTCTGCAAATTCGTTTTGCTGTAAGTCAAAGCTATATCTGGAAGGCCAGCTGTGGAAAAGCAGCGTATGGGAGGACTTGATGCTGCATTTTGGAAGTTTGGCAAGGTGCAGAGCACCAGCAGCTGAGCAGAATGGGACAAGCACAGAAACCAGGGACGGGAGGTGACAACAGGCCAGGAGGAAGGGCAGTCTGAGGAACTATCTTTAAAAAATAAGAGGTTAACCAGGCAAGTGTAAAAGTTAAGGACGCTGTAAGTGACACCCAGACACTTTAATCCAAATAAGATGATGCACACAGAAGGCAAGAGCCACTGTGCTGGAGGGCCTTACAGCAAGGTGCTTAAGAAGAACTGTTGCCAACAAATGACTGGAAAAATATCTTTCTTTAAAAAGACCTCTGGCTCATTTTGTAACTAAAGATGCTCTTGCATCCAAAAAGATATCCATCTATACCACAACCAATTCTGAGAAAGCAAAGGGCAAGGATGAAATATAACTAAAGCATTCCATCACACACAATGTAAGGAACTAGTGAGACATACATAAAAACCAATACTAAGGAGAATACTACTTTAGCCCTAGTATGAGTAATACTGGTACTACTTTGTACTTAGTGCTTAGTGCTTAAGTAAGTACTAAGTACTTAGTGCTGTACTTTAGTACACTAAGTAGCTTGGGGTGGGAGCAGGGGGAAACAGAAAAAAACCAACCAACCAACCAACCAACCAACAAAAAAAAAAAACACCCCAAGTTATTTTGAGTGCTCTTTTTCACCTAAGATGTACAGATGTTCGTTGTCACCTTATTCTGATTGTCAAACTGAGTGCTTTTAGCCAACCAACAGGGTTTTCTTCTGTTATCAGAATGTATTTATAGTTTCAGTGCTTGCTTGGTCTGAGGTACAACTATCTTCCTTCCCTTCTGTTCTTCCCAAAGAGCTGGAGTTTCTCTGTTTATCTGCTACCACACCGAGAAACTGTTCAAGCAGCTGTAACAGCTCACCTCTGCAAACCACCGCTCCTGGGGCTGCCTATGTCTCCACAGGCACCTCCATTCTCAGGATGATCTTTACATCTATCTAGTTTGCAATCAAGCTTTCAGAAGTCTTCTAAAGATAGACAGAGCTATGTGTCTGAAATACAGTGCCATTACTCCCAGTGATAATGCTGGCTTGTGACTTAAAAGGACAGTCAAGCCTTTAATCCTTTAAAATTACGAGATGAAAGAGAGGATTGAAGCAATATTTTCAAAAATGTCAGTGATTCACATGTCTAGTTCTCTCCTGAAATTTTGAGAATGTAGGCTTTAAAGTTGCTTAACAACTTATTTTAAGGGACCCAAATCTCTAAATAATGATAAGTATGCTCCATTTATGTAAAAATGAAGTGAGAGCATGCTCAGAACTAATTCTTGAAAACATTGAGATTAAAGGAATCAGAAGATAGAGGAACAGAATTGTTCAGATTTTTCCAGCATGTCAGTACAGAGCAGCCTGTATGTGTTTCTATAATTAGATCTCTCACATCTGATAGAAATGCAAATTGTTTAGAAGTAAAAAGGGTTTGCTTTTTATATTTGCTGTATATACATATTTATTTTTATTTAGAAAAAAAAATAGCGCTACAGTTAGAACCAAGTTATGCCATTGCTGAGGACTTGAACACCAGGGAGATGGAGATTTCTGGAGAGAAAAAAAAATAAAAAATAGAGACACCAAAAGCAACAAGGAGGGAAGCAAGTGGTTTCATATTCTTTTGTAAAACTTCTTTCTTTTGATTTACTGGTCCCTCCTAACAACAGTCAAGGTTGCAGAACATGCAGCCTTCCATTGTGCCATCTACAACCTCCAATGACCTAGATATCCTTTAAACTATTATACAGGACTCTCATCCTTTGCTTCAACACTCCTGTTTCTGCCTGATGTGGAAGACAGGCTGGCTGGTCTTTTAGAGATTTGCCCTTCCAATACTCATTAAAGTGTTTCTTTACTACACTAAATGCTGTGCTGGACTAGTTATTAAACAAATCCTTGCTGCAGTGAAAGTCTGAGTTTTTGACTTCTCTTTTGGTGGCTGTTTGGCTTTATGCAGCAGCAAGGAATGTATCTGCCACTGAACCTCACAGTTTGTGTCACTGTAAATTAATTTAAAAAAAACCAAACAGATGTTTTAGCAGAAGAACTGTGTGCAGCTTATCACTGGCTCTTGATGAGAAAAGATGAGATGATAATAGGGAGCTTCAGGGTGCCAGCAGCACTGGGGCAACTTTAGACCTGCTACAGAAGACAACCCAATGTCTACAATCCACATAAAGATAAGGCAGAGGAGAAAGCAGTTATTTAACAATCACCCTACACACTGCATTTTTCTTTCTGTGTCTCAAAGGCAATCTGTTCTTCCACATACAAAAGTAAAAGATATATGCACAGCTCTTTTCTCCCACACATTTCTAACTAGTCTAAGTACCTGGTGGGACCCTATCAGTTTATCATCCAGGTTACATACATCTCTTGATGCCATAAAGCTTTTGTCTATTCACTTCTGCAGCTTACCTTTACCAAATCAACAAAAATTTACTAAGCCTACAGGCCAGCTACTAGAAGACAATGACACCTTAATGTTATGTGAAAGCCACATGTGCTGAAAAGACATTTGCTTTTTATCTCTCACAGGAAATCAAAGATAATTAGGCAATCAACATTGCTATTTGAACAAATGGAAAACAAAATAAAGCCCATCAATATCATCCACTCCCCAGAACTCTTAAATTCTAGTTTATGACAGAATAATGAGTTTTAAGAAATTTTATATTCAGCTGATTTCTATAATCAACAGAAGTTTTAAAATAGATAAATTCCAAGCTGTCACTCAGAATAAAAGGAGCCCTATTTCATATATACATAAGTAAGTATGAGACAAGTCTGTGGTAGTTTGTCTTTTTTTCCACCCATCTCCACAATGCAATTTAAAGCTTTTTGTTGGAGCTATTTTTAAGTACTTTACTTCATTACTTCCACTTATTTCCATTAAGCAAAATTTTTCTTTACTCTGCTTAATCCAGTTATTAAACACATGTTATATTAAAAGGTTATTCAAGGGATTAGGATGGCAGGAAAAAGGACTGATGAGGCCTTTATGTTTCCTGTCTAAATTTGCATTTGTATCACATTTCTATTTACAAATAACACTGATTGCCCATCATGATAGGTCTAACTAAGGGAGGATTTCTGCTTCTTAGGACAAACAAGTAGGCAATGGCTTTGGGTTTATTTCATTCCAAAAGCTACCCTGCTTTTGTGGGTGGAAGAGGCATCTCTTTTCTGTGTAAGTTCCCATTTCAGCTGCCAGGCTTTATGCAGTGCTGCTCAACTCTTTTGCCTGGACTTTACAGGCTGGATGATGCCTGTCCTGAATCATGTGCAGTCAAGGAGCACGACTTCACTCACAGGCTAGACCTCAGCTGGTACAAGGGAGCAGAGGGAGGGAGGACAAATTCTGCTTGTGAACACACCAGGAAGCAAGACATGCCAAGGCTAAAGGAGTGGAGGGGCTGCAGCTTATTTCTGGGACAGGGACGTTAAAAAATGGAAAGCCACCACTGGAAACCAGAGTGGATTATGTATTTATTCATATGGATCTGTTGGAGAAACGTAACAGATCTGTTCTACCCATAGTTTACTGCATAGGCTTAATTTAGCCTTGCATGAATTGCCATCTGCAAGATGCCCCTAAACATTTTTTTTTTCCCTTGAGTTTGCAGCTTTCCACATCTAGTTCATTCTGGGCAACGTTAGCTAGGCGAACATTTTCCCACCATGTTTATTAGCTGGCATTGTTTCAGAATCAGTGCCAGTTTGTTTTCCAAGTACAACATTGCACTACAGCATGACTTAAGAGCTAAATTGCCACGCTCCAGACCAAGATTTTAAATGTGATTTAAAAACCTCATGTAGTATATATGGGAATCATCACGAGTAAAATAACTAAAGAAAATCACAGACACAAAAAGCTTCAAGATCTTTTGCATCTTCTACCTTTCTTTGCTTTTGCAGGTGCTCAGTGGATGTCACTTAGCAAATGGCAACAAATAGTCATTCACAGTTCATCTTCCAGACAAAAAACAACCCAAAACTGAAAAAAAAAAAAATAAATAAATCCTAATGTAATTTTTAACAGTGTCACTGACATATATGGAATTGCATTCTATAGAAGAAAAGAGATATCAAGAAAAATGAAGTAAAAGATCTACTATTTTGAAAGACAGGTTATCAAGCTGTTTTTTTAAGTATTCCGTAAATTGCTAGTCTGAACTGCAAATACTTATTGCTAAGATCTCAGTGCTGACAGCTTAAAGTCAGCATTTGGAGATGAATCCTTGAATACCACATCCCAAATGTCACTGAGTAACTGACAGCATGCAGCAACTCAGAGGCAGGGCTTCAGTAGTGAGTTTCAAAATGTAAAAATGCCACAAAAGATTTAGTTTGTGAGCGTTTAACAGAGATGATTTCTATTCTGAAATAATATAGCCACTGTGCGTGCACTGTTTTAAGTAGCAGATGAACAGATACATCTTCTCACTATGAAGAAAATGACTGGACTTCAGGAAGAACTGAGAAGCATATTCCCTGCCTATTACCATAAACACATCAAAAATACACATCCACTCTTACAAGTCTATGAATGCCATTTGTTTCACTGGGAAACCCTCTGACAGCAGAGCCCTTCCTAAGCCTTCACCTAAAGTACAGGCTCCAGTCAAATAAATTTTCAGTTGATTTTCTGATACTTCATCTTTAACAGGTAAAAAATAGCACATAAGCCTAACACAAGCAATATCCAGCTGATTGAAAACTAGCACATTTTTCATTTCTTTCTTTAGGAAAAGGAAAAAAAAGAAAAAAAATTAAAAAGTAGTCCTCCTCACCAACTTGCTTAGTTTGGCTAACCTTCTAGGGGCTCCTACTGAAATCATGGACCTCTATTTTAATTCAGTAAGAACAAATGCAAATTTTACATTTTCAGATCTATAAACATAGGATAAATTATTATGACATAAAAAACCCCAAGCAAACAAAGGGGCAGGAGGCAGGTGCTGATCTCAGCTGATAATGCATTTTATGCTTAATTAAAAAAAAACCAAAACAAACAAACAAAAAAACCACAAAAAACCCCCCAAACCAAACAAAAACCCCAAAAACAAACAACAACAACAAAAACAAACAAACAAACAACCCAACCCCCCCAAAAAAAACCCACAAACCCACAAAAAAACCCACCAAACCAACAATATAAAAAGAAGAGTATTGTCCATAAGATGACCAGAGAAGTGCTTTTGCCCTGTGTGGCACTAGCCAGGTCTTCACCAGCATGCCCAGTTGTGACTGCTAAAACCAAAGATATACCCAGGCTCTTCACAGTTAACCATTGGGTAAATAAAGGGACCAAGTAGAAGACTAGAAAGTATAGCTTGTAAGGAAGGGTTAAATGTGTCAGGACAGTTTGTCCTGGAAAGTGAAAACTGGTAATCATTCAGAGTCATCAAGCATCTAAGTGGCAAATTAAAGCAGCTTAAGGTATCATTTTCTCTTCCACATCTTCTAGCAGTAAAGTATGGGCTTGCATCACAAATTTAAGCTGGAAAACGTTTCCTGTGCCAAACGCTGCAAGCTGGAACATATGACTAGGAAAGGATTTGAATCTCCATCACAGGAGGTCTTTAAGAATAGGTTAGACAAAGACTTCTAAGAAGTGACAGTTACAATCGATCCACTTATATTTGGATGGATATAGGAAAACACAGCCTCTCAGAGCCCTTTCAGTTCTCTCCAATTTACCTGTCAAGGATTTGCAGAGTTTACATCACGAGTGTAGCGTGAATGTCTCACATTTTTCCCACGCTGGAACCAGTTTAATGGCAAAGTGTGTGCAGCTTTCAAGAAAATATTACCCAGGCAAATTGGGATAAGAGACAATGAAAGCAGAACTAAGATTTGCCAAGCAAAGGAGCAGGCAGCAGTATTGTTTCACCATCCAGTTTATAGCCCACAGCAAATCAGCTTGTTACCCAACAGTAACAAAAAGGTGAAGGAAAACATTTCAGATCTGTAAAGATACACCAGGGTATTAAAAAGCTCCTTTCCTCATTGCATTCCAGCTGCCTGCTAACAGCACTACAGGCAGATACAGAGAAACACTGCTGCAATGCTTCAGGATGCCAGTAATTGCTCTGAGTACAGACCAAGGCCGAAACCTGTGAAAACCATGAAGCTCAGTTTGCCAGTGACTGACCTTCAAACCTTTGCCTTTGGCAAGGACAGAAAGTCTCTCAGGCACAACCATGAACAGAAAGAAGAGACAACAGGAATAAGGAATTTAAGAAATTTTACAGGAAGAGTGTGACAAGGTTTCTTCATATTTGAAAAACCAACATGTAAAAAAATGCCATATGCTGACACAGTATTATGCACATTCCTGAGCAAGGCTGTAGGTGTAATAAAATATTTTTGTTAATCACGGTATGTAGTTTCCTTTTCACAACCATTATAGCTACCAACAATCTGTGTAGCTTCTGATCAGATCAGGGCAGATGAAGCTCTACTTTAAGTTGAATTGGGTCAACCCAAATGAATTGGTGATGACTCATTTCAGAGCACACAGCTTAGCAAAGTAAAAAGCTAGCAGAATTTATTCTCCCATCTGAGATAGTATTATTATTATTACTAGGAGTTAGAAAGTCTCCTTCATTTGTACTCTACTGAAAGCATGCAATCTTTCTTGTGACTCTGCTGTCCCAGTTTTCAGGTATTGTCATCCTGCTGCATGGGGTGATGCTTGGAATCATTTCAAAGCTGAAATTCAGGGAAGCAAAAATCCTGTGTTTGAAAACTGAGTGGTAGGAGGACTCCAGAACAGTTTTCCAGGGTTTATGATGGGCTCTGCAGAAAATTGCTGAAGCATACTCAGTTTGCTGCTAATTAAAAAAGCTGACTATCTTTTTGGAGACACACAGAGCCAATGTTGAAAATAGTTTTATTCTCTGGTATAAAGATATCCATGCATCCTTTCATACTCTTTTTGCTTTATGTATTGTGTAATAGAAAACAATGAACTTGACTTCTTAAACTGCGAAATCCTGCTGATGTTTAATATTTGCATTGTTTTGTCAGTAACATGAAAAACTGTTCTACTTTAGTAAATATTCTCTAGACATTGTATTTTATTGTGCACTGGTTTCATAGGAGCACTAAATCTACAGTGACTTTTACATTGATAAGGTGTATGAAGCTAAAAAAGTCACTGCATCAATCTGCAGACTGACACCACAGCATTAGAATCACAGGATTTTTGGATTAGAAGAGACCTTAAAGATCATATAATTCCAACCTCCCTGCTGTGGGTAGGGACACCTTTTACCAGTTTAGAGCCCCATCCAACCTGGCCTTGGATACATCCAGGGATGGAGGGGCATGTGCAACTTCTCTGGTCTATGTGCCTCACCACCTTCACAGTAAAGATTTTTTTCCTAATATCTAATGTAAACCTACTCTCTTCCAGTTTGAAGACATGCTCCCTTGTCCTGTCACTACATGCTCTTATAAAAAGTCCCTCTCCAGCTCTCTTATAAGCCCACTTTAAGCACTGGAAGGCCACAATTAGGTCACCTTGAAGCCCTGTCTTTTCCAGGCTATGAAAATCCAGTTGTCTCAGCCTTTCCTCATAGGAGAGCTGCTCCATCCCTCTAATCAACTTGGTGGCCCTTCTCTGGACTCACTCCAACAGGTCCATGTCCTTCCTGTGCTGGGACCCCAGAGCTGGATGCAGTCTACCAGGGGGGGTCTCACCAGAGCAGAGGGGCAGCATCCTCCCCTGCTGGTCACACTGCTTTGGATGCAGCCCAGGACACCTTTGGCTTTCACATTGCCAGGTCACATCCTGCTTTTCATCCACCAGCAGCCCCCAAGTTCTCCTCAGCAGGGCAACAGAGCTTCATAAGCAGTAGAGGGGAGCAAGAGCTTTAAAATTTCACACTGGAGTCTGACACTTGAGTACCAGCACAAGAACCAAACATGGTTGTTCTGTCCCAAGCTGCCCCTTAGCAAATGCCCAAGGGAGCAAGAGAAGAAGATGCACTTTAGGTCTTCCCATTAACACTCTGACTTCCTACAGAAATCCACTCTTTTCAGCAATTCAGTCCTCATGGGTTAAGAAAAGGAGAAGTGGAACCGCAGGTACGCTTCTCATTCTTACTGTAACGACGACGGCAATTTCCGACAGCCAGGGGAAATCTTAAATCAGAACAAGCAAATACATCAAAGCTCACCTTCCAGTTTCTAAACTAATTGCAATGCAAAACTGCCATAACATCCTAAGCACAATCAATCATAAGCAGGCAGACTGCAATTAAATACATGGATACTAATCAGAATTAGCTGCAGCAATTCTTACATCACCTCAGCTATACAGAAAAAAGAAAGTGAAAAATTTTAGGGATTCCTTATCCTTTCCTAGGTCACTGTTTCCCCTCTAACATTTTAAGAAATAGAGAAACCTAGCAGTTCATGTTTCTCTGCCTGTCACTGGAGGTGACCTTATTTGACTATCACATCAATGATTCTTTGATGCATCTCTGTCCCTGCACTGTCCCAATAATAAAGCAAAAACATCAGTAACTACAGAAGCTAGGGAAAACCATTATTCCATGTTTTATATACTTACAGTACTGTTATTTATAAGCTACCACTGACTTTTGAAGCTCAGTCTTTGACTGTGCTGCTCACCTGGGGCTACCACAGGCCCCTTGCATGAGAACTCATTGCTCAGAAAATTCTGTGTGCACTTACAAACTATGTTAGGGCCCATGACAGTAAAAGACCTCTCTCTGCACTGTGATGAAGGGCTGCTTTCCTTCAAGATTTACTCCTTCTGATGTACACCACAGTAAGGCAGTAGTAATAGAAGTAAAGTGAGTTACACAAGATGGAGAGACTGTGCCTGACCTTACAGCTCCCAGTATACGTTTAAACCATTTCATGAGATTCTGAGAGCAAGACACAGAGAAGATGATAACCACTCTTTCTATCCTACCTGATTCAGCATACAACCCTTCCATGAATTCTTTCTGTAAACTCAACATGAGTTTAGACTGAAAACAATTAATTACTTTTGTAATTCCTCCATAAGTTCATTATTACAGCATCTAGATCCATAACACATTTTCATAAATTTGTTTTCACAGCATCCATACAGCAAGAAAAACTCATTAGAAAAAGGCCTAAAGAAAAAAAAAAAGAAAAAAAAAGAAAGAAAAACCAAAAACCACCACACACTTACTAATTTCGGATACTCAGTCTGAAAGTGCTGAAAACTGCTTTTCAGAAGACTTGTTTCATGATGCTCTTCCATGTTCAAAGCCCAGCTACTATTAACTCCAGCTGCAGCTGCAAGTACTCAGTGCTTCTGCAAATCAAACAGTGAGGTCGCAAGTCAGCAACCCAGAAAATGAGAGCCACCTGTGAAAAGCTCTGTTCCTCTGCCGTGACTGGCACAGCAATAGCTAAAATGCTTCTTCACAGCTGTTCAGCTGTGCCTAAGGCTAGGAAAGATAGCTGTTTGTTTTATGAAAGGTTTTTCTTTATTATTTTATTTTTAAAGAAAATAGTAAACTATTTTCAAACTCAGGTTGAATTCAGTTGATAAAGAGCTTGACAAGAGGAAAAGCTCTACAGATATTTTCCCTCTGAAGGAGGTGGAGAGGTGGAGAAAGACCTGGCCTAGCCAGCCCTACTCTTGTGTGGGTATCAGCAATGCAGAGACTTTGGCTGGCTCTCTGTCACCTGCCGTGTGACCTTCCTTTCAACACAGAAGCAGGTTGTAAAAGAGTTAATTCAAGCTGGTGGAAATAATTAATATTTCCTGCCTGTGAACAACTTCCCATTTCATTGCAGAGTAGCAGTAGTCTGAGCTGGGGAGAGCCCGAGAGCAGGAGCCTGGATAGCTCTGCTGGCTGCTTGCCTGCAGCATCTAGGGTCTGCTGCACCCAGCAGGATCTGTGCCAGCTTCCAGGTGTGTGGCTTTGCTTCAACACAAAAATTGTACTTGGGCCACCTGAAAGTTGTGAGCTTCAAGAATTCGAGAGCCACAAAAGCTTGTGTTCAAGATAAAGCAGTGACAAAACTAGTCTTTTCCAGGTAGCTTCTCGCTGAGAGAGCTCCTGTGATGATTCTTTCTCTCTACAAGGACAAAAAAGCCAGTACAATATTAGTTGGATGTAGTGCCTGTGGAGGTTTTAGACCTTTTTACAATTCACCCGTGATTTTTTGCTGGGTGATGTTCTACATTTCATGACTGCCTTCAAGATACATCCATCCTTTGATTTTCATTTTCATGCATCATTTTTTGCCAAGCCTCAAGCCGTAGAGCAAGTAGCTATCCTCACAACCAGGCCACAGGAATAATTCAAATTGTTCCCTAAGGAATAGAGTTTAGTGTTTATTCTTTCAGAATTATGGTTGTGGAGGAACATGACTTGCATTATATATAACCTTTCTGCTACTCAGGGTATTTATGTCTCAGCCATAAATCACTCATCACTCTTGTTAAGTGCTGGCCAGTATCTCTGGCCACACAATAAGGAGACACAGTAGTAAAACTGAGCTTACTTCTTGGCAGCATGCTGAATGCAAAATTTTCAGGGGAATTCTTTTCTGCTCAAGTAGCTATTTGAAGCTTATAAAACTACATGATGTTGTGTTATCTTTCTCCCTTCTGTTTCCAATCTCTTTATAAATTCCCATTTTATTCATAGTTAGATATAACGAAAATTGTAAATACTGGTTGCATAAACCACTCAGACTAATGAGCAAAGCATTATTTAATGCTAGGAGGCTCCTGTCCTCTACATTAATCGCTTTCATAAAGGACATATTTATTATTTTTTGTGTGGCTTTTACTGAAATACTTTTTCTGAAATACTGATTTTTTTTCCATTTATAAATAAAAGATTTTCAGTTTGCTTTATTCAGCTCTTTTTATGATTTTTCTAACTTTTATAATAGTTTTCTGACTGCATCTGTCTTGGTAAGTTGTCTTCAATGACTTCATTGCCTTATCTTGTTCATCCTGTCTCAACCCATACTGCTAGGTCAGTGCTGAACCAGTCACCTGTGCATTTGAATCTGTCACTTTTTCTTTGCTGCTAGACACCAGACTTTCATGTGTGTCTTCTTGTGCCCTTCACGCCTTACCTCTTGTTTTAGATGACAGTTGCATCCTTGGTTGCCAAGAATATTTAAGTCCCAGGAATCTGGCTATCTGCACAGCAATATTTGGTTAGCTACCACTGGCTTGATGCTGGCAGTCACATTTTCAGCTGCTGCTGGCTTCAAATCTTGATTTGCTATAAACAGGATAGTCCATACATGGTGTGACATGAGCTGTACTGGAAGGCTGCCTTTGCCTTCTGCTGGTGTTTTTCTCTAGTCTAGTAATTCTTTCTACACACTTTGTTATTCTGATATGCTCCCACTTACCTATCCCTCTCCATCTGGAGATGGGGGGATGCGGGTAGGGAGGGAAAAACAATAAACCCCAAAGCCCAGGTTTTTGGCAGTCCTGACAATCCTTTCTGCCTTATCGTGGTGGAAGCTGTGCTGCGAAGAGGATTAGATGTGTTCAAGCTCATGACAAGAAAACTGAGGCCCATTAACTGTAATAACACTTGACACCTTCTGTTGTTCATTATGCTATCAGGTTACAATCAAGAACTTCCTCAGCCAAACATTACAGTGTCATCTGTGTTTGTATCTAACCCCCCTGAGGCCTCATAGAACAGAACTGTCATTGGCACTATTGTGGCACTAGGAAGAAAGCAAAATGTCCTTCAAAGCTACTTATTTCAGCCAAAGACATCCTGAAGGTTAAAAAGTTGTTTTCTTTGCAAATTGGTGTTTGAAAAATATTCTGAAGGGAAATATCTTAACAGTGGGGCTCTACCCTGTGTGACTTCCAACTTTCTTAAAAATTTCAGTTAGAAATAATTTAATATGCAGTGAAAAATCAGTGAGTCAGTAGCTATGAATTTACCTATGTTTCTGTAATAGTTATTACACTCCTTATTCTCTCTAATGATCATACAGTCCTATTTTTAACTTCCTGCTTCCCCCCAGGCTATCAGTTTGGTTTGATCTCTTCTTCCAAAGACACCGCTGTTGCAATATTTCACAGGGATGATCTCCAAATTACATTTTCAAGCAAATCACTTCAAACCTTCGCCTAATATGTCCAGTCTTTTTTTATATATATATATAAAGGACACCTAAATTACAGCATGAGGTCATAAATGTTTCTATATACAGCAGACATACATCATTATTAAAGTCATAGGCCTGGGTATGCCTCTAGTACTGACATGGAACTATTTCCCTACTCTCCCTAAATTCTGGCAGATATTTACCTCATAACCCTGATGTCCAGATGTTTATCTGTAGAATTACTTCTTCCTCTTTGTTTCACAGCTCCACCCCAAGGAGCAAAAAGCTCGTGCAAGCTGAATTAATTTGCCATGCAACATACACTTCATGTTTGCTGCTGCTAGTAAGGGAATCACTGCTTAATCCAGACACTGAACAAGCAGAGTTACAGAGATGTCATACAAGGTCTGGCCTGCTGAACAATAGGATTACCAGCAAGCAAATTGTTTTCCTATTGCATTTGCACAGATTAGCCACATTGGATAGAGAAAATAGCATTGCAAAGCAAAAACAAGTTGTCCAAAATAGTTGAATGGCTTGCATGACAGTAATTGCTTCAAAGATGAGTTATTTTTAAAGGTAAAAAGAAATTAATATAAAACTATTTTAATGACTGTAACTTGACTTGTAACTTGACTTCAAAATTTGCATCTCCAGTAATGTAACTACAATTATTTATTGACTTATAAACCCTCATTTGCATGACATGTATATTCATATATTTTCAAAAAGATGCTGAAATGATAAGGAGGAAAACAACAGGCAGCATAGCAGTGTTTTGCACTCCAAGAATGTAAACATCACATTATCCTAGACGATAAACATTTACAAATAAACACTTGCTTTCCTTTGGGGAAAAAGAAAAAAATAGCAAAAAATCTCAAACCAAAATCACAACATGAAAACTCCCACGTCTGCCTTGGTAAACTTGGTTCATCTGTCCCTCCCACCAGCAGCTTGTTAGGAACACAGCCATCCTGCTCAGGTCAATAACCTTTATTAGGCAGCAGCCATGATAACTTGGCATGACAAATGTAGCTTGCCTTTGGTTCAATTCCAGCTGGAAGGTGACAATTTTCCACGAGTTTCAAAACCAAGGAAGATCTTACGAGGCTTTCAAACTCATTAGGAGAAGAATTTTAGAAAGCTAGAGTTGGGTTGACTGAATCTGTGTAGTAGAACATTTTTCCACACACTGAAGAAGCACTGAAACCTTAAAATGTCATTTTAAGGTGGGGCGGGGCTCAGGGCCAATTATCTTCTCAATCTTCTTGCACTGTGGGTTCTGGTAGAAGGAGAGCTGGGCAAATGGCTCTGTGGACTTTACCAGGCTATCCCATCTGTGCAAATGTAGTGCCAGTGCTTGAGCCCAAAGCAAACACCCTCCTTGGCTAACACACAGCCTGGGAGCACATTACTGTAATGCAGGTCCTTTCCAAGAGGTGTGAGTTGCTTCATAAATGAAAAGCCACTTGTTTTTCCCCGGCATCTAGAGCTAGCTGCACTTTTCAGCACTTTTCATGGCCTCTGAAAACAGTCAATTAAAAAAAAAAAAGAAGTTTCAAATGGAGAATTCATGGAATAAATTGAAAAAGCAATATTAAAAAAAAAAAACAAAAAAAACTCAGAAAAACCCCCAAGCACAAAACCAAAACACACAAACAAAATGTTTTTAAGTATCAGCAGTTGGTGTTGAATTGCAAGCATGAAAACTTTGAATGTGAAGATACTCTTCCAATATTAATTTTTTGGCTGATATATTCAAATTCATCCAGCTGAGCTGCATTGTCTGTCTCCTGGGCAAGGGAAGGGGAAAATTAGCCTGAAAGCTACAGGGAGTGCTACATCTCAGGTAGAATCTATATCAAGCATTCAAAATTTGAGTAATTTTAGATGGCAGAGAAAGCGATGATAGATGCAATTTTCTGACTACATATTTAAATTATTTTATTTTCATAACTGGCATTGGAAGTGTTAGTACAACATATTGATTTTAGAACTACATTCTGGAAAGAAATAACAGCTTGACACCGATGCCCTCAATCACTGGAAATCATCAAGATAATTGAGAGAGACAACTTCTGAGTCTGCTTCAAATTTATTATTCTCACAGCAGCAAACACAGTGGGCCGATCCTCACATCACAGCCCAGTTTTGGCCAACTGAGTGACTTTCTGAGTTGCAGCAAACTGTGCCCAGCCTCCTCTGCCTGTAGGAAATTTTTTCTGTCATTTGTGCCACTAGCACATTGGTCCCTACTCTTTCCCACTGCCTCCCCAGCGCTCCTGGTGCTCTGCAGGCTCCCTGCCTCCTGCCGCTTCCTTCCCTCCAGGCAGATCTCTGTTCACCCACCCCAGCAGGAACAGCCTCCCATTTCCACCTAGGTCTCAACCAAACAAGTCCTTCTAATTAAAGAGGGAGATTAAAAAATAAACAAAAAGACCTAAAATAACCCTCCCAGCACTCTAAACAGAAGATGCTACCAGCCATGACTCTCTATCAGGTTTTATCCCGTCCCTGTCTTGTGAAGTACTTTTTAGTCTGTCTGTGAAAATGAGATAGTTGTTTTTCTTTACTGAACCTTCTACCTCATCCACTCAACCCAGAAATTCAACCTTAATTTACCCTTTCACCTCTTCTTCTCCAGCTCTTAGATTTCCTATTTCTGGTTCTTCCTTACCCTGCAGTTTGTTCTACACAGTATTACTCTAAACTCAGTCTTTTTAAACAAAGTCTTGATTATACTTGGCAATTCAGTTATTTTTTTCTGTATGTAAGATTTTTTGTTGCAATTCTTGCAGGAAGTGAGATTGACAAACAAATAATAAAATTTCAGAAATGTAAAAAAAAAAATCATCCAGAAAATTATAGGTTTTATGTGTATGGGGGAAATTTTTCCCTGCAAAACTGGAATTTTTAATTTTTTGCTTCAAATCCAAAAGGGTAAAAAAGTGTAAGGTAGAATTTCTGCTTCCACCCTCCTCTCATCAAGTATGTTATTATATTTTTGTACTATTACATCTAGCTCCTGTTTATCACTCCCCAAATAATTCAATACACAGTTAATGGAAGTCCTGTATTTCCCCTGTCAGCAACAGTGGCTTTTTATCCCCAGTTGTCATTTTCCCTACAAAACTCCTGGTATGTCCACACGTTGTGTTACAAAAAAAAAAAAAAAAAATCCATGCACAAAAATACCCTTTTTCAAGCACATCCTTTGAATCTATCCCAACAGGACACTTACAAATCCTTATGCACCTGTCAATCCATTTAACTTGTTTTCTTATGCTAATTGCTTGTGCTTTTCTACCAGATTGGCTGCCTGCCACTTCTATCATACATCTTGTACCAAGAGAACAGGATTTATGGAATAGGAACATCTCTTTGGTTACTGAAGTTACACCACATGAAAACATACTCTTTCAGGAGGCCTCTTGATATGATAACAACAACAAAAGAGAAAAACCAAACAAAAATAACAAAAAAAAAATAAAAAATTTGGACACCAAATTCTAAACTGTGTTCTAATTACAAGCATATTTGAGCCTGCCTCTTTACGTCTGTGTTTCATAAGCCCAATTCTGACATGGTTGTTCACAAAAAATACCTTTCTAAAGGAAACCAATAACCTTTAAAGTCGAATTGAAAGAAAAGGACAATCAAAACAGAAAACATGTTTCCAAATTTTTATTAAAATGAGAGTTGTTGCAAATGTCAAACTGGACAAAGAACTACAAAAAAAAAAAAAAGAGGTTAAAAGCAGTTATAGAAGGGATTGTGCTCAAATACGAGCTATATATAGAACCTTGTACATGACTTACAAAGTTTGGAATTCAGTGCACCTGTTTTCTTAATATTTGTAAAATTTATAACATGCACTGTATGGAATTAAGGTGAGCTCTGCATTAATCATTTTTGGTGTCATTTTGAGTAATTAAAAATACATTTTTTAAATAATAGTCCCATTTAATTAGACAACTAAAAATGGATGTCCAAAGATGAAGTGAAGCAAATCCCTCATACCATCTTCAATACCTTTGTGAAGACTACCAACAAGTATTTTGTGAAAGATGGAAGGCATTCCACCCTCACATATCTCCCCTGTGCTGTTCTCCCTTCAGAAAGCAATGCAAAGGTTGTGTATGTGGTGGATACTCATCTTTCTGAGTCCACTGCCAGAAAGCAAAGATGAAACTAGCCCACAGTCATTTTCCATGTTGCTTGCTTCTCCAGCTTAAATGATGAAGTGCGAACTTCATCTTAAATTTGAGAAAAAGAGGCCTTGCATCTGAAAGTCATTTGTTATGATTTTGATAAAGAGGACTTCTGCATTAATTTCTCAGATCCACGTAGTACTGCTTATGCTGGCAAGACATCTTGGAAGCATACCCTATTTTTTGTAAAACTTCTAAGAACAGCGTTATTTTAGAAAAATTATCTTACCATATTTCTCAAACATTTCTCAAACACTATGACATGATGCAATTAGCCTGTAATATAAGTAGACGTAATTAGACAGTGAGAGGGAAGATATTATTCTCTTCTTCTTGGCTCTATATCTGGAATACTCTGTCTAGCTCTGGTTCTCCAGCAAAAGTCCAGTTGCCAGGTTGGTCACCAGCCTGGAGCATGCAACCCAGCACAGAGAAGCTGAGGGAGCTGGGCTTGTTGAGCTTGGCTGAGTGACAACACAACAGTACTTGAAAACAGGCTACAGAGATGAGAGTCCTGGCAGATAACATAACAGTAGGTGGTAAAACAGCTGCAAACTGCAGCCTGGGAAATATGTCAAGACATCAGGAGCTACATTTTGGCTAGAGCAGTACTGGGTCAGGTGGCCCAGTGAAGCTGCAGTCTGCACCCTGGAGGTGTCTGAGGTTTGGCCAACTGAGCCACGGCAGACCCTCTGCAGCATGGGCAGAAGCACTGCATGGAGCAGCAAGTCAGCCTAGATGACTTTGTCATCTAATGGTACAAAGGTAGGAAGGCACTCAAGAGAATATTTAGATCAGTAAGAGGTGCTTATGGAGCTTGAATAACAGTTACACCTGACATATAAATGTTCCTTACCTTTGACCAACCCTAAATATATACTTCTAAATGTGAGCACTATTTAACTTTAATAACTCTGTTTAAAATTAAAATAGAATATCTTTTTTCTTGACTGAAACTTGGTGAGTTAGACACCTCCTCACACTGATTTTCATTCAGAAAGAATTAAATAATATTTATAGCTTTCAACAGTAGTACTTTCTGTGCAGACTGATTCAGAGATTTACATAAGGGGGTCTGCTCACACAAAGTCAGGTTCTCATTTGCGTCTTCTGCCTTCAAATGCTTTACTGTTCATTCTTCTTTTTAAAGGTAGGTGCATGTGTGTGAAGGAGGCAGGAATTGTATTTCATTCCAAGTGCATCATGGCTTTGCCACCTATATGCTATTCAGATTTTAAAACAAACTGAAACAGCAGAACAACCCTCTGGCAAAAATCCAAGCAGTATACATTTGCTACTTATAAAAAAGGCTAGAAAAAAATTAAGAGCCATGTGCACTGCCCCTGGATAAGCAAGGAAAATGTCCATCACTTTCATATTTATTATGAATGTGCTACTCCCTCAAACAAAACAAAACATAAGTACACAACAAAATCCTTCGTGCCAGCAGTACTAAAAGTGGGAGAAAGTATATTTCAGAACTGTCTCTGGCTAATAGCTGTCATCTCCCCCACTCGTCCTGAACTTCCTGCTTTTTCCAGCTCACAGAGCCTCTGTAAGAATTACTTCATGATCCAGGCTATCCAGACGTTTTCACGTTGCAGTGCATCTAAAAGAGTGTTAATAATACACATAAAAATACTTTTTTGAGGGGGAGAGGGAAATCTGCTCATCTAGGGAGATCCAGAAAGGTCACCACTTCAAAGGATCTGAACCTATCATTTCCATGCCTGATAGACACTTTTTTATAATTTCTGTACTTTTTTTCTTTCCAGTACCATTGCATTTGAGATCCAGAAAACAAATTTTGAGGGAGATGACTGTTGTCTGAGAAGACAGTAAAACTTAGCAAAAAGTGATGCTAAGAGATGGAGCTGATGCTGTGTGTACCAGGCAACTCACAACTGGTTAGGTAGTGACAAGCTGTAAGTAATGATGATGTAATAGAGTCTTCCTGCCTTATGGAGCTTCATTACCATGGATACAGAAAATATATTGGTTAAATTTTAGTTTGGTTTTGTTTTTTGTTGTTGTTGTTTTTGGGTGGGTTTTTTGTTGTTGTTTTTTTTGTTGTTGTTTTTGTTTTTGTTTTAATTATTATTTGACCAGTAATATGCTTGCTCTGCTTCACTGCTGAAATAACAGAAAGTTCTAAAACCATGTGGCAGTGAAGCTGACAGACATAATGATGGAACCTGATGCAGAGCAGTTTAGCTGGACACTGCCAATGAACAAACAAGGAAAAAACAATCGGTGCTATATTTGCAGATACTCACACAGGTGCATGTAAATGGCTCTTTTTCCATACATTTCTATCATTTATTTTTCAAACACTGTAATTTTAATCAACATTATTTCAAGGGCAAGTCTGATGTTCCTTGTCAGGCCTTTTAATACATTTGGTGACTTGCACTAATTAAAACATTTTTTAAAAGTTTATATATAATATATTGCTACTATGTTATATATATAATTATTTCAAATATCTTTTGTAATTATCTGGAACCTTATATACCCAAGATACACCTTTGTCAGTGACAAACAAGGATCAGCTCTTCTGTGGGTGCATACATATACATATTTTAGCAAAAAATAAAGATAACATTTTATATTGTATATATTGCTTCAGAAATGCAAAATGAGACATCCACTTGGATGATGCAGGAGCTGGAGTACAATACACTTACTGCTACGTTTTATCACAGTGTAATTTTTTTCCCCCAAATTAATCTGATGGGCAATTCCAGCACAGAACAGGAATGCAGTAAATTATCCCACCTCCATCTTATATAATCATTACCCACTGTAAGTGATTTTTAATTTGTCACAGTGGAAGAAGACGATTACAGGTCAATCTGTCAATGGAGTAATTTGAGGAACTAAAACTAGTTGACCTTTTTGGTACACTCTTCCACAACCAGAATGGCTCTCCTGCTAAGCAGCAGCAGATGGCCAAATCTGAGTGGTTCTGCTTCTTTGTGAAAACCAATTTGTTCTCTGGGGTTATTGGATATGTAAAGAAAGAAGACACAAGCAAACACTTACTTAAGAATTCCAGCCCAGCTCCCAAGCACTTCTGCAAAAGGGGCAAGTAAAGTGTCTGGGCTTCACTGAGGTCACCTGCAGCTGCTCCAAGGTCACCTGCAGCTGCTTGAACTCCAGCTTTAGCCTGGAGCATCCATGCCAAGGGAGCTGCAGAAACACTCCTCTTGGCACACTGCCTGCCAGAAATGGCACACCCCAGTGTTACAGAGCAAGAACAAAAATAGTGGAAGAGAACATAGTGATCAAAAATGTAAAAGCAGGAAAACATGAAAAGGCAAAAAAGCATGAAGTTGAGAAGATGAAAAAGTTACATGAAAAATTCATTTCATAACAATTACCAAAAAAAAATTAAAACAAAACCTGAGGTCATGGAAGAAGAACAGTAACAAAAAAATCTTTAAGCTTGGCTAAATAGTCTTCTCTTACACATAATCAAAATAGAATCAAAACAGGGGATCTGGAAGAAAACTCTACAGTAAAACTGTTACTAGTCAGTTCCCAGAAGCCAAGAAACAAAAAAAATTACTTCTGTCCTCATATATTAAAATACGAAGCCTGTTGGTTTTAATCTGCTCAAATACTTTATTCATGAAAAAAGAATAACACTGGTGCAATAGAGGAAGGTTTTGCAGAGGAACACTTATGCTAGCCCAAAAACTGTATCTTATTTTCCCCTCTAATATTCTTAAGGCACGTGGTCTTCTATATGAGCAAATCACTTCACTAAGCTTGTACATACCTTAGATATGAATTTCCCGGAATGTTTATGTAGTATATTGTATACATAATTTAAGTGCATGATAGTATGTACTTGTATCTTAGGTTGCCCAAAAAGTACCCTGTGATAAGAAAAGGAAGTAACTTTTCTGAAGTCTACAGTTACTAATATTCTAAACTTTTTCCTTCTTTAAGCATGTTGCATTTTTTTTTCATGTTAGATGAAGTTATGTGGCCACTTGGGCAAATAGCATTTTGTTATTATGGTTGTTGAATATATTTTGATGTTGAGCAGAGTAGGTTCCCTAAAATGACTGTTTAACAAGAATTTGTATTCAAGAGTGCTCATAAATAAACAGAGCTTAAAAAAATCCACTCATTAGTGGTGAGTGGGAAGCCACTAATTCCCTGTTGCAGGTCCTAAGCCAACAATTCTGGCTAGTTTTGGGTTTTCATTTTTAAAGCTATTAAGATTAATCCTTTGAAGTAAATAAAGCATTTCAAATGAATGTATGAAAACCAAAAGAGTGAGTTCTTCATTCTGCAAAGTGCTTATGCACTACTCACAGTTTTATGAAGAAATGAAAATTTCTGATCAATTTTGATGTTATTCACTTGAAGATGTCCAAATAAGAAACTGATTATCAGCATTCCTAGTATTATTTGGACACACACACCTGATGTGAGCACAACATAAGATTAGTAAGGAAGCAGGCAAAGAAATTAAGATCTTGTATTTGAACCGCTTAGCTCTGATGCATGACCTACAGACTAGCATTAAGTCCCTTGTTTACACTTAGCCATTCATGTAAGAGGCTAATCTGACTACATGCACTTTTGGCAAACTCTTCCTAGGCAGATGAATGGATTTTCCAGAAGGAATTGTTTCCATTCATAATCTGCTGGCAATACTTTCTGGGTCAAAGTCCAAAAAAGTTTTGCTTGTTGGAATGATGCATCATCTTAAATTAATGCTAAAAATTCTCACTACTGTTGACTATATAAGGCATTGTGATGCAAATTATGGCTCTGCAGATTGCTCACAAACTCTAATCTCACTAATTCCTCTTGTGCATGCCTAAGACTTTACGTAGCATAGATCAAAAAAGCATATCTGTGTTAAATTAAATTTATAAAGCCAAGGTCCAAGATAAAATGATCAAGCCTAATGTACATTGCATCTGGTCTTGATAATAAAAACCAGAAATAGGCTACAACATAAACTTAACCCATTAAATAATTAGCAAATGTGGCTTTTGGGGAAAAAAATTACTGTCAAGCACATGGGAAGTTTGTAAGCATATATATTTGTGGGTATACATATATGTATACGCTTACACATATGCAAACAGATTAAGTACTCAGTCTGAAAATTGTGCAAGAATTATGCAGGCAGTTCATGTTACTTTAAGTAAAAACTTTGCCACACAAGCAGGAATTGGAAGAGTCTGTTTCAGGTCTTCACTTTCATAAAATTCAGAAATATTGCAATTGCGCAACATTAAGGCAATACACACAGTCTTTGTTCTCTAACTTAGTTTTCTTTGCACAAATGAGGCATCTGCTTGAAGGAAAATGGGAAAATGTCACTTTTAATAAATATACAATGCCTGTGGCAAATTAAGATTGTATTTGACAATGTACAAAAGTACACAGGAGGCAAGTTTGTTAATGCTGATTATCTTCAGATCTTCAATAGATTTTCAGCAGCCATTAAAATAGTCATCTTCAAGTAACTTGTCAGGGTAAAAGTGAAATATGGCTATGTGGAACAAATTCCTTCATATGAAGATTCTTTTTACATGGTTTTCTACCCAGGATGATCAGCGTTTTTACAAGAAGAGGAAAATGGTTTGGATCATCTTTCCTATTGCCTTGGAACATACCATTATGTAATTTTTTGACAGTATCCTCTTAATTGTCAAACATTGCATGTCATTTTATAGTTCTTATTTCCCAAGCAAATGCACTAAACTTTGTGGTTTAAATCCTGGATCTTGAAAGCAAATGTGCACGTGGACTTTAACCGACTATGCAAATACAAATTATGCCATAATCTTGTAACATATATTGAAATTATTATTTACAGTTCAATCTGAAAAAGAAAAAAAAAAAAAGAAAAACCAAAACCAAAAAAACAGCACAATGATTGTTATTGTTGCTCAATAACTTACACCTTGAGAACAGAGCATATGGCATAATGAATCTGTGAGGTCTCATTGTGCTACAATGCCTGCCCAAGCCACTCCTCCATCGTCTACCAAAATCTTGATCTAAGCTTTAATAACATTTTGACTTTATAAAAGAACTCATATTTCTTGATTACATTTAAACAAAATAGCAGGATGAGGAAAATGCTGAAAAACAGTTCCAGTTCCATGTCACCTGTGTGTCTGGGCTCAGATCTCTGCAATCCAGCCAGAGGCAGAAAACTACTGGAAAGGACAACTTCTGCCCACAGTATACCTGACTTGCACTGAATTTGCTCCCAAAGCAACAGAGAACGACTGGGGAAAAGATTTCCATTTGGCACAGAGCTTGTCTGAAAAGACTTCAATTTTAAAACCACTCAGAGAATATTCTCAGATCAAAATAGAAACCTGCATTCTCAAAAAAGACTTCCTGGACATACCTAAAATAGAAAGAAAATGGACAAGTTTTCTATTGCTGACAGATTAATTGTTGTGAGAACCCAGCACTGCAACCTGCTGATATAAGTGCTCTTCTAGCAACTCAGTGAGCTTGTATTTCTGATGCCAAAGATCAAGCTAAACCTTTAAAACAGTCCTGAAGGAAGCCATGCAAGGAAACTGCTAAAGAGAAGTCTACTACCCCCAAGGGCAGGAACAGGTATAAAGTGTTCCTGGAAAGTTTTTAACTTGTTAGGAGAGTGCAATGATGCAGACACTTTTGGATGCTGCTGGTCCTGTCAGGCTTGCCTTCTCTTTTCCTGAGGTTTTGGCCTCAAGAATACATCCTTCCTGAAAAGCAAGTGGATTATTCATGTCCTTCCCACCCTTTTCCATCCTCAGCGCACCCCTGAGTGACTGAGAAATTAGAAGTTTACCTTAGGTGGTAATAGACCTCCTATTTTGGCTTTCTTATACCTTTAAAACTACAGTATATTTGGAGACCATGCCTGCTTCAAAATGCAGCAGTCCAACTGCGTATGTTAGTAAGCCTAGCTCTGGTAAAAAAAAATAATAATAATAAAAAATTGTAACAACCTTTAAGCAATCCTTCTGTGCTAACATACACATCCAAAAATAAAAACACTCTAAATGAGCTCCTTAGTGGTCTGAAGCCACCTCTGATACTGATAATTTTATATTACTATTATTTAATTTTCTACACTGCAATATAGAACACCATATATGATGCCTATACCTTACTATTATTATATCTTCTGTTGTATCCATATATTGGTGAGAAGACAAGAGACTGTTAGGTGCATTATATAAAGAAGTTGCAAGCTTTTTTACAAAAAGAAGTTAATGAGAGCAATGTAGCAAATGCCCCTGCAAAGACTGTCATAGGCTGTCATAGGCTGTCATATCTACTCTCTGCCCATTATGGGCAAAGAAACACTTGGACTTTCTGGGCAGCTATTTGGCAAACCTCTGTATATTTCATTTAGATAATGCTTTCCATGACTTTCCGTGCTAAAAGACATTTCTATGGAGACGTACAAGATGGTGTTAGGTCATAGGTGGGACTCCATCATCTCAAAGCTCTTTTCCAACCTAGTTGATTCTGTGCTTTTGTAGGACTCAAAAAGGTGACATAAAGCTAGCCCTTGAGGAAAAGAAGAGTCCTTTTTTTTCTGTATCAATATAAATATTGACATGGATAAGCCAATCTAAGAAGATCAGATTATAAAAAATACCTTACTGTTTCACAGCAAAGAAGAACCCAACATCTCCATCACTCACTAGCACAGTGAATCACAGTGATGTCATGTATTAGTCTACGTAAAACATAAACCTTCAGCAGGAAGCCAACAGTTGTCTCTTGCCTCTTTCAATGAAGGAAGAGACAAGGCACAGGTTTACTTTTTTTTCTTTCTTGCTGGTTTCAGGAGATTTTCCTTTTGCTTTGTTTTAACCAGTGTTTCTTGTTGTCCATTCATCAATGACACCATGAGGACACATGCCAAGACACTGTGAAATGCTGTTCAAAACAACCTCTTCAATAAGGTTTGTTTGGGAACATTCATGAGCTACATGGAAAGAGAAGGAAGGCCTCCTGTTGCCCCTGGTCTGCCAGGGATTAGGGGTTGAGAAGTAAGAAACTAAGTTCAGGGAAGGATGCTCTGGCATGTGGTGTTTTTGCATGACTTAAGAACAGATGAAAAATCACATTCACGGAGCATTATATGATAGAGCAGCAAATGGGAACAGGTATGAAAAAAATGCAAAAGAACAGTGAATGATAACTAGAAATTTGTCTTAAGTTCTCACTTGGGATCATCACTTCTCTTCAGCTCCCACACCTCTTCTAGCCAGCTTGGACTTTTCCAGACAGAAAGAGAACCTCTGTCCTTTTGTTGAGGTGCTAGGGTTCAGTACTTACAGCTGGGAAGCAAAAATTGTGATTGCTGCATGCGCAGTGGGACCATATTTTTTATTTTATTATTTGTTGTTCCGGTCCTCTTCAGGGACCATAGGGGAAAATCAATCTAGTGGGACCTTTTTACTTGACAAAGAGCTTTGTTCATGTTCCCTAGAAAGATCAAAAACCTCTCTACGTGGGTGAATACGACAGGCACTGCTTGAAAGTCATGGAATTTGCAGGTATCTGGTAACAGCAAAGAGGTACAGGGTAAGTGCATTACAGGGTAAGTGCATATGTCTATGAAAACCTTGGGAACAGAGCTGCATGCAACACAAATCAGAGCAGATGCATAGAACCTCAGAGGAGTTAAGTAGAGAGGGAAAGAGAGTAGAGATAAAAGCATTTGTATGTATTTACATAGATTAAGCTGGGCAAATTGACAACAAGCCAATATACACTTCTGGAAGTGGCTGGAAGCAATTGATTACAGGAAAAGGAGGGAAGGAAAATCAGAAGTATGCAAGTACATTCGGAATATGTGCATTCATGTAACAAGACTAAACAGCTGAAGAGAAGAAAGTTATTATCCAGAGCCACAAAGAAAATCAAAAGACACATGGCATGCCTCTACCTTGGCTGGCATGCTACATCAGAAAGCTAAGGAAAAAATGAATTTACACATCTTCTATTCTGGTTAAAATTTCCAGACTGAATCAGGCATGTCTCAGAGTCCCCTGTCCTTGCAAAACAGCCCCTAATAATGCTCCAGACATTCTTCTTCATGGCAAAATGCCAAAATCATGATAGCCTTCTGTAATCGAGCTTTTCTCTCAACTTTGTACCTTCCTATGGTCTGTTTTTCTTTTAACACCATGGCAGGAATGACAAAGAACTGATTCATGTCCATTTCCAGAGACAGCAGTCCAGAATCTTATTAACCTATGTCAGCCATGGCAAAGGTTACACACTCATTTATTTAGTGCATTTACTTCTCAAAACTGACAACTGCTTTCAAGAAACAAGAAAAAATAATAGTACTAGAGATGCTTAGTTTATAATACTGAAAAAATGAACAAATTTGCTGGTCAAAATGTTATCTTGGTCCCTTCCTCCCTCTGATACATTGTCTCAATTTAAAAGTATGTTATTGATTATGCAGGCATTTATACAAGTGTCTTGTTGCACATACAAAGATAAACCAATATATTTGTTCATGTGTGTAGGTGCACACATTTTCTTCCATAAAAATCTGGATACAGATGCAGCTGGATACATTGCTGTAGTGCTAATGGAAACATACTGTTCCTTCCTCTTCCCAGTTTCTTAGTTCTAGCAGGAATCTCTCATTTGACCTTCAGCAAGGCATTTCAATTCTTTGTGCCTGTGTTTTCTCATCTGTAAAATTAAGGCTATAATACCTACCTACTTCACAAGAGGGACAGTGTTAAATTCAATGCATTAATGTCTTAAAGTGTTTTCAGACAAATGGATCAAACCCACTACAGAATGTAAGTTATTATTAAATTATGCTTCACTGAATTAATGCTGTTGCATTACTGTATCTGATTAAAGAAGAAAAAATATTCAAGCGATGGCTCTTGGGTACTTTTTTCCAAGAGGGTGAAATTGACGTTCACAAGCCTACAGATGGACTCAAAGTCGTATTTTGGAGAAAGAAAGAAGTGAGGAAATCTTGCAGTCAACGGAAGTGAAAGAGTCCTGGGAAGTGGATGGTTATGAACGCATTTCAAGCAATTGTGAGGTAGAACAACTTGTGAAGCAGAAATTGTGTAGCAGAAGGGAACTGCACCTCGTGCCCCACTGTGACACCTCAGTCTCTGGAAACAATAGAGTCTTTGTTCATCTCTGTGCCAGCAGGACAGGAACCTCTGCACCACCACGTTAACTGCTGCCTTTGCCTCCACTCAGAGCAATGAAGTACAAGATCTGTAGCCTGGAGTTGCCCTCTTGGTGGATCCCACCACCTCTCAGGCACAGTTCAGATACACTTTGAGTCTGTTTGATCACAGCAGCCAATTCGTCTGTGGTGAACGTGGCACATAAAAATGTCAGTTGTAAGAAAGGGGGATTTATGGCAGGAGGGTTGTTCATACCTGATGCCTCTCCTACATCTCCTCTTGACCTGCTGCGCAGATGCCTGGTCTTGTCCTGTGATCTCACATCAGGATCTTGTTGTGGGGGGATAAGGGGAAGTAGTGTTTGGAGCAAGAGCTGCAGGAAGATGAGAAGGGTTTTTGACAGCATGTTGAGTTGCATGTTGTACTGGTGTTGATGCCGCTGGTCCCAATGCCATCAAGGCATTTCTTGTGGATGACAAGGAATCTAGGAAAGTAGTGATTAACATGCATATCAGTGTGATTGACAAGCTATGTTGCCTGCTTTGTGCTAATGTTTTGCATGGATAACACCTATTCTAGGCATACCAGAATCAGCATATAGATGTAGAGCACAGATTGAAAACAGAAATATTTAGTATGTTTCCCAAATAAACAAATAAAGAAAAATTATTTGATGGCTCTATCTGCTCAATAGACCACGGAGATCAGATTCTGTCTGGTGACAAAATGTTCTTGCCTTGCAGGGTTCAAATGGATACAAGGCAACATTCTTCCAGATTGCACTACAACCAATTCATTTGCTTTTCCATTCCTCCATCCCCAATTTATCACTCCAAAGGCAAGAAAAAAATAAGTACAACATTAGGTTTGATAACCTTCTGATAGTAGTGTGCTATTAAATATACACAAGTCAGGGAGCTTGGAAACATTTAAGCCTTCAAATCTGCCAAGAAGACTGAAGCAGAGGTTGCAAAGTCTAAGGTTGTGTATATTTTATGTCCTTTCTGACACCATGCTGAATTCATCAAAGCATCCATTCTCCTTTTCTTTTTCCTTATCAGATCTGCAGAGGCTAGACTACATGCTTTATTACTATACCAATCAAAGGTCACACAGTCTCCTAAACAACAACGCCACTTTAATTTCTTGAGAAAAATCTTCCTTGACATGAAAACTTACCACAAAAGCAGTGGTGCCACTTTTGTTTGTTTGAATCCCTGCAGAACTGCTGCTGTTTAAAATGTGTAAAGTAGCTCCTAAGATTAGCTCTGTGTGATAATCAGGTATTACACACTGTCTTGGGTTATGGAACCAAAAATGTGTATTCTATTTAATCTGTTAAAAGCAGTTGGGGAGATGTTCTTCTTTATCTCTTGTAACTCTGGGGGGAGGGGTGCGGGTGCCTTCTGATAATGGGCCAGATGTTCAAACCAGGTGGGGCAGTGTTTCTTATCTCTTTCACCACCCTGTCCTCCCTTCAGGGGGATATTTTCTGCTAATGGGCCATTAAGACTCACTTAAGGGCACAAAATATTCTATCATCCCCATTGTGAGATGCTCCATCCGGTGGGGGGAGCCAACCATTCCTACCTAATAAAAACTGAGACGTAGGAACAGAAGGTATCTGGCTTCACCCGATTACCGGAGAAGACTGGACCCTTCTCACCATCACTGGACCCTTTTTCTACAGGATCATCTCTGCTCCAACAGAACCACATCTGCCACTCCAGGAGGATTTACTTTGGGACTGCTTCCAACACCCTGACCAACAGGGTGTCAGGTTGTAGCTCTGACTCTGTCAGGGTTTCTAGGATTGTTTGTTTGCTTGTTTGTTTGTTTCTACTACATTTGTATTGTTAATATTCCTAGTAAAGAACTGTTATTCCTATTCCCAGATCTTTGCCTGAAAGCCCTTAATTGCAAAATTATAATTTGGAGGGGGTGAGGGGTTTACATTCTCCATTCCAAGGGAAACTCCAGCTTTCCCTGGCAGATACCTGTCTTTCCAAACCAAGACACACACCAACATTCCTTCTCGATTTTCTTCTCCTTACCAAGGCACATATAAGCCTTTCACCATGGCATTGGTTTATTTTTTAATCCATCTCATATTTTAGAGAATTGAAAACAAGTGCCTGAAGTTGATTTCATAACAACAGCTTTATTTATTTGCTTATTTGGCTGACTAGTAATTTTTAAGTAAGTTCCTAGTGTAACTCTTACATATGATCATCCAGAATCAGCCTCCTGCTGCCAAAAAATTATCTGTGTCCTTTGATTGAAAGATCAGCCACTTCCTTTGGCATTTTTATGCCAAATGTTAACTCTGGATCCCCTTTTAGCATCAAAGAAGTAACATTTCACAGTCTGTTACGCAGGGAACAGGCTACTTCTGCATGTGCTTTCAATCAGATGATTAAGTGCAAGGATCTGAATAACCATCTTCCTGAGTGGTAAGTGTGAAAATGTATTGTCGTAGTATCCTCAGCCAGGAGACCACTGCTGATCGCTCCTGCACCAAAACAGTTTCCTTCCACCTCTCATTTTAGTGATGCCATACCTTTTAATACTTACAACTCTACCTTACAGCAAGGTTGGCTGGAAGAACAATGTGATTTATGTCTGAAAGCCATTCACCCAAAATAAACTACAGTAAAATAAAGTATGCTCAGAGGTATAATTTCAGACCACCATTGTCACGGGAAGATAAAGTATGTAAATTTGTATTTCATTTAGGAATAGTGCAGCAATCAATGTTTCCAGTAATGTTTGATTCAGCAGGCTGTTGCAGGGAAGTGGGGATGTTTAAGCAGCAAGCTAATTTCCGGATATTATTTTTATGCACAGAATATAACATCTTATTGATTATCATTTGGCTAATTACAAAGCCAAGAAGAAATGGCACTGTGTGTGAAAGAAAAGGTGTAGAGAAGGAAAGCAGGAACCAGGCAGAAAAATTAAGCAGATACAGGGAAAAGTAAGGATGTCAAGTCATGAGCAGAGTGAGAATGCAGGGGTTGCTGTCAGAGGTGACAGGAACATGAGAAAGCACAGAAAGGAGGATCACCTCCCAGGCAGGTAAAAGTGTAGGCCCTCACTATGTTGGGCTTTTTTAATGATCTAGAAATTTACTGATTTGATAGCTTTCCATGTTTCACTACTCCTGACACAAAAAAAGAAAAAAAAAAATCCCACTATATTTAGTACTTTTAAGTTATACACATTGAAAGGTCTGTTCCAGAGGTTTAGATCTTCTTCCCAGCTACTTCACAAGGAGAAAAGAGAGGGGAAGTGGGGTTATTTGGTCTGTGTGATGCAGCAAGTACATTTCTACTCCTGACATTTCTCTTCCTTTGGCAGCTCCCCCACAGATCACCCTGTGCATGGAGAATACAGAAGCAGCAGGACAGAACAGCACAGCAATCACAAACCTCCTGTGTATCTAAATCTGAGATAGTATCTCCAGCACTGAAACTAAGAAACTGTTTCAGTGACATCTGGCAGAATTTGCCAGATGTTAAGATGAAAATTCATGCATAGTAAGATAGGAAAAAACACACATCTTCAGTGACTGAACTGTACAACATTGAAGAACTGAGAAAAAGCAGCAGAAGTAAATTGTAAAGCAAAGAAAAAAAATAAGTCCCTCGTATAGCCATTTTTCAAGCACACTTTGATTTAAATTAATGTGTTATAGCCCTTTCTTATCCAATGACAATGTCTTGTAATATTTTGATGAATTTAAGGTAAAAGATCTTGCCTGTGCAAATGTGAAATAAATAAAAATATATATGAATGACGATTTAGGGAGGTGTTACAGCCAATACATGACAGCCAGTGAAGAAAGAATTGATGGTCCTAAACTCTCCCTAATCATCTTTTTGTTAAAGAAATACATGCTTTTAAAAATATATATGTTAAATATATAAATATATGTTTATTATACAAATATTTATAAATATAATAATTTATATGTTATAATATATGTTTAAATACATTTCCCTTGTCAGTAATGAACAAAGATATGCATAACTCTTTATGTACAACTGAGGAAAACCGTCAAATTAACGGTTTAACACACATCAAAGACCTATAGCCAAGTAAGGTGTTTATTAACTTTGTCTATTGCTAAAGCAGGAACTCTGCATTTGTCTGCATTGAATTGTACCCATTTCTTCCAGACTGTTTCTCCAATCCATTGTGATCCTATTCAATTTTAGTTCCATCCCCCAGATAACACCAAGGAAAAAATATCAACCCAGACTTAAAGATCGTGTCCTGAACTGCTGTGCAGATGTCAGATAGGAAGAACATGTTACATTTTTAATTTTAAGTTCTGGCAGAAATGTTCACAGATTATGGCCCTGAGTTCACCTGTTTCTGACTTTCAGAGGAATTTAAAATGTATTATTTAAACTACTCAATTCACTTCAATACCCATGGAAGTCCTTCTGCAAAAGCAACCTGAAGCTGCAGGATACCACCAAGAGTGAGCTACCAGACACATTCCATGTGGAGCCTTCAAAAAGCAAATTAAGCAGCCATTGCTCCCACAGCTTCTGTTTCAGACCAATCATTCACTGGACAGGACACATCTCTCAGCTTTCAGGTTCTGGTCACACTGTCAGAATTTCCTTGACATGATTTTGTGTTTCTTTTCTGTCTCACTGATACATCCCTGTCTCACTCTCCAAACGCTGCCCATACAGGCTCCTACCAGGCCTGCTGTGTAAGGCCATTGTTCACATCCTGACACGTTTCAAGGAAGAAGAGTGTCAGAACTCACCTCGGATTCTACCAGATGATGGTACCACCAGTGCCAGATGTAACTTCTGTGGCCTGTGAGAAACCCACCAAGGCTATTTACCCAGGCCACCACTTGCAAAGTGGCACGTGGCTGCATTGTGGGCTCCCCTGCACAGAGGATGTGAACAGTACCCATCTTAAGGATTCGGGATCGTGGGGAATTTGACACCTGCTTCTCCTCAGGGCTGCTTGTTGTTTGAGAATATATTATTGCTGATACTACTACTAGAGGTAGTACTACTAGTACTAGTCCTAATACTGCTGTTACTGCCAGAAACATTAATTATGTAATGATCTCTCTTTATATTGAAATGTCATTCTTTCAGATTTAAACCAACCATGATTTCCAGACTGGAGACTCTTTCATAATAAACAGCAAAAATATTTTCTTTTTTCTTGGCTGATTTTCAAATAATACGGATTTTTTCACCTTTTCTTCCTGATGTAACTTACAAATTTTGCCCTAAAAACATTTGGAGACTCATAACTGTGATTTTACCACTGTTGCTAATCTTACATATAGATTGACATTTGAGTCAGGTTTAATATAACAGATGAACTCAACTGCTGACTGGTTCCAGTTACGTTAAGATGTTCAGTGACTTGTAAAAATAGCAAAAAAATTACTTCTCTGGCAGGCTGAGGAATTAACACCATACTGAAATACAGACCTCTTCTCATATAATTTTCTTTGTTGGGGAGATCTTTTCATCCATCTGTTATTAACAGTTCTCAACACAAAAAAGGAATTCATGGGATGTGGAAAAAGGAACAGGCCATATGGGAGGACTATAGGAAAATCGATACGAGTAGGCAGGGATGTGACAAGAAAGGCCAAGGCCCCCTTGGAATTAAGTCTGGCAGAGGACATCAAGGATATCAAGAAGGGCTTCACAAATATATCAGCAGAGAAAGGAAGATTAGGAGAAATGTGGGGCTGCTGCTGATTCAGATGGTTGTTGTGGTAATGGAAGACACAGAGAGGGAGGGAACACTGAATGCTTTCTTTCCCTCAGTCTTCACTGCTGAGGATGGCTCTCAGGGGGTCCCAGAACTCTGGGATAAGAGAAGACCAGAGAAAGGAAGACTTCCCCCAGGTCAAAGAGGGTTGGGTTAGAGATCAGCTAGGCAGACTTAACACGCATAAATCCATAAAACCTGATGGGATTCTCCCATGAGTTCTGAGAGAGATGATGGATGTTGTTACTCTGCTGTTCTCTACCACCTTTGAAAAATCATGGAGAATAGGAGAGGTGCCTGATGACTGGAGGAAGGCCAGTGTTACTCCCATCTTTAAACAGGCCAAGAAGGAAGACCTGTGAAACTACCAGCAAGTCAGCCTGACCTTCATCCCTGGAAAGGTGATGGAATAGGCCATTCTGGAGGTCATCAATGACCATGTAGAAGAAAAGGTAATCAGGGATAGTCAGCATGGAGTCACCAAAGGGAAATCATCCTGGACAAATCTGATAGCCTATATCATGACACAGCAGGCTGGGTTGATGAGGGGAGAGCAGTGGATGTTGTCTATTTGGACTTCAGCAAGGCTTTTGAGACTGTCCCATAAAATCCTCATAGGTAAACTCAGGAAATGGGGGTTTGATGAATGAACAGTGAGGTGGATCAAGAATTAAGTGAATGGCAGAGTTCAGAGGGTTGTGACCAGAGGATTAGAATCCAGCAGGAGGCCTGTAGTCAGTGGTGTTCCCCAAGTTCATTACTGGGTCCACTCTTATTCAACTTGCTTATTAACAACCTGGACAAAGGGAAAGAATGCAAGGGATCCTCAGTAAGTTTGCAGCCAATATAAAACTGGGGTAGTGGCTGATACACCTGAGGGCTGTGCTGCCATTCAGCAACACCTTGATAAGCTTGAGAATTGGGCAGAGAGAAATCTAATGAGGTTCAAGAAGGACAGGTGGCCAGCAGGTCAAGGGAGGTGATCCTACCCCTCTACTTGGCCCTAGTGAGGCCCCATCTGGAATACTATGACCATTTCTGGACTCCTCAATACAACAAAGGCAAGGAGCTACTGGAGAGGGTCCAGCAGAGACCACAAAGATGATAAGGGGTCTAGAGCTTTTCTCTTATGAAGGAGAGACTGCAGGAGCTGGGCTGTTTAGTCTAGAGGAGAAAATACTGAATAGGGCATCTCATTAATGTATGTAAATATCTCAAAGGTGATGGTGCCAGACTGCTTTCAGCAACAGAATGAGGAGCAATGGCCATAAACTAAATAAAATAAGGTTCCACCTCAATGTAAGGAAAGGTGGCAGAGCACCAGAACAGGCTGACCAGGGAGGTCATGGAGTCTCCCTTTCTGGAGACATTCAAAACCCATTTGGACACAATCCTATGTGACCTGCTCTGAGTGACCCTACCTTGGTAGAATGGCTGGACTAGACGATCTCCAGAGGTGCCTTCCAACCCTGACAATTCTGTGACTGCGATTTATCTGTCAAACGACTTGTGACACCAAGTGCAAGAGTCATGAACAATTCATTCATTTATTTCCTCATGCTTTTGCAAAATATTGATAGCAAATGAGTGTTTGCTCATAACTGATTAACATCAAACTATTTTAATTCATACTGTTCTTACAGAATTCAAGTTATTTATGGATTAAAAGAATGTAATGTCCCTCCTTGTCTTCATTTCACTATGCACTTTTCTCCCTTGTCTTGCCATCTGTTTAGGTGTTGGGTTTTTTTAAGCTCTACTATTTCACACTACTAAGACTTTGCAAATTTCAAGCTGAAAAGGGAGTTGAGTAACGTGTAATTTTGACTCCTTAACATGGTTAAGTAAAATATTTAAACTTTAGCAATTTTAATTACCTTTGAGGTTTTCTATCAAATAGTAAATCTAGTAACCTCATACTTAGTTCTTACACAGAGGTTTTCACCATAAACAAAGCAGGAAATTATCAGTCTGCCAGTATTTCAGATATTCTTGAAATTCCTTCAGTGCTTCCCACCCAGGCTCAAGTTAGGTCATCTTGCTACACAATCACAGACCACAGAATGCATGAGCCTGCAAGGGCTATATGGGGAATCATCTCATTCAACCTCCTTGCTCAAAGCAGGGTCAGAAGAAATCACTTGTCCAGGACTGTGTCCAGTTGTGTTTTGAGAATGTCCAAGGATGGAGACTGTACAACATATCTAGACAGGGTTCCGGTGTGCAGCCACTCTCACAGTAAAGTAAAAAATAAATTCTTATATTCAGATAGAATTTTCTGTTTTACTTTATGCCCATTGCCTCTAGTCTTCTCAATGGGCATGAATGAGAAGAGTCTAAATGTTTCTTCTTTACACTCTGCCATTTATAAATACCAATAAGCTTTCCCTTTACTCTTCCTTCAGGCTAAATAATCCCAGCTCTCCCAGCCTCTCCACATATGAGAAATCCTTGTAAACTTGCTCCAGTCCATATCCCTGTTGTATCAGAGTGCCCAGAACTGGCACCCCAGATGTGGCCTCACAAATGCTGAGTAGACAAGAAGGATCACCTCCCTTGACCTGTTAGCAACATTCTTCCTAATGCAGACAGACCAGGAGGCTGCTGGCCTCCTTTGCTGCAGGGGCACATTGCTGGTTCTTGGTCAGCTTGTTGTCCACCACGACTTTTAAGGCCTTCTCTGAAAAGCTGCTTTCCAGCTGGCCAGCCCTAGTGTGCCACGTGTTACTGCTCCCTGTGAGAAAGACTTCTGCCCTACTCCCTGTTGAACTTCATAAGGTTCACTTCCCAGCCCATCCAAGTCCCTCCCTGCATCAAGCCACATGCACCTGGTTTATGAGCCATTTCTCCCAGATTTATCTCATCTGCAAACCAGCTGAAGGTACAGTCTGCCCCATCATCCCAATCACTAATTAAAACATTAAGAAGTGCTGGACCCTGTACTGCTGCCTGGGGTACACCACTAGGGTCTGATCTCCCGCTAGTCTTTGTGGTGCTGATCACTACACTTCGAGCCTGCCAGTTCAGACAGCTTTCAGTCCACCCCCACAAGCCCCTACTTCATCAGCTTGTGAGCTCCTTGATCACTTATGATTTTTGGAAATTATCACCAATGCCCTCAGAAATGTCCTGAGCTGCTTGTGCCCTTCTGTGCTGTCCCTCCAACAGACATGAGAGTGGGACAAGCTGCCCCTGAGATGAAGAAATGATAGCTCAGTATGGTAGTTGCACTTCACCTTCATACTAGTGAGTCATCAAATACCATCTGCTTTGCCTTCCCTTACATGCAGTATGTCAAAACTAAACTTTGAACCACATTTTGTACGTAATGTGCTCCAAACCACTGAACTATCTTGGTAACCCTCTGCTGGACTCACGTCATTATGGCAATGTCTTGTACCCAAGAGCCCTTTCAACCCAGCCTTGCTGAGCTCCCTCTGCCTCCAGTCATCAACCACTCCTCCAGTCAAGTGTCATTTACAAACCTGAGACAGGTGCACTCTATCCCATCCTCCTGGTCAATAATATAATAGAGGAATTACACAAAATCAGCTCCAGTGCTGGTCGATCTCTGAAGGACACTGGCCAGTCTTTTCAGTCTTTTGGAGGGATATATTTCGTTAGAGGGCTAGGCTCCAAGTGACATGCTTTAGAATTGAAAAAGAGTATTTATATCTTTTGTATATTTTTTTTTCTGTTTTCTGTCTGTGTATTTTTATTGACCCATAAAATTCAGTTAAAACATATTGTTATATATTAACAATTTATATACTGCATTTCTGTTTTCTGAAATTTTGAGGATTCTGATCAACTTCATTCTTTAAGAATTATTTGCTCTGTTCTACACACAATTTCAATGAATATTTCTGTTTCAACACAATCAGACCTACATGAATTGCAGTTACTGGAAGTAAATTTAAAAGCTTCTTAGAGAAATACATGCTCAATATCTTACCATTATAAAGAAGAAAGCTAAACTAAAGTTTCAGATAGATAAACCACTTTCACAAGTGTGAAGTTGTTAACAAGGTATATTTCTTCAAAGTCAAACGGAACAATAAAAATAAAATCTCTACTCTGCACAGGACAAAAAGGCAGGAAATTAAATTTCACTGCAAAAGGGCTGACAGGCACTATGGTCTTTACTTGGTTGCTATACATTATGAATCTCTTCCCTATTTTGCTAATACCATCCATTACAGATGTTGAAAGGTCATGAGTCAGGCTCCAATATACCATGAAACTGAACCTATCATCATAATAAATTCTTATTGCTTATTTACCTTTGGATTTTGGAATGCACTCCTATTACCTTTCGAGTTTTACTCTGTAACCACATAAGAGACTGCAAGTCTATTTTTAAATGAAAGCATTAGAGTGGCTTCCTGACCATTCATCACACTGCATTCCTCACCACCCCCAGTACTCACTTCAGAGCTCTCTCCTACTTGGGTTTGTTTTTTGTTTTTCTTCTTGTGTGCTATGGAAAGTGTCCAAGACACCAGCTTCATTTCAAGGACCCAGTGTCTTCCCACATTTCCTTATGCACCAAAAGAGCCAGATACAAAAGAAGTGAAGGATGATCTAGGGCAACCATTACATGAAATAATAATGGAAACAACCATTTGATATATCAGTTCAAACAAATTAGAGGAACTGGTACATGAAAGAACTGCTTGGGTGTGACCCACCTGTGCATTATGCATTGGGCAATGCAGGAAGTGACTGACAAGCAATACCAAGAATCTACGTGGATATCCCAGAGAAGCCAGAAACCACTGTCATGAGTTTCTGCTTGTGATATCTGGGCCAAGAAATATTTCATTCAAGTAAAACACAGAACTAAAAGAAAGTTTGTTTTTTTTCTTTAGGGGAATTAATTTGAATAAATCCCCTGAAATGTGATACTTGGGACTGACCCCCTCTTTCAAATCAGATCCCAGTGCAAAGGCATCTGCAGGCCTTTGACTGTGATCATCCCCCATCTCTGAATCCCTCCTATTATACCTGTATTCATATTTATGACGGATTACAGCTCATATATATCACCAATTTATCTGTGTATAATATTGTATCCACAATTTTCCATTTCATAAATTATGCATCGCACTTCGATTTTAATGTATTTGCTTTTGTGATGCATCTGCCCACTGAGTGGGAATTTTAATTGAAAACTAAGCTTGAACTCACTTAGAATATTTGAAATTTAGCATATCATTTTATATTATCTTACCGAATTAATTACATATGATTACATGTGATAAGACAGTCTGAACTATGACTGAAGTAGCACAGTGATGATAAATGACAAATTGCTAAGTTTGGGAAAAGTGACTGATTAGACTGCCAGAGGATCAGTGTTGGAACAGTCCTGTTTAACATTTTAATTTTTATATTGAAGACATAAACAACTGGTTAATTTGCTGAAAATTTGCTGATGCTATTAAGCTGGGTGCTACTGAGAATACTAATGAAGGCAAGGAACTTAGTTTAGAAATGTATATGGAAAAAAACAAAAGAGATTAAATTTTCAAAGATTTAAAAGCATTTATTAGCAAAAGCATCCTGCAAAATTAAAATATCACTAACAAAACTGATCTGAACACAGTTCTAGAAGAAGCACTGGAAGCAGAAAATTAGATAAATGTGAATTCTACAGTGGAAGTAAAGAGAACACATATTAGGTAATACAGGCAGCTGCTGGGAGATAGCAGTCCCTGAGGCACAAAGATAGGTTGCCATTAATGGGTTTACTTCTCAGATGCTAAATGGATGGTCTGTCATGTAAAAACCTAGGTAGCATCCAGGCATTCCATTAGGACACAGACTTGAAGGTACTTCCTAGATTAAGAAGAGATTGGTTTATGAACAGGAAGGAGTAAAAAAACCTAGAAATGCACAATTTTGCCATGCAGCTGGTCAACAAGGTAGTGATCACCATGTACCTGAACAGCACAAACAACAAATCCCTTTCTATATGGCCAGATGCATAGTGTGATTCATTTGACCAAACATGGAGTTATGCTAAATATTAGGGGTTAGTATAAACAGTGGAAAGAAGCAGACTGCTGTAGTACAGGTTTCATTGCATCCTAAAGCAGACATCTAAATGTCATGACTGTAAAGGCTGACCAATTCAGGCACACATATCTAAAAACAGGTATGATGGATCAGACATCAATTTTTGCATCCATTGTCACTTCTCAGTTCAGTTCAGCTTTGATGGGCCCTATCTATACATGTGCATCCTGGTTATGGATCAGGTCTTAAGCAGGGAATTTTCTAAGGCCAAAGCAGCAGTACTTGTATAAAACTAAGAATGGGAGCATTCTCAGTAATGATCAAGGCAGAAAACTCCACAAGTTTAGTGCAAATAAAAAGTAATGGGGACAAGAAAAATGGTCTTAAGCCAAAGGAGGATAAATTTAGATTAGATAGCGGGAAGAAATTCTTTACTATAAGGGGGGTGAGCCACCAGAACAGGTTGGCTAGAGAGGTTGTGGATGCCCCATCCCTGGAATTGTTCGAGACCAGGTTGGATGGGGCTCTGAATCTAGTGAAAAGCGTCCCTGCCCATAGCAAGGGGGTTAGAACTAGATGTTCTTAAGGTCCCTTCCAACCCAAACAATTCTATGATTCTATGATTCTACGATTCTATGATTCTATGATTCTATGATTCTATGATTCTATGATTCTATGATTCTATGATTCTACGAATGGGAGCTTTAGAAATATCACAATTTTTGTGACAGAAATATCACCCAATTTTATTAGAAGTTTTCTTGCAGAGATTGAAGGAAATATCTATAAATCAAAAGAGCTCTCATACAGGACAGCTGAAACACAAAGCAAGCAAATACTCATTTGAATTTTGTAGTCATACCTAGCCGCAGTCCCACAGCTTCTCCTTTAGTACTACATAGCTACACGTATTTACACATACAGGTAAACAAAGTCAAAGGTAAAAAAAGTCAACAAAACGTCTGTCATATTATTTCTACCGAGAGAAATGTGTATTTATATACACAGTGTTCTGTAAATTAAGATTATCAATCTTGCAATGATATTTGAGACACTGTAAAATCTTAAAATATCCTCCATTTCTCATGCTGAGTTTTTGTCATCAAGGGGATGGGTTTCAAATCTCTTTTAAGCAGAAAAGGTCATACTGTGGTTCTGTCTATCAAGAATATTCAGATTGAGACAATTGTAGTCTAAACTCCTTATATTTTATGGGTACAATATTTTATGGTAGATACAGCCTGTATCTCAGCATTATGTGTAAGAGTAAGTGTGTGCTGACAGCTCAAGGACACAGCAAAATTTCTAGAGATGCTTTTACCTTCATATCCAATTTTTAAATAAATAGGGCTCTTCATGTATCAGATATGTGTCCCATTTTCTCTTTGGACCTCCACAAGTCAGTAGGAACAGCAGAGCCAATTGCTATGGGAACCGTGCTTCTACAATGTGAGGTTAAAGTAGGAGTGAAGTAGGGGAATGGAGAATGGTGATACTCCTCTCTCCAGAAATCAAATTTGATGAATGGTGTAACCCCTGAAAATTCTGCCTTGCAGCAAGAAAATAAAAGGACAAAAATTCCTCTGTTTATCACAGCCAATACAAAGTGGCGAGATGAACATGATCCACAATCAATATACAGAGATCACACTGTGATCTTAAATCTAACAGAGGCCATTATATATTACAACTGAAATACAAAATCACCAAGGTTTAACCAGAAATAATGTGAAATTGCCTATTGGTACAGCTTTGCAAAAAAATGCAGTAAGTTCTCTTCACCCTTGGATGACTCTGAATAAAAATTGCACATCTTTCAAAAAGATAAATTACAATTCTGAGGGAGACTGGTGAACCTGCTGCAGGAATCTCTTGATGGATAGAGTAACTGGCCCATGGAAGGCTAATGCAGTCAAGATTACCATATTTTGTAAATTAATCTACTGCTAGGTTTTTGACCCCATTAGGACAGCCAACAGTAACAACAAAAAGTAGTAGTTCTTGTTATAAACATCTCCTAAGACTTCTACCACCATGACAATCACTGCCAAGTTTAAAACCATTGCTGATGTACCAATATCTACATGCAGGCATCCCTTTCAGGGCAAACTTGTTCTTGTTGTTGTTGTTTTTGTGGGTTTTTTGGTTTTTTTGGCTTTTTGTTTTGGTTTGGTTTTGTTTTTTTTTTGTTTTTGTTTTTGTTTGGTTTGGTTTGGGGTTTTTTTGTTTGTTTGGGGTTTTTTGTTTTGTTTTGTTCTGTTGGGTTTTTTTGCATTTCATTCATCTAGTTTTCTATCCTTGGTATGTAGGTTTTGCTACAAAGGAGAGGCTTTCTGGTATTTCTACCAGTTCCTCCCATGATTTACAATATAGAAAGTCTTTTGAATGACCTTTTAATAACTAGATCTTAGTCCCAGAGATAAAACCTGGCATGTCACCTGGCTCTAAACATGTCTGTAGTATAGCATCACTTTGATTGCAGCTACCAGCACACCAAAGTTAAGAGAAACAACCCTCTTGGCTTTTATATCTTCCCACTGCATTTCTACCCACCCCACAAATTATATGTCTCACTTTACTAATACTGGCTTTCAGGTTTTGGGGAGAGAAGCTTCCACTGAAGTCAATTACTTTGGCTGTGGCTGTGGTTTCTGTCTACGCAGACTTAAAGATCAAATCTTTTCAAGGCACCTTTACCTTGTCAGTTTCAGTAAAACCATCCTTTGTGTAAATGAGAATTGTATCAAGAGTATTTTTCCCATTGTTATACAAGTACCTATATGATTGCTTCAACCAGTAAGGTTTAAATAATTTAATATGTATCACATAAATATTATAAATCAATTCCATCTGTCAGATCTGCATGTGAGTTTTCTTATGTAGAAAGAAATTCTTGTTTCTATTAGTTTTCTTTTTCAGAATAAGGATGTCATTTGGAATAAAATGGTAAATGCATTTACATGTCCCTGCCTTCATAATAAAAATAGACAAATATTTATTGGGAGATAATTTAATCACAAAACTGAGAAAATAATCAGAAAAACCTCATGGTTTTCCTTAAATGATGCATTTAAGATAGTTTTCAGAAAATCTTCCATTCCAGCCTCAAATCTATTAAATACACTTGGTAAAGTACTGTAGCGATAGTGGATCCACTCAGCCACAAGAAGCAAATTCCTAACAAAAGTGTGAATAAAAATTCATTTATCTCTTCTTCCTGTTGCTAAATACCTCAGGAGTTAACATTCCTCACTACAGCTTCAAGCCCCACTTCTTCAAATACAGCACTCTGATCACATTTGTGTCTCTAAACTCCTTGTGGTTTAGCTGGTACTAAGCCATGCACTCCTAAAGGACTCCTGTGCTTGGAAGTTGCTCATAAGGCATGGGGGTGACATTTTTCCTGATCCTTCTTGCTTTAAAACCCTGTGAAACGCCCACTCCCTCTTCACAACATTTCATCGGCCTCCTGTTGATGACTCCATTCTCTTGGATCCCTGCCTCTCTCCTTACTGTGGGCAGATGAGAAATCACAGAGCACCCGGAGTCAGTGGTCATGGCAGGAGAGAGGAGCTCTGGAGCAGCAGTGATGGAAGCCAAGGCAGAACATATGCTAACTGAGAGCAAAAAGACCCCAGCAGTGGGAAACAAGGGTAAGAGCCACAAATGGAGGAAATGGGCAGCAGGACTGAGTTCTTTGACTCTGATGGACATAGAAGGTCTGGAGAATAACTAGAATTGGGTCTGAACACCCTCAGAGAACATTGCTACATTCCTTCTTTTAAAAAAATCCCATATTACTTCTCTATGTTTAAAATATTTACTGTGCATGTCCATCAAACAAGAAAATGTTTTTAATGGTATGGTATCAGCTAGTATCAGAGAAGTGAATAGATGGTACCTGAAAGTAAAAGACCCTTTTAGTTTAAAAGATTGCCTATGCAAAAGAAATGAAGAAAGTTTAATTGTGATGCAAAGCCAAAATGTGTAATCATTCAGTGGAACTACTCAAATCAACCAAGTGGTCTTGTCACCTTCTACTTTGAGACAAACCCTGGTTTGCTTCTCCTGTTCTAGTTGTCCAGCAGACTGTCATTCTTGGAGCAGTATGAGAGGCTGCCACACTTTAGCCTAGCTACAAATGATCCAGAACTTAGCAACAGCCTCTGTGTTGTTTTTTTTATTCTTTGCCTTCACAAGGCCCCTGCATTGTTTTATCATTGCTTTGCAGTGAAAGCTAAGGAAATTGCAAAATGTCTGAGAATGACAGCAGAGTGGAGATGTCACTGGTGGTACTCCTTTAGAGACTGACTGCACAAATCAAAATCAAGCAAATTGCTCCAAAAGCAACACTATTCACCACAGACTTGGATCCATTCAAACATAATACACCAGCATAAAACCTTGAAGTTGCCCTAAACAACAGATACTTAAATGCACCAATTTTTCCAGAATCTGATTGTTCTGATGGATCTCCCTTTTTATTTTCAAATTGAAAAAGAGGCATTTTATGAAACTTTCACAATAAAGATCAGAAAACATGTATGTGTAAAATTTCACAGCAGGAAAACATTCATTACAAGATATGAGCAGAGAGATGCAGAACAGGATCAAGTGATTCGTGAAGTTTCGCAAGTGGTTTTCATGTTACTAGGAACAGCAAATCACAAACATTGGATTTTCTCCATGAAAGAGAATTCTGAAAATAATTCATTTTTCATTGATGGGAACGTTTAAACTTAATTTTAAAAAAAATCCAATTTTGATTTTTTCTTTTGAATTTAATGTGGAATATAGAGAAAAACATTGACATCTAAACTGAAACTAATTTTGAAAAGAAAATACAAGAGCGTGCAATTTCAAAAATTATGTCAAGACTATCTAAACTAGCCATCCTTGATTTTTGAAATTAAGGGGTGATGATAGTAATGTGGTTTCCCAATGTTTGTGATTTTGAAAGAAACTGCTCTGCATGAATAGTTCTCACAATTTTCTCCTTCTACGGGAGCTGAAAGCAAGAGCAGAGAGCAGGACGTGTTTCCCCAGCATCATAACATTTCATCCATGAAAAAGCTTTAATTGGTGAGGCCCTCCCCAGGCACAGCCCCAGAGCACGTGGCAGCAGAAGCCCATCCTCAGCTCAGGTGAGGGACAGCCTGTGTGTCACAGGGCTGGCATGGGATAAATTCCTGGTGTGCACTCCTGGCCCCTGTGCTGCCACCACCCTGCTTCCCCACAGGACACCGCTGACCTGGTTTCCAGGCTTTTTTGGCTAGACATAAAGACCAGAGAAGAGTATTTTGTAACCAATAATGATGAAGTGAGGACGGTGGAAAGTGAGCTCTCTGGACCATCTGCTGAAACCCACAGAGAGCCAGAGGTGACGGAAATGTATTGTTACTACAGGGTTTTACATTAAAATTCCCCCAGACACCTAGGATGGTCTCTAGCTGACGTAATACAGGCCTCCACACAGGAGACATCTGCATCTACACCAGCTAGCTGAGGCTCCCTTTATAGTTCACCAAAAAAAAAATAGGCTTTCTCTAGTATACAATTCTTTTTACCTTAAAAATAGTCACTTAAAATAGATTAGATGAATTTTTCCACATAAAAGTGCTACTCCTTGACAAGAACCCTGGCACACTAGCTGGAGGGAGATATCCCCAACCCACATTTCCAAACCCAGGTCAGATGAAGTCCAGAGCTCTCCTGCCCTTGACATGCCCAGGAACATCCCTGCCTTCACAACACCACACCCCTCTCCTGCGCTGTCAGCCCTCATTGGATTCATCAACCATCTCCTCTGCTCAAATTCCTTATGGCTCAGAAGCAGTAACAAGAAAACAAAAATGCCAAGCCCAAGTAATTTTTCTCACACCAGATGTCTGCATGTACAGCACTCATATGGGTAAGGTGCATTAAACACAGCAGTTCCAAAGGCCTGAAATAAATGAAAGGTGACACTAAGAAGATAGAGTAAAAAGACAGAATTACATCAGTGAACAAAGGCTGAGTCTTTTGAGTTAAGAAAAGCTACTGTCTTTCTGCTATATGAGAAGTAGCTCAAGTAACATTTAGGAAGAGTTAACATAAGGCGACTGGGCACCCTTTGTACAATCCTGAACCCCTGGAAAGTGAAACATTAGAATAAAAGTGAAACTGGATACCTTTCATGACAGTTCAAAACAACTGTTTATAAGGAGTTTAGCCAGGCTTATCATCATTTTTTCTAAAGTATATGATTTGGAAAACAAAGAGATATTGCCAGGAATCATAATTAAGACTGTTTTCGGTTGAAAAATATAGACAACCTAACACTTTTCTTCCTCTTTTCAGTTAGACTTTTCCAATAATAATAGTGACAATTTAGGAAAGCCAAAATTAGCATTTGACAATTATTTTATGGTTGACAATTTTCATGCCTACAATACTGTACTGAGAAACTGCATTCTCTGAGAGGCAAAACAGAATATCTTGCTCATGTGAACGTTAGATGTCAAGAATTGATTTACCAAGTACAAGGTCTTTTAATAACTTCCTAGGTCACCAACTGTTTCATGAAGCATCCCAGAATGTAGGAATGTGCAAGGTGGGGTTACACACAGTATGCAACGAGTTGCACACACAAAAAACAGTAGCTGTTTATTGTCTTATTTACGGAATAATACTGGCAATGTATCCTAACGCCATTGCAAAATGTCTGTGCTTTTAATTAATACACATGTACAACCCAAAACCAGAGTAGTGCTTCAGTTTATTGCATCTTAAGCCTGAAGCAGATTTTTTTCTTATTTAGGTAAGATAAGTAAACCAGCATGCCTTGAAATTTTCACTTCAGAAATAATTTACTTATCAAATCAGTCACTTTCAGTGACTGTTCCACTGCTGGGTTTTAGGGAGTTCACAGGAGGGGGAGGGTTTGCATTTGTTTAATAAGAACGAAAATATATGCCTTTAAATGAGCTGACACACAGCTATCATGTTATTGTGTCATTCCATTACAAAGGAATCAGTTTACTAACAAAGAAAAGACAACCAGCTTTTAAGTGGGACTGGGATATGTTGTAGCATTCCTGTCAGAAATGATACACATTAGGATAGATTCAGCCAAGTGTCAACTAGCAATCTGAGTGCAAATCAGCACTACTCAGAAAATCCCAGTGGTAAAGTCTATTGGTTTGCTCAGGCCATGCCCTAATTACAGCACATAAACCTTTCTTGTTAACACCATTGCTAATAAAGCCCTGGCTTCACATCCCTTTAGCCGGCTGCTAACTCAGAAAACTAGGTAAGAATAGAAAAATAACTTTGAAGAGCCAACGTATTGCTCTTTACACAACAGTAAAACTATTTTTAGACTTGCTTAAGCCTGTAAGAATCCACCAGCCTGATCACCCTGAGGACAGCATAGAAGGGGAGACTCCAGATGTCAGCCATACGGTGAAAGACAGAAATAAAAGTGATACTCAGACAGCTCAATTATACCTGGCTGCCCACCCCCGTGGGTGAAAATCTCAAGGGCATGATTTCCCCTACTGCACTAAAAAGCTGCTCCATGGCTGGATTCACAAATCTGCAGAAGGCAGGTTTTCTGCCTTCCCACACCCTTTGTCCAACATTTCAAGGATTTTAGCTCTCCACACAACCCAGGTTCAGCCCTCCTTCAGTTAGAGGCAGGGAAACACACCTCCCCAAGCTGCTGCTGCTTGGGGTGGCTGGAATAGAGAGATACATCAGTACTGTTAACACTGTCCTTCTGGTATAAATAAATAAACATTGCAGACACCTTTTGATGGATAAACAGCCATTTACTGATCTACAAGATCACTTTCATTTGTTTGCTTTTCATTCTTAGTGAATATTTAGGCTTTTTTATTTAATGTGAAAGTGCTACGTCATGAGTTTTCAAGGGAGTTCCACTTAAAAGGAATTGACAACACAGTAATTAGGAAATGCACATTCAATCACGGGAGACCTGAGAGACATCATTCAGAGAGAGCATTCCATTCTCAGCTCAATGCCAAAGCCACCAGATAACAAAGTACTCTACTGAAGAAAGTTTCCCAAAGGCTCCTGATTGAAACAGGTTCATTTAGTACAAAGAATTCAGCTCTTGCAAAAATGCTCCCCTTGCCTCTTGGTTACCACTTGCAATCTGGAGTAGTGACAGCTTAATTAGTTGAAATAAAACAGAGGCCAAAGCCAAAGACTGAACACCCTGCACAAAACATCCTACATTTGGGCAGGGCAATGCTTCCTCCTGGGCAGCAGAGATCGTTCAAAACTTCAGGGGCTCAGGGCAGAGCACAACTCTCCTCCCTTTGCTCATGAATGAAGCTACAACACTGTTTTCAAGCCCTGTGTATCATCATATACTGGGAGTCATTATTTCTTTCAATTTTTTTTATTTCAGTAAAAGCAACACAAGTACTTTTAGATGCAACTTTTCTCTCTTCCTAGTGAACAATGCCCAGAAGCCAGTTAATCTGTCCCCCTCATGGCAGATCTTGCATCCCAAGAGTCAAGTATCTGTATTTTCTACTTGAAAGGAAGCTAATCCAAAGGTTGTATAAGGTCACATATGCCAAGTCTAGACTCACAGCATTAAAAAAACAGAATCAGCTCTCCTGCATTCATACTGGCTCTGAGAAACAATTAAATACAAGGACCTCTGCAGCATGTCTGTAATCAGTACTTAAAACTCAGCAGTGTGTACTCTATTCTCAGAACTAGGAAGAAAAATCAGAAATTTTAAGGACCCACATTCTGTTAATCTCTTACAAGTCACCATGACATGTCTTTTGCCAGGGGTTATTTAAAAAAATATAATCATAGATTACTTCAATAGTTTAATTCAAATTGAGAGGTCAGTGCAAGAGAGATGAAGTTCTGCAGTTCAAATCCACTGAATATTTATGCGGGGCAAAATATTTTGGAGTTGCTCCTAGAACTGGAAACTACGTAAACACAATTAGCAAATAAACATTCACCTCCATAAGACTGCCCATAGCCCAACTGAAACACTGAATCTGAGCAAATAAAAGTAGGTTTAATTGCTGTCCACTTAAACTCATATCCACACTTTCCACACTTATTGAAGCTGGAATATAACTGTAATGTTACTCTTTTTACATGAGAAACTAAGAAATACAGATTTTTCAGGGCTGCATATCTATAATTATATTTCCAGGAGGAACATACAGACAAATAAATAAAACAGTGAATTGTATCAAAAGTAATTTACAAGGCAGGTAGTTTCTCAATGAGAACATGCAGTTGATGCATTTGTGTTCCATTATTAAACATGAAGGCAATCCTCAAGTAATTTTATAGCATATGGCATCATGTTTGTTATATGTTAAGTACTCCAAAAATGATACATAAGTGCTTATGAACCAAATAGACTATTAAAATTACATTCTAATTTCCCCCTTGGCTAATTTTCTAGAGTTTCAAAAGAAGACATATAATACCTTCTTCCCATTATATAATGCAGCACAACTGTTATTGGTGTAATAATGTCAAATTTTAATAACTTCATCATAACAGTACATTCCATGTTAAAGATTTATAGATAAGCAAACATGTTGAGACACACTACTTTGCAATTTCAAAATATTAAGCAGCCTGTGTGTATGAGTCTGAGGGCATCTGCCCCACCACGTGCCTCTGATGCAGGAAACAGAAATTCATATCAGTAACAATCTCCTTAAGAATATGTTTACAGTCCCAGATCACCCTGATATGTGAGCTCCTCCTCTTAATTGTATCACAATTCTTCTGGCCAGACTAAAAGACAGGTTTTAGAAACAGAGTGCCTTAATTTCTGTACGGAAGATGAAGCAATATCTCAATTCTAGAAGAACCTTCTCTCAATTTGGAAATTATTGCAAAAACAGATATCATCTCAATATATCCAGCTTCTCAGAACCCTCATCTCTCATATCAGCCTTTAATTTTTCCTTAAACTGGCAAGCAAAGCTCTACATCACCACCCTGCTCTGACAGCACAGCACAGGCTGCTCTCCTGCTCATGGAGAAGCAGGAAGAGAAAGGCAGTGATCAATAAAGCTGTCAACGTAGAAAGCTGGAAGAGCAAGATGCAGAAGACAGGGCAGAAGAACAGAGTGACTTGCCAAGCCATAGACTTGGGAATCACTTTCTGGGTGACCTCAAACACTCCTCAAAAGTCGTAGGTGTTTGCCAACCCCTCTAATTCACACGCTCTTTATTCCTGCTTATTGCACCAGTAGGGCACGATTGCACTGCAAGATCCACACCACAGTCAGGCATCCACCCAAGAGCCCAAGCATTTGGGCAGCCACCTTTGCTCAGTCTCAGCAGGGCAGGCTTTGCCAGGAAGGGGTTTGGTCGCAAGCGTTCTGAAGTGTGCTCACAGAGGAGGCTCAAGCACTGCACAACTCTACACCTACATCCATTTACCTGCGTGTCATGGAATGATACCTGGAGTTCATAGTTCTTCAGCATCCATCTGTGCTTGTATAAATGTTTCAAGGCTAAATGGACCGCGGGCAACACCTCTGCCGTTAGGTTTTTCTGATCAATCAGGCAGCTGTTGGGTAAAAGCCCAAGAAGAGAGAGGCGAGTCCGATTCAGTTCCTCGGAGCACCTAATTATTAGCAACATAAACAGCATCAGAGTGTCTAGTTTCCAGCTCCAGAAAACCATCTTTTTTGGTGCTTTTCTTCTTTTTCTTTCTCTTCCCCAGCAGTCCACATCCCTGGAGAGAAGGCCTTAGATTCCCTGGTTGCCCGACATTTTGTGGCTTTCCTTTGCTTCAGTCAGCTGTGTCCCTCTAAGAAAGCAGCTAATTGTTATTAAAGGATAAAGACCTCTCTACGACTGGCTTTTCCAATTTGGACAGTAATCCAGCTCACAGCAGTGCTGTGAATCAATACTTCACAAGAATAATCTCTAGACAAATTGCTCTGCCAAATCTAATTTTAAACATGTGTCATTTTAAACATTTTGTAGGAAAAATGTTCAACCATAGGTGACAAATCAATACACAAACTCATATTATTCCTTTGAAAATAGATATTCTAGGGGTTGATCAAAGGGGTTGCATATTGAACTCACATTTGAGTTGCATACAGCAACCTGTTTGCCCCTGGGTCAGAAGATTGCTTCAGTTTGTTTTATCTTGCACAAACACATTTTCTATTGGCTTCACACATGTCAAACAGAGAATATGAAGTCTTGCACATCCATAATATTTTATATACTTCTAGTGCAAAAGCTGCATCAGCTCAAAGCTCTGCATCCTCTTCCTTGTTCTGCTTTTTGTCAGAAACCCCATGCTTTCCTTAAAATCAGTGGTAGTTGTGAGAAAATTCAGCATTCAGGCCTGCTCCTCCCATCTACAGGCACATAGCTTTTGACAGGCATTTCACATATTGTTGTAGCTAGCTAAGTAATTTCAACACACTATTTGCAGTTTTCCAAGTAATATGCCAGGCTACGAAATGGAACGGGTGTTTTGCACGCAGAAATGCAGAGAAAATAGTAATGCTGGAGAAAATCTGCCCTGCTGCTAATCAAAACTCACCAGGGTGGGAAGGGATTATACACAGGATCACCACACCATAGGAGAACCTGCACCTCTGTTCCCCAGGACTCGCAGCCTACCTCACCCCTCAGGCAGGCAGCATCTTCCTTTCTCCTTTCACAGCATCAATGCCACTTGTGGCATTGTGGAGTTCTTGTGGAGGCAGCCACCAGGGTCACCTCTCTCCTCCCTTCAAGCAGCCAGCTCTCCTCATCCACAGGAAGCCCTCAACACCAACTGGAATACTCTCACAGGCAAGGGAAGGAAACACAAGGGCCAAGCCAAGGGGCATGGAGAGGAAGGAAATCTGGGAGATGCTTCCTTCTCCAAGTAGAAAAAAGCTCTGATTTCCAGCAAGTCTCATCACATATGCAGCTGGAAAGCAAATGGCTTCACCATCTTGTGGAAATTCAAGGTTTCAGAAGAATTCCCTGTGCCAAGCTGGGATGGAAACCCAAAACCTCAAAGGTTTTCATGACTCAATAATCTGAAAGGAAAACAAATGGAAGGGCTCATAAGCAGAAGGTTAATTTGGTACAAATCAAATTTGAAATTATATGTTCAGAGCTTGGCAATTTATTTTGTGAATGGCTGACATTAAAAAAAAAAAAAAGAGAGAGAAAGAAAGCATTAGTTTGCTGCAGAAAGTAAGGGTAGCTTGTCTAATTTTAATTTTAAAAACACGGTGTTTCAGGTCAACAAATTATTCTGAAAGTGACAAGCAACTAAGAAGTTTTTACAGAAAATCTCCACATTAATTCTAGTTATAAACATTCTAATTTATAATTACAATATATATGTCACATGACATGAGGGCATGTAAGTAAACAGATAAATAAAATTAAAAAGAGCAAAATAATAATGTATAAATAAGAAAAAAATATTCTACCTTGATACCAGCAAATAGCTCCAAGCAGGAGATAACCTCAATTAATCACTAACTGTCCACAGTGACCCTTCTGCCAACACACCTGTGCAACTTGATGGACAAGAAAAGAGCCCAATGCATTATTATACACAAACAGAAGGTGAAATAGAAATACCCTTGCTTAAGGTGGAGCAAAAACCTTGCACAACCTTTGCTTTTTTTCATCACCATTGCCCATAGTCAGAAAGCAGCAAGGCTGCATGGAGCCCATCATGTGGGGAAGGAGATACTGGTTTTCTTCCTGTACAAGGCCATGGCCAAATCAAATGCAGTAAGATCAAAATTTATTATGGATATTTCCTAGACCAAGAAATTTAACACATTGTCTGGGCACAACACTAAGTAGGAAGCACACTCTGATAGCACAGTCTGCATAGCAACAATTGAACACAATGACTTAATAGGTATTTTCCATTCCTAAGCCTTATGATTCTATAATGTGATTACCGAAAACACTTTTTTAAACTTTTTTTTTTAACTTAAGATGAAATTCTTCCCCGAGCAGAGGGACAGTATAGGCCAAGATGTTGCTTAAATCCCATTTAATACCTTTCTTAGAGGCTTAAATGGGATTTTGTTGGCAAATAGTCCTTGGACCAGCCTTCCTTACCAGCATTATTTCAGCATTGACTGCACTAATGAAGAGGAGAGGAAAGCAGGCATATTTGCTGCCAAACCTCAGCAGCTAAGGTGCTCTGAACTGCTCTTCATTCTGTGCCTGAATCTTCTTAACAGCTAAGGGAGAACATGGGGCTCCATTGAGTCATAGCTTTGGCTCACAGGTGGGTAACAAAAACACATGGTTTGACTATCCAATACCCTCTTCAGAGTTCAAAAAGACACAAATCTGCCACCACACCTCACTGAACCCCTGCTGCTTAGCCAGTGTCCTTAAATTCATGAGATGACAAGGACGAATCAGAGGCTATGAAATAATTGTAACAAACATATTTAAGGGAGTGACACCTTATTCTATAGATCCACGAACCAGCTTCAACCTAGACCAGCCTTCTTCTCTTCTAGTGCTACTTCTGTGTGCCCTCAGCATTGCTGCATCTAACCCATGCCTGGCAAAGGAGCAAACAAGATTATGAACTAGAGCAGCCTCCTGTCACCTGTGCCCTGCAAATCTGCTTCCTGACAGAAACATTTAACTATCTAACCAGACAATTGTTTCTTATAGTTAGTATTTTCATTGCTAACTAATCCTGTAAAACTTGCATCAAAACAAGCCCATGTGTTTTCATATTTATGAATAAAATAGCTATATTTGCCATGCTCATGACTGATTATTCAGGTATAATCTTCATTTCCAGAATAGCATCTCCTGAGGCTTAACACCTACAAAAGCATATAACTAAGCCTCTGTTACACATTTGAAGACAGAGTCTTTCAAGTGACTTCACCCAACACCCTCAAAATTTACTACTAAAATATAACAATAGTGAAACTTTAAGATGATAAATCAACTCACTGCATCTTACATCCACTTCTCAAACGTGAAGCTTTTGAAATAGCACTAAATTTGAAACTTGATTTCAGTGTCAGAAAAAGAAGGCCATTGGACTTTAAACAATGCCTTCTATGCTCTTTTGGGGAGTTTTACCAAAGGTCAATCACTGTTGTTCAGTCCATTAAAGTAGCTTTTGCAAGATTTAGCTGAAAACCTTAGGACAGAGCTGGTGACCGATGACTCACTGTTGGCATCTCCCTTGTGAGTTCCACACAAACTGAGTAATATTCAGAGAGGGAAACTGTAGGAGGAAATTGTGCTCCCTTGTAGAAGCACAATCCCTGAGAACTTAAAAATAGAAAAAAACCCCAAACACCTGGCATAAATGTGTCGTCCATAGCCAATACTTTCCAAAGGCAAAAGGAGAAATCTTTTCAATGTTGTCCTCATTGCCACATTATTGTCAAATTTTATAGCATTTAAAATTCAGTTCTCAATCCCCTGATCAGTATTTCTGAACTGTAAATCACTTAAACAGTTATTAGTTCATGCAAAACCTTGATTATAGACTGTATTAACTGTGTTAAAGGCTGGCTATATATTTAAGCTATATGTCACCTCACGCCTCCCACACACAGCTTCCCCCCCTTGAGTAAGACCCATTAACATTTATAGGATGTTCTAATCCCAGCTTCACATGTTAGTTTTTTTCAAAGCAGGTTATCATTCACCCTTTCTTGTCCCACGTGTCTCTGCTCTTGTTGCTTAATCGCTCAGTGTAATTAGAGTACAGAGCACTCTCATATCCTAAGAAACCTTGGTCATGTACTGGAAACCAATACATTCGTTGTGGAAGGCAGCTCCTGTTCTGGCATTGAGACCAAGTCTCTACCTACTGCCAAGAGCAGCTTCACTATCAAGACGCTACTATCTACTGTACCATGTCCCAGCTTTTTAAGTAGCTGTTACCCAGATAAAATTATTTACCTCCCATTGCACCACCCAAATGTGCAGTCTATCTACGGCCACCTGTCCTACCAAGTCTGACTAGATTTGCTTGTAACTAGAGAGATTCACTTTGAGGGAGCAAATGAAAATTTAGTTTTGCCTCGAACCCTAGTGTCTCACTCCTTGTGTGCAGGCTGAAAATCTCTCTGCCTCCCTTCCCTCTTTCCCAGCAGTGCAACACAAAGATCAAATTAATTTCCTCCATTCTGAACTGAAGGCTTGAAGAAAAGAGATAAAATTACTAGTATAGACAGCAACGGTGAGATTACTCCTGAAGTAGTAGATGAAATTCTAGTGGCAGCACTTTGAGAATAAAGATGATAAACTGCAAAAAGATTGAGAGGAAAGACACAAGAACACATAAAATACTGAGGAAAAAGAAACCAAAATCAACAATTCATTCTATCTAGTTTAATGTTCAGAGGTTGCTTAATCTGTAACTTGCTCTATAGTGGATGAAAAAATGATTTCTAATAGTACCAAACTTTTGAGTGGTTAAGGAAAACATTTCGGTAAACTATCACCTTTTAACAAAATCACCTTTGTTAGATCTGGTAAAAAAAGATGTTTGCTGCTGAAACTACAGTAAGGGCTTCTGCTGACGTTGAGATAACACCTCCTGATACCCACCAGTGACAGAATCGTGCCAGCCATAGAGACCTGCCTTGAGTAACAAGGCCCTAGGGACATAGTACTCCCACCACGTCACTCCTTTTGTTTACTTCATACAAGCTGTTATTTTTGCCAAGGTCACACACACCGTTTTCAAATACGTGTTAATCATAAAAATGTCTAGTTTTTAATTGACTGTTTTTAAAAAATGCCCGTACCTTGCATATTTCTCAACTACAAGATCCTTGAGATGTAATAATCTAATTCAAAAAGATATTTAATACTGCCATTAATCCTGAAAGGATTTCTATCCCAAAGGCTGAGTGAAATCAGCATTTTATTCCACCAGGCAATTTGAAACTGTAAAGCAAGTAACGATGAGTGCCTTTGTTCTTAATTAAAAGTGGCAATTCTAGGTCTCCTCCTCATAGAAGTACTGCATTTTCATAGGTGGGCTGGCTTTCTAAAGTGCTGAGCATTCAGCAATTCCCACTGTTGTTGACAGAAAATGCAAATCACTCCGTGCTTTTGGAAAGCAAATCTTTAGTTCAGGGACCTAACTAGAAACTCTTAAAAAAAAAAAAAAAATTATGTGGCGCTGATACAACTAGCACGCCTCACAGCAAAAAATGAAGAGCAGAGGGGAGCTTGGCTAAGTTTAAAGATGCAAAACTTTTTGTATCACTTTATAGAGAGGCAGCTATTGGAGCTTAATTTATTTTGCTACATCGCACAAAGTCTTGCTGTCACTAGCACATCCCTCCAGATTAGATTCTCATGGAATTTTGTCCTGCTTACAATTTTTAGAAAGAGAGAAAATGGATGGGGGGAAAAAGAGGAAGTCGGCTTTCTCTCTTGATCAACCTCCTGTAAATTATTAAAACTTCGGGCTTGCCAAATTCACAGGGGAAATAGAAAGCAAAACCCAAGGTGCTATTACAGAACTTTAAAATTATATGGAAGATCCCACAAACACACAGAGCTTAATATTTTTATACCATATGTGTATACTAAAATATACCTACACGGTGCTGGTGAGATAAACACGCGTGCACATCTGAATGACAATGCTTGAAATATGTTATGTGTTGGATTTTATACCACACTAAGTGTTAGTCTGTCAAAAACTGTCCCTTCATATAAAGATAGTAAATAAAGAGATTTATTCTTTGCTAGAAAAAACACTTAATTCCCTGTGAAAACAGGAGCAGTAAACAGTGGAAAGGAAGTTAATTAGCATCCCAAAAGGGGCCTCTTACTACTTCTCCCTGGAGGTTTTGGATGTAAAATGGTTACTTAGACACCTATTGTGTGTATGCATCTTCACATAATTCTGTAGTTCATCGAAGCTGCAGCAGAAACCCAGTCCTACTCTAGGTAAATGGTAAATTAGAATACATAACTACTTTAAGGACATAAAAGATTCAAAAAAAGACTCTTTTAGAGTTATGTGGTGGTGATTATTTGATAAATAAAATAAAAGAGAATATGGAAATAACTTAGACACAATAAGTTCCTCCGATGGGGACTGTGGCAGAAAGGGTCTTGCAAAAACTGTGGGGTAAAGAAGAAAATCAGTTCAGCCAAGAATCAAAAAAATGTTCTGCAGAAACATCTACTCAGAGACAGAGCACATGAGCCTGACAGACCCAGCTTGCAAAGAAGCAAGCATACAAGGTTTTCACATAAAGTCTGTGACAATCTGACAAAGTGAAGAAGTCTTCTGATTCCATCAGGATCCAATCCATCAGAGTCCTTCATACAAGGGAAGGATCCCCTAGACAGCCATAAAAGTCAGAAAGCCTTGATCCTCCTCTTTTGCTGGTGATGTCCCAAGCCTGTAGCTGGTAAGGTATAGCAGGGAGGGCAGTGTATGTAAAAAAAAAATAATTGGAGCTCCTGCTCTCACAGCTTCAGCTGCTGCAGGGTCAGCAGAGTTTAAGCTGGAAATAGCAATGGACCTTTAAAAGCATTTCAAGCAAATCACAGAGAAAAGTTGTCCAGGGACAAGGATTTTGGGGGATCCTTACAGCAAAATTGAAAGGTTTTCTAAAGCACATATTCTAGTTTGCAGCAGAGTGGGCAGAAACACGTGGTCTGTATTGTAAAATGTGGATAATCCTAATGGTCCTCCAATCTTAGAAGTCATTAATTATTTAAGGAAAATACCATGGCCATAGTAAGAAACCTAAGTTTTCTAATCCTATCAGTCAAAGTCATGATGTTCACTTTAAAGCAATTAGTCCATTATCTGGGCCTTCATCTCTCAGAAGCCTCAATAACAACAATTTGGACAACTGTGCTGAATTAGCCCCCATATTCTTCATTCCTTGTGAGTCTAGTTTTCAGGCAGAAGGTGGGTATTTGTCTTTAATTTGCTAGCTTTCCTCCTCACATTTAAGAAAACTCGTTTGAAAAAATACTATGGATAAAATTGTCAGAAATAATGAAAAATTAATGGCACAGAAATTGAACATCAATCACTGACTTAGCAATGAAATTACATGGCTATTCCATCACAAGGGAAAAAAAAAGAAACAAAAAAAGTGTTTGCCAGTCATTATGTCAAATTTCCACTCAGCAGGCAGTATCAAGCAGTCCCCAAATCCAGCAGATCTTACCCACAGCTTAGAGAGAAATCCCTGCTTAGCAAAGAAAGCACTCCCTAAGTGTCAGTGGCATGGCAAGGGGAGACACAAGGGTGGCTGAAAACATATTCCACCTGTTCTTAGGGGCACCACCTTCTTTAAGTCATAGCAATGGTGTCCCTGAATGAGCTTGCTTCAGGAGTCAGGCTACTGAGCCATTAATGCTGGAGCCCAAGAACCACAGAAGTACTGCAAATCTCATTTCTAGCTCAGCTAGACCCACAAATCAGAGAACAGTGCATCTGCCTGCTGAAAAGTTTGAGGCTCTGTCACTGACTTAGTTCCAAGATTCCTAGTACAAAAATAAATTTGAAAAAGATATGATGTATGTGCACTGCACCATCTCAGTTTGGAATCCCACAGTCTGAAATAGGCTTCCTGGGGTATATGGGGCTGCTGCGTGTTAACAGACATCTCCATTGAGTCATAGCTCTGCTCACTGATCTCAGTACGCATCTCTGATAACCCCCAGCTGCCCCAAAAAATTATTCAAGTCAAAAGCAATCATAGGGGGTTTTCCTCTGTTAACTTCCACCACTTGATTGCTTGAGCCAGACCTCTGCATGCAATGGCTCAACCTTTCCTAAGGAAAAGTATCTCCTTTCCTGTCATAGCATTGGTCTCTACTTGAGTTTTCATGAAAGACCTGTTTAGTTCCCAGATTCTACAGTTTGCTCAAAGGCATTATTCTTCTGCTTTATGCCATGGGAACGTCCATAAAGCAACGAAATTGAAAGCAAACAAGGCTTGACATGCACATGTATCATCATACTCAGATTATTAATGCAAGATGGTGTTTTGCAGCCTTGAAATGCAGTGCTATTTATGATGTCATTCCAACCAGTTACATGTATTTAATTAAAACAATATAAATAGCATGTCAACAACTGTCTTTGTGAATGCCATCATTAAATGTCTCTGATCTAGCTCCCTCCTCTCTGTTTTCCTTTTGCAAATATTTTCTTCACAGTTATCACCAGGATATTACACCCCATTTTTTCCACAAACTTGAGTAATTAACTCTGGCTGATAACCATACATGAGGACAGGGCCTTTCTACTCTTTCTTCAAATGCAAATAGATACTACTTCCTAGATTTATTCCAAAAAATAGTTTTTCCGTGCCGATGGAGCGTGTTTGGTTGGCATTTGAATCAAAAGATTCCATAACAGTGTGTTTTGCAGCATGCATAGGATAAGTTATACAAGAAATTGCAAGACATATGCCAGAAACTGGCTTTAATCTCTTTGCAGAGATATTTAGAGGATATACATTCTGCAGGTCTGGGATCCGCACCCAGGGGAGTGGGTGCAGTGAATACATGATTTCTCTCCTCTCCCCACCCACATCTTAACATCAGCGGAGCAGCCAGCACAGAATTAACATAAACACTTAACTTTCAGATGATTCCCTCCAAGTTTACAGAACTCTGCAGCAAAAGGAGGTTATGTGGTGAAGGCAGTCAGAGGGGGCACTGACTATTTAAAGTCTGTCCCTTCCAAGAGGAGTGCCGCCAGCAGAGCAGACAGCGGCTGTCACCACGCAGGCAGCGCAGCGCATTTTAATGCCTCACTCTCTCTGCAAATATCAGACAGCACAAGCACTCAGTAATATTTAAAGGTAAGAAATCATCCAACATGTGCCAGACATATGCTCACCTGACGATACAAGAACAAATGTCTGCCAGCTCTGTCTGCTGAGAGCTGGACCCTCTTTCAGACCCTGACATCTCCTGTGTGTTCGGCTGTTACCCTCAGGTGACCACAACACCACCTTGCCTGTCCCACTGTGAGCAGTCCAGAAATAAAATAAGGCTCCAGACAATTTAGTGCTCAGAGCAGACACAAGCATGACAGGGCTCACCCCCAGAGACCCCACTTGACTTGGGTACATCATGCTTCCTCTTGCAAATCCAGGCACTGTTGGAGGGACTTGGATCAATGCTTCCTAAGACAGAATGCCTAACCAACACATCACACACACTTCTGTTAGGGGGTGAGGATGCCCCTGCTCAGTCCTGTTACAGTAATGGTGGAGTTTTTCAGACAGGAACCAGTACTGTTTGTCTCTCTCTGAGGACCACCACGTGGAGCTCCAGTGGACAGACACCTTATTCTGTACCACTGACACAAACCTGCTCTCCTGTTTCCAGAATGCGTTTCCCATACTTAGCAAAAGTTCTCTTACTTCCACTTGCAGGAAAAAGACACAAGTGGATTTTGTTGACATCACTCATAACTGGACTTTCTGGAAAAGGCATCTTTATTTGAGGCTCAGGGTCCTTTAAAGCTTAGAATAGCTGCTAAGAATGACTCAGAGGGGTGCACAGCCTTTCTTAAGCTTGGAGAGTTTTACTTAAAACACATGCACTTTTTTAGTAAGAAAGAAGAAGGAAACAGAGATAAAGTCTACACCTAGACTGTAATTTCTTGTCAGATAAATTAGGAAATGCACTTTCTACTTAGTTACAGAACAGAAAAAAGGCAAATATGTATCAAATATCAATAAGATCACGTTTTCTTTCAGATTTTGTGGAGTCCTGTGCATTTTCCAGAGCTCACCCCTCTATGCCAATCTGCTATTTAAAGGTATTAGAATGTATTATTTCACAAAGATGAGATTATATCATGATTACCACAAGGTATTTTTTGTAGTTAGAGAAAATTAAATAATCTCTTCCCCCCCTCCCCCCCCAGTACAAATATTCTTTCCTATTTGTGATAATTTACGCACTCACTTCAGGAAGATTTTTTTTTAGCTTGTCAAAACTCACTTTGATCTTCAGACACAAGTGCTTTCTCGACTATATACGTTAAGACTCAAGACAAACGCATACTGTCTGTGCACCACTTGCAGCACTGCTCCTACAAGAAATCAAAAAATCCAGTGCATATTTGAGGGAAGATGTCCAGATGTAGAAGGACAGATATCCAACTTCCATTAACTTCCCTTGCCTTATTCCACAATGCCTCTTCCACCAGTTACTATATGGTCAGTTTTTGCCTGATGAAAATCAAATACTGTTGAAATTGATAAAAGGGTCCACTAGAATGATTAATTCCTTTATTTTAGGGTTATTCTGCTTTTTTCCTCTGACAGATGTGTGTCAGGGTGCTTAAGCTGAAAACATCTTTCCTGATTTATGTACATCTTGAGTTATATCTAGTGCTTGTAGAGGTTTTTCTTTTGTGATTTTGGGAAATATTTCTTTGCTTTTTCAACCAACTAAAGCTACAATCATAGGGATGAAAAAAAAAAAAAAAAGAACTATTGTATCATGGTTGTTGATCTGAAGCCATAAACTATCAAGCACCCTTAACTTCTAGGACTTGGTCCAAGCGCCTCTGGAATCAGTGCATTACTGCCATTAATTTCAATGGGGTTTGGATGAGACTCTTTAGAGATGATCACTTTATAAATTCTTGAGTTTCTAAAATAACACAATTATGAAATTTTGCCCAAGAGTCTCATCTAGAGAGAGACTGCCACTCTCATTGAAATGAACAGCACAAAGTAAAGTCACTTAGACCAGAGTTCTGCAAATGCCTATGTTTGAGCTTCATTTTATTGGCTGAGTCTGCATAGCAATGCCCAAATAGATAAAAGACATGCCCATGAAGTAGCAAAATAGACTGGATCAGGATGACACTCCAAGCACATTTAAAGATCAAAAAATATCAAAAAAATACCCCAAAACAGAAGCCTCTGTATTTTAGTACGTGATGTAACCTGTGGTCATATTTCATAACAAAGATGTAATTCACACAATCTCAACTGAGACAAACTAAATATTGTACTTAAGTACTTAATTCAATTTAAATACTTTGAAAAACACTGGAGCTGCTGCTCATGTCCTCAAAGGTTAACGAGTTCAAGTGCTGACAAAAGAAGTTGACCTTAGAAGGCACGCTGCAGTTCTTCCATCTTCAGATGGTTGGTCTGAAGAAAGTAAAGGCATTACAATGCTTCCTTTATACAAACCAGAACTATCAAGCCAGCTAGAATATTCAGTTCAATCCTGATAAAATGAACCTGAATGCATAATAAAAAATTTTAAAAATCTAGTCTGTTTATTTTCATTATTGTTTTTCACAAGCACTCAGTTACAGCATTAAGGAAAATTGCAATACAAGGATCAGACTACAACAGTGGGGGATTTTGGAAAGACATAAGAGAGAATACATGAGCTAGTAAATCACTGCCATACATTTCCTAAGCATTATAAATATATTGCAATTATTTCTCAAGCTATTAAAGAAATCCCATGTGTTCAAGGCTCTACATTATCTCTTTCGAGAGCCAACAATGTCACAAGCACCACCTGTGAAGCCCTGTGAGGGAGAAGTACTCCCTGGTCTCTGATTATGCAATGATAAGGATCCAGGCCCTTCAGGCATATCTATTTATTGACAGCCTCAGAAAATAGGCTGAGAATCAAGTGGGCATGATGAGCCAGCTACCTTCCTGCTTCCCGTAAGTGCACCGAAGGAAAAAGGTAATGTCTGAACCCAGTGAAAAAGTTTGTGCTGCCATTAGGTATTTAATGGCTATTCCAGGCATTAGCCTGTTCCTTTTGGGTGCAGTCAGCCTAGCACTCTTCAGGGGCACTAACTTATTTACTTGTCGCTCTGAAGCACGCAGTAATGACCCAACTGCACTCCCAACATACACGTTCGCCTGACTTAGCATTCCATAACCATCCATTTATTAATTGCTTAAAAGCACTCAAAGCAACACAGCAAGCTGGCAACATGACCCTGATTTCTTATGTCCCTGAAGTACAAAACAGTAAAAATGCGATTTTTAGGAAACTGATACTCATTCCAGAACGAACGGGGTAATTTTTTCCTGAATATTTTAATGATAACTACCCTAGTTCAGAACCCAAAATCTCAGTTAACAAAATCACAATATTTTGACTGCAATAAAGTGCAGCACCTTATTGATTAAGATATTATTGTATGAAGAAGGGACATTCTGCCTAGGTTTCTCTAATTCCTATGCATATGTTATTTTTGTAATAATTCTATCCAAGGGAAGAACTAATATAGAATAACGTCATGAAAACAGGATTAGGAGAACTGTGATTTTTTCCTAACATGCATCTCACTTTATGAGACAGGTAATGCCATTCAGAAAATCCCCCATAATTCTTTTCATTACAGTTGCAGAGTTCCCTGAGATTCATTTTTTAAGGAAACAAGCAGCTACTCCAGGTTGATCTCGCCTGCATTCCCTGTCAGTATCTAGTTTTGTTCACACAATACAACAGGATAGCAGCCTGCTCCTTCCTAAGTGACATTTTCAGCAGTATTGCCCTCCATGCATTTCTGCTCAGAAATATTAAAAAAAAAAAAAGAAAAAAAAAGCCAAAAAAAACCCAACAACAACAAAACACACTATGACAAATTTATGTCAATAAAAAGCAGCCACCCTGGAAGGAGAAGCTTTTTTGGTAATCATTTCAGGGACGGAAACACTGTCACGAAGCAGTGCATCCTGTCATTGCTGCTCTCAGCTTGTTCCCCCCCCGGATTCTGAGAACCGAAGGGGACCAGACAGGGGCTTCCTTAAATTACAGCCGGGAAGATTTTCAGCAGTCACTTGCTTTACTGGGGGTTGTCTTGGAAGCGAGCCCCGGCCGCCAGCATTCCACAAGAAGCGACTGCCATCTTCAGGGGAGCCCCGGTACCGGACCCGCGCGTATCCTCCACAAACACACAGGTACTGAAGTTGTGACAAAAGCCAAAGGCAGCTGCGGGCGGGTGGTAGCGGCAACCAACCCGACAAGCCCTCGCCTCGCTCCCTGCCTCTCTCTCCCAGGTAAAGGGAATGCGTTTCCTCGCTCAGCAGGGTTCCTTCCCCCCTTTCCCAGCCCTGAGGGCCGGCCGCCGGCAGCGCTCCGGAACGGGGGCAGGCATCCCGCCGCGCAGGCGGCGCTCCGCGGGGACCGGCGCTGCAAATTTAGTTCTTCCCGAGATGCGAGCGCCTCCGCGCCCCGCCGCCGCCGCCGCCCGCCGCGCACCCCCGGGCGAGCGCCCAGCCGCTCCCGCCGGAGGGCAGGGACGGGGGAAAACTGAGCGAAAGCCTGCGAGAGCCTCCCCGCCTCCTCCTCAAGCTACGGCTGCGATCGCTGCCCTTGGCGTCCCGTCGCCGCATGGGATAAGCCGGGCTGGCAGCGTGAGCCCGTTGGCGGAGCGGGGGAGCGCAGCGCCCGGCGTGCATCTGTTGCTGAGCGGGTGGCGGCTGGCACAGGGATGCGGCCGCGGCTTCGCTGGGCAAGGCGGCTTTCCTCCCACCGCTCTACGTGCGTGCCAAGGGCAGCGGATCCCGGCCACCGCCACCGCCACCGCCAAGCACCCCCGCCGCCCGGGCACCCGTCCTGGGCCACCCCCGCGCTGCAGGCGATTCCCGGGCAGGGGCGCTCCTGGGGCGGGGGGCCGAGCCCCAGCGGCCGGGGCAGCCGCTCCTGAAAATACCGGGCGGGCAGGATAGGGCCCGCCGGCTCCGCGTCCTCCCCCTCCGCCGCCGGTCCCCGCACATCTGCCGGCAGCCTGCGGTTCGGAGGCGGTGCGCACGGCCCCGCCGGCAGCCGCAGCCCCGGCCCGGGCGTCCGCGCTGCCCTTGCGCCCCTGCACCCGCAGCGCCCCGGGACTGGGCGGCGGCGCCTCCCCCTGCGCCCGGCGGCGCGGGGCCCGCGGCGGTCCCTACCTCCGTGTCGTAGAGCCGCAGGTCCAGGAAATAGGGGTTGAGCAGGGACTCGTTGCGGATCTGATCCATGGCCAGCTGCACGGCGGGCAGCACTCCCCGGCCGATCCTGCTCTTCTGGTCCTCCTCGGACTGGCTGAGCGGCATCAAGCCCATGATGGAGATCGGCGTGGTGGCGTTGGGGGGCAGCCCGGCCGCCCCCCGGGAGCTGCCCCGCGGCCAGCCCCAGCCCGGCGGCGCCCAGCCCAGGCACAGGAGCAGCAGTAGCATGGCAGGGTTGGAGGTGGCAGCGGCCGGTCTCCGCGGAGAGGGATGCATGCTGCTGGATGGGGAGGAGGAGGAGGACTGAGGGTGGGGGAACGGGCTGAGCGGCGGAAGAGAGCCGAGCCCCTCTCAGTCTGGGCGCATCCCCCGGCGGCAGAAGCCAGGGCGGGAGGAGAAGATCTGCCTCTCTCCGCTTCCTCGGGAGCCTCGGGGTCTCCTCTCTCTTCCCCCCCCCCCTCCCCTCCCCTGGCAATAATCCTTCTGGCAATGGCGCCTACTCCTTCCCAGGTCTGCCAGCTGCAACCACCAGGAGCAATAAATAAATAAATAACCACCACCACCACGCACACACAGATACGCTCCCCACCACCCTCCTCCGCTCTCCCCGGCGGCACGGCAAGGGAGCGGGACCTGCCTCTGCCTCCCCGGCAGCCGTCCCCTCTCTCCGCTCAGGGAGGGACAGCACCTCTCAGGCGCGGAGGGGGGAGCCGAGCAGCCCTCATTGAACACCTCCTTCCTTCCCCCTCTTCCTCCTCCTCCTCCAAAAGGGTGAAAAAGAAAAAAAAAGGGATGCTCCGGCAGAAAACGCCGAAGAGGAAAAAGCCCCCCCTAGAGCCGGGGAGGCGGAGGAGGGGAGCGGTGCCGAGCCGGGGCGGGGGTGCTAATGCCGCATTCCGCGGGAGCCGGGGCAGCCCCCGCCGCGGGCGCGAGGTGCCGCCTGCGCCCTTCCTTCCTCCGCGCCGGGCAAAGCGGCCGGGCGGGATGCGCGGCCGGGGGCAGAGCGAAGTGCGCGGCGGCGGGGGCCGGACCGAGCTCCCCCCGCTTCACGGCATCGGCGCTGGCCGCCTGTGGGTCGGGCACCTTCTCCAGGTGGAGCCGCCGAGGCGGGCGCGGGCGGGCGCGGGGAGGTGCGAGCTGCTGCCGCTGCCCATCGGCGGGCAGGGCAGGGCAGGGCAGGGCAGGGCAGGGCAGGGCAGGGCAGGGAGGCCGGCGGCAGCCGCGGCCCGCGCTCCGTCCCCACGCGCGACCCGCCCGCCACGGGCACGGACCCCGCTGGCAGCGCTGCCCGGCGCGGGCGGGCTCCGCGCACTCTCCCCGCCCTCCCCCGCGCACACGCGGCACGCAAACACGCTCCCACTCGGGCTCGGCACCCCGCACACGCACACGCGCAGCCAGCCCGGGCCACGGCAGCTCTGCGGCACGCAGCAGCGGGGCGTTTCGCTAGAGCAGAAGTCCTGGGGTTTTGTTGGTTTGGGGTTGGTTTTTTTTGGTTTTGTTTTTGGTGTGTTTTTTTTTTTTTTTTTTTTTTTTTTTTAAACCGGTTTCTTTTTCCCGAAGAATTGGCGGTTTTTTGGTGAGCCTGACGCCGGTCGGGTTACCAAAAAAAAAAAAAAAAAAAAAAAGGAAAAATTAAGGCTGCGGCAGGGGCAGAGGACTCTACTCGAGAGCTGTCACAACCCTGTGAATAGCCTGTGGGAAGCGAGCCCTTTCCATGCCTGTTCTCCCAAGTAGTCTCCACACCTCAATGGCTGTGGGGCACATCCCATAGACAGCCCATGGCTTTTTGCATTGCTCCCAGGCTATTCCCCCACCCCGGGGACCACGTTCACCCTGCCCACCCACATCCGAGGTCTGCAGAGTCCCAGAGCAGCAGTTCACTGATCTGTTTCATCTCAGGTAGATCCCACACAGGAGGCAGTACAGGCAAAATGCAAAACTTTTCTTAACCCTGCCTTAGGCACCCCAATTTCTATACATATTCATAAATTTCCTGAGGTCACTCAGAGCAAACCTTTGAAGATCAACCTAATACATCTAATTTATATTACACAGCAATGGCAGCACATCTGCAATAAATTGGAAGGAATTTTCATGGATTAATACATCCTAAGATTGTAAGATCTGACCTTGGGCTAAAAGCCCTCAACCAGTAATTTCCTAACACTTGTTGCATTGTAGCCTTTCACTCAGAATGACATCCAGCAGTGTTGTCTTTAAGGCATCAGTAAGGAAGAGTCCATCACATCTCTTGATAAATCATTTCAATCATTAATTAGCTTGCTAAAAAAGGTGCATTTCATATTCAGTATCAATTTGTCTTATTCCAACTTCCAACCACTAGTTCTCATCATACCTTTATTAGCTTAAGGGGACGTAGTATCAGTGATCTTCTCCCACACACAGGGGCTAAGATTAATCACATTTTGCTTTTGTGAAATAATAAGGCCAACTTTCTCTCACCTCAAGAGTCATTCCTGGAGGCACTTCCAATGCACCTCTCCTTTTTCCACATGATGTTGAACTGGCCCTTCTGACCTTGTGACCTGCCTGCAATGAGCCATAAGCTGCAACCTCAGCAGCTCCCTCAGTACCAGCCAGTTCCATAGGCTGGGCAGGTTGGCAGGTTGGGAAGCCTAATCCCTACAGGCAGACCAGACAGCGTGTTGTCCTTGTGGGGATGTCTCTTTATGAAATCATCTACGCCGTGTTTTGAATCCATACTGCCTAAAAGCATCACCTACCTCCTTACTCCTGTGCACTTGGTCTTGCACTAGAATAAATCAAACCATGAGCTTTCTTTGTACAAGTGACTTGTCCAGCAGTTTGTCACCTGCAAACTTTCCAGCAACTCATTTTCTTCCAGAAAATTGATTAACATAACACCAAGAACATTCCTAGGATGCCAACAGGAATAGGTGCCATATTGATTTTGTGTAATGCTATTTTTAACCAGAATATCATATGCTAAATGATGTTCTGCCGTTCTCAACGTGATATGCAAGTTTGTCAAAATTTGTTTCACAGAAAATCTTTTTTCACTGCTTGTATACTGTATCATTCCATGATTTTCGCCAGTACTTGGCTACTAGAACTACTGCTACTTGAATCAATTTGGTGATCATTTTACAATATTGGCAGTTTATTAACACACACTCACATTGTCTCTGGACCATCATCAGCTTCCCAAGATTTGGGGGTTTTTTTGGAAGCAATTTCCACGTTTTTGAGAACTCAGTCTTTCTGAAAGAAAGCTTGGGGCCAGGTTGTGTGTTACAACAGAATTAGTATCTTGGACATAATTAGCAACTGCTTGGCATCCTTCTTTACTACTGCTGCAGCAGCAAAATGTCCCTTTGCTATCTGAAGATGAAATGTATCTACTTGCTTTTCCCAGCACAGGTCAGAAGGAGTTACTGGACAGTTCACTCAGTGTGAAGTTCAAGGCTTGCCCTCATGTGGGAGGCAGAGACCAGCTGACACTGGTGTCCCTGCAGTGCACAGGGAAGGCCAGTGCTGGAGAGGTAGGGGAAAAAAATGCATCTAGGAGCTGCAGAGGTCTGGAGTATGGCTGGATATCGTTTAAACCAAGCAAAGCTGCACTTCAAATTGCAGTATTTAACAATGTGGTTCTTCTGACCTTAATCTGTTTGGTGCTGCATTCCCTGTCAGTAAAACAGGGTGCTCTTCCTTCATGGTAATACTGTGAAGACAGATTAATAAGTATTTGGGAAATGCTAAGAAACTGTAGCATTCACGTTCTATAAAAACAACCAACCAACCCAGAAAAAAAAAAAAAAAAGAAACAACTCACACTAAGAAAATAACTTTTATTTTTCAGTCTAGAGATTTGTTATGGGGATACAAATAAGGCCACATATTGAACAATGAGGATTAGTTAAAGTAAGCCTCTGAAAATTCTTCCTGTGTATCAGTGAGGCATGAAAATGACAGTTTTCCCACCTTTTATAAAAACAAACAAACAAACAAACCTTCAACAAAAAATAAAATTTAAAAACCAAAAACAAATAAAAAACCCTATGCACCCCCACCCCACCCCACCAAAAGAAAACACAAAACCACCCAGGGAATGTATTGCAAGAAAATCATGTAATTAAAAATTGTAGTGTAATAGACACACTGAGGCCAACTTTTGATTTCACAAAAACCTTTATTTCTGGCACCTAAGTGTTTAATTTGCAATCTGATTGAAAGTTTCACGTTATCCACATATGTTTTCAACATGATTCTATGCTACAGTTATATTTTGTAAAGCTTGCTTCTTTCCAATTCTCAGCACTGAAAAAAATTCTTCTTTCTTAGGTTCTATTCTGTGTTTGTGCATAACAGATGCCCAGGTAACAGCTCATTTTAAATAAAAGCAGGGCTAAAGGAGAATTGCACCAAACTGCCTATTAAAGATTGTGTCAGACACAGCACTGGCCCAGCTGCTTTTTTTTTTTTTCCCTTTGAAATCCCCAGGATGTTTTACTTCCATCAAATTGGTAAAAGTGCATTCCCTAGGATGAAATCTTCTGAAGCAGCACACATCCTTTATCTGTTAGGCAGAAAGGCTTTATATTCTGATTTGGTGGTGCACGTCAGACACCCTCTGTTTATTCCTTGTTGGCTAAAATAGCAATTCACAAGAATTGTAAAACCTGTTTTCTTAACTCGAAAATCGAATGTCACTCTCTTCCTGGCATGTTACCCAATCATTTCCGTGCTTCAATCATGGGAATCCTGCAACTGTATTTCTGTAAAAACACTGTCAAGTATCTTCCCGCTAATGATCGCTTCCAATTTCTCAGTTATTACTAAGTCTTTGCACAGTGTATGCACAATTAACAATTCTGTTCTTTTTATATTTATATTTGCTCATCACAGAGCACCTAATTAATTAATTTCACATTTAAGCATCTGTACTGGTATGACTTCCTTGACCACTTTTTCTTCAGTTGCAAGTTAAGTACCTTTAGACCATGGATAAAGTCAAGAAACTCAGAAAACTGATTTTTCCCTTACTGCCAACAAATAAATTGCACCTGCTGCAAGTCCTCTCCCACTCTGGGAGATGGTTTGATGCTACACAAAATATGTCATGCAGTCCCTTCAGCCAGCAGCTCACTTCCTGTATGTGCTTCCCTGTATATTCCTCTTTTTACTACTTTTGGAGAGGGCACTGAGAAGGTCCTGCCCTGTTTTTGTCTCCAGCCACCTTTGCAAATCCTGGAGCCATGCAATTCCTGTCAGTGCTGACTGGGACTGGTCTAATTAGGCTTTCTCTATTCATAAAAATATCAGTGAATAGCAGATTAAAAAAAAAATGAGAACTGTTAATCTAGGCATAGTAATTTTAGTACTGCATGTACATGCATAATGTTTTTCCTCTGTAAATGAGAAATGTAAGAATACTGCAGTGCTGTAATTTGAACTCAGCTGTTGCTGTTGCACCTCAACAGAACAGGGGAGAGCTCTCCTATCCATCTTTTCCCTCCCTCCCAAGGGCTTTCCCACCTATCTCAGCTAACTTGCTAGCATGAAGTTCCATGTTTGTTACAAGAGTATACAACATTCTCAAAAACTGCCAAAAAACCTGCACAGTTGCAGGAGTATACACACAACTGCATGATCCTAACCCTACAGTCTCTCCAGACACCTTGATTGCTGTGTCTTTATATCAGGGTATCAGGACAGCTAACTTCAAGTTCATCTCCAAATCTTAAGGCCTTAAGAGAGGCAAATGAAGTTAAAAGAGCCTCAGATTTTAAATCACCAACCAAGCACTATCACTGTGCAAGTGCCCATGTTTTCATAAACAGGAAATAGGAGCACAATCTCATCAGTCCTGGTGTTATCAACCAACACGAATTTCCCCTTGCAGTGCATCTTACCGCTTCCTATAAATATAACAAAAATTGAACACAGTTTTGAGTCTCTGTTTTCAGCAGAGCCAGCACAGAATACTATTTCAATTCGTGTTGACTGATGCATGTCTTATGATGGCTGTTGTTCCCAGGTGTTTTTGCATGCTCTAACAATCCCCCAACATAATGGTTCAGCCAAGGCCACATATACAGAGGTTTTAGTGTTTTATTTCTTAGAAGGAAGGTTCATGTACTGTCTTCTGTTGAAGTGAGAATCCAGTAAGTTTTAGCCCATGTTGAAGACCCACAATTTTTAAATGAAAGGAAATTAGTGAGTGAATAAATGAAAAAAAAAAAAAGTCAAAATCATTACCTGATAATTTCAAATAAATATGATAATTAGGCACCTGAATGTATTCTGGATGGCTTTCTAAAAAAAAAATGCAGGAATAGAAAGACTAAGAAATAAGCATTGATTTGTAACTGAAATCCTCTAATTTTTCCATTTCTTTGAGACATCCAGCCCCATATCTCTGCTCAGGAGAAGTCCAAAGTCCACAGTCCATTCCTCAGCAGGTAGCCCTGACCTCCTGCAAAAGGAAGTCTGGAGATGTTAAAGGAAGTCTGAAGATGTGCTTCATGACTCAGATGCTTAATGGAGTCCTTCACCCTCCAAACCTGAAGACAGACGTTAATAAAACTCCAGTGAGTTGAGAAGAAGAAAAGGCTAACAAGGAATAAAAAATGGTAGGTAGAGGGACTGAAAGGCCAACACAGAGGGAGCAAGCTGGTGGCATTGCTAATGTTCAGTGTTTGCTTATGAACTCAAGTGTGTTTGTCTAGCAAATATGCAACCCAGGCTAGCAGGTTTGCTGGCATAGGTGAAAACATCTTAGCTGCAGGAAGCCAAAAACATCAATACTTCCCTCCTCTAAACAAGAGCAAAGTGAAAAGATGTATAGAAAATTATTTCCAGTTACTAAGTTTCACTTGCATACCACCATCTGATGATGAAATCTTGAAATCCCAAGACTAAGAAAACCTCACTAAGGATGGAGGTCAGTGAGAGCTTTGGCTGTGATTCTAGTAGCTGGGCTTTTATCAGCTAATAACATTGTTCAATCAGCAGTCAAGAAGGCAAAGCAGAAATTAATAGAAAGTCCTTGCTGTTCTCTCATGCAGCCACCCACTTTTGATTTGTGGCTCCACAAAGTGTAAACCACTGCTGCTACCAGGTGAACAGACGCATTACGGAGTTCAGGAAACAGAACTTGAGACAGCATAAAATAAAACTGTCTTCTCCCAACTGCTGTAGCGATCTGGGCCTAAGAGATCAGCAAAATGATCGAATGAAAACCACTGACCACCAGAAAAAAAAAATAGTTGATAAGACATTTCCCACTCCACTGAATCACAAAATATTTTATTAATTCTAACATCAGTTTCATCAGTCCAGCCCACAAAGACAAAACTTCAAAGGTGCTCACAAATACATTCTATCTACATGGGTAAGAAAGACCTTGGAAGAACCTATACATGTATCTCCTACAGGCAAAAACCCTCCCCCCACACCCCAATCATATAAATAGGTATGCCAAAATGACATGAGGTTATAGGGATTCAAAGAAAAGGCTGAACATTTTTTATAGAAAACATGAACAACAGCAAATAACAAAACACATACCAAACTAATCAAAACATGCCAAGACTTCTGAGGGGGAAAAAGGTTGAAATTTTCATCCTTCTACACATAAGCATTCCTTCATATGACAGAGAAAGAAACTCTTCTTACGAGCTGAAACCCTTCTAATCAGCATGGTAATGCTGCTGGTCAATGGCCAGATACACTGCTATAGACACACTCCTTGTCTGATGGGGCAAGGCAGATCCCACACATCAGGGCACAAACCATCCTGTGCTGGTGCAGATTACACCCCATGTTTTCAACAGGACCATAGGGTCAACTCATCTAAAAGGAGCTCCCAGACAAAATGCAAGTTATACCCCCAAAGACTATCCCTTTTGTATTAATATCAGCTGCAATTTACAGAAAACAGTTGCAAAACTGTTTTTAAAATATAATAGCTTTTTACGCTAATCATTAAAACACTTAATTTTTAAGATTTATTTTCTCTAACTGTAATTTTGAAATTTTTACAAAAGAATTATTGGCAGGTCTTATCTTGAAAGTTTTATGCACATCATGTTAAAGTTGGTTGTGCATTCTAAGACAGAGCCACATAGCTGGGCCCATATAAATCTAAAAAGCTTTTCCCAAAGCATCACCTTTAAATATTGTTGCCTTCTGCTTTTAAGAAAGATGAGAAAACCCCCATTTTACTCCCAAACCAATCTTAAGCATGACTAGAAACTTGTCAAGTGCCACGAACATGTAAAATTGTCAGAACATTTAAGGTATAGTATTGTCAAGCATGTGCAATCTGTATGCTTCTAGATTGTTATTTTGTGCAAAAATATGCAGACATATTCTGCCTTCGTGTGTTAATCCACAGTCTTCAGTGAGGGCTTTGTGGTAGTCACTTAGGGCAGAATATGGTCTACATTTACCTTCTTGGTATTTAAAAGACAAGAATAATTATTAACTAATATCCGTTAAAGACCCAAACTGCAGAATGTTTTAGTAGAAAAATAAACACTTTAAGTTACTGATAGATTAACATTAGTGCAATTATTTTGATTGCCTTACTTCAACACAGTAGATTAAAAAAATATATTGTCACTTGTAAAAAGAACCTAAGACACTTTCAGAAGCAGTTATGTAGCTGCCAAATAAAGAGAAAAGGAGCAGATTCTATGGCACTTAATGAAGCTCTCAATACTCAGTGCCTTCTAAAGCTCCAGGAAACGAGATCCAAGGCTTGTCAACTAATTTCAGTTCTTTCCATACAAAAATATATCACTTACGAGATTTTCAAAAGGCTGACTAACTGCTGACTAGAAAGAGTACTTTTTTTTTTTTTTTTTTTTTGTATTCAGCTACATCCTAGGCAACATCTGGATCAACTTCTTTCTTTGAAGAACCATTTTTGGTAGTCCGAGTTGGTACAAGGTCGTAACAATGGTGCTGGGTTCCCGTTGTAAGCGTTTGCCTCAGCCTGTATGCACTTCTGGGTTTGTGGGTGAAACAAGGTACCGTCCTACGAAAGACAGAAATAAACTTTGCTTTTCAGGTCTCGAAAATTGCAGTCGTATCGCTGTGCTTTAAAGTAACAGAAAACATTTGCAACGAATTAATATCCCACCTATCCTTGCAATGGGGTTGTGCAGTAAAGCCTAACTTAAGGATGTCTGAAACCTTGTCAAAAGATCCTGCTTTTAAACTTAGGTAAACTGGCATCAACATTGCTTTAGAGTGACTCATGACATCTCAGCCTGTAAAGGATGTGCTAACATTTGCTTTCATTGCCTTTTGTTACTGGACCCGAATATGGCAGAAGAGAACTAAGCCAAGGACAAGCATTACCCAAATTTATCAATTTATTGCACATCTTGTAAGTAAAAGGTAAATATTGTTCATTAAGCGTAAATGTTGGACATATTTTTAGCAAGAAATTTTCCTGTCTCTTCAGAGGGTATATTTTTGGTGGAAAAAGTAAAAATATCTAAGTGTGCCCCTTGCCTGCAAGATGTGTGTGGAGTTCATCTGCTTTGCTGAAAGGCAGTACAGCTGTCTCAGAGGTGTAAGGTCTGAGAGGCCTCCACAGTCAAGTTCCTAAAGAACACATTTTGGCACCTCGGGCCCTTTTTTTATGGAAATCTCCAGTTCAAGTCTCTTGTTCCAGTGCAGGAGCACTGTCAGCTAGGATAGTGAGCTGCAGAAGGGCAGCCATGGAGGAGTGCCCTGATCTGAGGCCATCCCTCTGGCCTGGGTGGCACTCCCACCATGCAAGCATTCCCAAGGCCCCCGGCAGCTTTGAAAGCAAAATGCCAACACCTCATTTCTGAGTGTAACCCTGACTCCTGTGGAAGTCTGCTCCTTTCGTCTTCAGGAATGTTGCACATAATTGTATCCTGAGCCACAGCTCCTGCTGCCCAGCAGCGTGTGCTTGCTCACAGACTTGCTGAGAGGCACAGCTGCTGAATTACTTCCTGCTTCCGTCACGATAATTCAAATTTTAGAGTAGATTAATCAGTATCCATCTCACTCATTTTTGACTCAGTGTCCGCAAGAACTCAGTTCTTGCCAAGCTGCTGGGAAGGCTGTTCAAATCTTTGATTATGCTCCATCCATAAGGACAGCTGTCTGACACTACTGTGCACAAAGCAAAAGAAATGTGGTGCTGACACCTCACCCATCACTCGCCTTCAAAGGTGGAGACCGGTGGCTTTGATTTAGTGCAGCAGCAGAAAGGAACTGGAGCAGAGCAGTACGTTCAAATCACACAGAGGCACAAAGTGATCATGAGAAAGAACATTTAGAGTCATTCCTAAAGTCTCAGATGCTAAAATTAATCGTTAGGAATGCAATGGAAACAGATGCATTCCATAACCTTTTTTCAATTTTTTCATTTTCTCAATTTGAAAATTTCAGTTTTCTCAATTGCTTCTTGAAGTGACTGAAGATCCTTCAATATATGTCATGTTAAGGATTAATGTATATGACCTTGAGCAATTTTGTTAAAAGTCAACATTAAAAATGAAACATCATTCATAAAGTCAACCTTTTAAACATTTTAATTTAGTAATATCACTATGAGCTTCAGTCTGGACTAGATTTAGGAAATGTAATTAGTAATTACATTTAATAATTACTAAATTAGTAATTAGTAATTAATTTAGTAATTTTCATCTTATGTTTTTAGAGTTTACCCTGCTACCTGTCACTGGTGGTAGTATCCAAGTGTGACATTTGTCAGCCATGGAGGCTGTAGAGATTAGATGTGTTATGCAGACACATTATGTAAATATACCATTTTGATATATTATGTGACCTTTTCCCTTAGCCAAATAACAACACTCCAGAACCTGACCAAGGCCATAATTTTTCATCCAGCTTATTTTCTCTCAGGCATCCAGGAGCTTCTTTACAGACTCAAAACTACTAAACACAAGTTTTTCTAATATCGTGTAGCGGCAGCTGCTTAAAAGCAGGAAAGAGCACAAAGTAATGGTGGTGTGTGAAGTATTGGGGATATATGGTAATATAAATACAGGGAAATAAGTCAATGAAAAGAGAGCAGAAGTAGGCCAGCCATATGACTGGCTGGGGAAGGGTTATATTGAAGCACCTCAGCCTCAGGAGAAGACAGTAGGGGTGACATGCAAGAGAGAATTCTCCCAACCTCCTTGATGTTAACAAGGGTGTTTCCTTCCTCTCATTTGCCTGTTCTTTATGACTGGAATACTCTTTGCCTGTTACCCTGTTTCTGTGTTCAGATATTAAAAGCCAAGACAGCTTATTTCTCCCAGAGACATGTGTCAGTGTTGTGGCCTGCATGGTGTGTAACTAGTAAGATAAAAATTTTTTAAAAAATCAACAATTCTCCTTCCACCTGCTCCCCCCCAAAAAAACCAATCCCAAACCCAAGCAGGCACACTTACCTCTCTGAAAATAAACTTCTGGTTTTCAGGAACACTGTGGGCATTTTCTTGACACAAGTACATTGTCAAATAGTCAGTCCCTGAATCGACTGCTGCGCAGACTTCTGGTTGCCGTGTGTTGTAACGTATTTCATTATGGGATGTGTACTCAAAAAACTACAAACCCAAGAGAAGAAACAAAGGACAGCAGTCATTTCACATGTACATAGAGAGCATTTATAAAGAAACATATGCTAAGAGACTAAAATTAGGTTCACAAATAAATAATTGCTGCTGTGAAGGGAAATTCTGCCAGAAATATTCAAGGGTCCTTAAGTTCTGCTGCTTACTATTTTACAGAAAATCAATCTCATCACAGCACTGCTTTACTCTGGTAGCACTTAAAATGCATGAAATGCTGAATAAGTGTCCTGGAAAACAGGCATTCCAGCATTAAAGAATTTCCAAAATTCAGCTATAATATTTGACTTTGACATTCTAGGCCTCCCTTAAAAATAGGATGGAAAATGGTTTCTGGCCTGAAATTATGCCCTCTTAATTCAGTCATCACAAAATAATATTACTTTTAACTAAGGAGTTGCTCACTGCATAGTTCAAATGGAGTTTGGTCCAGGTTCATTTCCAGATATAATGGTCATTTCCAGTACTAAGGATGCATGGTGATGAACATTTTGTTCTATAAAGTTTTATGGTATTATTTGAAGCAAATCAGTTACAGCTGCTTTTAAACATGAAAAGAAAAAAAAAACCCCACAAAAAACAAAAAACACCTCCTTAAAGACAATTTACTATCTTTGCTTGTTGCACAATATTCTGCAGAAGTGTTATGAACACGCTCTGAAACTCCTGGCTTCTGTAAGCAGTTATGGGTGAAGACTTCCTCAAAGTTTCATACTTACCATGGGCATTTGCCAACTTTTGGACTTCATTAAAGACAAGCAGAGTTTGAGAGTTGTTTGTATTTAGCAAGCTTATAAATAATTTAGATGACTATAGTGCATGGATGTGTGTTTAGATCTGATTTAGATTATACTCAATAAAGTAGAGGAGAGTTTTATAAACATCAGAAAATTGCTTATTACCCATAGTACAGCTGCATTAGCAGAGACCAATAAAAGGATGAGGGAGAGAAGGAATCCTCTTTTGTTTTGCTTCCCCCCTGGAGACTGTAAGGCTTTTTGAAGGGGGTTGTACCAATTCAGAAATGTATATACTTGAACTTACCACAAAAACATCCTTAACAACCACCAAGGCCAATAACCTTGAATGAGGAGTTGAAAATGGAGTTTCAGTATAAACAGGACTGTGCGATTACAAAATCTGCAGCCATCCGTTTCCAAGTGTAAGAGCTCTGATTTAGACTACACTGATAGAAACTGTTGCATGAAATCTGCACCTCCTATTATCACAATCAGGAATTTCTCTGTCAAGGTGGCCGTCACAGCCATACACTGACTGATGCTGCCCACTGCATCACCCTGTGGAGCCCCATGGCTCTTCTTTTCCAGCAAGGATGCAAGTGACCGACCCCCCCACCTGTTTGCCACCATTCATTTGTGGTAAGCCACAAAGGGAAATGAGTGTTTTGAGGAAGCAACATCAGGTTTGAAGTCTCCCTGCTGACATAAGACCCCAGAGACGACAATTTTCTCTTGAAACCTATTGCTAAGATCTGTTCCTACATTGTAGATTGCACTACCTTTACATTTGCCTTATGCAAAAAAATAAAAATAAAAATGTCATCAACAACAAAAGTAAATTGTGTGAATATTGGTGCTTTTATTATTACTATTTACCCTAATAGGCAGCAGCTATTCCCTGGCCTTCAGGCTTTATTCCCAGGTCCAGTATATGATTGACACATGAAAAACCCACTACTTTGACACCACAGTGAGCTACAGAGACATGCATTTTAATCCTATGGCTTGTGAATAAAGAAAAAGCCTCAGTTCTGCTCAGTTGTGTGTGGATGGCCACTTTTTACAGCTGCCAGTTTCACAAAGCCATATTTAGAGCCTTGCTCGTTAGGGGATTTATTAGATATAATAACTCTTTAGCAATTTGTATTATAAATGAAAGTCTGCAAGCTGCTGACTGTACCAGATGCATCAAGAATAAATGGAGTAGCTACTAGATCAGAGCATTTCTTACTACTGATATCTTTCCTGAATGGTCTCTCAAGGACTTGCACCAGATTCCGAAGAAGAGTAAGCAAAATGGTTAATTTCTGGATAACTTTAAGGAATGGGGTTTTAGTACTAGCAACCAAGCACTCTTGCCTTGTTGCCCAGTGAACATAATACAGTTCATTACCCTACACTGCTTCAAACTGAATAAATACTTCAGGCTTTGGGCTTTTCCAAGCTCTGGTAATACAGGAAATAAACATTTTCCTCCTCAAAAGGTAAAGTGTTTTTTAGTTGGGTTTGGTTTGGTTTTTTTGTTGGTGTTGTTTTTTTTTTTTTGTTTTTGTTTTTTTTTTTTTTTTTTTTTTTTTTTTTTTGTTTTTTTTTTGGTTGGGGTTTTTTTGTTTTTTTTGCTTTCTGTCAGCAGAAATAAAGCATTTTCAAATTAATCCATGGCCAAATAACTAGTAGCCTTACTGCATTTCTTTCCTTCTGAGAATCAGTAGATTCCCTTAAGTGCTATTGGGAAACTTGATGAGGCCTTTTTCCCAGTGTCTCTGGCTTCTGGACAATCTACAGGATATGCCTTGGCTGCATCAGTGTCTCTCTGGTACTGGGGCTAGCAGCAGATTTTGGCCACCTCACTGATCCCTGAAACACACTCTCATCCTTCCCTGTGCCTGGCTACTGTTGTTTTGCACGCAGGAAAAAGTTTGCACTTGATGGGTAGAACCAGCAAAGAGGTTACCAGGTCTGATACTCTTTTTTTTGCTGAAAACCCAAGGGCTTTGCTTCCCTCTCGCTATTTATGTCAAATGTTATCAGCTCCAAATGGAGATTCTGGGAAGAACACTGTCAGTCAGTGTTTTCCCATCCTCTTATCAGGTTGATTTCTTGCCATCACATATTGGTGTCCTCTGTACTGCTTCCCAGTCATAGCCAGAAAGGGAAAGGGCTTTACTGGTGCTTAATTTCAAAGCCTTCCATTCTCATCTGTGGGGCAGACACTCCCCATAAAATATAAGCAGCCTGAGGTACAAGCAAGCAGTAGCCAGTGATTTGCATATTTCCTACCTCTCTTCCATGTACACTCATCTCTTAACACTGCAGTGTTATCCTCCCCTTCTTGTGACAGTGAACATGCTAATTTTAAAAACCCTCCAGTTAGTTTTCTTATGCTCACACAAAAGGAGTAAAGAAAACCCTCTCGATTAGACCATGGACTCAAGGAAAAACAGCAACAAATTACCAGGAACTTTAGTTTTCTGAGAGTGGTTTTATTCACTGAGGTGTAAAATAGGAGCAGGTGCTGGACCTTATAAATAACCAAGAACACAGAGTTCTCTCAACACGGTGCACACAGATATTCAGAGGTCACTAAGTGGAGATTTGTTTCCATTGAAGAGTTTTGCAGTTGTCTCTACATAAACAACCACCTGCCTGTGGTGAGGGATGGGGAACTAGAGCAAAGCTTGGAATGAGGGTTTGGTGCTAAAGCTATAATCAATGAGTGGAGTGATGAGAACAAACTCGAGGAGAAAAGGGCAGGAAGAATTTGGGATTAGGATAGCAGATTCCCTTCCAAGGGGCCAAAGAGAGGTTAAGGGCTGCCTGTTGTCAGTAAACATCTCTGAAACTCTGTGGCTGTTGATACTACAGGATGACCAAACCTTGCCACAATCATTTCATCAGCAGACAGCAGTGGATGTAAATGTGGAAGATTTGACTGTTTTGATCCTGACAGTCACCTGCCAAGGAATTCACACCACAAGGAACAGCCTGCTACCTTTTCAGAATGACTGTCAAGAAGGTGGTGGGATGGGAAAGAAATGGAGAGAAATGTCCTGCTGGTAGGTTTCACAGCTATTTGTGAGCCAGAAAAAGGAGCTGCAAGTCCAGCAACCCCAATTTCATTTCCCACCTCACTTGTGTTTCTACATCTTGTCTTATTTTAGCCTTCCTCTGTTCTCTCACCCACAACTCTTCGTGCTGTCCACTTCATCTCTTGGAACTACCCATCACCCCTACTCACGCCCCCCCTTTGCCAGCTGGTATCTTGGCTCCCACATTCAGTAACCCTGCCCCTTTCCACTAAAATGTTCTCCAATGACTCTGCTTGGTTCACTCCCTGTCCTAGTCTTTCCTCTGGCACATGCCCTGCTCACCCATCACCTGTTGCTCAACCTCTGTCCCAAACTACTCCTGCTGTTTGTCACCTTGGCCCTTTCTGCCTGGCTCTGGCCAGCCCTCCCGTGCCTTTTGCCCATTTCACTAATCTTGTTTTACCCATTTCCCGTGTTTGGCCTTCCCTCCTCAGGCTCTGCAGTTCTCTTGAGTCATCTCATATTTTCCTTTATTGCCTTATATTGCAGTCAGGTGGCTTCTCCATTTCTCCTTCCTGCTCCTGCTTGGATGCCAGCAGAGGGAGTGGTTTGCACAGTTCCCAGAGTGTTGCTGCTTCCAGCCTGGCACCTGCTGCCACAGGTATGCACTGCACCATCAACAGAGATGGAAGAGCATTCATACCCAGTGATGTGGTATCCTGCAGTAAATTCAGTTAACCTCTTAGTGCTAGCTAAAGAAAAGCATAACTAAAAATGTCATCTCATGACAATTCATCTCTCAATTGTGCTTCTTTTTTGCTTCCACCTTTTATCCTATGTCTTTATTTTTTCTTGGGGAAAGGGATAAAATTTAAGCTAATTCCTTTTGCTCAGAGAAATGCAAAAAATTGCAACCCCTCTCCTCTCTGTAATCTGCAATACAAGGAAAAATAAATCTATAAATACCTTTGGCATGTTAGCATGCAATCCTATACATGAAATGCTTCTTAATCTACAAAAGCAATCAATGTCACTTATAAGAAAGTGATTTGACTGGGTTATCTGATTGTTAACTTCTCTTCTATATAGATCTATAGAATTGTTCTTAACTTGGGCATGAATCTGAACAGAGGGAGTAAAAGTTGTGAGGTGGGGCTTAGCATAACTGGCATGCATCTGTAAGTATTGAGATCCTTTGGCTTTTATGGTACAAGATTCTACCCCTCCCTTCTCCTGCATCTTGGCCTTAAGGACAGAAATATTACAAAACTTAAGACATAAACTAGACATGAGATACTAAATAATCGTTATAATACTTTAGGCAATAAACATGCTATCAGCAACAAATCTATTTCCTTTTAAGATCTGAGGTATATTGCTTTTTCTTTCCCCTTTCTCATGTAAAATGCAATTCATATTAGAAGCTTTCTCCTCAATACAGACTTGTTTTACACTTCTCAAGCTTTTATGTTTTGTTTTTTTTTTTTTAAAGCAGATTTCAGAATGATAGCAGATACACTGCTTAACTGGCATGTGTCTGGCTTCTTTCCAAGCTTTGTTTTCCCTTTTTCTCCTTTTCCAAACAATCCTAACTGAATGTTTGGATTAATTTCATTAAAAAAGTACCTAAACAGTCATGCCACCCAAGCTGTCACAGGGTCATGTACAAGAGGTCTCACAAGACCTTTGGTACTCAGCACTGATGCGACCATATCTCAAATACTGTGTTTACTCTAATCTGGGTTAGAAGCCAAAAATCAAGATAGGCAGGCAAGTACATGCCCCACATCAAACACCAAACTTCAAATCTGGAAGGTGGTCACTCAGAACTATGCAAAACAGCCATTCCAGCTTGGCACACAGTGCCCCCCAACACTTTTACCATGGCATTATGCAGAGAGGCTTATAGGCATCAAAACTAACCACTGCTGCACACAGTTTCAGTCAATGTGGAGAAAGCAAACAGCATTTTCAGCTTCAGAAGTTAAAAACAAGACAGCAAGAATGAAAGTGTAAAGAGAACCTCTGCTCTCCTGGACTGTAGAGCCCAAGCCCAGGAGGACATTTCTGTAGAAGGACAGAAGAAGATGTGATCCAAAACCTCCTGAGTAGTTAGACAAGCACCACGAGGAAGAAACATGATGACAGACACAGGTGGAACTAGGTGAGGTTTCCAATGTTATTAAGGGCTTTAGAGGCATGGACAGACAAAAGCTCAAAGGGGTTTTGGAGATGAGTGAACACTGGCCTATGAGCACTACAGCTGCACTGATATGCTATTAACCCCCTGCTAATGAGCTCTGTGGAGAGGCATAATAAAGGTATGCATGAGTTCCCTGGGCTGGGTAGACACATCCTCAGAATTAAGAAAATCTGACCTGAAGATACATCAAAATAAAAAGCATTTAGTGCAGGAATCAAAACTCAAACTAAGATCACCTTACTGTGCTAACACATTCTCTCAGCCCTGTTGGAATAACTTTACCATCCTTACATTACAACCATAAGTGTTAGTGAAGATGAAAATAAAACATTATTCTTACCTGATTTTGTCCCATGCCATGGCATGGGTAGAGTATGACCCTCTGTCCAGTTACTTGATGTTCATTTGTAGGGTTATAATCAAAGCAGAAGTTTTCCATTCCTTTATTCTTCAGCTAATCAAAACAAAATAAGATTTTTAAATACTTCTCTAAAATAAGGAAGATGTTCTGTAGTCACTCTACACCTTTCCTGCTGGGCTCTGAGATCCATCCCAAAGCTGGTGCAAATCAACTGGAATAGATCAAAGGGATGCAATGGTACCATCTCTCAGACTAATGTGAAATAAAACTGCACTCTCTTGACTGTGAGCATTGAAGCAGCCAGACACGATGGCTTCCCCTAGGAATGACACTGTGTTCCAACATATTTGCAAAGGAAGTGGGTAGAAACTCTGAAAAACTGTGTTGAAACCCAACCAGCCAGCAACTCATGCAGAACAAAAGAGTCTGCCATGCCTTTTTCCCTCAGGATCTACTTGTTCAATTTTCTTATGAAAAGATGACTACATACTTTTCCCAGTTTGTCAAATGGGAAATGTTAGGAGGATTTGTTCTCGAAAGGACTCCAGTACCCTCTTGAGGCAGAACAAGAAGATAGACTTCAGTATCAGAAATCTTGAAAATGGGTAAAATACATTTTTGGAAAGAGACACTAGGTGTGATATTAAATGCTCTTTACTCATGTTGCTGATCTCTGACAGAAGAGGTGCATAACTTTCAGGTTAAATTTTAATATTTTAAGTTAGCTAATTTTAAAAACAACAGGCTACTTAACAAGGAATTGCATTTAAGTATTCAGGAGGCAAAAGTAACTGAAAATAAGTTAAACCATCACATAACAACCACTGATTCCTGGTGTTAGCCACATAACCAAATTTGAAATTACACAGAGCAGAAATAGGTTCTGTAAACAAGAAGCTGAATGCCCCTGTTACTGAGTGTAATTATATCACAGACAAAAAGAATAAGCAGAGTAAATCTCAGAAGAGTTCAGCAAGGTGTAATTTCACTGCTCTTCCCTGGTCATGATAATCGTATCCAGAGTTCTTAACGTGGAAAATGAGCGGGCACACAGGGATTGCAGGCGGCTAAAACCAAACAAACAAGACAAACCCTGCAGGGCCTAAACCCACCACAGAGCAAACCACACCAGTTGGAAAATTAAATACTTGTGCTCTACATATGCCTGCTTTGCCAACTTCTACTTTTAGTGCTACCCAACATCTTCTTTCCACTGCTCTGTGCTCGCTCCCACAGACCACTGCAGCCTTCCTTGAACAGTCGAAAGAAAACATTTTATTTACCTTCCTAATGGGAGGCAAGAATTACACTTAGAAAAACAGGAAAGAGAAGCGTCTTACACAAACTATTTTTAACACTGCCATGGAACCACATAAACCAAACAATAAGCTTCTCATGTTTCTACATTCTACATCAGGAAATATCAACTTAAAAGTCACAACCACTTAAAATGGTAACTTTATCTCTAAAATTGTTGTTGTCAGCAGCTGTCTTCAGGACCAGAGGATCTCCCATTAGTATGTTTAATAACATATAACTCTTCCTGACTGTCTACTGGCTCCAAGGGCAGCAAAGTCCCTATCCATGGTGCCCTTTCAGGCAACCCAATGACTTCACAAGTGCTCTTTGCCATCAGCTCCTGGCACATGCTCAAGTGTGAGCTCCCTTTTGGGAAATTTTAGCTCATCTGTTGAAAACTGCCCTGTACCACCAGAAGTACAGTAACTCTCCTATGTGTGTTACTCAATGCCCAAATACACACAACAAAAGACATGTAAAAGCTTACTAAACTTAGGCTTCATTTCAGATGGTTTGAAAATGAGGCTGTGTTCCAGGATGTTACCACGTATATTCTCTCCTTTTTCTCTTTCATGCATAAATGCTTGTGATGCATGCCAACATTTTCCTACATGTACATGGTCCACATGGTTCACCTGGTTCTTTTATTTTGCCAGACACAGGTCGATATGCCCACACCTCATCAGGAAGCCCAATAGGTATTCAAGACCTAATTAGTGGGAATAGTATATTCTAAGCTTTTAAATTACCTGATATGAAATGACACAGAAAAATTTGAAAATCTGACCGCAGCACCATTTATTAAAAAAAAAAAAAAGAAAACCACAAAACCCCCACAAACTTGCCCTCTGTTCCAAGCCAGAAAAAGTATGAGGGAATTTGTGATTTTTTTTTCTCTTGTTAAATGAGAATATACAGTTTATGTTTCTTTTATGTGCAAGAGTTCTATCAAAACAGTGATCACCCACTCATTTCTGAAGCTATATTTATTCCCACATTCACCATAAACAAGTCATGCAATAAGAACAAAATTTTCTCTGTGACTTACCTTAGTTCTTTTGCAGAATGCTGCATTAGAGAAACAGAAGCAAGAAAAAGTGTTGATCACCTTGCCATTGAAACACATTGTTCAGATCTAAAACAATGTACCCATGCAGGACTATTGGCTGTGGTTTTTTTACAGCATTTGCCTCCTATTGAAACATTGCTGGTGTTGCTCTACAGGCCATTTAGTCACCACTCTTTGGAGGCTGAGATAAGTAATAAACACCAGCTACTGAGATATTCACCCTAGACCTAACCCCTTACTGCTAGGAGATATTTAAATCTATTGTTTCCTAATATCTGGACATTTGCATGTAACTACACAATACAGATGGCATTCTACGAATAATTCTTAGTTTGGGCTCACATTTTTTTAAGATAAAGTCCATCGTAAACAAACCATCAACAACAGATTTTTGACATTAAAACTTCATTACATTAGTTGATAAGTATGGCCAATGGAGCACTGCCAACCTTGCTCTACATCCACAAAATAGATCAGAATTCTCTTTATTCTGCCAGTGGCATTGGTGCTGATCCATTAGTGATATGGACAGATGATACTGTGGGAGCAAGATATGAATTTGCAGCAAGCCAAACAGCTTCACTAGTTCTGATCAAACATCAGCTTTTACCTCAAAGGTAATCCAAGCAGTGACAGGGAATGATTCTACTGAGTGAATGCTATTTTCATATCACCTGTTAACTTCTTAAGGGCAATGCTGGAAAGGGCATACAACACTGACAACTAAAATCCTCTGAAGAAGGTGACACTCTGTTGGATTCATTGGCTCACCCCAGCAAGTCCAGATCTCCCTGGGAAGCTCAAAAACATATAAGCATGTGGTTCAAGCAATGGTGTGTTCACTACCAAACACGTGAATTTCCCCACTTTCCTTTGAAAAAGCCTCTCCCTAGCTTTCAGAGGCTGTACAGCCCATCAAGGGGTGCGTATTTTCCTGTGATGCGCATAAGGTCTCCAGGTCTAGTTAGTCCTAATCTTGGCTACCAATTCAACCTCAAGTGGCATCTCTACAAATGGGATTATAATGCAGTTTTAGAGGTATACCCTAGAGAAGGGTCCCTGATACCTCTGAGAACTTGGAACACCAGTCACGCAATAATATCTTTGATTTCGTAATTTAAACCACATAGCTCTTTTCTTCTGCAAGCCTGTCCATAAATGTCATGTATTCTTCATACAATTTAAATTAATGGTCTCTTTCATGTTGCAGCAAAAAAAAAAAAAAATTCTTCATAGTTTTAAAGGCGTAGTTTAAAATCTTCCTTCCATTTTTTTAATATTAAATCTAGTCTGAATTAAAAGAAAATTATGACTGAGTACTTGGAAATGAAGATGAGATGGTCTTGGAGGAAAATGGGGAAGGAAGCTGTTGAAAGAAAAATTCAAGTTTTTGATTTCCCAGCTGATTCAGTCAGTGACAGATGCCTTTACAGATAGAAGGCAGAAAGAGAGACCAGACAGAAAGTCACAACACAAGACATCTATCAGCTTAGTTGCTTTACATTCAGCTGAAAGAAATATCAGCTAGAAGCTGAGAAGAAAAACTTATCATGTCAGAACATAGTATGGTCTCACTGCCAAGTGATGAAGCTTACAGAAAATTAGAGTAAAATCCTGATTTTTGTGTCACCACTGTTCTTTACATGCAATCTTGATGCCAAATTTGATGCCAAATTTAAAGCCGAATTCACTGACTGACCATAATCTTTATCTTTGGATATGCACCTCAATGCCAGCCATAGTTAATACATACCTTAGAAGGAACAAGAGCCCTGACTATTCCCTTGTTTTTCAGCTGTGCCTCTCCACAGTCACCAATAACATGAAAAGATCACAGAGCTGCCCAGCTGCACAATGCAGGATTGTTACCACACTAGTACTGAACACACCAGATGCCTCAAAGTGCTTCCTACAGACCACACCATCCCTTCCCAGGGGAGTTAGGATTTGTAAGCTCTCCCCTGTCCAGGTGGGCAATCTGTGCAGAACTGAGGCTCAAGTCTTGTTGCAATTTCACACCTACCTGCTGGTAGGTACTCTGCCAGTAAGTGCACGCTCAAGGAGGCCAAATCAGATGCTATGCCAGGAAAAGACATCAGTGTGCTACACATGACCCTAAAAGGTATTACCAGCCTTTGCAGAAGTGCTGACATCTAATTATTTTAACCCACTGAGTTTCTACCAGCTTCACTTCCTCCTGCCCCCCCAAAGAAATTCAAGGTCAGAAGGTTCATGTCCCACAAAGTTCCAAAGCTGCATGAAGCCCAAGGAGAAGCAAGAAGACATTTATCTCATTTATAGGTCTCAGGCAGTTTGCAGGAATGCAATCATATCTCAGGTAAAAAGGTTCATAATTCAGTATGTTTAAGTAAAGTTTTAGGCAACTAACTTTTTAGACAACCAAGCATAGTGTGGATATTTTTATCTATGTATCATGAAAAAAAATGTAGCACAAGAGGCTGTTTGTCAGTGCACAGCACTGAATGCTGCTCAATAATTCTTGACTCTGTTTGAATAACACATGGCTGACTTATGGGTAATCTTAGAAATATTTTCAACTTCAGTTCAAAAATAAAAAGATTTTTAAGGGAGGTAAAAATCCCCATATTCCCTTGTATTCTCTTTGAACAATTAAATAACCTCACACCAAGTTGAGCTGTTATCAAAGCTGACACTTTTAAGCACAGTATTTTTGTGAACCAGGAAAGCACCACACAGCTAAGGCGGGAGGACAGAACACCATCAGTGATTCATTGAAGCTAGCAGATGGGACTCGATACCCACAAATCAGCTGAATCAGTAGGTGTCGTTTCTGCACTCTCCATTTCTCAAGAGTACAACCATATTTCCATCACATTTTAAATTCTTCCTCCCCCTAAAAAAATTGGTGTAGTCTCATTACGCTCACAACTAGATGACAGCATTTATGAATTGTTTTTAGAGAAATATGTAGAGCACACCTAAATTACACTCTAGATACCTCAAGCAGCTCTGAACAAGAGTTATTATTACTAGGTACTGTCAACCCCTTGCCTGAGGATGACAATTAAATCATAAAAGAAACTGCACAAATCCCTTCTCTTCCCCAGGAGGCTGAGGCACTATCGCTGGCACCAGTCTAACCCTTTCTTTTGGAGGGAGAAGGATGGAGATGGAGAGAAGGATAAAATTCCTGAAATGCTCCTGGAAGGTAAGTCTTATAATACCTTACTGCTTCAACTGTCTCAGACCTTGTCAGTAGCAGTCCAGCACAGAACTGAACCAATGTTGTACCATGATTTGTTCAAGATATTGGATAATGGTGGGTAATATCTTTCATGCCAGTGATCACACAGAGATACCTCTCCTGCAAGCTCCAAGATAAATGGAGGAGCATGGCAATTCTTCCACAAGCTCCTAAGGGCTTTTTCTTTTTGGGAACTCCCACAGCTCTCCAGGGGAAATACAGCTCCCCAGGGGAAACCACAGCATTTCCACATTAGGATCTTTTTAATTCAACAAGTTACAAAGCTATTAGGGCAGACTCTGGGGAGACTTGGTTCCTGAATGTTTTGTATGCCCACAGAGATCAGATTTTTTTTCCCTTTCCTGAAGGAGATTCAGCAGAGGCTGAATAACTGAAGGGCAGATGGCAGCCAGACAAGGGCTGGATGGGATGCAGCAGTGTGGGAATGCAGCTTAGCTGGATCTGCAGAGTGATCAAGTTACCAGCAAAAGTACTTTTAAGTCAATGTAGCATTTGGTAATCAGGAAGGTATTTGATACATCTTTGCCTAGTGGAAAGGTGCAGTTTTGTGCTCCTAACATGCAGCAGGTATTTGGTGATTTTTCAGGTATTTGCTGCATCATCTCTGCCTTCATCCCTTCCAGATGAGATTACAGGAATGTGATACACACAGAGCTATAGTTTATATTTATTTGTAAGCTGCAAAAAGCATAAAGAGCTGTCAACTCTTAAAAGAGAAGAGGATTCTGATATTGAACCCATTGCCTGTGTCCTTGCTGGTCTAAAGTGACCTCCAGATTAAAAATTAACATGTTGGTTTAATATACAGAATCCCTTACGATCTGGAAGCACTTAGCACCAGCTCTCCTTCCCATCACCAGAGCATCATAGTTTTCATCAGATAAAATGTACGAACATATGTTTCAAAGCACACTCTTTCTTTTCAATTCAACAAGTAAAATAAAACACTTTACTGTTCTCTTTTTTGTTATGCAACATTAAAAACCTCATCCTTTGCTACCTTTAACAGTCCGAAGGTGTCACTTAGAAGGAGTAACTCATGACAACATTACCTGTTGTCCTACTCTGTCACAGAACTCCTTCATAAACAGCATTCCCTTAACTAAAGATTCTGATAGAAACCACGTTTTAAAGCCTACCAATTTTAACTGAATGCTACCAAAATCCCAAGCTGATTTAGACACAAAAACACCTTCACACTGACTTAGTAGGAGAGCTCAGAGAACTGCAAGTAGGCCCCCTTCTCAGCAGCCACGTACCATTCCAAAGAAGCCTGGTCTGTCCTCGGGTACGTGAAGTTCTGGATACACGTTCTCCAAAAACCATTTAAAGTCCTTACATTTCAGCTTCTCTCGTAGAAGTCTCCTTTCTGTCACATCTCCATATGGTTCCTGGAGGAAAAAAAAAAAAAAAAAAAAGAAGAAAAGAAAAAAGAAAAAAATATATTAAAAAAATCCAGAACAGATGCTCTCTTTTAAATTAACTGTATACATTATTAGGAACCGTATGCTACAGTGATGAGTAGGACTTCTAGCCAGGAAAAATCACCATGTTTGGGTGCTGGATTTGATTTCATTATCCTTACATTTGTTAAATGTTGACAAAAAAGAATTGGAACTGTGCAAGTAAAACTTTAAAATATTCTAGAAGACAGTTTGTCTGAGAAAACTCCCTGAATCTGCAAGTGAGGAAGCCCTTGAATACAGATTGCTGGAGACTGAGAAGGCGTATTGGAAAATAAAACTTCCTTTAGATAGATAATTGAAAATCTCCAAAGCAGTGAATGAATCTTGAGGATTTTAAATTGTACCACTATCCATTTGCAAATTACCTGTACAGTTTTACACTTAAGTGATGAAATCTGTAAAATCTGCTAATGCATCCTTTGAACTTCATAATTTTGGGGGGTGGGGAGTATGAAATCTTAAACCTCCAGAGGAAAGCTTTCATTGCAGACTTTTCTCTATCTGTGGATTGGAGCAGAGTTCACATCTTTTTATGTCTGTCTTCAAAAATCTATCTTTATATTGACTAGGGACTTCAGATAGTCAGGCATGAGATAGCGTTTGCAACCCCCAGATTTTTACAGGTCACTTGACACACTCTTTCATCAAACCACAAAAGTATTTGCATTTCTCAAAGCTGTGGAAATACCACCGAAAACACAAAGCAGATGTAAAGCAGAGGCAGAGATGCCTGTTTGAATAAACAAACAGCATGGCATATTAGCTCTGAGGTCTGAACATTAATCTTGAAGTGAAACTTTATGAAACCAATTTTTGCAGCCATAGCATCAATCATTTTCCTGTTATGCTACAGAACTGAATATTTGGGTTTGATGAAGTAAAAAGGTCTGAACTCAACTCCTGCAACAAGTGGTGCACAGAGTATTATGGAAACCAAAGTTCATTGGCAGCAGCTTTGATATGGGGAAAAATAACCTGCATGAGTTTCAGCTTATATCCACTGTGTTACAATAAGCCAATACACGAAACTTCCAGTACTAACACACAAATATCCTTTAAAGTTAAAGCTCTGTCATTACAGACATAAGATGCCCAGCACTTAACAAGAAAAACTGTCAGTGCTTTATTGCACTTTCTGTGTTATGACAAGCTGAAATCAGCCTGGTGTTGCCTATGGGCGAAACCCATATTTCTCTCCAAGTCAGACTCCGATAATAAAACCCAAATGGCTTTTATGATGTTAAAGTAAAGCAATTATTACAAATGTGTGGACTATAATAACCTAATTATCCAATTTAATCCAAACAAACACAAGATGAAAGCTAACCAAATTCATCTTCTCCAGCGTATCTTTTAAAAGCCTAATGTTTTCAAGAGCAGGTTTTCCCTGCTGTGTCCATTGGGGTCGGCCACTCAGATGAGTGGGGAACTCCCTGTGTCCCACAGATCCCACAGGTCCCTCAGGTCTGATCCAGGGCAGCCAGAGGCGGATGCCCAGCCATCCAGCCCAGGCACAAAACCAGAAAGGCAGGGTTTAGAAAACTTCTCATGCAAAGAGATCATGCTGGGGAGATCAGGCAGCAAACAAGCAACAGCAGACAATGATTTCTCTGAGGCCTGAATTTCAGACCTTGTGACAGAGGTTCATTTAATTCATTTCTAGACACTGTGAGGACATTTCAATGTTACTGTTTTCCAGCCTTCAGGCCCCCCCTCACAATAAATATGTCCAAGTTATGAATTTGCACACAGCTTTACTGTTTTGACATACTTAATTTTCACATTTATAATCTCCTGATAAATTCTGCAATCAATGATCTTGTATTTTCATTTCAAGGAAAATAAAAACATTAACTTAAAAAAACCTACAAAACCAACAGAACTGATACATGAAACATTTTATTAGGAACATTTTCATCTGAGTTCCCAGGACTGATTTTCATTAATTTAATCTTTTCAATATTGATTTTGGTTTCCGTTTGTTTGTTGGTTGTTTTTTGTTGTGTTTTTTTTTTTTTTTTAACTAAACATGGTGCAGCAGTAAATCAAACAGAAAAATCTCTTTTGTTTTACATCAGTCCAAAGTTTTACAATTAACACAAGACAAGTGATTTTGCTAAATATTATTACCATGCTGTTTACCTGAAGGTCTACTGCCCACTGAAACTTGTTGGTTTGCATTCATTAATTGTGTAATTCTTATTGAGAGTCCTGTATCAGGAGTCCTGTTTCATTTCACAGAAGTGCACATTTTAGGCTAGACAACTCCTCCTTGCTTTGATGACCCCACTTCACATTATTCTTTCATTTATTCACTTAATACTGACACAGATTGGGCCACCTTGTACTCTTACAGAATTTTTAATTTTTTCCAAGGAATTAAAAATTATACACTTATTCTGTGCCTGGGAGAAAGTTTCAGAAGGGACAAGAAACTAACATAAAAAGCAGTTCGTGTTAAATATTAGCTTAGTCAATAGTTAGCAGGCTGAAAACAAATTCTACTGGAATTCCAGGAACAATGGAGCTGAACTCACCAGGCGAGCGTGTGGGTTTCGGTGGTAATAAAGTTGTTTGTATTCATCCATCCACACTTCAGCTGCACGCACACTGTTTGCCAAAGCCTTGGACCGTGAGTATGGAGCTTGTTTGGGGAAAACGTGACCTACATGGGAGCAAGGATGGATCTCAAGGCTTCCTCCACACTGCCATATCTGAGCAAAGAATTGACATCGTGTGTATCATTAATTTGAGTCTTTTGCAAGCTTAAGGATATAGTAGTAATAAGCCTATGTAAGAATAACACCATCTCAAGAATACCACACCATACTACAAGTAACACATACAATAATTTTGTGTCTTGTTTGATGACTAAACCGGATAAAATTACATCCTTGTTGCTCTTAGTAATTTGCTCTGAGTTCACAAGGAGATAACCACATCTCTGGTTTTATCTGGAGAGCAATATTCCTTTCTTAGTTTTATTTTCTCATGATAAGATGTGGTCTACAATATAAGTTATGCAGGCATTGGTAGAAAAAAAAAAAAAAAAAAAAAAAGAAGCATGTTTCTTTTCCAAAGTAACCATGTAAATAGCTATCTCAGAAAGAAACCAATAGCTGGTAACTAATTCTTACCAGAAATCTACAGATCAATATATCATCTATATATTATGCTGGAAAGCTGACTTGACAAAACAGGTAAGCTTGTTATACCATCAAAGAACAGTCAGTTGCATTCCCATTTGTACATCCACAAATCTAGAAGGGAAGCATAAGTGCCTGGTGATAAAATCCCACTAACCTTTTCATTGGAAAGCTGGGAAAGGTACCCCACACCCAACACAGGACAAAAAAAAGCAAAGTACTTCTATAACTTACAGTGGTCCAACCAACAACAATGTAACAACCACCATTATCTAAACCAATATTCCTGCTTGATGCCAAGGAAGTACTTGCACCTGAATGTGGAATTGGCAGAACCCTGCAAAGCATCACTCTGCCCTTGTGCTCCTGCTCCTGTCTCTCTGGCTCCCCAGGTTGGGAAATGTACAGCCCATGAGATAAAGTCCATCAAGTGGATCCATTAGCCTCAGCACTCTGTATACACATTTTTGTAATTACGTTCTTCTCCTCTGCAAACCAAAGACTTTTGGCAGTTCACCTACACAGCCACTTTCCCATCACCCATTCTGATCTCAAGTTTGATTACGTGAAAGGAAAGCACAGCTAGGTATTTCCTATTCAATATTGTGTGTGACCACAGCAAGGCAGACATCCTCTTTCTGAAGGGTGTCTGAAACAAGGTTTCTGAAATTTAGTCAGATGTGAGGAAGGTGGGATAGGTTGCTGTACTTCAACTAACTTGTGGCTGTCACCAATGACTCTGATAGACTTTCCATAAAAGATTTAGAATTCTCCTCATGTATTCAACCGTGCATAAGTGGCAGCTCATCATTCCTTTGTAAATGGAAGACAAAGGAAAGTAGCTGGGACAGGCTTATGGGGTAGAGGTTTGCTCCCTGACAACCTTCTTGTGTAAGACATACATTTTTAATTACATGTTATTAAAATGAACACAGCAGGAGTGAAAGATATGAGATAGCAAATAAAAGCTCTGCTGCTAACAGTGTCAAAAGATCAGTGGTGGGACTTTTCCCAACTCTCTCTCTGGGAGTTTTAGGGATCTAAAAAGATAAAGGCTTTCAGCTCACACAAGATAGGACTTGGTTTTAGACTGCAAACTTTTAGAGTTGTTGTTTGTTTTTTTTTTAAGTTCCTTGGAATTTCTTTTAAATTGCTCAATTTGGAAATTAATGAGTGTCATCTCCATTGATTTGATTTAGGATAACAATATCGGGCTTTATGTGTGGCACAATACTGGGTTTAATTACCAAAATGTAAGCACTCTAATACATACACTTACTTTTAAAACAGAGACAGAGAGTTTCCCTAAAGATATAGGTAATTCATTATTCAACTATAGGAGTACTGGATAATTGTTACTTCCTGGATTTAAAATTTTCATTTCTTGTTTTTCATGTGAGGTTTCTCTCCTCTTTTTTGCTGCTTTTCAGGGAAGCAGTATATTTGTCATTTGAACAAAGATGATTAAAGGAATTATACAAGACATCTATAATTCTGTACTGATGTTTTCAACATTTGCATATTTTCTTAGATAAGTTACTCTACTGCCATTTTGAAAGCTGCTATGAAACCAACTACCACTTTCACTTTATGAACTCCTTTTTTGAGATTTGTTTTAAAACACTATTTTTCGTAATTATTATTTCTATGTTCAAGATTATTTTTAAAGCTGAAATTTACAATTCAAGATTTTTCAGCAAATATTAAGAGCCATAAGTTTATTAGTTTAACAATTTCCAATGTTATATTCCACATAAGAATTTTTAATTCATCTTTATTGTTTAGATCAATTGACTTTTAAATAAGATATTAGGGACAGGTGTTAAAGGCTACTGAAATAAAAGTGTAGTTAAGAAGGAAGCACGTGCTACAGCTCCTACATGATAAAGTCTGATTCCAAAGGAATGAAACAAACTGACCATGCATCTGTTAAACTGATGACAAAAAGAGAATTCCATAACAGCTGAATTTTTAATAATTAAAGCTCTCTAAAAAATAACTGTAGGTTGCTAAGCAATGCTCATTAAATTCTAAGTATTTCATAAAAACCGTACAAAAATTATCTTGTCTTCCTATTACAGAAGAAAATCGAATATACTTCAGCTAAACAATTCCTCAAAAGGTTTATTCACTTTCATTTTAATGGAAAAAAAATATGACCTCTGTATAAAATCAGCTATAAATGAACAGCCATAAAATAAAGCAAGGAATTTAATAGAGAAACTAAAGTTGATTACTAAATGCTAAATAAGTGGCTCTGCAGAAGACTCTTCATAAAACTAGTTCAACCTTCTGTAACAGAAAAGCACATAAGGTTTCATGAATATTTTGCAAGCTCACGTACATGTAGATCTATTTCTTCACTAGGTCTGGATAACTCACAGCTCTCATTATAAAAGCACACATTTTTCCTTCACTTCAATAAGAAAACAAGGTGACATTCTTTTTTTACTTTCACTTTCATCTTGATGCATGCAGACTATCGGCATATTTCCTTTTGTTTCAGAGACAGATGGTGGCATTATGAAAACCTACAGAAAATGTTCAGAATCTCACCTTGGGATCACCATCCCAGCCAGGATCTCTGGACAATTGACCTTGTGCTGGGTCAATGAATGCTAAAGAATAAAAGCTCTACCAGCTCATTCTAACATTTTAAGACTATCTGGAAGAAATAAAAAACATAAAAAGGATGCTACATCCTAAAAAAGGGCAAAATGTGGAAAACCCTACGTTTCTGCTGCTCTCTCTCTGCCACAATTTTTTCTTGATGACTTGTAGCTAAGCCCCCAGTGTGGTGCTCATGCACAATCTGCTGGAAGCTGGGTGGGTGGAGAGGCACCCCCGACACATGGACCCACCCTGGCCACTCTCAATGCAAGACAGAGTTCCAGATCCAGACAAAAAGAAACAATACAAAAATACTGGAAAAGAGAAGGCCCTAAGTGTTCTGAGGTGTATCATCCAGGCTCATGGGCAGTAACATTTCTGAGAGGAAAGGCCTTTTTGCACATGGTAGGCTGAAGGACAGACCACAGACATATTAAGCCTTGGTCCAGAAACAAGTTTGCATTGCAGCACCACTTGCAGGACCAAGAGCAGAGAGGGGACAGAAGCTGCAACCAGATTCCCTTTGCTCTGAGTACAAGAGGGAGAAGATGAAAGAGCATGTTTTGAATACCTCACAAAGAGGAGCTTCAATGCCCATTATGCCCATGAAGTGAAATTTTACCCAGCCAAATAGCATTAAGCAATCCAAAATCAAGGTACATTGACTCAATTCTGCATTCAGCACGTAGCCTCTTAGTCATCATGCTTTTAGCAAAAGCTTTGTCCTTGTTGCACCTCTCAAAACCACAGAGAATTTCTTCAGCTCAGAATAATCAAAGTGCAAGAAAGAGGAGGCTTGAGGACAAGCCTTTTCATGTCATTGGGAGAGAGTGGTGTTTTCAGAGAGGAGAACAACAATAAATTAATTTACAGTGGGTTTGAGTAGTTCTGCTCCTAATTTTCAGGTCTGACAGATCTAGAAAACACAAGGACAACAACACTAACAATGATTTATCCCTTCCGACCCCTCGGAACACTGCGGGCAGCCAAAAGAACACAGTCAAACAACATCGTGGTGCTCTGCTCTGTTCCACAGAAATCCTCACCACACAGGCACAAGTACAAGGGCTCCAAATCAAACAGAGCAAAGCATGTTCCAAACAAATGCCCAGATGCTACTGGCAATCTGCACTAGGAAAACTGGCATGGCCAGGCATATTCATTGGCCACTGCACAGCCTGGCCTGTTAAACCATTTGTCTCCCAGGAGTCTCTTGATCCACCTGCACCTACATGCTGGCTTGCAGAGCATTTGTGTGCTCTCCTGGGGACTCTGCTGCTCCCTTTGTGCTTCTCCTGTGTGCTGGGGCCACCTCTGATGCTTCCTCTGTCCCATGAGGAAGAGGAGACCACAGTCCTGCATGCTGGAGGAGTAAGGGCACTGCTCACACATGTTGCTGCACCCCACGGAGTCCTGGCTCAGGGGAACCAGTGCCATAAAAAATGAGACTGGCAGCTAGAGCTTCATAGAGGTCAATGGCAATGGAAGGTTGGGTCTAAAGCAGCAGCAGCTGGTACTGGGGCACTCTGAGTCAAAAGGAAGGGGTCAGGCTGTCTGCCAGCCTCGGTCTCCCCAAAAGCAAGACACAAAGAGCAGAAAGCCAAGAACTGCATGCTAAGTATGCTGTATTATAGGTCTTCTTCGAGGAGTTGAAGTTCTGGATACACTGGAACTGGAGACTCCTGCTTCAGAGGGTCACAGGGCTGATGGGTAAACTGCTTTGTGCTTCAGGTGGAGGCCTGCTGAACCAGACCAAGATTACTGAGGAGGCTGTGTTTGGGCTTACGTGCCAGAAACTGTTCCCTAAGTGAAAAAGGAGGTGGTCATGAACTCAGACCAAACAGCATTTCCAGCTGAGAAATCTCCCTCCAGAGAGAAACCATATCAGCTCTCGGCCTGTGCTTGTTATCACTCCAAATAATTTTTGTTCCTTCTTTTTATACCCTCCTTTCTATGATTTCTGCACTGCAGACAGCAGGAGATCAGAACAGCAGCCAGGAAGACTCCATGCCTCTCTGGTTAACATACAGACATCCAGAGAGACAGTCTGCTGATGTCTTCTTTCTCAAGAAAGTGGTTTTGTAACATTAAAATGCTATTTAACCTTGAAATCTGTTGTCACTTGGTAAAAAGACCAAAATCCCTTCTGTACCACAAGTCAATGACTCACAGAAATGCAAACATGACCATCAAAAATAACAGATGATGGGCAGAACAGGCAAGGGTAATCCAGAATAATAAGTTGTGAACTCCCTGAAAGCCAAAAGCAGCCCTAGAGCATCCCTCTTACGTCACCACTGGATGGTTTCCATGAGCTAAGCGTGATTTGGGGCAAACCATCGGCAGCCAGTGCTCAGTGGGAATCAGCCACGGCACTGGTACCAGCTGAGCAGAGGTGAACACTACTTTGCTGATCAGTCTGGACTGTGCTGTGTCTCCTCTCTTCTCCTGCTGTAAATCCTTTTCATTACAGCTGTCTGACTCACACCCAAGCACTTGGTCACACCTCCTGTGGGGTACAACTCTACCCTTACTGGAGATCTTCCCTCCCACCTTTTATAACCTCTGTACAGACTTTTTCTCAGGTGAAACAGAATAAAGCCTTAACATTAGTACAGAGGCTGCCTTCTCCTGCCCCACTAGGAACTGCTCACTCCATCAACCACAGCAAGAACTCTGAGTCACATCAAAGCACTACAAATCTTCTTCCCAATGGCCTCCTTCAAGCTGCAGGATGTAAACCTCACCCACCAGTATCACATCCCTTTTTACATTTTATACTAGAGCTCAAAATAAAGACATGTTTTTTAAAATTGCTTTAAAATAGATATTTGGAAGAAAAGTACAGCTATCTTGAAGTGCAAGAACAAGACTTATATAAACATCTTCCAAAATACTCCCTTCTTAGCATTTGTTTACATTACAGCTACCTCATTAAGTAAAAGGGCATGAAGAAAGAAATAGGAACTTGTTGTATTCTGAGGAAAAGAAACTTTCAACTAAGCCACCTACCCTAAATGAGAATTCAAGGTTCTCTCCTCCCCAGACTTCCATTCCTGTGTCATAGGAACCAAGATAATCAAAATACTTCTTGCTCACAGAAAATAATCCACCTGCCATGGTTGGAGACCTATAAAAGAGAATAGTAGCTCTAAACTGAGTAAAAAGAAAAAATATTAAACCAATGCAACAGATTAAAAAATACAATATATTTTTATTTTCTATTTTTTCAATCTTTTCTAGATACAAAGTAATAGTCAGAAATTTATTAATTATTATGAGGCCATTTGAATTTAATTTTGTAATAAAAAACTGTACCTGAAACAAGCACCAGAATGTAAAAATATTGTGTTAAAATAATTTTTACCAATTGCAGTGTCTTTGTGTGTAAATGAAGAGCCTCTTCACATAACAGAACATTAGCTTCTTTGTGGCAGAACTGTGTTAGTTGGGTCTGAATTTCCAAGTGCTGAATCCTTATCTATTTTACTTAAGCAATAACTAAAGAAATACTTGTGCTTTAGTAATTAAAAACAACACTCTTGATCCCACTAATATCAACTGAAAAAACTCTCAGACTTTAATTATTAAGTAAATATAGCCCCTAAAGAGATTTGTTTTCTTTCTGAAAAAATCTACCCATCTGTATGTTCTTAAATTTTTTACTAAGTTTGGGGGAAAAAAAATCAGGAGTCATGACTGGGTCCTCACTGAAGATCACAAAGCCTGGAGTGACAGTGCACTTAAGGGATGCACTTCCAGTAGGGTAAAGTGGGCACATATACATAAATTTGTATTTGTTCAATATTGTTTACAGTCTTAGGTTGATTCTCTTTAAAGTGCCAAGTATATAATGCTGATTAGAACTCAGTTCAGCTGACATCATGTGAATGTTACTAAATTGCTGTTGAGGTAAATATTAACAAAAGCGAGATGCACGATCAATTACTCTTAATCTGTCAAAACTAATTTTACCAGCTATCTTTTTGAAGCAACACTGTCTCACACTGTCATGTGTTGTTTCAAAGAATGGAATGAGATGAGACAAGACAGAAAGAAAAATAACAAACTCCATAACCAGTCAAGTCCTTCTGCCTCCCTCCAGACCTCATCTTTCCAAACCAAGCTGTTGGTGACAACACTCCCTGCATGGCTGCTTTCTCCAGATACTTGTCGAGCTCACAGTCCTTCAGGCTACCATGAAACTTTATCCCTCATCATTTTCCTTTTGGCATGTCAAAAACAATTCTTCTTATCATGAAGAAAAAAAAAGCATCATATTTCAACTAAATGTTTTAAAAACGTTTACTGTATTTGGATTTGGATATAATTTTTTTAAGGAGGACATGGACTAATACATGATGAGAAAGACTCAATTACTACCTCACTTTTCCCATTTAATAAAAAGTTCATTCAGTTGAGGATAAGTTCATTAATATTTGTGAAATATTGGTATTAATATCATGATAAGCAACTTACAAAAGATTGATAAAAATAATAATTTTATATTTTTTGTAGTCTATACGATAACAGATAAAAGTATTAACAAAATGACTGTATTAAAAATGCCAAACAGGTTAATTTACTACTATAAACTGCTAAAATACAGCAACTTCCATAGTAGATAGGGCTAGGTTGAACACAGCAGATCCTCAGCTATCAGGATCTTGTCTACCATTCCCATTTTCCAGATGTCTTGTTTGTTCTATTCTCTTATCTCTCCTAAAAATACAATGTTGAGTGACAAATAACACCAATTGATGGCATCTTGTCTTAAAATAAAACAAAACTAAACCCCATTATGAAGACATCGGCCTGAGCTCTGTGAGTTAGCCCTTCACAGAAACCATGGTGGATAGAGCTGTATTGTTTCACCCCAGTAAAGAACTGGCAAAATGGTTCACCTTTGAAAATAGCACAGTGAACTACAACTATCATTACAGCACAGAAAGAAATCTTCAAAACTACTTTTACCTTCTTACTTATTTCCCTTTTTATTGTTGCCCATGACACATTTTTTTTTTTTTACAACACAGAGCTCTTTGCTTTGCACAGAGGGCACCCTCCAGTATTAGTTAATCAGTTACACTCGTTCCATGTGCTGGTAAGCATCTGTAAGAATTTGCCTAGAGGAGTCAAGAGACTCCTCTAGTTTGCAGCAAGTTTTCCATATGGAAGGTGAAACAGGAATTTCAGCTTTTAGAGCACTATTTTTTCCAGGAGCATGGTAAACAGGAGCTGTTTTGGAAAAAAACGAGGAACTAAACAAAATACATACTTTTTAGTAACACGTTCATTTCCCAAATATCTTTCAGCACCTGGCATTTTCAGGTGAAATCAAAAATACATTCACAATTTCATAGGATGCATAAAAATGAACCTGATCACATCAGTCTTGGACTTCCTCCGTTTCTGCTCTCTTTCAGGGGTACTATGCCAGGTGAAGACCAGCCGCCAATCGAATCCACCAATCTGTGGCTCGCCAGCATTTCCCAAGTACTCAAACGTATTCCAGTCAATAACATCAATAACAGGGCAGACAACAGCTGTTTCTTCTTCAGCAATCCTAGCAAGTTTTTAAAACAAAAGGGTGACTTCCATTAGAAACTTCTCTAAAAATGTAGAAACTAGAACTGACAAGAACAAAGAATGCTTACAATACCAACCATGAAGTTTTGCTCCTTTTCAATTCATGCTGCAGTGACAAGGAAATGATGATACAATAAATACAAGAATAACCCCCCATTTTCCTACTGGGGATCATCAGGAGGATGTATCAGGATGTACTCCACTGGAAAGCATCTACCATCCTGGATGGCATGCAAGGTATGCCAGATGGCTTGAGATAACACATTCAGCATCTGTCTTGGCTGCCATGGCCAGCACCACTTTATCAACAAAAAAATATGTCCATTTTCTCTTTTACAGGTAGCTGTTTTAGAGAGCAGTTTTATTGCACAGTTTTGCCATGATGAATAATAAACCAACCAGATTCTTGGCCCTTGAAGTCATGGCTGTTCATGTAACTGTGATCATCTGTAAATGTGTACTGAGTATCGTAACAGTAACTCAAAAAGAAGCCCTGAGTTTAGAAAAAATCAAACTTGCAACATGGGAATTAGACCTCCAACAATGACACATAACTGAAGGAGGCTTCCAGAAACCCTAGCAACATAGGAGATGAAAAGGAGAAACAAGATAGCACTGCAGAATGACATTCCTAACACCAAGGATGATCTAAAGATAGTCAAGATCTTTATCACACTAAGAATACATCAGAGCTGATGACATTTCTTTCAGGTCTACTTCTACAAGGAGATAAACCCCTTCCTCACATTTCTCAAGATCACAAAGGGTTTTCAGGATTCCTTTCCAAAAGGATTTGTCCTTACAGAAGGCAGTGGGATCCTTAGCCTTCTCCTCACCTTCTAGGATGGCCACCTTCAGTACTAGGAGCAACATCAAGTACACAAGCTCAAGCCAAGGTCCTTCTCCTAAATCACTGTTTAGCATCTTCCCTATTCTAGTGTTAGACACGCCCTGATAGTTCAGTGAAATGAAGTAACTTGCTTGAGTTAAAGATGCAGGTGTGCACTTTAGCCCTGCATCTTGTATTTACATATTTCAGAGGTGAAGGAAAACTGAACACATTATATTGCCAAACAAGTAAGAGATGCAGTGCATCTCTCATTCAAAGGGAGCTCATTCCTTATGGGATTGTTAGGCTAAAAACCTGTAGGCTGACCAAGGGCTCATACTGTGAAATTAGAGTAGCTTGTGATAGTTAAATGCAGCAGAGAACAGCAGCAATTCCAAAGTAGTATTGTCTGAGCTGAGAAAGACTGCCTTAAGTGTGAAATGGCCTCTTGTTGCTGGAGGGAATATGTGAAACAGCTGTTTTCTTCTTTATGATCTCCCGTAGAGACCTTGTTTGGTAGAGCACACAAAAGGGCTTATACAAATATTGTTATCTCCTGTCTCACTTGCATAAAACTTTGTACAAATTCTCATTGTACAAAGCAATGAAAATTATACACACACACAGAGGAAAAGAAAAAACAATAAAATGTAAAAATATTTTGCCTCTCCTGTAACAAGTAGGAAGATAAATAAAAAGTAGGTAGCTGCTACCTACCTTTTGATTTCAATTATGAAAAGAATGAAGTAAGTGAAAAGCCATCACCTTTTCTCTAAGTTAAGAATTAACTAGATGGTACAATGCACAGGCAGCTTACAAACACAACTATGTTTGCACTGCAAAATGCTAACACTGTTGTATGGCTGCCATACATTTGAGTGAGATATGCCGCAGAAAAACCCCTTAGAGAGGTACGTCTGCATCTGCAGCAAGAACGGCAGGAATTCCGAGAGAGGGCTAACTTTTTACAGGTGGGGATTATTGCGTGTAAAAAATCCCAATCCTTCCTCAAGATTGCCATCTAGTGGTGCGCTACAGCAGTGAAGCAAGCACAGAATCGTCTCCCCCGTCATACACTTTCCTTAGGGGACAGCTGTTAAACCTATGCTCATGATTTGATGTTTATCCCTTTTCCTTTCTTCACAGTATCATAGTTAGCCCACTGTTACCTGGAATACACTCGCTGTGAAATTTAGAAACAAGGTAAGTAGGACCATTTTAAGAAAATAAAACAAAACAAACCACCCTGAAATAGTATTCTAGATATAATTTCAAAGGGACATGGGGAACTTGAGAACACAAGCCTCACTAGGAATCAGGAATACTCATCATATCAAGACACTATGTGCTTTTGGAAGTCTCTCTCCAGTTTGTAAAAGGCTGTTTTCTCTGGTTCTTTTCTGTAGTCTACTATATCTGGTGGGAATCTTAACAGGATCCAAACCAAATCACTGGCCTTGAGGAAAGAGTGCTTTCTTTTAGTTATGTTTTAAAGAGAGCTGGTTTTCTATATGCAATAATTAGGAGGTCTGATTCAGGTCCTGTATCTATCAGTATCTGCTAATGGCATCCAAGGGGGTAAAGAGATGAGCTGTTACCAAAAGGGGCAAAAGCAATAGAGCCTCATGACATGATGCAGGAGCTGTGGTGAGGTACCAGTGGCTGAACCCATAGCAGGAAAAGTGCATGTGTGGCTGCTGCATACACATGGGTGAGGCTTCAAGAATACAGTAAATATTCTCAGCTGTAACAGAAGGCTAGTATTCTAGGTTTCTAAGGGGTTTTTGTTAGAGTTTGGGGAAGGTTCCTTGGTGTTTTGTTGTTTGTTTGCTTGGTTGCTGTTAATTAACACAAGTTTTCTGAACAGGCTGACGGACCTGCAGAATAGACAAGAGGCTACACAGGCATAAAGTACAGCGTCCCAGGACAAATGGTTTCCAAGTAAGAGTAAATGTTGACATAACATTAACTCCTCCCTATCCTACACCGTGATCCTTTATATCAGAACCAGTCTGGAAAGCTGGATTTGCTCAGGACTAAGGAGATGGAGTTTATTCACTTGTATTCCAATCTGCTTATGCAAACGTTGCCTTGCAGGGCACACATCTTTCAGGACTTTCTGCTCATCCACCACCCAGGCTGACAGAAGTAGCCTCCTTTACCAAGGTAGTTTCAAAGGTGGGGGTACAGACTTGTCCTCCTGAAACCCAAAATTCTCCATTGTCTGGAGAAAAAGAGCAGTTTGGTCCTCAAAACAAACAAAAAACCAAACAAAAAAACAAAAACAAAACCAAACAAAACAAAAAAAAAAAATAAGGGAAAAAATGCACCATGATGTGATCTTTCACACTTCCATTTGCTTCCCACAGCCAGCAGACAAACACCAAACACTCACAGTGCCTCAGGGACCAGACTGCAGTAACCTTTGGTGAACCATGAGTCATTTTTCCACTGCAGAACTGGGCCAAACTGTCGCGCCCCTTCTTCTCCAATGAGAGAGAAAAGCAGCCCAGAGCACAAGCTTACCTTGCCAGCAGGGGCTCCAGCCAGCCCTCATGGCATTCACAGTGGCAGTCCAGGAAGGTCAGGATATCTCCTTTCGCCACAGACGCCCCCAGCAGCCGGGCTCGAACCAGCCCCTCTCGCTTATTTGCCCGGATCAGACGCACCTTGCGCAGGCCGGCCACGTAGTTCTCCAAAGCCTCCTTTAAATGTTCTGTAACAAACCAAAAAAGAGGCAGTGTGAAATGCTTTGTTTATGTCCTGCTGTAGGAAGCTCTCTCCTCACCAGCATATTACTTACAGTAGGGCTCTAACGATTGTGGCATTTTGAATTCAGATTCTGCTATATGTATTTAGAAAGGACATGAAAAAAGCACAGAACTTGGATGGACACAAATCACAGTCACTTTTAAGAAATTGAATGCTTCACATTTACCTCTGTAATACATCCCCAGATTGATAAGCACTTCTCAAAAGTTACTTAAGGCTTTCTGTATAAAGTTTTATTCTTAACACAATTCGTGTGTGGTGGAAAATGCCAGCATTGCCTCCATGTCCTGTTGTTCAAACAAGACCAAAGAACTAGGTCACTGTCATTATATGAAACACCAGGGGAGCATTGGTGCAATCGAAACTTGCTCAATTCAGGAAACCTGAAGTGCTCTGATCAGACTGCAGCCTATCTATACACACAAGCACTCATGCTGCAACACAGCAAATGTGCTTCTCCATTCCAAACTAAATTTGGTCCTTAAGCCAAATTTTTCAGTGGCACAATAGAAAGAACTATTTTTCAGTGAGAGGCGTTTTTTGGCAACATGGGAATTAGACCTGGTATGTGACCTGAGCAGCATAACTTTTTCTTCTATGAACTGGCTGTCCAAAACACCCCATCAACAATCAATATTTAAACTTATTCTTCCTACCTTTGTCACTGTAATCATCTACGAGGATAATTTCTTCCAAAAGTATATCCGGAGATGTCTCAAGAACACTGTGAACAGTTCGCAAAAGCGTTGACCAAGCCTCGTTATAAAAAGCTATCACAACAGAGGTCTTTGGCAGACTATAATAATCATATTTCTTCTCTCTGCATCTGTAAAGGGGGAAATAACATTTAGCACAAGTGCAAAAGCATTAACTAATTTTCAGGAAACAGTTCTCAAATCCATTTGTACGCTAGTTACTAACTGCAAGCAAGAACACAGAAAGGATCTTAAAATAATCTCATGTGTGTGGAAAATTGTATGAGAAGACATTAGGAAATTGCTCTTACAGAGGTTCCATTTCCAGAGAAGCATTATGAATAGAATTCTGCAAACTACCAAAAGGTCTAAAAAGAAAAATAATAGGAGGTATTCCGGGCTGGTGTAGCTGCAGTAGCTGTCTTTGCACAATTTCAAATGGAAGAACAAGCAACAACTAAAATGTGCCTCAGATTAAAGGAAAAAAATAAAAGAAATATAAAACCTAAGTGCAGTAAAAACAGTAACATAAACTAGTGATAACTGTTGCTTTGGAAAATAGAACAAGTGCTAGACAGTAAAAATATAACTGTGAAGGAACAGCAACATATAAAGAGAAAAAAAAAAAAAAACCAAACCAAACAACCAGCAACAAAACTGAAATGTATGTACACTGAAGCAGAATTTGGAGAGACCACACAACTGGCAAAATCTAATACTGAAATCCACGAAAACCTAAAACAGATATAGAAATGCAGGGATTTGGCTCTCTGGAGAGCCAGAAAGTTTGCAAACCTTTGGATTAAGCTCCAGAATGTATTTCCTATAAATACATATATGAACTTCCCTAAATGAACATAAGGATGCCAAGAAACTTATAGCTGAGCCAAATGTATAAATTCTTAAGAGAATCCCCTGGTTTAGAAGAATTTTAAAATAACGATGGCATTTCCTACAATTTCTCCTCTTTGCTTAGAGCATTCCGTATTGGCAGTTTTTATTGCCTGGAGTCACCGAGGCTTGTAAGGGGCAGGAGGACAGACTTCAACTTCTGTAGGCTGCTAAATCACAACAGATACCAAAGCAGGTAGGACATATCCCTCCTACCAAAACAGAACAGCAGCAGAACATTTGCTATGGGGAGCTGAAAAGGGAAATTAAAACTGATCAGCAGAAAATGTGATAGGAAAATCCCTTAGGTCAATTTAGGGGCACAAAAATTCCCCCAAACACTAGAAGATTAGGCAGTGTCTATTAAGATCTGTTGTACAGAAAGAAAAAAAATCTGAATCTGATTATGCCTAAAATTAAAATTCTTATGAGGAAAACAAAAAGTTTGTAAAGTAGTTCTATAATAACCACATGAAAATGAGGAAGCAACCAAGACAAATGACACTCAGGCAAAGGAGGCACCCAAAGGTTGCATCTCAAACATGAAAGGAATGCCATGCAACAACATCCATGCATACAGACACATATACATAGGTAGGTACACACAGACAGGCACACTGATCTAGTGAAGTACAAAAATGCAAAAATGCCTGTTCCTCCTGGCTGTAGCTGGTCCTGAGGGGCTTTCACAGTGGGAAACTGTCTCACACCAACACCTGGTGACAGAATTGATTTATTTAGCCAGACATTCGTGTATTGACACATAAAAAATGAAAAGGAGTGACGAGTGACATTTTAATTAACTTCTTTATTTTTAATGCAGAAGAACCCACTGTATGAGTCCAAATTTAGAAATACATATTTACTTTAGCCTACTGGAAAGCATTTCTGCTCAGTACTGCCAGGAAAAAAATATACATATACATATATATATATCAGTCACTTGTAACAGGTAATTTTGAGTTCATTTCTTGATGGAAATAGGATCTCTATGTACACATTTTAGAAAACTGAAGGAAAATATAAATAAATTAAAAAAAAAAAACAAAACAACAACACATCAGGAATGCATTCTTGAAAAATATGTCAGGAAGATTCATGGAATAATAATGCTGTATTCCATTTAAAGAAAGGAAACCCAAAAGGTCTAAAGAAGCTTATAAGTCTAATTATAGATTAAAGACTCCAACGGATTTGCCTGAAATTACATGCTGGAGATGGGAAACATAATTTGGCACAGAGCAAGGCAATCCCCATACTGTTTGTGATTCACAGTGCATTGCTGCCTCCTTCCTTGAGCACACCTCACACTGCAGGAAAAGGTCAGGACATACCAGAGCACACATTTCTTGGGTTTCCAAAGTCAAGAGGCCAGCACTAAAAAATGGGTTTAATTTACTAGCTCCAGGGTGGAAGGGAGGACAGGAGTGCAGAGAAGTGACCTGCCATGGTAGCAGGGCAGGCTGCTGACAGCCACCCTGACCTGAGCAGAACCCTGACACCTTTATTAAAAAAAAAAAAAAAAAAAAAAAAAAAAAAAAAAAAAAGGAAAAAACCATGTTATTCAACTTTTGTGCAGATTTGCACGTTTATCTCAGATATTATTTCTAAGACATATATTTCTTGCATCTCAACTGTTAGCAGTCTCAAATAGCATTGCTAAAATGAAGCACACTTTTCCTTATCTTTCTGTAATGAAAGAGTTTCACTAAGCCTTAAAAATTAATCCCATTCGGGAGATTACAAACCCAAAGCATTTAAACCCTGGAAAAATTATAGCATAAGAAAATCTTTAAAAAACTAATGAATCCCTGAAATGGAAATGCTTGGAAGTGTTGCTGAATAACAATTAAGTGGCATGCATATGGACACTAAACATTACCACTTCACAAGATATAAAAACTAAAAAAAAAACCACTACAGGTATGAAGCCTGATTTAAAGCCTAGTGGTCATAACTCATCTTTTCCATTTCTCAACTCCTGTTTACCACGAAGGGCCTTAGCAGCCCATCTTCTGCATTCACATTTGCAAACTTCAAGATGTACTTTTATTCTCCATATGTCAGCCAAATATCCCAGCTCCTACTTTCCAAGTGAATCATTTCACTCCTACTTTGGATTATTCAGAAAAACAAATGCATATCAATTACAGTATGTCATTAAAATGACAGCAACTGGTGACAACAGTCCCAAATATGTTTTTGCAGACACTGGGAACATGTATTTATGCAAACTACTTTTGGCTTCTGAGTAGGGAGCTCTTTAGCACAACCCTCAAACCCATAGCACCGTCCTTTCCAATAGAGAGGATCATGTTAAGACAGATTAATTGCATCTCACATTATTCATCCTTAAAACTACCTGCCACCTTTGAGCTGATCATCTGGGCTCTGTAGCTCCATAAAGACAGATCCAGGAGGCAACTCACCTCACCCTCCTTAAGCCATTGATCCAGCACAGCCCGAGAGACCTCAGTGGCTCCCCACCTCCCTCTTGTCTATAGAGGTTTGACTATGGAACAGCTGCTGAACTTTTCTATAAATAAAGTTAAATAACTATAGGAATCTACCTATAGTCCCTTCCATGGGCTGTGATACATGACTTTAAACCTAGTCATCATAACTACCAAACAGTTGGTAAAAACATAGCACAGACACGAGGAAATTAGTTGCCTGTAAGCATGACATTTTCAAGCATGGAAAATAAATGCAGATGAATTTGAAGTCCAACATTCTTTCACTATTCTCCTTATCTCATTCAATCACAGGAAATTTACTGTTTTGCAATAATTAAATGTACTTTAAAACAAACAATTACCTAAATTAAAAGTGGCATGTTGTGCATGTTGAGTGGGCTCATTTTCTTCAGGGAAGTACACATATCTCTAGTCAACCTGGTTTTGGTAACAGTTATCAGATACCAGGATCACTCACTGAGGAAAAACCTGTTGCCAACACATCCAAGAGGCTTTTCTAGAGGCAACAAAATAAATGCACCTAGTTTTAAACAGGACTGGGATTTCAATGACGAACACTGGTATATAATGAACAATAACCACAAAAACTATGGCAATGCAAAGGAGCAACACCTGCTCAGTCGCTGCCCTCTGGTCACTCCTGCTCTCTGCAGATTCACTAGAAAATGTGCAAGCAGAAGCCTTGTGCACAGTAGACTGACACTCAGAGAAAACATGGCCAGGACTGCCCCAACCATGTTCCAAAGAGCAGATGGGGACACTACAGTTCTCCAGCAGAATCCTGCTTCGGCATCATCCTTCATTTCCCTCAGGGACTTTCTGCCACACTGTGTGGTGGGTGTTCCAGAGACCCTCCTACTTGATCACTGTGGCATAAGACAGGCATAAAACAAACAAACAAAAAAAAAGCTTTGTCTTTTGGCATTTCTTATCAATTTACACTAAGACAATATCTATATTTTAGAATTCTAAATATGTTCATCCATAAATCTTTAAATGGGAAGAAAGAGAAAATAATCTGGTGTGTGCCTGAACACAAAACCACGTTCACTATGTACTGCCTTTCCTCTGTGTTTCACTACAACTTCTACTCAAACATCTAAGTCCACAAAATGCAAACTGAAGCCAAACATGTAAAAGTGTATCATCATATATCCAAATTCCTGTGGGTTTTTGGTTTTGCCTTTTTTACACTGCATGTTTAAGTCACAGCCTAACCGAGAGTAAACAGCCGACAAGTTTTATAAATTAAACTTGGAGTCTACTACACTACAGAGTCTTCTGTTAGCAAGATTTACAATAGGTTATTTATTAGAAACTAAGGAGACATCACTCAGAAAATGCCTAAACAAAATTAAATGGGCTGTTTTCAAGAACATTTGCGTCAATTAATGTAATCACTCCATTTATTTCTTTGTAAAGAGCTGTTTCTCTAAGAGATGTGTATCTATACACAGGGAGAGAGAGCATGAATGTGTGCACACTGGGCACACTGCCATGAGTTAATTAGGAATGGTTGCTGACATGCTCTTACTTAAGGCTTTCACCACAACCGTGACAATGATACAGAAAGGGAAAATAGACTTTTAGTCTCCAAATTTGATCTTCTATGTGCACAGTTACTTACATTTTAAGAAAAAAAAAAAAAAAAACCCCAAAATATTCTCTGAGCTTTCAAAGATTTGTTAAGAACACAAACGAGTCATAAATTATTTAATGCTTTCAGAAGGTATACTGTGTAAGTTTTGGTTTTGAAGTTTCAATGTGAATGCCCTAGGCAAGTTCAGGATTGTGCAGCTTCTCTCAAGAAGTGCAAACAGCACATGTCACTGCTGAAGCTGATTTAACTTGATTTATGTGACTACAGTAGGTGACATAAACGCCCCATCCCAGTGCCACCTGGTAAACACTGCCAGGGTTCTACTTCAGGCTGGCTTTCACATGCTGGGCTAGGAACCAGGTTGGCTGGGCTTGTGATGGGCCATGGATACACTGACTCATCACACAACCTCCTTTCCTCTTCCTAATTTGAACTGTTAGAACACCAACTTAAACGGCTCTTTCAGTAAGAGGCGTGCTCAAAAGTGGCATTTTGTAGGCTGGAAGTAAATGAGGCTGATGGGGATGAATGGCAGCATCCATGGGCATCTCAATCTAGTTTCACCATCTTCATTCCCACTCCATCAACTGCAGAGGCAGCAATGTGGGCATTGGAATCTGCCAAGTATCTTCACCCAAGAGAAAACCCCTCTTTTTCTCACCTTCCCAAAGCCATGGCAGAGGACACAGCAGTACTGAGATCTTCTACCCCCTCTTCTATTTTTGCCCAAGCCACAGCTTGGGGTTCTGCACATGCATCACAAGCATCCCAAGCCCTGCAGCATGACACAGGTGGCAGCACTGGTTTCTAAGCCACCCCACACAGTTACCAAGGCCATGTCCCTTACTCCAGCCTGAATATATAGTTGAATATCCACTCCTCACCCCTCTCTATGGGAGAGTAACCTATGGATAAAATGCAGCATGTGAGCCAAAAGCAACACCCCCCAAAGCTGGGATACAAATGTGCAACATTTCCAGTGGAATTAAAGTATATGATAAATATTCTTCTTGTCTCCTCCTAACACTACTCAACTTTTCATGCCAAATTTATTTTCTCACATAAGACTACCTGTCTTACTGACTTGTCCAACTGTCAGTTCAGGAATTTTGTTCTTTCTTTTTTTTTAATTTAAAAATAAATAAATTAATTAAAAATTTTATCTGGACATGGAGAGGCTCCACCTGGTTTTACACACCTACACAGGCCACATGTGTTCAACTATTGCAGAAAAAGGCATTGACAGTTTACAGAAGGTGTGTCTCGGTGTGATTAGCAAAGCAGACAGCAGCAAGGTGCTGATAAGGGCCAGAATGGGCAGTGTACTCAGGGCAAGGCTGGAACACTTAAGCAGGTGAGTTCAGGATGCTGGCCTACACTTCCCCAGCACCTGTCCCAGCCCAGCAGGTTGGCTAAAAGCTGCCTAAATTATATCTGCTGAAACAAACCTTGTTAGGGAAAGCACCTCTGTACAGTCTACAACACTATGATATGATCAAGTCTCTGGAAACAGAGGCTGCCTTGATTGTGAAACAGTTTTTCAGGTTATTTAATGTTCTACGGAATATTCTCCAATGACAAAACGGTTTTTTGACAAGACAGACTGCCAAAAGCTGTCTTAAGATTTCAGATAATAATCAGCTGTGCTGCCTTGTATACAAACATTGTGAGAAGCAAGCAAGAAAGACACTAGGTCTAAAACAGAAGAAAATATTTGTTAAGAAGTTGGGGGGTGGGGAGGAGGTGGGCACAGAAAGCAAATCTGTTTAAGACAGATTAAAAACACATTAAGAAAAAAATGTCTAGAAAGACCAAGTAGGAGGATTGACTAAATCCGCATCCTAAAATCCACAAACTTAGGAAATCCATAGAGCTTCCTAATTCCAAATTGTTAGAGAAAGGCTACAGAAGTTCCTAACTGACCCAGATTCTGAAGGTGCAGATGAGAAGGAAATTCTGCATGTGACAATGGGGAACCACACTGATTTTTGTTTTAGATTTTTGTTTTATTTTGCTGAGCTGAAAGAGTGTTTATGTTTTGCTCAAATGTTTTCAATTTTCTTCCAATATAGTGAGATACATTTAACCTTTCCACAGAGACATACTATTTCCTACACCTATGTTCAAAAACTTTAGTAAGAGTAATTTGATTCAGGACAAGAAAAAATCTTTTGCAAAGCAATAACTGAAAGAAGCTATTGTATTCATCACTATAAATAAGGTGTGGATGCAGCTGATCCTTATAGACAATTGTTTACAATAAAAGCAGTTTTTAATTAAAAAAAAATCAATTTTTGCTTACTATCAATCACAAATCTGGGAACTTTTTCAATTTAAAAATTAAACCAGCTGAAACCAAGCAATAATCTAGATATCAAAGGAAGTTGAGGAAGTCTACCAGAAGGTGGAAAGAAAAATGGTGAAAAATAATCATGTGAGCTCTTCTGGAAAATATTTGCTGGGGGTTGTTAAAAGGATAATGACAAAGAAAAGGGACACATTTAAACAGATGACAGGAAACAAAAGTAGCAAAATATCCTAAATATCAAAGCAATACTGGAAGTATTGCTTCATTTTGTACTGCTATAAAGTGCAAGCCTTCTCATTAAAACAAACAAACAAAACAAATAAACAAATAAACAAACCCCAAAAAACAACCATAGTGAAGAATTATTTTTACCCCATTTCCTGCATAAGGAAAGAATGAAATGTCCTAGAGGAAATTGCTTTGAAGGTCGAAAGCCTGTTTATATAAGAAAGAAATCCTGCCAACTAACACTAAAATAATGACTCAAAGGTATTATGATTAATATAGTTACTAGTAAACAATTACATATTTCCAAAAAGCTGAGAAATCAAACCAAAACGTCCTAACACCAAACAAGTGGCCACAGTGTTGGAAAACTACTATACCAAACATGCTCTTAGGTGTTTAATGCAAAGCTTTTGCTTGTCAGAAGTGGTGTGCTGTGTCTCCTGGTCAGATGCAAAGCATGGGAATACCTGTGCCAAAGCCAGCCCTGAGCATAAGGTGCACCATCAGGTGCATGTTTAGAGGGAAGGGATGTGCCAGAAAGGTCAAGCTGCTACAGCCCACCTCTTCAAAGAGTTCTACTTCCTATATGCACTTAAAAAAAAAAAAAAAAAAAAAAAAAAAAAAGTCAGTGCAGTTGTTTTGCCTTTAGGAAAGAGATGAAAGAGAAGCTCCCAGGCGAAGTCAGACACTTGCTGTGGGCTGAGGAGGGAAACACTCAGCTGCTGTGCCTTTTCCCGGAACGTGGTCAGGTTAAAACTACTGGCAGGAGTAGCTGTGATTTTTGGAGTAGAAAAGGAACCAAACCTAGTATCAAGGCTTATTCTGGGAACTTGCTAGTGAGATAGTATCAGACAAACATCCTGGTATAATTTAGTATTTACAACCCAGAAAACAAAACCAACCATAGAAGAAAGAGAGATGCTCAGAGAACTAAATTCAAATGTAGGAACAAACAGGAAAAGCAGTTTTGAAAGACAGAAAAATCTTAGCACAAGATTGTTATGCTAAAATCAAACATAATATTCCCCCCAAATAAATAATATTATAGGCATAAATGATGGTGACAGAGGAATTTGAGCATTTGTGTATATTTAGCTATCTATACAAAGACACTTTAAGATATATGATACTTAAACATATACATTAAATAAGATACATAACAGATACTTAAACATATACATAAAATCACACATATACAAAAAAAATTTATAAGAAGAATCTCTCCGAAACACAGAAGATTATCTAGAATTAAAGAGCAAACCTCTAAAACTTCTTTTATAGCTGAAAAATACCATGCAGACCACATTCAGTACTTTGGGGGCTTTTGTGGCTACTCTAGGAAAGACAGGAAAGAATTAAAAATCCATTTCCTTGTGATCACGAGTAAAATGAGCCCCAAGGGCTGAATCAGGCTTCTACCATGAAAGAGACAACTTGAAATGCTGAGTCGGCACAAAAGTGCCTAGTCCTGACTTGTTCCTTTTGTACCAACGGCCAGCCAAAAGGCAACCTGTGTGCTTTTACAGAAACTATCCCCAAAACAAGTGAGCAATGCATCCCTACTGTAACATAGAAAAAGAAAAAAAAAAAAGGTAGAATGTCTAAAATATGGAACAATGCTTGAAATTAGCCCTTAATCTAAAAGGATCCAAGTAGAAAAACTGAAAATGCAATTCTTACACATTGTAATAAGCTGCAAAAGGCTAAGAGAAGGTATCAGTTTTCTGCCTAGCCCTACAGTCCTGTAAAACAACCACACAACGAGAAGCCCCATGGGACACAACGCAGATGTGTTGTTGCAGGGGGAGGAAGGCAGAGCAGCAGCAGCAGCAGCCAAACCCCGTGGCCCTAAGCTCATCAGCACACTTACAGGGCATCAGCCCCAACAGGGCTCTCACTAAGTCAAAGTCTGACAGAGGACACTTTCTGGCTTTACACCTCCTACAGTTTTTTGCTCCCTTTATGAGTATAAACTCGAGAAATGAAGGGCACATGTTGGGAAAAAAAGCTGGGCCATCCAGACAAGCTTATGATCAGGGGAAGAAAAGAAAAAGAAATCACTGTGGCAGTGACGTAGCCTTGAAAGAGGTGTTCAAAGGTTGTTGAATCTCCATCCTTCAAGGCTTTTGGGAGATTAGACTAGATGTGCCAAAGTTTCCTTCCAACCTCCATCCTTCTCTGACCCTATGGCACATTTCACTTCTGGCCTTGTACAAACTGTATCATCATTTAGTAACTTACATTCTTATCATAAGATTCTTCCTAATGGACATTTTTATAGATTGTTTATATATAATGTTTAGTGGTTTATATGTATACTTTCAATAAAACTAAAGATTTCCTGTGTGATAAAACACATTATCAATTGCTGAAACAATTAAAGGAAGCAGAAACTGTCTAAAGGAAACAATAGTAGTTGTCAAGTTCTTTGGGTCTGTGGATCAATAGAAACAGGATCAATCATCACAAAAAGCAAGTTACGGTGGTGAGAACAAGAAGGAATAACAACTTTCTGAATATTTTCACTGTCAGGAATATATTAGTAGAAGAAAGATCTAAATTTGAAACTCCCTGGATTCATAGTCAAATATCATCAATCAATACACTATTTGAGCAAGTAATCTCAACAAAACTATTCTTCTCTTCCTGTAGAGTATTACTAGACATTGATATTAGCAAATAACTGCCACACTTCTGTTCCCCTGGTAGGTCCAGGATGTACAACATGCAGCAGTAAGAAAAGATTTTGGCGTCAGTTTCTGATACAGCAACACATTGTGCAATCATTTTACAGCTTACTAGTTCAGATACTTTCTAGCTTATTAGCAAAACTCTAGTTTTCATTGGATTCAAAATTTTCACCAATTCACACACAGAGAGCATGTTCATTGATCAGTGTGGGAGGACATTAACATCAAAAGGAGCAGTGGGGCATCCAGGTGGTGGTAATGTTGTCTCTGTTTCCCTTTTAGTCTACCATTTTATTGGTATCTAAAACTTCCAGATTGCCTCCACACACATAAGAATATGCTGAAACAGACCAAAAGCCCAGAGACCAGAACAGAGTCTTCAAGCATAGTATCTGTCAATATCTCCTGAATATTTGATTTAAATTTTCTAGTGGATGGACTTCCTTATGCTTTACAGTAAATGGAGTTTTGGAACAGGGAGGTGGCAGAATTTGTTTTATCTACTTTCATGCATCACCCATGTATTGCAGCAGCCCTGCAGGAGGTACACTTCCAGCAAGCCACCTGTCTTTCAGGCTGAAGACCTGTAAATTAGTCACTTCTTTATGAAAGCCATGCTGTGTAAGTTGAACAGCATTGAGTCCAACACAGATTTCTGTGGGACTTTATCAGTAACTCTTCACCCCTTAAAACAAACAAAAAACAAAACAACTGAAAAAAACCCCAAACCCAACAAAAACCCCCAAAACAAACGCTATACCACTTCTACTCAGTTATTTATAAATGCAAGGATTTTCCACATTATTTCACAGTTGCTTAAGGAACTCATCAAGTAACAACACACTTCTTTATCCATAGAATCATCACTTCTAAGAACTCAAATTTGTGATGCACCCTAGACAAAAGCCTTGTTGACTTTCTCAGTAGATCACACCCTCCCATCTGTTACTAATTCTTTCCCTTACCATAGCGTGTAGATAACATGCCCGGAAAAGATCCAAGGCTTGCCAGCACACAGTTCTCTGGCTCTCTTCTGGGACTCCACTAAAAAAATGATGCATTTGTCACCTTCTGGTACCAAAGTTGTCTCACTGAGCACATCTAAAATTTAGCCTTTGCATCATTTTAGTGGACTGCTGAAGCCTAGTTGCTATCTACCATTACTACTTATTTCCCATTGTAGCCTCACCCATCACCAAAATGTTCAAGCATTACACACTTTAAAAAAAAATTCCCTAGACTTGAGATTTCAAACTGTATAACTTCTAATCTTGGAGCAAAGTGCAATGCATTTTCTATGGCTGTGGGCTTGGTGATAAATTTTTCAATTTTTTTCCCTATTTACTTATTTACTTCAATCTCCTACACAGTCTTCCTTCTTGAGAGGAGGAGTTAACACTTCACTGCAAAATTGCCTTTGGGAAAGTTTTTTACATTTGCTGCATGAGTTGGAGAGATGCTCTGTGACATTTTTGCCATAATTTAGATTTAACTAAGCACAAAGGCATGAAGCACCTGCCAACAGTACAATACAGCCCCAGCTTCAGAAGGCAATTATCTCTGAGATTATGTCACTGATGCTGCTGTGATTCTTGCCGTTTGGATATATTTTGTGATTTCAGCATCTATATATTCAAATCAAAAAGAGTCTGCTTGTGTAGCAAAATCTATTTAAATTATTTTCATTTCTAGAATAGTCACCCACATCCATCTATTCAACGGTGACCTTCCATTTCTTCTAACATCCTGTCATAGAGATATGGCAGAAATCCAAAATAACTCATTGAAATTATTTAATTCTTCCCATGGAAATGAAACTAAAATGGTCCTTTCTGACCTATGGTCTACAGGCTGCTTATAAGAGATGAATGATAACTAAGCCTAGTGTCAGGCTTAAACTTATGACAAAAAGGCCGTGCATTTGCACTGCAACTTTCTGAAAGCCATCATAAGATTCCTGTTTTAGATTCAGCACTTACAATTGAGTTGGTGAAACACTGGGCAGGACACACTGGCGTGAAGTGAATGCACAGGGAGAGCCAGAGTCCTGCCTTTTCCACAGCTCTTTGCTACCGTATCGTACAAACCTGTTGCAACAAAACAAACCAGCTGAAGCCAAGCTCAAGCTTGGCTTCAGAAGTGAGGGCTGTGAGAAGTCGGCAGCAGGCTCCATCCCATCCCCTGGGATGGCTAGCATATCCCCTTAACAGGCTAGCCCCTCCTCTCAGCAGCCGGCAGCTCACTCACAGGAGAGCCCAAGACGGTGCCACACCGAGTATTTGCGTAAGGGCAAAGAACAGTCAGACCTATTGTGCCACGCTGGCTTCACAGCTGCACTGAACCTTGCCTGTAAATTAGAGCCACCTCATCAAACACTATCTAACCCTTTGTTTACAGCTGCCTACGCCATTATCTGCCACTGGTGTCATAGCTGTAAATGTAATTTGTAAATGTAACCTGTCCCAGCAACGGTGCATCCCGGATCAAGCACAGCCCCACTTCAGGATACCATCACCCACCCCTGTGAGCACCATTTCTAGCTCACTCCTGGTAAAACTGCTGATAAAACAATCTCCTTTAAACTGTGTATCTTAAGACATTTGAATACAATGCACAGCTGAAGTCTGCGAAGCGTAACATTTGTAAAGCTGGGAGTGACTGAAAAAGTATGCTGCTGCCCATGGTGACTTACACAAGGGGCCAGCAGCAGGAGAAACACGGCAGAGCAGCGTAGCTTGAGGACTGAAAACACACTACGAGGGCTACGTGGGAAAAGAACCTGCACACGCACCGCTAACACGCGACTTTGTGCTGCCTTGTGCAGGTGAGGCAGCCTTGCAAAGTCACCAATCGACTTAACTCTCAGAGCGAACGCCGTGATCCAAGAGCGTTTGTGACGGGAAAGTTTCCAAAAGCCTCCACGCTCCTGAGCGAGAGCTACTCGAGAGAGACACGACCATCCCGCGCTGACCGCTGCCAGCAGACGCTCCAGTCTGGCGGAGCGGCTCTCGGAGCCCCAGCAGCGGCAGGCACGGCTCCTCTGCCGCGGCCCCTCCTGCCCTCGGCGGTACTCACAGCGGGTGCCAGCGCTCGGGCAGGCGGCGGTGCAGCGAGATGCGGTCGCTCAGGTAGATGTTGATCTGGTGCCGGCGGATGCTCTCCTCCTGGCGGCGCTTCTCGGCCGGGCTCAGCTCCAGCCGCACCGCCCGGCCCAGCTCCCCCAGCGCCCCCGGGTCCAGGGCCGGCTTGGCGTACACCGGCCGCCGCAGCAGCTCGGAGTCGGGGGACGGCGGCTGCGGCGGGGCGCGGCGGGCGGCGTGGCGGGGCGCCGGGCCGTGCCGCCACACGAGGAAGCCGAGGGCGGCCAGCAGCCCCAGGGCGAGCAGCGCGCCCTCGCCCCGGCCCCGCTTGCCCCAGCACATCCCGCGGCCGAGGCGGCCGGCCATGCCGAGCGGGCGGCGGCTGCCGTCTCACGGACGCGCCTCCGCCCCGGGCGGACTCGGCGAAGTTCTCAGGGACCTGCCCACGCCGCGACACCCGCCAGCGCTGCCCCGCCAGGAAGCCGGCACGGCTCCTCCGCCGCCGGCTCCTCCCTCCTCCCCGCCCCGCCGCCGGTCAGCCCGGAGGGGCGCGGCGCGGAAGAGCCGGGCACGGGCGCTGCCGCGGGGTGGGGAGCGGAACCCCGGGGAAGGGAACCCGCTTGTCCCTCAGGGGTGCTCCGCCCCTGCCGCCCGCCAGCCGCCTCCCCGGGAACGATGTCCCTCGGTTTCCTGGTGGTCGGAAGGTTGCTTGGCCCCCGAGGGTTCCAGCACCCCAGGGAAAGCACACGGCTCCAGCCTGCTCCGCGTTCTCCCTGGGGACACAACCGGTGAAACCAGTACTGGTCCAGACCCATCCCGAGGCAAGGGACGGAGTGGAGGCCATCCCCGTTCTGCCGGATCACACAGAGCTGGGATGTGGGGAGGAGGAAGGAAGGCATGTTCCCTTTGCTGTCATCCTCCAAGGGAAAGGTGATCTGGTTGCCCTGAAGCTTGAGGGACCTTCATAAGCACTGGTAGCTGCATGGCAGATACGCTATTTCCCCAGCAAGGGAAAGCTCTGCTGGCACAGAACTGCCAGGGGCCACAGCAAGCTGCTTTGGGCATTGGAAGTGATTGGGATAGCTCCAAGGCTTGCTGTCTACGGACAGAAATTTTCAGAGCTGCCGGACAGCAAGGGAGGTTATTTCCCACACAGGGATTAGGAAGAGTTTAGGGATCGAAGGAAATAAATTGATAGCAAACCAGGCTTCATCCATTCTTCTGCCTCTAGAATAGCATATGCTTCAGAAGCAGAGCAGAACACAGGCCAAGAAGCCACAGACGTTAATGACAATCTTTTTCTTTTTTTTTTTTTTTTTTTTTTTTCTGAAAAAAGGAGTGTCCTTGGTTGAAAAAAGAAGTCAGCCAATGTGGCCTCATTGAAAGGAATCCAGAAGACTAGTGAAAATCCCAAGTTTATTATACAGACAATGGACAGTCCATTCTGTGGCTTGACAGAATCATGAGGGAAAGAAACAACAGTAGCACTCATTAGAACTTTCAGATTTGCTTCATACTCAACAACATATCCATACGGCTTGTTTTGCTTCAGCCCCTAATAGTATGAAACCCCATCATCCCAAACTTGTGATCTGGAGGCTATGAGATTACATGAGAGGTCCTGATTTTGCATTTGAAATACTTTAACATAAATGTAACATCACTGGATACAGTTTCTCTCTCATATGTAGTAGGGAACTGGATCTGTTCTTGAAGTGTCATTTGCTCCACGCATTTTCCAAAGAGACTGTTCACGGCAACATCCTCTGCTGTTGGGGGCCTGTCAAGATCAACCCAGCAGAGGACTTCAGTCACGCCCAGAGAGAGAACTTCAGCCTGGTACACAGCACTGGGCGGTGCTCACCAGCACTACTGAGGAGTGAATGAAACTAATACTAAGGAAGGGAAAAAATTTCATCACTATCATCAATTTCATCACAGAGCATACATGAAGTACTCCCCCCTGGCCACCCCCCTGGGCTCCTGTGCTAGCTCAGTTTCCTTGAGGGGCTTTTGGGGGGAATATTTCAGGGGATAGGATAAAAGGTTCAAAAGAGGCTCTTACCTCAGGATTATTCCAAGGCTTTATTCTCGAAGGGGTCCCAGGGAAAAGAGAGTGAAAGAGGAAGGAGCACAGGTTTATCTAGACTCTGTCTCAGGACAGATAGCTGGCACTAAGCCAATTGGCTATCGATAAGGGAAGGTAGGGTCAAACTAAATAGTTACAGGCTTTAGGGGCTTCTGGGGAAAAACCATTTCCCCAGAGGAATACAACACATACAGCTATGAGCTCTTTCTGTTTTTACATGATAATAAATATTGTGTATGACAATACACACAGACTCAACTACTGTGGAGGCCATGCTCTGGACAGAAGGGTGCTGAGAACCCATGATTTTGATTCTGGCAAGCTAGTAAAAATCAAGTAATTTAGGTGGATTTGCAATGAGTGTGTGTATAGACAGATTATTTCTTATTCAGCCATACAGCTAGCTATCACAGGTAATTATATAGGCATAAAATCTAGTTTCAGTGTGCTTTGTAGACACTACTAAATATCAGTATGTTGGACGTGAGAATTTACTTTGCTTATAAAGGAAGCCATGTCTAGTAAACTTTGGGTCTGAAGAGTCAGGTGGCATCAGTTACTGCACACCCAGTATTTGTTTTGTCTCCTTGCTTACCACCTTTCTGAATAAAGGAAGCCTATTCCCGGAAGGAATCAAGAAGAGATCCTCCTGGACTCCCAAAAGAAGTTACTGAGGAGATTGGGAAGAGGTAAAGAGCAAAATGTAGGACTAAGAGTTAATTGAGTGAGAAAAACAAAACAAAACCAAACCCAGAGGGTTCTGCTGCAGATGTTCTTAAACATTATAAGAATCTGTATTTTATTTGTTTTAAGTATTAGAGCAATATGGAAGAAACACAAGAAGATGATTACATGACTAAAGCAAGATCTGAAACAAAGAAAAAAGGGAAACAGAGAACCAAATATGACAGAAGTGCTCTCAGCAGTAATAATGCTCTTACAGCAAAGTAATGGGTGAAGACTTTCTGTGATCACCATCGCAGTGGGGACTGAAAGTATTGCTAGTAAACAGTAGTTCCCTGGGGATGACATCCAAACACATAAATCAGAGCAAATTCATCAAGAGAAAGTACAATGAGGTTAATGTAAAAATCATAAAGAATTAATTATTTGCATTCACAAAAGTTTGTACAAGATGTAAAGGATACAAAGGCAAAAACATGTTTTCTCAAACCTTTTCAAATATTTTTGGGATGTAAATGTGATGGGAAGACTGAACATTCTGAGCTGAAATAGTTAAGGTGTAAAGAATTCTCTCTGAACATACAAATAAGCCCCAAAGGGAAAAAAACAAAACAAAACAAAACCAACCACCACACCAAAAAAACCCCAAAAACCTATAATTAATAAGGCAAATGAACGAGTTTACTGCTAGCCATAAAACTTGTAGCAAAATTTTCATGGAAGAGCTCCTTTTAAGAAATTCTCTTGTTTCTTTCAGGTTGAATAACAATGGAAGTTAAAACAATTTGTTATGATTTTTTAGTGTTTCGAGAGCTATAATTTCAGTTGCTTCAGGAATTTCAACCAAAGATAAGTAGAGTAACCAAACAAGTCATATAAAAGTTCTAATTATTGTCTTGGGTTATGGAACCTAAAATGTGTATTCTATTTCATCTGCTGAAAGCAGTTGGGGAATTGTTCTTCTTTATCTCTTGTAACTCTGGAACGAGGGGGGTGGGTGCCTTTTGATAATGGACCAACTGTTAAAACCAGGTAGGGCAGTGTTTCTTATCTCTTTCACTGCCCGTCCTCCCTCCAGGGGGGCATTTTCTGCTAATGGGCCATTAAGACACCCCTAAAAGCACACATCCTCAAACTTACCCTCCCCAAAATAGAACATCCACATTCCATCATCCTATTGTGAGATGCTCCACCCAGTGGGGGGAGCCAACCATTCCTACCTGGATAAAACTGGGACTCAGGAACACGAAGCTCTCTGGCTTCGCCCGATTACCAGAGGAAGACTGGACCCTTCTCACCATCACTGGACCCCTTCTCACCATCACTGGACCCTTTTCTACAGGATCATCTCTGCCCCAACAGAACCACATCTGCCACTCTAGGAGGACTCACTTTGGGACTGCTTCCAACACCCTGACCAACAGGGTGTCAGGTTGTAGCTCTGACTCTGTCAGGGTTTTCCAGGATTGCTTGCTTGTTTGTTTGTTTGCTTGTTTGGTGGGGTGGTCTTGTTTTCTACTACATTTGTATTTATTCCTAGTAAAGAACTGTTATTCCTATTCCCAAATCTTTGCCTGAAAGCCCTTAATTGCAAAATTATAATTTGGCAGGGGTGAGAGGTTTACATTCTCCATTCTAAGGGAAACTCCAGCTTTCCCTGGCAGATACCTATCTTTCCAAACCAAGACAATTATTTATCTAGAAATATCTATTGTGTTCTTAGTTTTCCAAATTAGAAGATTGGTAGAATAATCAATACCTTTGAAAAGTTTATTTTTAAAAATGGGAATTTTTTTCTTCAGCTCAAAAAGCAAAATCCAAAAGATTAACTAAACCTTTCAAAAAGCATTAAGAGAAAAAGGCTAATCACAGCAATATGTAATTCTCCATAAGCATTCACATTATAGCAAATGTAATAGATGAAATTAAAGGTGTATCTGTTGCTCTCTGAAATATGTTTGAAATGCAGGTAATATTTAGTTCACCTAAAACACATGAGCTTATTGAAGGAATTGATTTACATATAGGGAACACCTAAAGAGGTAAGATAAGATTAACTATTTGACACCTGTATAGTTACTAAAAGGTATTCTTATTTTTAGTGATGACATATACATTACAGAAAAAAACAGAGCTATTAAATTTTGCGAAAGATTTAAAATTTACCTCATCCAAACTTTGCCTTTTTTTCTTTTGTGTGTGAAAAGCAAAAATCTAAAATGGAAATGGAGTGGGAAGACTGCATTTTTAATAAGTTAAACAGCTTCCTAAATTCACACTTCCAGAGTAAAAATAAAGTATCATATTATATATTTCAGAATAAAGTTCCTGGTTTTAGAAAAAGCCAATGCTTACATATTCAAAAGAAAAAAAAATCAGAAGAATATAATAGGAAACATGATGTACAAATACTTTGGACACAGATAGGAAATTTGGTTAAGGAGACAAGCAATCATCCAAGCTATAAAACACGCCCATCGGAGATAGCATTGGGCTTACAGGGTCATTGTTCACCATTGTTTAACTGTGCATAAAATCACACTGCCCTGCAACACCCTCCAGTTCTCACCTTGGCTGATCTCACTCTCCTTTGTTAGCACAAATATTGTTTAAATATTGTTATTCAGCCTATTGTACTACCAGTGCCAAGGATTTTTTTTTTTATATAAATGTGTTTGTATAGAAAGTCTCTTTATTTGAGACAGCTGCACAGCACGTGCCAAACACGAAATGAGCCGCACCCTGCTTCCCCAGTGCCAAAGGGTGCTCCGTGCTTCTGCAGGAACCCCGTTTTACAGGGTAGGCTTTGGGTTAAGAGGGAAGCTGGGTGTATAGTGCAAAGGCAGAGAGATCAAGGAACTGAGATGAGAGGAAGAACCCTAAAAATGAAACAGATTAAGAACACAGACTTGATGACTGAGATGGAAACTGTTGCCTATTTCAGAGATCATCAGGCTGATGAATGGTGTGAAATTCTCCTAGTGACAGGCCAATAAAATGAGGCAGCATTCAGTAGATTGCTTGGGCAATAACTCAGCTGTACCAGTTTGCAGATCCCTGTAGAACATGTACGTGCACATGTGCATGTGTATGTGTACACATACATAATACACACACACACACAAAATGCCTTGCTCAAAAGGTCACATACAAGCCAGGACAGTTTAAAGACAGACAGAACCTGCATGTCAAAGGCATCAACCAATATATTTGCTTGCTGTAGGTATGTATTGCTTGCATATATTTTTTCTCTTAAGCTAAAGAGCAAGCATGAACTGCAGGCAGTGGAAGAGATAACGTACAGAAAGGAAACCTAGGCCAGGAAGGTTAGCTGTCAGAAAGTATTGGAACAAAAACTGCACTTCAGCTCACAAAGTATGGTATGATGTGACATGTTAATGAAGGTATGTTATGTTGGAAACCTGACTGATTTTTCAGATAGTCTCATGCAGACACAATGCAAATACTTTTTGAAAGTTTGTCAAAATTATAGCATATTCTGAAACATATAAATGAACTAAATTCCTCATAAAGGTATAGCAGCTGGTCGTAGTAGACAAACTGAAGATCATGGTTAAAATTCTGAACCAAGAAGTCAAGCAGGTTATTACGTTGTGAAATTAATCTTTGTCACCCTACACTGTAGCTACTTACTACCACTTGGATTTTAGAAATTTTTTCAAAGTTGTTTCTGTTTCTATGCCTGAAAGGACCATAGTTAACATACATAAGTCCAGTGATACTGGGGAAGTATTTCTTTTTATTCATTTTCTTTTCTGTGATGGTATTTCTAATATATGTGTTTTCCTTTTCAGTAAGGCAGAGAAAAGTGTCTTCACACAAAAGATATACAAAACAATTCAGGTTTCTTTTTCTCAGAGTATGACTTTCTTGTGACTCACATCAGTAAGATTTTACAGTAGAAAATAAGTCTTTTACCTCTTAAGTCACCATGAGAAAATGCCATCATACTTGGGGATTTGAGATGCCACCATCCTCACACTTGGATTATGCAGATTATGAGTGAGTCAGCTGTTTCTAGTTTTATGGATTTCTTTGGAACAGATGGCTTGACTACTTGCATTTTTACATTTCTGAGAGGCTTTTGATTATGATGGCAATTTTACAGTTTTCCATATTACATGATCCTGAATTATAAACGAGGGAGAGATTTGTTCATGTGTCATGGTATGCGTCCACACATATTACATCGTTACTATTGTAAGAGCAACAGAATTTCTTGTCACATTACCTGGCCAATTTGTAGTTCTACATCATTGCACATTTGCCATATTATACTTACTTTACTAGTTCCACAGCTACATTACATGCTCTAATGGTTTCCTAGGCTTTGTTTGGCAAATGATGAGTTCTGAGTCTTGAAGAATGACTCTAAGTCATTTATCTCTTTTATTTCACATTATATGATGAGTAGCATCAACAAATATTATATCTCCTTGCTGGTATTGCTGGTATTTTGAGATCATTAGCAGTGGAGACTTATGTTAGAAAAGTTTCACAGATGTTCACTTCACATGTGTACTCCTGTCTCATCTGTTCTGCACTTTTTGATGGGCCTGTTCTGTTCCTTGCATTTTTCTCATCTTTTTTATTTGAAAGTAATTTCTTCATTCATTATGTTTTTGGTGGGGTTTTTTCTGTCATTTAAAATTATTTTAACCTTGGAGCAATCTAACATTGACCTATACAAATTAGCATAGAACTGATGTGAATAAATTTCTTGTCAAAAGCAATGTATTTTTCACTGACTGGACAAAGAAGTTTGGACAAATCCTCTCAACAACTAACACACAATCTACACTTGAGAATCTTGATTTTATTTTGCCCCATCTTATCTTCCAACCTAAGTTTTCTCCATTATCTTATCCTAATGAACTGTTTGAAAGGCTTAGGTTGTTCTTTCATTGGTGAAGAAATCAATTCCTGTGTTTTCCAAGGAGTTTGATACTGCATCATCCAGGAGAATATTCCATAGCAGTTTATTAATTTCAGAAGAAATCTGATTCTTTTTCCTCACCTTGATTGTCAGTCAGTGACAGAAATCCCAGTATAAATGCCTAGGATGCCAACTGAAGATGGTCATGACCATCAGATGGCAGCAGCAGAATTCAGGGCAAAATAATTTTCCCTCTCATTTTTTAAACCCCATCAAATATTTCCTATGTCTTATAAACTTCTTAAAATAAGTGTTGCATCTTTTGCTGATAGATTCCTAATTACATTCATAATATCTTTGTCTGGAGTTTCAAACCATTAGTAGAAACTGATGGCATAATCATCAGCTACATAACATAAATTTGTAGGATCAACATGTTCAGTAGCATATCTCAAAGATAAACTGGAGTGATCCTGTCACTAATTTGACTATATCTGAGCATGCACTTTGATATGGTAAATATGACCCAGTTTTCTTCAATCATGAATAATGTATTACATTAATCACTCTTGCCATTCCCTTCTTCCAGGCTCTGAAATCTTACAAAGAGTGAATTGCACCACCCAGCTTTATTGACAATGGCAAGCTCCTTATTCTGTTGTAATGTAAGGATGGCTATAAGCTGTTTTGACTGGACCAAAATTCTCCCTAGCCATGCATCTTCACTCTGATGATGGCCACTGTAAGCTTCTTTACGCTTAAGGAAATAATTTAACATAAATGTAGGTGACACTTATTTCAATATTAACACGTGCTATCTATAATGCAAGAAGTATCCTTGAATACGTGCCCTGTCCAGGAAATTGTCCTATTATTTCTGTAATGATAAATATCCAATTTTTTTTTTAAGTGTCCATAACTGCAGGCAAGACTCTTGTTTGCTGTAGACTTTCTCCAAGTGTAACTTGTTTGGCCCGTTGCCATGATGGTCCGGCAATCTGGATTTGCCAGTGTGTCAGAGCCAAAAAGCTGTATAACTTGGAAAATAAGGATGCTACTGCCTAAACCCAGGGGATTGCTACATTTTAGTGGCATTTGGTAGTTTTATTATACTCCTTTTAAGTTTTCCTAGTCTTCTCATCCCCAAATCCTCCACCCTGTAACAAGTGCCCTGTCCTGCCATTGAAGTCACTGATTTTCATAGAAAATTACCTGTCTGAATTTACAGGGACACAATATGATATCCTTGACTGACAAAGTTCAAGATTTTTCTTTTCCACCTTGCTCTAGGTGTAAATCAGAGTTGTTGTAAAAACTGTTGCAAATCAGTTTAACCTAGAAAACATTTCACGATTTCCTGGCGGGCTGAAATTGAAGAGAAGACACACAAGAAAATCACATTTTATGCACAAAGATGTTAAATTGAAGGACTAATCAGCACTGTCAGGAAATGGGAAATGGGTGTTTGTAGGGGAAAAGGTTGAACTTCGAATCCTGTATCTCACTGAAGGGAGAGACGGCTTTGGAGCTAAAGCAGACACAAAGTAGGATGGTGCAAGTGAAGGCTGAAGTATCATGCAAACGGAGTGGGGCTGACAGAGGGACCGCGGCCAGGCTGTAGGAAGTCGCCTTGTGAAGCAAGAAAAAGGAATAGTTGTGTCAGGTGAGAAGGAATAAGCCCCATAGCGAAGGCCTGCTGCCATGACCCCGGGCAGAAAGGCACACAATGCGGAGACACTTAATTGTGGGGCTGTCAGTACCGCCGCGGAAAACGACTGCAGCCCAGAGGGCAGAACTCCCCTGGAGAAGGGGGCAGGAGCCGTGAGGACACAGGCGCTGGCCTGGGCGAGGCGAGGGGGCACCGCTGAGGCTGCCAGCGGGGCAGGAGAGGCGCCGAGACCCCCAGCCTAAGGCTGGGATAACCCTCGCCGGCTCCGGGGAGCGCGGCCCAGCCCGGCTCCCCCTTCTCGCCGTGCGAGAGCGGCCGGAGCGCTGCGGCCGCCCTGGGCCGGCCTCCTCCTGCCGGCCGAGTCCCCTCCTCCCCGCTGCCTTCCCGGCGGCGGAGGGGGCGGTCGCGGGCGGCCGAGCCGCTCGGGCCCGGCAGCGCTGCCCATGGGGGAGTGCGGGGTACCCCCGCAGGTCCAGCTCTTCCTCCGCGCCTGCGAGCAGGGCGACTGCGAGACCGCCCGACGCCTCCTGGGGCTGCCCGGCGGCGGCGGCCCCGCCGACCCGGCCGCCCCCTCCTCCTCGTGCGGCCCCGAGGAGACGGCGGCGGAGCCCCGCGGCGAAGCGTCGTCCCCGCCGACCCCCGCCGTGCCCGTGGACTGCACGGACGAGGCCGGCAACACCGGGCTGCAGTTCGCCGCGGCCGGGGGCCACGAGCAGCTGGTGCGGTTCCTGCTGCGGAAGGGCGCCTCGGTGCAGAGCAGCAACCACTACGGATGGAGCCCCCTCATGCAAGCGGCCAGGTACGGGGGAGAGGGAGGGAGGGATCAGGGCCGAGGCGGGGGTCTCCGACCGCCATCCCGCCTCGCCGCGGAGCATCGGCCTAGTCGGTGGCAGCCCCGGGGCGGGGAAGGGAGGGAGGGCCGCCGAGGCTCTGCGTTCCCCGCCCCCGGGCTGCCGCGGGCGCTCGGCTCCCTCGCCCTCCGAAGTGCGGTCCCCGGGCCGAGGGAGGGCGCCCGGGAGCGCCGGGGAGCTCCGGGCGAGTCAGCGTGGGAGACGGGGCGGGCGCCATGTTGGAGGCCGCGGTCGGTCGTCGCCGGCGGAGCCCGGAGTTGTCCCCGGGGCATCGGTGTGCGTGAGGAGGGGCTGTCCAGTGTGGAATTGGCTAAGTGTTATCCTGCGGCGTTAAAAACTTTTCGTGTTAAGAATGTGGTGTTTGAAGCAGTGCACGCTATTTCTTGGTTAAGCCAGCGCAAAGTTGGAGATAACGTCAACACAAAACACTGCTCTCCTCTGTGACAATAGGTATATGCATGTAGCCTTATTTAATTTTTCCTCTTTTTTGTATGTATATCTTACTTGTTGAAAACTATGTCTGACGTAAAACATGCCGAAGCGAACAGAAACAATTAACTTGACTGTGTTTGCTTAGGTGGAGGATAGGGAAAATCATTGCTGAGGGTTTTTAGTGACAAAATGGTTGTTTTCTGCATCGGTGATGCTTCCTTTGCGTAACACACTTCTGGGCTGTGGGAGGTTCCCGTGTTGCTAATGCTGGTGTTGGTGCTTGTCTTTATTCCTACAAGTACAGCTTAGGCTCACAGGCATGTTTTGCAGGGTTGGTGGGCACTGCTGTCCTTTAATAATTGAATGCTTAATCAAGAGAAGAAATGGGGGTTTTTTGTTTTTCTGGTGGTTTGGGGTTTTTTTTATTTAATTTTTTAAATTTTCATAACATTAGAATACTTGGAAGAAAAGAATCTGTTTCAAAGTCAACATTTCTCTTTTCAATTAATGGCCTTAGAAAGTTCCCGAAGAATGAGTCACACAGCTGGTTTCCCAGTAAGAACAAGGAAGACAAGGTTCAACAATTTGGTTATTTTTTGATGGTTTAAAAAAAAAGGAAAAAAGTTGCAGAAAGAGATTTAGATTTTTTTCCTTTTAATGAAAACCATACGCTCATTCCTTAAAAACAATAAAGTCAGATGACTATAACTCTGTCACTGATTTCAAGAAATTACTGGCTGACATTTCAAAAGTACTGTATAAATTGATGAAAAATGTAAAGTAGAAGAGCATGTGTCTCTTTTCTTTTTTAATGGATAACCAGGAAGGAAACACAGTGTTTGTACAAAGGTAGACTTCAGACTAATGTAGCTGTTTAATTTTCTGGCTGTGATTGGCTCTATTGCAATTGGACAGGAGGTGGCATATATGCATACAATTAACCGTGTGCAGGGGTTGCAGGCTCTGCTGAGGTGATGCAGTGAAGGGTACCAGGATAGACCTAGGGAGTACACAGGCTCCAGAGGCTTCCTCCTGCAACTGTGTGCTTTCTGGAAGGAAGCTAAGGACTTTGGGGCTCGTGGTTGCTCTAAGTGGTTAGCAGCATTCTTTGGGGTTTCCTTGGCTAAGGTTTGCTTTGCTGTAGGGTACAAAGGCTGCCTGCAGGGTTGTGCTAAGCACAGTGTGCATGACCATGTAGTACTAGTGCATGATGCCTGCAACAAGAGCACCATGCACACATCTTGTCAAGATATTATATTTATTAAAATATGGGGTTGCCATTTTCTCACTGATAACTGTCTGGTTGGGTTGTGGCTTAGATGATTGTCTTGATTACTGGCAAACTTTCAGAGCCTCTGGTAGTCAAGTGATATCAAAACTGGGTTGCTGGTAAAACTGGTGTCGGAGTTCAGTACTCTGACCAAGTTCTTGTAGATATTGCACACAAGAAGGGTTTGGTGTCAAGTTTCCTTATTGGAAGATACTTGATATTACACAATTTTAATTTAGCCTTGTAATACAGCAGTCTCTCGAAATCATAGCACAAGCCTGACGTAGCAACTGCAACAGACAGTTGATCACAAGACACCATGGCACACCCATTACCAGTCCCTCTCTGCTCATTATCACAATGCTGGGTGTTGGAAGGATTGGGTTAAAAACCACAAGACTTTTGAGGAGGATTGTAAGTCCTTGCAGCCAGGAGTAACTCTTGATAAGCCTTGGGTGAACTGCAGGCCAGTGGTCTTTTAGCATGAACTGGTAATGGTGCCAGCTTCTCCACTTCTATATCTCTACCTGTGTGTTGCTTTGGGGATCCCCAGGTAACAAATAAATTTACTCTTTGCATTTTAGCTGAGTGAGTTTGTGGTTGTTCTGGCTGCCTGCTTGTGTCAGCTTATGCACTGGGTATCCCCAATTATCAGGAAGGAATATGTGGCTGGAAGCCAACTCAAGCACCTTTCTTAAAATTAATTTTCTGGTTGCTGAGTTTTGATGCTCAGTGTTGGGCTGAACTGTGTAGATGCTTCCCCCATGCTGGTCCGTCTGACTGAAGAGTAGAATATTTTCCATTGTTTGTTTTAGGGAAGGTCATTCACATGGCCAATTGTCCCACTCTGCTGGTAAGCCATTTCTCTTACAGATCACCTCTGGTCCCCTTGGTGTTGAGGGAAGTTCAGCTAACTTTACAAGTGATGGCCACTCACCATGTTCTTCTTTGAGCTTCATGGGCACATCTGTATTCACTGAGTCTTCTTGCATTGTGGGAGTTCATTGATGGTTCACAACTTGGAAACAAGGGATAAAAAAAATATGCAAATATAAAAGACTGACTCTCCAGTTGATAAAATGGTCTTTTTTCCCCCCTAGATAGCACTGACTGCAGTTTTTACTCCAGTTGTTCAGTAGTAATGAGGGTACTTAATAAAGATCCCTGCGAACAAACTGGCTTTGATCTGTTAATGTGATACAGCTGTGGAAATAAGACAATGAAAGTGACACTGGTTCATGGAAGTTATGATTGGTGCCCTGCAGCAGAAAGTGAGGCTGGCACCTTGCTGCTTTGAGCAGATCATCCTCTTCAATAGGTGTCTGCTCTATGAGTATGGTCACTGGTACATGTGGAATGGTTTAGTTTACAGTCCTCAGCTGGTGATTGCTCTCCTCTGGCAAGGTGCCCGTTGTCACATTCAGAGATGTGCATATGATCCCTCAGTGTACGTATTAGTCAGTAGGCAGATTTGGTAACAAAGTGTTCTAGGTTCAGAGTATATTGGTTTTTGCAATCCAAGGTGTTAATTCTCCTCTGTGTCTCTTTCTCCCAAGGTTTGGACATCTAAGTGTGGCCCACATCTTGCTGGAGAATGGTGCTGATCTCAATGCACAGAACAAGTTAGGAGCCAGTGTCCTCACCATGGCCTCCAGAGGCGGTCACGTCAGCATGGTGAAATTGTTGCTGGAATCTGGAGCTTTTGTGGACAATTATGACCATTTTAGCACAAATGTACTTAACAGCAGCAGAGAGGACCTTCCCGATATCACTCCGCTGATGGCAGCTGCTCAGCATGGCCATGAGGCAGTGGTACATCTGTTGCTAGACTGGGGAGCTGATTGTAACTACTCTCTGAAGGCAATGGGCTGGAGTCCTTTAATGCTGGCAGCTGTTAGTGGGAAGGTGAGCTTGGCGCAGCAGCTCATGGAGAAAGGTGCCAATCCTGATCACTTGAATGTACTGCATAAAACACCTTTTGAAATCTCTGTTGGCTTCAAACACAAAGACATGAAGGACTATTTGGAATCTCTCACAACCATCAGGCCTCAGGCAGGTATGGAATGTTATTTTTTTTTTGTTTCACTTTCTTGCAGTTCTGATCGTGTATTTGGAAGTTGAGGAGCTTATCTTGTATAGGTATGATGTTCTTTGTAATTTGCAGCTGGATTTTGAAAATGTTGGAGTAGGCACACCTACCTCAGCTGAGGTATGAGTGCCTAACTTCAGCAGATTTTTTCCATGTTAACAGGGTAAGATTCCTGTCTGTATGTGGCTGGTTTGGGAACACTTTTCAAGGTATTTATGCAAACGAGCACTGGGAAGTGTTGAGCAAGAGGATTTGGAAGAGCTGGATTTCCCAGCTTTGGACTGCTTGCTATAAAACATAAGGATATGGCTAGCTCTAGAAAGACCATTTTCCACTGCCATGTGGACATGTCCAAAACTGTTGTCTACATTTGGTTTCATTCCTGCAGGTCAAACTTTTCTTGTGCTTGAAGAAGTAAGAACAAAAATCAGACATCTGTTTCTGCTGTAGAGAAGGTGTTAACTCAGATATTGACTTATAGGTTAAGTTGGAACTCTAGAGCTTTCATACAGCTATGCTGCCAGGCAGAACTGATTCGTTGTAGATATTTGCTCATGACCAGTCTCTTGAGGAACAGACATCACTTGGTGGCAGTACACAGAATCAGAGATCCATGGGATTCGCTGGTGTCCATGTGTTTACCTGTACAGTATGTATGTGCAGGCAGAGTTGTCCTCATGAATCTTGAAAACCTTCTGTGGTTGTACAACCTAAAGTATTCAAGGACGCTGTTTAAGTGAGGAGACTGGACTCGCTTTAAAGCAAATTAATGTTTGTCACCTGTGCTGAGGGGGAATTTCCATCAGCAGAAGGACAGTAACTCATTTGGGCAGAGAGGGGAGTAAAAACATTACTCTTCCACATCTCTGCATTGGTTTTTGACTGTACTTCAGTCTCCTCCTAGTGCTGACATCTTGAATATCCTGTGGAGAAGAAATCATTTCTGTCATATGGAAGACAGGAAAAACGGAACTTTTCTTCTAATCCATTGCCATAGATAGGGCAAATTGCCTCCTAGGAGAAAGCAGCTCTCTTCCCACGGCTGTTCTCAGCAGCAAATTCAGAGCTATCTGGAATGGCTTGAGTGTTACCTGTCTTCTGTCCCTGTCCTTACGTTGGCTTACGCAGATGGCAGTCTTTCCTTCTGGCATCTTCTCATGGTCTTCTGCTCCCTGAAGCTGCCTCTCCTTCCAGGTTTCATACATGGCAAGTATGGAGCCTGTTCCTTTCCAAATTAGTCTTTTGAAATCTGTTTTACAGTGGTGAGCTCATATACACAGTTCCTTCTATAAGAGCAATTTCTGAATCAGGAGAAAATGTAGGAGCCATCACTCTCTTTCCTAGTCTTAAAATAAGAGTTTCTTGGAATATTTTGGGCTTTTCAGCAATTGCTTTTGTTCAGCATATTAAGGTGACTTCCTTTGGAGTCAAGCTGTGAACATAAACCTTTTCTGGATTTCATAAAAATGTCAGAATTGGGCTCATGAAATCTCAGTGTCTCCTTCTTTTCCATAAAATTTTACAATTTTATTCCCATTGATCCTGTAGTAATAGTTTGTCCGTAATAATTTGGAAAATAGGGGACAGTGTTCTCTGGCATGAGTGGAAGGTGAAAAATATGTCACTATTTTTTCCTCATCTTACATAGTGTCAGAAGTTTCAAAGCACTGTTAAGCCATGTAAAAAGGATGATTCTTCATTCAAAATATTCCAGTTTGTAATAATTACAGTTCTTATTATGGGGATGGTTATCTGGGAGCTGAAGAATATTAATTCATAAGTAGCAAGCTGTGTAGTGAAATTGACACTATTACTTTTGTGACCTTTACAAATTGACCTGGAAATACTCAAGAGGAAATAAAACTGGAGCAGCTTGTAAAACTCATTTTGAGTCACCTTTCAAAATAATCCCATACTATTTGAGTGTTCACTGTTGTACAGGGGATTTTACCAGACCAAAGAACCATACTGTAGTTCTTTAGTGGATATTTTAGACTTCCAGGCAGGAAACAAAAGAGTTTCCAAATACAATTTCCTGATGGAGAATGGAAATTGAAAAGCCTGTGCTGGTGCCTTATTATAGTTTCTAGCTTTAGCTCTGCACAAAGAACCATACAGGTGAGTCATTCTTCCCAAAGGTAATAAAGAAGTTGTCAATACTTTCTTTGTTCACATTAACTGTATGCCTAAACATATGTTTTATAGTACTTGAATAGTTTTTCCTATAAAAATTCTACTAGAAATTTTTTCTTTTTTTTGGTTTGCTAATAGAAATGTTTATATTTCTTTCAGATGCAGAAAAAAGGCAACCTGATATCTTTCATGCTTTGAAACTGGGTAAGTACTGCCATGATTCTTCTACCGCATCTTGTTTTTCTAACTTCACAGCACGTCTGTTTGCTAGCATGGGAAACATGATTTTTCTGTTCCCACTTTTCACATATGAGTTACAAAACATCTTCCTGGGAAAACCTCAAGTCTGTTAGATTTTTAGAGTGATTGTGTGCCCTTCTTGTACTCCTGTGATTTTTGAGATTTACTGATGTTAGTGCTGGGTCAGAAGTATCATAGGAGGGGCCAAATGAGTACTGGGAAGCACACTGGGTTTCGGCTTTTTTACTTGGCTATGGATGGCAGCACTGTTAAAAAAGCAACTCATTAGGTTAAGGAGTGTCCAGGGTTCAAAGTAAATTCTGGTGTCTCTGTAGATTCCAGGGTTTCTGTTTAACAAAGTCTGTGCTCTAGGTCTGTGTTAAAAAAGCCACCTGCTCTCGTTTACCAAATTGGAACATACAAAAAGTAGTTCTGTGCTTTTCTATTATTCCTTTTCCAATAAATTATCTGAGTGGTGTTGGTAGGTGTGAGTTTCAGTGAGTGCATGCAAGTGGCTGCAGGGTTTGTCTGGGATTCTGACCGACTTTCCAAGGAAAATGTTCTTGCCTGTGATGGAGTTGAAAGCAGCTTATGCCATGAAGCAGTTTACCATCTGAAGGTTTTTATAAAGGTGAAATTTTTTCCATTTGTATGGCAGTTGATGATTTGCTTGTTCTTGCCCCTGTTCCTGTGGTGGTACACACAGTCACAGAGATTTTATTCTTTCCTTTATCTTCTTCCCTGCTTTTGCCTGCCACCGGACATCGGAAAAATACAGGACGTAAGTGAGCTTGAGCTCTCTGTTTGAGGTAATCCTGACTACCTCATACGTTTTTTAGAAGCGGTCTTACTTCAAGATCTAGAAAAAACCCACAAACTTGTTCAAATACGTTCAGTAAAGTATTTCATACTGCTTTTCCTAATCTAGACAAGAACTCAAGTGACTATCAGTTCCTTTATGTGGAAACCTGAAAATTAGATTAACTTTTAAAGAGCTGTAAAGATGACAAATGACGACAAACTACTTTACTTCTGAGCAAGGAGTAGGGGAGTTTTGTGTTGGAGGCGTAGTTCAAATACTGGAGGCAGAAAAAAAGTCATTCGGAATATAAGGAAGTTGAGCACTGGAATAAACTCTTTGGGAGGTTGTGTAATTCTATCAGTAAAGGTTTTTAGAATCAGTGAACTGTCTTTATAAGAGGAATTTACAGGTCATTGTGACATAGGGCATTATTCTACCTGTTAAGGCAAGGGATGGCCTCCACCACCTTTTAGAGTGCCTTTGTACCCACCTGCTTTGATTCTAACATGGTTGATTCTGTGATTGCAGCCTGTGGAAATGGAACAGGGATCGTCGAAGGAAAAATCATGGTACCTCAGCATCATCAGTTTTCCTTGCGTGACATCACAAATATTCCCTATTTGTGTCTTCACGTGCAGGAAGCACTGCAGTTCATACAGCTTTCATTAGTCTTCATTTCAGGAAATAATTCTTGTAATGGGATTGCATCTTAAGTGTACAGATAGAGAAAGTGAGGAAAATACAATTCCTCATGCAATTTTATGTAGGCTGGAAAGATGTACTAATTAACTAATGTTTAGGTCATGTTTTATCACTCTTTTGCAGGAAACTTTCAGCTGGTTAAAGAGATCATTGATGAAGATCTGAGTCAGGTTAATATTACCAATGTTGATGGTGCATCTCCTTTAATGATTGCGGCTGTAACTGGACAGCTGCCCCTTGTTCAGCTCCTTGTTGAGAAAAAGGCTGATATTGATAAACAGGATAATGTTCATGGCTGGACAGCACTAATGCAGGCCACGTACCATGGGTAAGATATGTGCTCTCTTTGTGTCTACCAGTAAAGAAGTTTAATTTTTCTCACATCTCAATAGAAAAAAACCTTTTTGATACTGACTCTAGAAGTAGTGAGGTCTTACAAGAAATTAAGAGACTCGTGATCTCTGTTTTTCATGACTCTTGCGCTGTCCTCAGCTTTTTGGAGCAAATCTGAATCACGTTTTGCCTACCACAGTAAAAGACATTAAACTATGAGGGAGTGTCCAAAGATAAAAGACATTAAACTATGAGGGAGTGTCCAAAGGAGGGCAACACAGATGGTGGAGGGCCTTGAGGGGAGGCTGTGGAGGAGAGGCTGAGGTCACTGGGCCCGTTCAGCCTGGAGGAGAGGAGTCTGAGAGGAGACCTCATTGCAGTCTACAAGTTCTTCATGAGGGGAAGAGGAGGGGCAGACACTGATCTCTCTTCTGTGGTGATCAGTTACAGGACCTGAGAGAATGGCATGAAATGTCAAGGTGAGATTTAGGTTGGATATTAGAAAAAGGTTCTTTACTCAGAGAGTGATTGGGTGTTGGAATGAGCTCCCCAGGGAAGTGGTCACAGCACCAAGCCTGACAGAATTCAAGGAGTGTTGGAACAAAGCACTCAGAGGCATGGCGTTACTCTTGGGGATGGTGCTGTGCAGGGCCAGAGGCTGGATTCAGCGGTCCTTGTTGGTCCCTTCTAACTCACGTTATTCTGTGATGTTTGGATTTTAGAATGAGTGGATCATTTGGGAACCTGAAGCAAGCTCAGTAAGTACTGGGAGCATAGTGCTCCAGGCAGCCCCCAGGAGCCTTGGTGCAGATTTCCGCTTCCATCCTTTGATGTTTTTCAGTATTGTGAAAGATACTATCACCCCTCCTGCTGGGGTTGTAAGCCTATAGGAAGTTGTGAAACTTCAAGGCAATCAGCCTTCCATGTCCCACATTTTCCAGTCTTAAAAACATTCCTATGTTCTCCTATTTAGCCTTTAGTTTTCACTGAGTTTTTGGAAATGCAACCAAAATAATTGTCATTTTCTGTAAAGCTCCTTCATAAATCTAAGTAGATGCTTAGGAGTCAGACCTCAGAAATTGCCTTGTCTGGTACTTCACATGTGATAGCTGTCATATATTTAACACTGTGTGAATACAAGATATTCAGTTTAGGAAGGTGAACTTTTCCTGGTTGTTGTAGATAAGACCCTCAGCAAGGTGAAGGTTCTCTTCAGTGGTAGTGCATTAATTGTATAAATGCAGGTATTCTGCACCAGATTTTGTTTTTAGTCAGCAGATCTCATTAGACTATGCAAGTGCAACAAAGAGGAAAAATAGGAGGTCAAGTTGTCAATGCCTTGTGAAACTTTCCTGAAGTAGTTCTTGGGGACCTTTATTGATAGTAGTGACAGACATTCCAGAGAAGTACAGTAAGATCAGTTTTTCTGGTGCAGCTGCTTCACTTAGCAGCAGTCACCCAGCACACAGCTGGAATAGAAGCAGCCAGCACAAAGTGATGCTGCTGGCATGTCCCCTTGCAGGTACTCAGGTACTTGTTTGTGGAGGCACACACAAAGGTGAGTCCTGCATGTGTTCAGATACTGGCTGTTCAGTTTACTGGAGGATTGGGTTATGAAAATTCCTTTCCCTAATATCAGTCTTCATAGTCATGGTACTTTGTTAGTTAATTTTGTTAACATGCTTAACATTTGAGGTAGTGGAAATTTAGGAGTTTTTGGTATTGTTCATGCTTAAGTAAAGCTATCTAGAGGACATTGGCTCAGTGAAAAGACCAGAAGGACATCCCAGCCCTGGAAATACAGGTGTGACTTCTTGGGAACTTAGAGCTATCCATGAGGGATAAAAGATACTCCTGGGTCACCCAAGATAATCCCAGCATCACAGCCATCTATGAAGCCGTCTCAGTCTTGTCTGGTGTCATAGGTAAGTAATGACAGCAAGACTGACTCCAGGGACGTCTGGATCAATAGAAGAGCAGTATGAATGCTGCAGAAATACAGTTGCTGTGCTAAGTTTTACTATGATGAGCAATCATAGTACGAGTACACTTGAAGTGCACAAGAGCCCTGTGTGTCAAGCCACATTCAGAGTGCCCCAGTGTGGGTGGAATACCTTATGTGCATAGATACTTATCCTTGTAATTCTATACTTTGCATCTGAGCCTTTTTCTTAGCATGGAGAGTTGCAAATTTTCATAACATCTGGAAATCTTTGGCCTCCACAGAGCCTCAGCTAACCCTTCCTCAGGACCACCAATAGTGTGAAGGGTCTCAGGCTTGAAGGAGGGAGCAGGCAAGGTCTCTCTGAGCTAGAGGCACTAGAAAATTGTGTCTCTGTGCTCTCAAGGTGCAGGGCTGGAAAACAGGATGAAGGGATGATAGTTTTAAAGAAGAGAGAAAAGTAATAGGAAATATGCAGAGAGCTGTGGTGAGGATAAGCAGATTTTTTTGTTGGAAGAGAGGGGTAACAGTCCTCCACCATTTCAGGTTGATTTTGTGTGGAGTGAGTTCAGGAGTGGAAATGTTATCCATATAAGAAACGATGCTCTGAACTGGAGATGTTGAGATCCATTTTTCAGCTTCAGTATTAGAATTTGCAGTTACTTGTTGGTGCTTGAGAATGTTTTTTCTCTGTGTTGCTGATGCAGAGTTTGCTTTTATACAAGGTCAGTCATTGCTCAAGAGTTTTGTATTAAATATATTTTCCCCAGCTTTGTTGTCTGTTCAGTTATTTCGTAGGCTGAATTCAAGTATCGTTTTTAACTCGCAAGTCGAGTCCTGCTTATTTACTCAGGTGTATCAGAGGGGAGAGGGGCTGACTGGAACAGCATGGTGAATGTCTTTTATACAGCTAGCTTTGAGGGGCTTTTGTTGGAGATGTTTGTGTTGGTTAACATTTAATGGTGATTGTTTTTGCGTTTTAAACACCTCTGGGAAGTGATAATGTGCCTTCTAAATGGTATAATTTGTAGCTGTAATTAGGTGAAGTACTGTTTGAAGTATATGAGTTATCTTCAATCAATTTGGCTTTTCTGTATGGAATTTCTTAATGTGCAAGTTGAGAAAATGAGGTCGCATTGAAGTATTAGTGATGGCGTATGATGACTAGTGAAATGTCCTTTGTCATTCCATCTGCTTTTCTGCCCTAGGCATTAATGGCTTTCATTGGAAGGGTGTTCAGCAACATATTGCAGTCACTTCCAAAGGATCAGTGTAAGAAACTGACTATTCAGATTAGGATTTTAAGGCTAGCTTTCTGCTCCTTGATTAATGTAATTCGTAGTGAGTAAATAGAGACTGACAAAGGACTCATGGAAGCTTTTGAAGAGCTTGTGAACAAGTTTTACACTAAGTTAGCTGTAGAATGTGTAAAACTGATCTCTGATTGAGGAACAATGTTATAAAAGGTTGAAAATAGTGTATTGGGGGCTTCTTTCTTCATTTACTTGTTTAATGTGATCAATGCCTTTTTTTCTTCCCTTAAAGAAACAAAAATGTTGTAAAGTATTTGTTAAATCAAGGAGCTGATGTTAATCTTCGTGCAAAAAATGGATACACAGCTTTTGACCTGATAATGCTGCTGAATGATCCAGGTATGCTATTTCAAGATGCTCTGGAGAAGTGTATGACATAAACAAATATACATTCCTCCAATCTAGAAAATACATTGCAGTTGCTAGGAAGTATCCTCTCATGTCCAGGCTGGACTGAACCAAGAAAGGGCACTGTCTGAGAGTGGTGGGGTTTGAGTTAATTGTGTCTATGCGTGTATATGTTTCTGGGATAACAGATATTGTGCATTCCTCTTGCCTTTGGTTCTGAAGATGCATGAAAACTGTGCTGTTTGTGTCTCCAGAGCCAGCTGAATGGCATTTGATTGGGGGGGCACTGGTATTCTGTAGTGTCATTAGAGCAGGGCTATGAGCTGGAGCTAGAAATTGCCCCTTAGCAAAGAGCAGGAAAGGGACAGGACAAAGAGAGCACAATAGGAACAGAATGAGGAAACTCCTGGCTGAACCTCCTGCTAGTTCTGTGGAGGCTGAGGATAAATCACACCTCAGGGTTCATTCAGGTTGTTTGTGTGGGAGTGCTGTAGGACAAGGCAGAATGCTTTGGGGAGGCTTGAATGAAACACATTTAGTTTTTGTTACAATTTGGTTTACATATATAATTTGTTATTGTTAACCTTCCTTGGTACCTGAATTGATTTATCTGAAGCCAAAACCCATTACTGCTAATTACTACCCATTACTCTCTCTCAATTAGCACATTATGGTGGTTTTGGTTACTAGCAGATTCTTTTCCATGTCAAAAGTAGATCACTAATAATACATTTTAGGCAATAATACGGAGAATTATTTTAGAACTAACTTCTGTGACAGAATAGTTTGTCTTGCTACTTATTTCTCTCTTGTTCAATTCTCTCTGCCTTTCTGAAAATCCTACCTGACTCCTGTACAAAATGCAGATTTACAGAATTTTTTTTTTTTTGCTTTACTGTCTCCTGTCATGCTTGTTCTTTTTTCTTCCTCTTACTTTTTCTTCTTACCTCTGTTTTGTCCATCTTTTTTCCTACCATTTCTTTTCAGTCCCTTCATTGTCCAGGCTGAACATCTTCTTTCTCTTTGGGATTTACTTTCAACCAACCTTTCAGCTTTTACTTGAAACCCACACTTGAAGAAAGAATATTCATTTTTCTCTACTGTCTTCTGTGTCAGGTGAGAAAAGGGAGCATCTCAATATTGTTCTTAACTTTTACAAAGTCTGGGATGAGGCAGTTCACTTGGACACACATGACTGAGTCCAGCTGAGTAGCATGCTTATTTATATTGATAAATACCTTTAGAGAGATGATAAGACTGCAGCCCCCATTCTGGGGAGAAGGCATGGGAAAATAGGTCAAGAAAGGAAGAAGGTTTGGGGGTTCATCTGCTTTGTGTTTGAGAGGTAGATCAATTGCTACTTGCATGGGATTTAAAGGGAAGTGTCAGTGCATTGGTTGTAATTTGGGAAAGCAAAACAGGCCAAACATTATATTAATTTGCTTCCTTTTAGACACAGAGCTTGTAAGGTTACTGGCATCAGCATGCATGCAAGTAGATAAAGACAAGAATAAACTGAGCAACAGATCATCTCTGCCTTGTTCCAGAAGTAGGCAATCTTTAAATATCCCAATGTTGCCAGATGACAAAGGAGGCCTAAAGGTAAGTATATTCACTCTTGATAAAAACTCATTAATTCCTGTCATGTATAAGCAGAGAAAGCAATTGCTAAGAAGTGTTTTGGATCTAATATGTAACTGGGTTTGTTGGGGAGTTGTGTGTGTTTCTGACTTCCTTGTTGGCAGTGTGTTCTGGTTTTGTGGAGTGTAGCACCTTTTTTTTCAGGTGGCAAGGTGGTGGGAAGAGTTTGCATTGAAGCATTTTAGTGCCTAGAAATAGATCTCATGATTAAGTGGAAGGTACCATGTTCATAAGTTTGGAACTCAGTTTCCATTATGATCTTCCTTTTAAATCTGGACAGGGGGTAGACTCCTTCATCGACAGGCTATTGACATTGAAAACTAAAAAGATCATAGCAGAGATTTTAATAGGAAGAGTTGTGGAGGAGTGTGCACTTCAGGCTTACATGTCCTCTGACATGCTGTATCCTTAACTCAAACTGGTGGTGGCCCAGTAGGAACCAATATGAAGTTAGAATAAGTGTATGCCGACTAAACAAAGATACTGCAACTTTCATTGACTGTTTGCAAAAGAGAAGGAAAAAGAGATAGTTTTGTTGTTGTTGCTGTTGTTGCTTATTTCCAGGCATCAGTTTATTTAGGTGAATAATCTTTAATTATGGTGTACCTCAGAATTTCCTGGAGTCCATGATGTCGTCTTTAAGTATAAGTATTACTAGGATCTTGAAAAAAGTCATGTTAATTTCCAGGCTGTGGAAAATTCATTTTTGACATGAATTTTAAAGACCATTTAAAGTTCTGCTTCAGCTCAAATCTGTTTCGCAGTTTTAACTATGAAGGAACATGTGGTTGTTTTCATATGATTATGCTGTTATTCAATATGATACAACTTCATTATCAATTTAGATGGACCTATTTTACTTAGATGGGAAATTCTCAGATTAGCTTTTGGCTTTATGGAATACAGATCAACAGTGGATTGGATTGCAACCCTTGCAGTGTTATGACACAAAGGCTTGAATTAGGGTCATAAAAGATTGTGAAGTGAAAAAAAAAAAAAAGATTTGTCAGTGATAAGGATTTACACACAAGTGTAACATAAATTTAATATTCTGGAATATTTAAGTATTTGGTCTCAAAACTACAGAATATTACAGTGCTTACTAGTCATAATCAAGCAATTTCTCAGCAGAAATTTTGTTCTATATAGTTTTGTAATAAATATAACCTGGAAGCCTATATAATTCGTTCTTCCATCACTTCTTAATGCTTTTCTAATCAGCCTGTCTGACCATGAGTATCTTACATATCATACTCTTCCTACAAATACTATTAAAAAGGGTAAAAATGGTATTTTCAGATTTTCTGGCTGGGGGGCAATGTCATAACCATTACTTTATTTTACTTCAACCATATTTTTCTCAATTATTTAATGAATGCTACATAAAATAGCAATAAAAGCTTTATTAAAGTCAAGCTGCATTCCAGCTTTTCCTCCCTTCTGCTCACTTGACTGGTTACTCTGTCAAAAAGAGATCAATTTGGTAGAATTTATTTTCAACAAACCTATGCTGGCTGTGTCTTATGAGCTCTGATGACATATGAAGTTTTTTCAGTTATGCCTTTTCATGTTAAGCATTTTGATCAGTAATTTTTCAGATTTTCCTTTTTCAGTGATTGTATATTTGCCTTTTGCCTGATTTCTATAGCTTCTTTCATACTGTTTACTGAAGATAATCAATATTTGTTCAGAGGTTACTAATTGCCTATTATAGGTTATTAATTGCCTATAATTAATCTGGTTTTCATTTGTGTAAGCTCATTTAAATACTCTTATTCTGTTAAGCAAATGCACATATATTCCTGGCTTCCTCCTGTTAATGGTATTCATACTAAAATACCTGACTACATGTAGACTGCTTTTGAAGTTTAAAAAAACCCCACTTTTCAGTCTCACCTCTTTGATCACTTTTGTCGTTAACGAGTAGACTTTTTATTCTGTGATGTGTTTTTTTCATTTTTAATTTCTGTACAATATGGGCCCTTGTTCCTTTACCTGCTGATAATGTAGTGGATATTCATGATCTCATTCTTCATCTCTATCACACAAGAACTGGTAACTGCTTTGTTTCTCACCATTTCATAGCCTCTGTGTGAATCAACACATGTGGGTAGCCGAGGCAACCACCAAGCCACAGCTAAAATGCAAGTAGATTTATTTTGTTACCTCAACAACAAGGCTGGGTGCCAGGGACACACAGGGACCCAGGCTGCAGTAGGGTTAGTTCATCCTGCTGTTAGCTTCCTGCCTGTCTGTGGGAGTGTTACCTCTACACAGGAATTCTACTTCTCCAGTCAGGCAGAGGATGAACAACACTAGGCATAATAAATGGAGTTTTCCACACCTACACTTTTAGCATTCCCAGCTGAAAGGTCACTTTGAGCAGAAACCCTTCTCTCCTTCTATTTGATTTTAACCCTTTCCTCCCAACAGCCTCAAAACCAAAATTGTCCCTTTTCCATGTGCAAAAATTTTATTTCCTTTTTTTTCTTCCTGTCTGTTCTTCTTCGGCAAGTTACACTCTCAATGTCAATATTAGAGCAGTGTGAATTGTCACATTCGGTTTCTATTTTAGATTAAAATTGTTTGAGGGCAGAGATTTCTAGTTTTCCCCCTTACTCTTTAATTCCTAGTTTTTACACATCTGATATTTCTAAAATGGCAACACTATTTTTCTAGTTCCTTGACACTGTTGCCTTCTCCCGTTGCTTCTAGATTTCAGCCTTTTTGTAGACACTGTTTTTAACCAGAAATTATTTTTTGTTACTTGAATGCCTCAGTCTATTTAAAGTCCTTCATTACAGCTTCTGTACATGTGTGATGTGGTAGGGGTGTACAGAGAGGCTGCAAATTCCTGCAACAGCAAACTAAAAACTCCAGAGATCAGACCATCGTGCTGAACACCAGAAGACAAGATGGACCTCCCCAGTGTCATTACTTTCTTGCCAGAGAGCAGTAGTTTTTTGTCTGGTAACACAGTGGCTGTACCTACTCCATTTTGGGGTAGTTTGTGGTGTGAGTGTATACTAAGGAAGCAGAAGCACTGTGAGTAGGAGTAACAGAGATGGTGGGCAGTTAGAAGTGATCTTTCTTCCAGAAGCAAGGTATCTTCAGTGACCAAAACCAAGAAGTGCAAGCACTCTCTTCTGTAAGCTCATTGTGTTAAAACTAGATGGAACTTCCAGTTCCTTTTGGAAGGTAAATAAATGGTGAACTGTGGGTTTTACTTTCTCAGAGCTCTTTGTCTTTCTTGCCTTTTTTCATTAGATCTTTCTTTCTGAAAGTAGTGTAAATCTTTATTAGTTGTGACACCAAAGAGATACAGAGGTCTGAGAACTATATACTAATGCTCTGTGCAGATCTAAACTGTTTTTAATGGTCTTCTGCTACAAGGTTTAATATGCAGAGGATAAGTATAAGAAAGTTGCAAAGACATATATCAGTGAGTAGTTGAAACATACTAAATGCCAAGAAGAGAGCAGAATATGTATTGTGAGAAGGGATTGTTGCCTGGATTTGCTATCAACTAAAGCTGATACTGATGAAGTATTGCCACTTTAACGTGAGTTTTTAAAAAAAAGTGTTCCAGAAAGGGAAGGAGAAACTTCACTAAGAAATAATCAGAAGGCACTTACAATCTGATTTATGTAGAAGCCACATAATTTTTGGTGCAAATGGCATAGGTTTTGTATAGTCCAGAGAAATGTTTTGCTAAAGACTTGAAGCAGCTTGCCCTGTCTGCCTGTATAAATGTGCAAATCTGTGAATATTTGAATAAATTTTGTTTTGAGCAAAGATAGTCCTTCTGTGTAACAATTTCCACATATGTGATATCTGTATGGATGGAGGTTATAGGTACATAGCCCTAAGGTTTATGTTGTTTTCACAGCTGCTGTTTCCTTGCCTTGTTCTTTTACAGTTTATAGTCTTTCCAGTCTGGTTTAAATTGTCTGTATAGCAGCACTGTATGGATTGTAGATCTTTAGTTTGACAGGAATACCATCAGAACTCTTCCAGTTTGCCACTGATTTTGAAAATCTCTATGAGAAGCTTTGATGCAGATTATATAAGCTCATATGCACACTTCTAAAAAGCAGAAAATAGGGATGCTACTCATTGATTCCAGAGAGAGTAAAAATTTATGATGAAATCGGAAGTTAATGGGAAAATTAAATATTTGCTATGTAGCTGCAAAAATTCCCTATTCAAATTGCCCTAATACTTCTGTCTACGTTGACCTTCCAGATACCGTGGAAAAACATTTTAAGGTATTTGCTAGGTGAAAAATAAGGGAAGAGATAATTATTACACATACAAATTATGGTGAAGGATTCTGTTGGTAACTGCAAACCACTTTAACATTGCTTTTTAGTTTATTTCAAAAACTCCTTGGTAAGATTATTGCTGCTGTAAGGATTGCTTAATTTACATTTCTTTTCCTCTTTTTTTTCTTTTAGTTGGAACTAAATTGTTGTGTCTTCTTATCAATCTAGTCCTGGTGGAGCAGGATGTCCAATCGATTCCGCAAGCTGAAGTTGACTCAGACATTGCGCCACGGATTTCCCTCTAATCAGTTTGTGCCTTTTCCGGATGAGACCGAGCCCTCATTAAATTCCACTATAAAAGTACCCTCACAGAGTGATACAGACACCTCTGGAAACCTTGATGCTGCTACAGCTTGGAACACAAATAACAAAACTAGTGGTAAAGGCAGAGTTATCTTGTGGGAAATGAGCTCTTGTGGGGTAGTCAGGACGATACTATTTCTGATTTATTGGTTTAGTTCTGCTTTAGCTTAATAGAAGTGAAAAAATGTTATGTATTTGTAGTCTGTAGAAAGAGAGATGTTCGTACTCACTGTTGATCATGCTGAGTGCAGCATCATTTAAGCAGGAAAATACTAATATAACCATGTTACTGTTCTTTAGTAAACACCATTAAATTCAGACAGGTCGCTGAGAAGTGTTAGTGTCTTCCATAAACTAATTCATGTAATGAAAACCAATTTATTGAAACAAATAAATAAATAATTCTGAGAAGAAAGAGAGCTTAGAAAAGCCCAACTTGTAAAGCACATCCACTGAAATTGTACAGCTCCATGAAAATCCCCAACTGTCTGCAATGTAAAGTAAGACTTGGCTTGACTTCAGCTGAGGTGCATGACAGTGTCACTGGAAATCTTCATACTGTGTGCTTACTGAGGGTAAAACTGTTGATTGTTTAAAAGCTGAGTTATCCTTAGAAACGAAAGCAGAAACATGTAAACAATGAAACATAATGTATGTATTTTTCAGGTGCAAACATTGCAAAAGGAGGAAAGGATGATGAATTGTTGACAACTATGGTATGTGTTAGTGTTCTTATTATTGACAACTATGGTATGTTGCACTGTTCTTGGTGTCTTCAGCCTAATTCAGAGGGTCATGTAGTCCCATAATTTTTACAGTTTTTTGCCTCCTGTCCAAGTCACTTCTAGAAAAAGCGCTTGTTTATAGTCACTAGACAGGAACTGAGAGGCTTTGATACACCAGTAGTTCTTAGTCTTGAAAGTACTAAAAGTAGTGTGATATGGAAGCTGTACTGACTTTTTTCAAGAGTTACTCATACCTTTGTTTGATCAGCAATGAAAAAGTAAAATAGATGTAACAGCTGCTTAGTTGCTGACAAGCAGTATGAAGTGAGGAAGACATGGATGGAAGATGGTACAATGGAGGTGTGAAATTACTAGTTGAGGCAACCATGAAATATTTACTTTGGGAGGTGTATTTGTGTTATCCTGTTTCTTCTGTTATGCTGTAGCTTTATATTCCCCTGCAGCTTAGTCCCTGGTGATGTCATTAAATTTGGCTGGTTATTATCTTGATGTTCTTTTGTAAGAAGTTTGAGTTCTTTTGTAAGAATTTTTGATATGACTGGCTGACAGAACTCCAGGGAGCAAAATCAGTTGAGGTATTTATCTCTTTCTGCAGTACACATACAGCAGGAACGTGCAGTTGCTCACAGTTTCCAGGCATCTTGTCTGGGAATACAGAGAGGACTACATTGTTATTTCTTTGGAAATTGGTTATTATTCTTGTTAAAGCCAGCTTGAGCAATATTTAGCCCAGTAAAGGAAGAGACAGTTTCTGCCACTTAATGAACTATATTCATTATATCAGATGAATAATCATAATGCTGAGGGGTGCCACAATATTCGTTGGTTTCTCTCTGTTATTTTGTGTCATACTTCTCAAATAGTACTTTTGTGTCTCATTTCTGTTCTGTTTAATGTGTTTTCATCTTTTTGCTTAACTTAAAATTTTGAAGCATCACCAGCTCCCAGTAATCTTCCGTAAGAAGTGACTCTTTCCCCCACCTTTTCTTTGTTCCTCTCTCTCAGCTGAGGAGTAGTGCTCCATTTACCAGGCTGCCCAGTGATAAGCTGAAAGCGGTGATACCACCTTTCTTACCACCCTCAAGCTTTGAGCTTTGGAATTCTGACCGAACCCGACTCAGCAAAGATGGCAAAGCTGAACAGATGAGAACTGCCTGGCCACAGAGAGCAATGAAGCATGATTTTAACAGCAGTGGGAACTCTGATATAGTAAGCAAACTAAATGTGTATGAAAATACTGTGTTATGCCCAGGCCCTGCTGGCTGGTGAACCACTCTGTGTCTGATTAGAAATTACTTTTAACCCACTGTCTCAGCAATGGCTTGTCCTTTTAAGCAGTGCTGCTTAGAAAGAATACACGTCTGTATGGAAGGAACATAACGGAACAAAAGTTCTGTATGAAATGAAACAACATTTTTTTGTTTGGTTTGGTTTTTGGTGGGTTTGGAGGTTTTTGATTTTGTTTGGATTTTTGTTTTGTTTTGTTGTTTTTTGGTTGTTTTGTTTTTTTGGGTTTTTTTTGCTGTTAACCAGAACCACCAACAGTGTGGTAGAAACTGCTCTGATTTGGAAAAAGACCAGGGACAGAAAAAATAATGGAAATTGCTAAGTTTTTTAGAACTGAGCAGGAGGGAAGAAATATCAGACCAGCGTCTTGGTTTTGAAAGACAGGTATCTGCCAGGGAAAGCTGGAGTTTCCCTTAGAATGGAGAATGTAAACCCCTCACCCCCTCCAAATTATAATTTTGCAATTAAGGGCTTTCAGGCAAAGATTTGGGAATAGGAATAACAGTTCTTTACTAGGAATATTAACAATACAAATGTAGTAGAAAACAAAACCAACCCAAGACAACCAGTCAGTACAGACATAATATTCAGTAAGGTTAGCAATAGATAAAATTGTAGCAAGTAGTGATCAAGTGGACTTGAAGGCACAGCTTTAAATTGGAAGTACTGTAAAACTGGAAAAAGTCTTGATTATTTCTGGTTTTTTATAGAAGGAGCTTGCCTGATTCTACAGTGTTTTCAGTGAAAATGCAAACCAAAAGAAAAATAGGTGGTTTGTGTTGAGATAGGAAATGAAACAACCTTTAACAGCCTTCTTTTTCATAGTTGGAGAAAAAGGAGAAGTGCTTACTCCCCTAACTGTAGACTGTAATAGCTAGATATAGAGAGGACTAGTCCAGAACTGTGTTTCAATGTCAGTTCTAGAAATGGGACCATGAAGACATTTAGGAGGAATTTCTTTCTCTTTTCTGTTTTTTAAGTGGACGTTAGCTTAATACCAGTTGAGGTGATTTAGGTGAAATAAGGCAGAGCGTTAGAAGGGAAGTGACAGGAAGGTATTTATCATCCCAAAAAAGATGGTTGTAATAACATAACGGGATAATTGGATGGTGTTTAAAGTGAGGAGCAGGGAAAGTAGGGGAGGACTAGCCATCAGTTCTTCTGTGAGGAAAGAAGGGTCTTGCTGAGGGTATAGGAAGGAGGGAAACAGTAAGTCAGAGATCGAAGAAGTGATTTGAGCAACCGGATAAAGAAGATGAAAAAGCTGAGCTGCAAAAGCTTGTATGTCAAATGGCTGGCAGCGGTCAATGGTGTAAAAGCAAAAGAAATTAAGGATGTGGCTGAGGATTTGAGTAGTGTATAGCTAGATCAGTAGTGCCTCAGTTCATAAAACTTAATAAAGTGGGGCAGCTGGCTGTTCAGATTGCAGGGAGTATAAAGATGCAACTGGTGGAAAGTTTGTATCACTTCTTGCAGCTTAGTTTGTAAGAAACAGAGATATGATGGATGGGAAGTTAGTAGCTGTTCTGTAAGATGGGAGAGGCAAAACCAGGATTCTGCAGGAAAGAAATTTCACATGTGATAATTTTTTTTCTTCTCCACTGCTCGTAATATCATGGTACATCATATCTCAGGTGCATCATATATGCTCATTTGGCCAAACATTAAGAAGAATGAATGGCTTAATATGGTGTAATTTCTTTCATTCAATAAATATATTCAGTATATATATATTTATATGAGTATGTATTCAGTATATATGTATATGTAAAATAAGATTTTCTGACATCCCCTTTTGTTCTTCAGTGCAAGTTTCAGAACTTGGGATAAATAAAATAGCAATTGAAGTTTGCTCTTTATTTTACTCAGTCAAGAACAAATTATTTTTCATTTTGTTTGTCAGACATCTGTTAGCAAAGGTACTAGACCAGTCAAATTACCAGCATTTGCAAGAAGACCAGCATCTCCTTCAAATTCCAACAGCTTCAACCATTCTCCCCATTCTTCTGGTGGATCCAATAACATTGCAGGAATTAACAGGCATGGAGGAGAACTGCATAACAGATCAGGTACCATTTTTAATAAGAAAGTAATTTGTATCTGATTCAGTAAAAAAATCAGTGTTTGTGACGATGGTAGAAGACATTAAAACTTTTTCTGAGTGCTCCTACCGTTGTAGAAGAAAAGCTTCTGTAAATTCAGCAGACACAGGATTGGACTTCGAACATCTACCTAAGGGAAGAAGAGCCTTTTCACATTTGTTACAGAAGTCGCAGTGGTCAGCCCAACTCATGCACATTTTACTGGATCTACCATGGTGGATCAGGTGGATGCTGGCTCATTGCACCATGCATGTCAAAGAGCTGACTTCTATGCACTACTTTCTTTGTTTAAAATAAAAATCAGTTTTCAATTAAAACTAAAGCTGTATGCATTGTACCTGGTAGGTGTTGAAGACAGTATGGTGAAGTGGCTCATTAAAGCTATGTCCAAGGGTATAAAAGTCAGCTCTGTGTGGGAAGGGCTTCCCTCTTCTGCAACTGATTTCTGTTTTTTATTCTGGAAGCTGCTGGAGAGATCTGAACCTCGGAATTGTCTCTTGCTTCATCCAGTCAGTTTTTAAAGGAAAGTGGATGTTTGAGAGTTAACAAACATTTCAAAATTACGGTTTTCTTTACTGGGTTTGTTTTATTTTTTGTTGTAGGTGGCAGTGCAGATAATGTTTTGTCTCAGATTGCAGCCCAAAGAAGAAAAGCAGCAGGCTTACCTGAACAGAAACCCAGCCAACAGCACAGTCCAGTCCAGTCAACTCCTTCATCTACTGTGTCGGATTTGCAGTGTGCTCAGATTGTTGGCAATGGACATGTTGGAAAGGTAATGGGGAATGTAAAATTTTGCACTTCCAAATTGGCTAACAGGTCGTATCTCAGTCGTGGGTGGCTGGTGCACAACATTGCACAGCCAGAAAAGAGTGAGCACTTGTTATCTTAGTGGAAGCTTTTCAGCTCTACAAAACTTACTTTTAAGTGTAAGTCCACGGAAGATGAAACCTAGTGATAAAACACGATTTTACTTTATTATATCACTCTGTTTTAAAAAACAGTAAATGTAATGCTTGATCTTAGGGCAGACCTGCACTGTTATGGTTTCTCATTATTTCTTTTTATGGTCCAGATCCAGTGTTTTATGTTAGTTATTCCTTCATTTTACCCTGAAGTGGTAGTTAGTTTCTCTAGCTAGTTTCCCTTCAAAGGCTCCACCTGAATGCAGAGCATGACATAATTTGTACCAGGATATGCTGACCACAACAATAGGCACATAACCAGTTGGCTCCACGAGGTGTTATTTTTAAACAGTAGGACATCACCAAAGTCAGGTTTTGCTCCTGAGGCCATACTGTCTGTGCTGACTTACCTGTCAATCCCCTGGAACAGCTTTACCCTCATGACCTGCACATTTTTTGTGCACGTACTTTGAAGTTCTTAGCTGCTTTGTACAACATTTTTGACAGTTAAGATTTTAAATCTTCAAGATCTGCAGAGACACAAATTAGAAAGCAGCATCATAACAGAATATGTGACACACTACTGAGAAATTGATGGGTTTATTTACATAGGGAAACATTGCATTTCAGAAAGCAAGAGAAGGAAAACCCATAATTTGAGGTTTATGTTCTAATGCCTGGTATTCTGGAAACGTTAGAATACGTGAGGAAGAGCAAAATTTCTCCAACTTATGCTTATGTAATCTCCAAGCAGCTCTTTTTGTTTTGTTTGTTTTCTTTGCATCTTTCAGTGAGATTCTTCAAATTTTGCCTGAGGAAACAAAAATGACCAGAGTGTAAAATTAGTACTTTTGTAATCTCATTCTGTGATGTCTAATACGGCAACAGTACACAATATTTGTATTTAATCAATAAATAAAAATGAGAAATGAAATTGCAAAGTTGTTCAGAAATTACATGGAAATTTCTGGAGGACAAAAATCAGAAGAAAAAAGGTGCAACTACCTTTACTGAAACAGTTTCCATGAATAGTCACTTTGTCTCTGATCTGTCAGTCCTGATTCTTGAAGGACTACTGGTTGCTTTTCAAAGATGTCATTGGGAGCTAAACTTTCTATCTCAGCTGGACCACCGGAGTTTGAGCATTTATACCAATTCTTTGGCATATGGTAATCTTTCCTCCCTTTCTATCTGTGTAACTGCTCCCTGAATTATAAATTATCCATCTCTTTTTCCTGGAGACAAAACCCCTTTATCATCCTCTTCCCTCATTAAAGTCTTCTCTGCAGAGCAGCTACCAAATGCTTTTTCTTTCAGAGGTGGTCTGACCAGTATGTTTTAATTAAACTCTCAGCATGTCCTCTCAGCTTGTTTTTAGCTTGGAAATAATTTCAGAAGAGTTCCTTGTGTGCCCCCCAAAAGTCTCATTTTTCTCCAGTTGTATTAATCATCCCACCGAGAGATAATACCTGTGCCTGTGAGCTTTGGGCTGCAGATCCTGTGACATTTTCTTGCAACAGTGGTGCCACTAAGAAGTTTAACTACTGTTTCCACTCACAGTGGGATGCATTAAGGGATAAGAGAGCAGTGAATTGCAATGTGCTGCAGATCATCTTCTGGAAAGGCTGTTCATTGTACTATTGAAAAGATTTTTAAACAACATTTATGCCACTGCTTTAGAAAGGCAACAGCTTTTTCAGTGTTCTTTGCTTAGATGTTTAGACAAGCTTCGTTCTATCCACAGTAACAAAACATGTCATAGTGTGGATCTCACTATAGATATTCAGGTATCACACAACTGAGGTGAATTTTAGAGATTTCTGTTGGGAGAGCACAATCAAATATGGATCCACACAGGCTGTAGAAGCTAGCAGTGTTATTGTAATCAGCAGGGTAAATGGGAAATTTAATATCTATATCCATTGAGGAATGGCTTGTGTCCTCCCATTAGGATCATGCTGTCTAAACTTGGAAATAGCTGATCTAAAAATGCAGTGATATTACACTGATCAGTTTTGCAAAACTTATCCATGAGGGGTGAGATGATACAAGCTTTAAAGAAAAAAAGAAAAAAAAATTATTAACATTTTACAGGATGATGTAATTCAAATAAATGCAGACCGTGTCCTAGGGAGGGAGGACCCTTCTGCATCACAAATGGCCAATAACAATTTAGATGGAAGTTTGGGACAGAAAGTTGAAATGAGTTCATGATGCTCTTCAGAAAGCTCTCAAGTTTGTATCATGCTACATTACTTCTAGTCAATTCAGTGCAGGGCTAAGGAAGTATTACATTCTGACATAGGATAGGGTAATGGAAGAGTGTTACCACTCAAATGAGTTTTATCTTTTAAATCTGCATCTCTTTCATTAAGTAGAAAAGTTCCATTTATGCCACAACACAGAAGCAAAATTATAAAGACAGGAACAACCATTGTAATTCTCATTTCTTGCATTGTTACGCAGATCAACTTTTTTATCAGTTTATTGTAGTAGCCTGAGTGAAAAAGGTATTTAGAATTAAACTCTGAATTCAAGAATTCAGTAAAAAATCACCTTCTGTTTGGTTCATACAGTGCATACATCAAAATGTATATGTAGATCAAAGAATTTAGGAGATGAGGTGCATTGACTGTTTTTGGAAAATACTGTTGATTCTTATGTATTCTTATTCTTATGTATTCTTATTACCCATTTTAACTCATGTATTTTCCTGTTTTCCATGCCTCCAAATGTGTTAAATATTTGCAAAATTCTTAATAAATCACTTGACTCCTGTTAGGTAACAATAAATTTGAGGGTTTGCTGGGAACTTCCATTCCAGTGAAGCAAGGGGTTTAATGCGCCCAAAACTAAGTTTGTGCTTGCTACATATTTCTGGTTAATCCAGCATGAAGTGCTACTTTAAATTAGTATCTCATATGCTTTGAAAATCTTTAATTGAGACTTAAATCTCTGAATGAAAATCCCTGTTTTAAGTCAAAGTAATTTACTGTGTTCCTGTTATTGAACTGTTTTTATCTCAACTGCAAGTTTTACTTCTGCTTCTTCCCATTCCAGGGGAGGTGGGGAGGTGAGTGAGAAGCTGTGTGGTGTATAGGTGCCACCTGTACCTAAACCATGATAGCCCTTTTAGAAAAAGAATAATTGTAGTGTTTGTGGGCAGTATTGCTTTACAAGAAATAATTTTCCTATTACAAAATTACAGCCTTAATAAATGTATTTTTCTTGATCATTTTGAGGAGAGACACTTTCATCTGGGATAAAATTATTATTGCTCCAATTATTTCAATATAAATCAAGCAGAAACTTCTAGTTGTGACTACATGCTCTCAGAAATGATATACAACTTAAGTAATACTGAAGCATCATGTATAGGTAAACATTTTCTTGATTATTTTTTAACTGAAATGATTGCATCATTAACTGCAGCAAAAACTGGAGATGAACAAGAGACCTCCATCTGGGACTTCATCTACATCTAAAAGCACATCACCAACTCTCACACCTTCTCCATCACCTTCCCCATCTCCTAAGGTTCCAAATGCGGAATCTTCTGTCTCCTCTTCTCACAGACATGCCAAGAGCAACGGCTCCAGCAGTGGTACTATTACAGAGGATGGTGAGTAGCTCACTGTAATTACAGGAGATTCATTCATCAAGAAAAGCTGTAACTCTACTGGACTAGTGTGTATCTGCATGAGAGTGAGGTCTCTCTTCTTTCTAGAAAATATATTTTGGTGTTTCTTACCATGAGATTTGTGTTCCTGCACTAACTGCCTGTTTCTCTCCCAAAACCTGTGATTTTTTCCATTTACAGAGACTGGTATCACCTCAAATCATAGAATATGTAGGTACTCCTACATGGCCACATTTTCCCCCTTCGCGGCTTAAGTTCTGTTTTTCACCTTTTGCTGAGGGTACAAATGCACTTTCTCCACACTAGATTTTTTTCTTTTCCTTAGAAAATGCAGGGAAGCACATCACTACAGAGATATATTTTTTATCCATAGCAAGTCATAGCTACATTAAGTTGATTAAGAGCTGTAGTGCATTTATTTTTCTAAATCGTGAAAATAACTTTATTGCAACCTCTTTTTAACTTAAAGTCATAAGAAAGAATTATAATGTTGTTACTTTTCCAGTAAGATTAGTACCTTTTAAATTAGACTTTTAGGTCTAAAATTACAACTTTTAAGAAGTCATTTTACTGCACTGGAAACCAGATATCAATAACTTTGTTTTCTCTTGTAAATATCTCAAAAAAAGTGAAGAAAATAACATGACTCAGGACCTTTTAAATAAGAAATGGAGGCACTTTGTACTATTTTTGGGTTTTTTTCTGAAATTACCTGTATTGATTTTGGTTTATTTTCACTTACGCCATCTTTGTCCATTAACACTGTAATTCCATTTGACGCTGAAGACAAGTGATACTCGACCCTCTTTCTGCCGTCTTCTCATGGCTTAGCTGTAACATACTCTAGTGACTGCTGGAGCAAATCCTTTCACATTCAGTGCCATTTTATAATGCTGTCTTGATAACACAAGAGTTGCCAATTTAGAGATGCATAAAAGGAAGAGAACTCACAGCTGGATAACGAGGCGAGTTCCCCAAGCCATCAGCTGCTCTCATCTCATCTCATCCAGTGAGGCTTGGTTTTGTGTCCTTGCACTAATGCCAGGATACTGCGAGTTCCCTTGTAGCAGAGAAAAGGTTGTTTGTCAGAAGCACAAGTAACTCTGGGTTGTGTTTGTAAGCTTTTGTAGTTAAGTGCTCCTTTAATTCAAGGGCTTCTCCTATCAATCTGGGGTTTGATTCAGCAGCAGCAGTACAAATGCTGATATGCCGAGCAGTAATCAGAAGAATAAGTACAGAAGGTCTGCAGTGTTAGCTTTTCTTTCAAGTGAACTTAAATGAATAAGAAAATTGATTTGCATCGACTGTTACTGTGAAGGAACAGTAGGCAGCAGCGTTCAGAAGTGTTCTTTGTTTCTTTTTAGGCAACCACTTGGTGGACCATCAACAGCTTGGCCCTATTCTGAGAGCCAGTGATGCAGAGAATCATGAAAGACAAAACCATGTGAGAGTAAAAGAAGGCTCTGAAAACTTGGAGAAAGGTAATCTTACCTTACTACTATAGAACAGTATAAAATGAGGTGCTAAATAGGAGTAACATGGCAAAAGCAGTAAGAGCTCCAAGAACCTTTGTTTGCTCCAGGGATAGAGGTAAGGAGACAAGGTAAATGTAGTGCAAATGAGAATGGTAAAGCAAAGGACAAACATCTTAAGCAAGAGTTGTAAAACTGAGAGGTTTCAGGTTTTGTTCAGCCTTAGTGTAATAATACAGGAGCTGGAAGAGGGGTAGAGGAAGAGAAAACATAAAGGGCCTACACCCAAAAGTGTTCTCTGTGTGTGAAAGGTGTTTGGTATTATAGTTGTTTGTGGCAATAAGACTGAGCTCAGACACCCTGAAGTTTCTTCCCATATTGTGGCCTACAGTTCTAAGCACATGATGAAAAATGAGAAGGGTAACTAACAGCCTATAACAAAAAAATATTACTAACGTATCTAATTGGGTCTTCCAGTGCAAATTTTGTTTTCTTTCTCTAAGATGATATTTTTCATCAAACAATGTGGAGAAGTTCCCACACGTTTTTAAAACTGATTACCTTTTCCCATAGATTAATGTCAGGGTACTAAAGCTTTTAGTCTGAGACTATGTCAACTTCTGCAAATCATGTTAGGTATACCAAGTTAGTCAAACTTAAGGTAAAAACAAACAAACAAAACACTAGCAGAAAATAAGACTCAACTAGAATTTTTCTCTTCAGTTGTATTTGGACTCTCCTATGTAAAGAAGAAGTCTTCCAAAATAGTACACAGAAGTGTGTTTATCTCAAGGTACTTGATGTCTTTTGACAAGCTTAGAGTATGAGATTCTCTTTCATGTTTCTAGTGATGATGAAAGAAAAGGGAAAGTCAAAAGACAAAGAAGTGAAATAAATGAAAGCAAAGTATATTTGGTAATGGACTAGTGATGTCTCTAAAATGAAAATGAGTTTATATGCAGAATATTAAATGCAGTTTTGTTTTGTAATGTAATAATTCATGGTCTTCATTTGGACTCTGACTTCTTAGCTTCACTGACCACTTAGGTACTTAAGGAGAAAAAGCAGTTACAGCAAAGTAACAAAAAGAAAACTTTAGCTGAGAGAGGTAGTGTGTAATTAAGAGAGATAATGCCAGGTTATTCTGAAAGTGCACTTAATGCTTTTTAGCTAATCACATTTTAAATGCATGGGAAGAGTCACTGTCAGGTCCTGCAACATTTATTTTCTTTAGACTTTGAGGGGATCGACAATATTCCGTGCTCTTAGCCTTGGAAGATGAGCTTGTAAAACTTAAATTCTGTCCAGTTTTTGTCTTAGCTGGACTTCAGCTGTCTGTGTTCAAGATGCCTGGATGTTGGGCACATGAGAAGAGGGTTCAGAAAGACTTGTGTTGTATCAGTGTTTTGAATGAGCAGGAGTGTGGTTGCTTGCTTTACACTTTGCCTGCCTGGATGATGACATAGAAATATGCCTTTCAGTTCCTTGCCTGCTTGAGGAGTTTTGCTGTCTAACCTGCACAATCTGGATCAGCCATCTGGGACCAAGCACCTGCATTTTAGGCACTGAAGTGCCTTAGTTGTCCTTACTGGTTTGGTTTTGTAATATCATTTTAATGAGGTAGAAAGGGCAATACAATGGTATTTATCCTAGCAAGGTAAGACTAGATGGAATTACAGTATATGTAAGTAGGTGAGAACAGAGTATGTCAGTATTTCAATTTCTGATGGAGAATAAATGGGATTGGTTTTTTCTTACCATAAATGAGTAGGGGAAATATAGGCTTTAATATATATTTTCAGCTGATAATGCTGAGGTCATTACAATCTTTTCTAATCTATGGGGTTTATTTATTTATTTATTTATTTCTGTTATTACAGATGAGCTGACTGGCATCCTTAAAAAATTGTCACTTGAGAAATATCAGCCTATATTTGAGGAACAGGAGGTATGACTTTTAGAAAAGATTTTTTTTTTACTGCTTTAATGAAAGTAGGGTATAACACATTGCATCTGTTTTGTGATCCAGAATCAAGTTCTACAATTGCTGGTTGCAGAGAGAACCTAGAAGAATGGACCAAATAGTATTTGTGGCATTCTCCAGAATACTGCAAATAGCAGAGCTTTTTACACTTAACCTACAACTTTTGTATACCTAGGGTTTTTTTTTTTTTTCTCTGTGTTGCAATACTCTGCTTTTTCTATATATGTCTGTATCCAATGTGGCTAAACAGTTCATAGGACATATTGTATCATCCCTGGAATCACAGCTGGAACCTCATTTTCAGAAGGAGAACAGCAGGGTGTGAGTCACCGAGATGGCTGCTCTATCTTCTTTATCCACCCTGTGTAAGCAGTAGGAGAATTCAATTGGGGAGCATAGGCATCCTGGTAGATGAGAGCTGTGATGTTGACTTGCTGAAGGATGCAGTGGAAGGAAATGTTGCTGAAAAGAAGTAAAATTAATTCATATCAATGTTTAAGGCAGGATCAGATGTTAGCAAATGTTGTGTGTTTATTTGGTCAAAAAGAAGGGTAGTGAACAAATATGCAGTAAGTTGACATTGCTATAGAGTTTGAAATTCAGCACAAGCCCAGACAATTTAGCTGCATCACAATATATTGGGATATTATTGTTCCCCTGCGTGATAGGCAAGGGAGCATTGTGTAGAAATTAGTATGTTTAGTGTGTGAAGATTATACCAAGATAAAAAGTTTCAGATATTTGTTCTTATCGCAGCCTTATGGATATATTGTTATAATAAAAACTGATATATGAATGAAACCTAGGTTTTTCTCAGGGGACCCTGGAAAAGTAAACACAATATTTTGAAATCCCAAAAATACTTCGGGGAAAGGGTGAAGAAAAGAGAAAAACCTTAGGTTTATTCAAGTAGCTGCTGCTGTAGGCAGAGAAATTTCTGTGGAGGCAATATATTCTGTATTAATAGAACTTGATGGGAAAAATAACTAAAAATCCTTTAATATTTTAGATGTACTATCGTGATTAGTTGAATGATTAACAGCAGATTATAAGCCTTACAAGAGAATGGTAAAGTGGTAATTTTAATGAATTACCAGCACCATTTGGTGCTGGTAATTCATTAAAAATTCTTTTTGCACAATATTTATTTTAAGTCTATACCATTAAAAAACCCAACAAACCACTTTTAACCTGTAGTAATGAATCTTTGCATAGGTAAATTTGTCTTACCTTTTTTTCTTCTGTTTCTTTTTCTTTTCTTTAATATGCAGGTGGATATGGAAGCTTTCCTCACACTTACTGATGGTGATCTGAAAGAGCTGGGTATTAAAACGGATGGATCAAGGCAGCAAATTTTGGCAGCTATTTCTGAACTGAATGCAGGAAAGGTACATTTTTAAGTACTGTAAATTATTTCATATTATTGTATGAAAAACAATTAATTCAACATGCATTTTGAAATTCATTGTGAGTGTTAGTTAGAGAAGCTAAATTATTTTTTTCCAAACTAAGTGTTTCATGTATTTGATTTGTGAAAAGTCTTCCTTTGTGGCACTTCCTGTTCTCTTTCACTAACTCTTTCCTAGTCCAATGAATAAGCTACTTGTAAACATGACCAATATTGAAGTTTCTGAGTATTGATTTCAGCAGTGTTAAAAAGAATCATCTGGCTGCAATACTGCAGCTAGAGAATGCAGTATAAGAGGAAGGGTGTCCTTTGGTTAACATAACAGGTTTTGATTCCTCTGTGATTAGGTCAATAGCGCTTCCCTAATTTCTTACACTTTTATTGCCTTTGAATTTTATGTTGACATAAACAAATTTACTAAGAATGGTGTAAAGTAAACAGTGCTCTTTTCAGAGGGATTTTGTGCTACAACATTTCTTTGATTAGGCTTGCTGATATTTCTCAGCAGCTCTTTTAGATTTCAGGTCCATTCGCTCTCTGATAGTGGAAGTTCAAACAAACAAAACACGAAGACAATTTTCCTGTCAAGATCAACAGTAGTAATGAGGCTAGAAATTAGGGGAGGTGGATGATGTTCCATACTAAGATATGCCATAAAGTTAGGAAGAAAATAACGAAAATGTTTCTATTGTTGTCTGGTAGTTTCAAGAAAAGATTACTACAAGGTTTTCAATATATGTCTGTAAGGTAAGGTTTTGTAATTATTTCTAATAGTATACTTCTGTATAGACATGGACACACATATTTACACATCTGTTGTGTACTCTTAATAAAGTCATTTTTTAAACAGAAATTTAAGAATCCCTTTTTTTATTTTATTGTTCTTTTGCAGGGTCGAGAGAGACAGATTTTACAAGAAACTATACACAACTTCCACTCTTCCTTTGAGAGTAGTGTCAGTAACACACGACCGCCAGGTCATTCCCAATGTAAGTAGCACCTGAAATCAATTGAAGAATGAATTACAGTTGAATCACAGATTCAGTTATCTTGGAAAACACCTCTGAGATCATAGAGTCCAACCTATGACCTAACACCTCCATGCCAACCACACACCATGGCACTGAGTGCCACATCCAGTCTTTTCCTAAACACCTCCAGGGGTGGTGACTCCATCATCTCCCTGGGCAGCCCATGCCAATGTCTACTTTTTCTGTGAAAGAGTCTTCCTAATGTCCAAATGTGTGGATATTTTATTTAATACTGGCTGGAAGACAGAATGTGACAAACAGGCCAGTTAGCTGCTTTCCTGGCTAATGATGTGTGTTTCTGAGACTGTAGAGAAGATTTCAACATAAAAAGTAGAGGTATCTGTAAGATGTTTATACACCCTTCATTACTTTCTGAAATAAGGATAAGATTTTTGTTGTGCAATTTGTGCACTTACAAATGGATGTAAGTGTAGCAAACCAGGGTATACAGTATACTGTTTATAGTGTTTATATATATATATATATATGTAGCATCAGTGGGAGGTGTTCCTATATGATACATAATTAACTTTTGCATACTCTTTATAGGAAATACTTTAGTATGATCAGGTAGAATAAATATATTCAAGATTTACAATTCAGCATCATGGTTTAGGCAGCTATGTTTATGCATGTATGTATGCATTTAGTTATTTTGCGTAGGTGATATTTTTATATAATTATCTATAGTTGGTTTCTTTGGAATACATGTATTCCAAGCACCAGTGTTGTCTGCTAGCCAAGCTGAAGAAACTGCCTTTTACAGGAAGGTGTTGCTGACCTGTAATAATTGAATATATTTCCTACACTCAGATAAAAAAGCTGCAAATCTCTGTCCTACCAGCCACCTGAAACAAAGGCAGATACTCATCTGTTACTCCAGATTAAGGAAAGGGCATAACCTATTCCCACATGTACTTCTGTATCCATGTTTTAGTAGAAACAACAAAAATCTTGAATAGCCTTGAGAAGTTCACCAGGTTAAAAGTGTTTCTTCTTCAATTGTTTATTTTGCTGCTTTCATCCACTCACAAAATAATTTCATTTGTTTAACATTCATATGTTAAATCATTCAGGTATTGTATGCTTTAGAAAACCTTAATAATGAGCTAGTCCCAGTTGTTCCAATCTCAGTCAGCAGCATTTCACTAGATATGTGAAAACAGCTGCTAACTGTTGAGCTACTGATGACTTTGGTAGAACTGGGAATTGCTGGGGTAGTTAGTGAATGTGGGCTACTTCCAATATTCTGTGTAGTCTGCTTGGCTGAAAGCCACTGTCAGGTGTCCCTGTACGCATTGTGCAACTTTCCATTCTCAGCATAGTCAGCATGTGTGGGAACTTCTGGATGTCTCTCGGTAACATCCCAGAGCTGAAGAGCCTCTTCTGTAGGTATTACTAGGTGAGCAGAAGCTGTTTGGGATTTGATTACATGGTACAAAGAACTGGAATTACTCAAGAACCAAAGAGGCATAGAGGTGTAATCTATCTCCAAGCAACCTGCTGACATTAAGTATCTTGAAGACATCAAAGGACAAGAATGGTGGCTCAGAGTTGGGGAGAATATCCTTTTGTAAGAATGGAGGCAACAGTTGCTCCTGTTGAGCTTTTGACAAGATGCTGCAAGAAGGCTGCCTTCAGAGATTTGGCTTTTGAGTTTTTGCGTGTAAGAGCTCCATGATAGAGATTTGTCTGTGAAATAGAAGCAGAAGCACTAACAGAGAAGAGGAAGAGAACATGTAGCTAAAAGAAGTTTCTGCACCAGGTAAGCTGCTTTTTATTGTAAAAAGTAGCAGTGGAATCCTTATGCAGTCTCTGCAACTTGAAGTACTTTTCCAGAAATGTGTAGTATTTTAGACCATAAGAGCAACTGTACCAAGTCAGATCCAAGGTCCATACAGTTGTGTTCAACTTTTTCATCCAGTCTCATGTGGCACTGATGTGAAGTGCTGCTTCCTTTCATTTGCTGTGAACTTGCCATGTCCTGATTTCTTCTGTTTCATCGTACTGGATCAGAAGATACAGTGAGCAGTTGTTTCCTGTTCACTGCATCTATGCCACTGATGATTTTACAGATCTCTGTGATGTTCTTCTTCATTCGTGTTCTTTTCCAAGGGGAAGGCTTATAGGCTGCTTTGTCATTCCCTATACCATAGTTTTTCTAACCTCTTTTCCTTTTCTGCTATTACCTTTTCAGACTTGGGAGGTACCAGCCTAGCATACTGGATTCATTATGTAGGCACATTATGGATTTACGTGACAGAGTGGTGTTTGTTTTTCAGTCGTGTTCTCTGCTTCCCATTCTCTTGCCTTTTCCTGGTTATTTCTGGTACTTTGCTGTGTTGGCTGTAACTGAAGACTGAATTGGTATTAATTCAAATTACCTCTTACAACCCAGTTGATCTACTGAGTTTGAGCTCACAGCCTATAATTTTATATAAACACACATACATCTTCTTTTCCATTTGCCTTACTTCATATTACTTTATCTTCACCAAATTTTGTCGCTATCTTATTGTTTAGGCACAGATGTCACATTAAGTCTTTTTGCCAGCCTTCTGTTTACCTTACTTTTTATTTGCATGGATAACTTAGGAAGGTTTGTCCCTTCACTCTATATGCCCTTTCAAAATCATATATTGAATATACTGTTCATATCCTGAATATTGTCATGCAGATCCTTTTGAAATGTTAGGGGTGAATCTCTCTACTATGAAAAAAAATCACTGTTTACTGCAACCTTCTGTCCTCTGCCTCCCTAACAGATTATTTATCCACACAAGAAATTTTATTTTTACCCTATGGGTTCCTTATTATCTTAAAGGCAACCTTGGGCCTTGTGAAATGCCTTGTCAAAATCCAAGCATCAAATGGACCTCTTTTTATCTACAAGACTGTTGGCACTTTCAAGGAATTCTAGTAGGTTGGTGAGGCAGGACTTCTAAAATCCCTTCTTGGTTGTTTTCCACAAAATTTCAGATTGTTACCATTTTTACTAATCTGATTAGTATTACTGTCCATCTCACTGGTCTGTATTTCCCTACACTTCCTGTTGAACCATTAAAAAGTTCTGCACATTTCAGTTATGTGACAATTGAAACAACAACCTGTGCTCTGTACACAGCAATCCAGCTGCTTAATCCTTCTGCTTCTCTAGGACATCTTAGAAATTTGCTATTACTTGTTTTGTGTATTTGTTTCATACTCTTTTTTGCTAGTACTTCAGGTTAAGATATCTTGGACTCCCACATAAAGAAGGTTTCTGAAATGGAATCCTTCCTTCCCACCCCATGCCAAGGACACTAGGTAGGCTGTGTGAATTTCGTGCTCCAGTCCTTGTCTGACCTGCATAAGGCAGAGCAATGTAAATGATTCAGAGGGTACTGGACCTGTAAGCCATTAGATTTGGAGGCACCATAAATTCTGAACAGGCAAACAGTACTTGCATGGGGAATGTTGCCTCCATCGCTTTTTTTTTAATGGAAATTAATTGGTCATTTTTAGAAAATTCTGATCAAATTATTTATTCCAATAGTGAACCTTTTGGCAGGTTTTGACACTTTGGTAGTTTGGCTACTATTACTTCTTGGAGAATTGAGAATGCACCCTGTCCTTGATAAGAGAAACTACTAGGAAGATACTGCTTCTTCATAGCCCAGTGAATGTGTCCAGCAAACACAAAATTACTGTGTCACTTCACCATTTAGAGCAGATGACCAGCCCATGGAGGCATGAGGCAAAATGACTGCTCTGAGGAACAAAATTCTGCTCCTTTGTCTGGATTCCAACTTCAGCAAAACAGCAAGTGGCAGCATAAAGTCCAGCTTTCTGAGAGAATGGGATTTAACAAATAATATTATTCCAGGAAAAGTTTCTGTTCGTGGTTTCAGGTGACCTTTTTGCTTACATGATTCTGGTAAAAAAGAAAATTGGGCTTTCCAAATGCCTAATTGCCAGGACTAATTGTTTTGTTTATTTTGGTGGGCTGTGTCAAGATTCATGCTTCCATTAACTGAGTGCAATCAAGAGGTTGAACAGATCTGGCAGTGGTCTGCAGGTTAATTGAAACAAATGATACCAAAGAATACAGAATTGCATTTCAACACAAACTTGCCAAATCAGAAATGGAAAGCTGAACAAAGGCCATGTGGATTCTTACGGGAAAAAAAAAAAAAAAGAAAAGAAAAAATGGGGGGGGAGGGGGGGGGGAGAAAAGCAATTGAAATAATTTTCTCCAGAAGAATAGACATAAAATCCTATATGGTAGTTAAAACAGATGTGTAACAAAGTGTTACATGTTAAATCACCTGATAGGAAATGGAAGTTACCTTGCCCATTTATGGCTTGCAACAGGATTTGCCATTTCTACAAAAATGACATGAAAAATGCAAGAGAGCATCCAAGGTTTATACTCAGAAGGACACAATCTTTTTCTGCTAGGACATTTCTTAAATTCATTATGAAAAAAACCCCATTAAGATTAGTTGGAGGTAAAGCTAACTACCAGTTAACTTAGTTAGCCTTCTAATGCCAAGTTTATTGAAATGTTTGAAAGAAAAAGATGAGCCTTGTCACTTGGTACAGGCATCCAGCTGCTCTCTTCCATTTAAACAACACTTCTGATAGCTGGAAAGAAAAGAGAGAATCCAAACATCTGGTAGGGGCAATGAACAAAGGCAGGACATAGATATCAAAAGAATAAACTGTGAATATTCTCCAGACAAAAGTTTAAATGAAGAGTAACTAAGCCTATGATGTAAAAATGAATATGATGCCTTTCAGTCTATAGGTAGTGGGAATTCTGGTTTTCTGGTTTCTTTTTACATATTATGTTATATATATTGATGGATACATATGTATCTGCAGATACAGAGTTGTTCGTTTATTTACTTTTCATTTTTGGATTCAGACTCAAAAATATCAAGTGGAAATTATCCAGAGGAGGGAGAGGTAAATAGGAGCAAAATCAATACAGACTTCTGTATAAAAATCATAAAGGATTCAGGTAATAACTTTCTGGAAAGATGCACATTGAGAAAAGAGGAATTCTTGAAACTTTGTGGCAGTAGGTGACCTTTTCACACGAGTTTGACTATTTATACCTTTTCCTTACAGGAGATGGCTTAAGATGATTAAAATGAATTACAGGATCGAACTGTTAGGTACTGGTATAACAAGTACATTGGGAAATGTGGACCTGTTTCCAGTAGTTGTGGAATTACTCTCTCGTTTACAGCTGGGAGTCTTGCTGGTTGAAGTTTTTCAGATTTCTTTTTTTTTTTTTCTCTCTTACAGCTCCTGGCTGCTCTTTAAAACCACAAGAAGCTGTTTCTTCTAAAAGGTAGCTACTGGAACCAAAGTGGTTTTGTTTTCTTTTTATGGTGAAGTTTGGCATCTGACTAAGTAAATCCGTGCAAATCCATACAAATGACAATTTGTCAAGTTAGTCCTGACTACACTGACATAGGATTTTTTGCAGTAATGTGCTTAAAATGCAAAACCCACAGAAAGTCAAAGAAAATAATAAGAGATTGCTTCTGTAGTTCAACCTAAGTGTTGAACTGGTCAAGGCATCAGTGGTATGGATTTAAGAAGAGCAAAGTCAGAAAAGCAGGAAGAATGGATGAACATGCAAGAAGATGGATGTTTCATTCCACTCTTACCCGTAGATGAAGAACCTGTGGGAGACCTACATGGGCACAGTCAAGGGTAGCAAGAGCACAGAAGAAGGCAAGAAGGCCACCACAAATTGTGACACCTTCTACGTGGGGAAATACATAAGCTGAATATGCCTCTATTGATTGGATACAGATAAAGGAGTCCAGATTGAAAATGTAATGATTTCATGGGAAGAAATAGAAAGGAGAAGTAATGCTGAATTCTTAATAACCAAAATATACTTTGTCTGTTCAATATTATGAGGTTAGAACAGCAGTAAAAGTAAAAACAAAGTACCTATTTGTAAAAACAGCACTTTATTTGAGGAAATGCATAATCTGTCACCAATATTTAAACAGAAAGAATGTTAAAATATTTTATATTGCTGACTTTTCTTTTGAGAATAAAACCATTTATGTGATATTGGCTGGGATTTTTTTGAATAGTAACACTAGCATATCCTTTTAAATAATTTTTTATAACTTGTTTTTGTAGCAATTTTGAAACAAAAGTTACAGTGATTACAAGTAGAAATAATTTTCTGCTTAGTAAAGCAGTTAAAATTCAAATCATCAGGAATTACAAGTAATCAGAAGCCTCTGACACTCTATTTATCTTTCTGAAGACTCAAGTACTGCAGGTAAAGGCAAGAAGATCTTGGAGCTCCAATTACCTGAGTGCTCTCAGAACATAACTAAAGATTTTACCCATGCTCCTCCTCACTGTACTAACAGCTCCTGGCTGTTTTCTGCCTTTGAGAGAAGGTAAGTTTGAGACAGAGTCCTGTATTGTGTGTCTGTGTGTCAGGGCTGGCACGGGCAGCTCGTTAAACTCTGCTGTAGGCAGCAGAGGTCTGCTCAGTACCATCACTGGGGCCTCAAAACCCAGTATCTCACTGGGCTACACCAGAAGTTTGATTCAGTTGTCCAGACCTGCACTGGCATTTGCCAGGCCCTAAGGCATCCAAAGCACCCAGAAGGAATGCCAGACATGACACTACATGAGGGTTATGATCAGATTGTTCATTGCAGCCACTTGGACAAAGAGACCATTCAGAGATGGAGATTGTCATTTCATTGACTTGTCCTGATTTGTCACAGACTTTCAAAGGTGAAAGCTTTTTTTTTTTTTTTTGTTCCTGTTTGCTGTTCATTTTCTGTGTCCTCCTTTTCAGTTTAAAGGAAATCTTTGTTGGCAAACTTTGCTTACCTCATAATGAAAAGTGATACTTTCTGGGTTTTACCAAAGAAGGAAATACTACAAAAACCAGTTCTTATTATGATTCAGTCTAGGGTTATAGACTTGACTAATCTGTAGTTATTAACCTAAGATTTTGTTGAGGAGTACTGTTATTTTACAAGAAGCTTTTATAAGTTTCCTTGAATTTAATTTTCTGTTTCTGCACTTTGAGCATTAATGAAAATCAGATTTTAAATAAAGATTCTTTGTTATCTGGAAATGATTCAAGTAGTCATCTATAGTATTTCTCATGCTTCAGCAAATGCCTTAGAAGCCAGGTACCTTCTCAAGGGAATAACTTCGGTTTCCAGAGTGAAGGGGAACATAAGAGTTCGTGCAAAGAGATTTCTTTAATACCGAGATCAGCTTAATTTACAATTGCTTGGCTTGTCTGACTCTGACACTAATAGCCTCAAACTTGCCACTTTATTTTATTTCAAAGCCCTCTTGGCAGTACAAGGGTACATTTAGTGGGAACAGGCTTTGTCCATTAAAACCGAAACTTCTTGTGCTATATTTAAAGCTCATTTGGAACACTTAATTTCCAGTCTCTCAGAAGTTTGTATTATTGAAATAAACTGTTAATGCAGTGTCCTCCGCAAAGTGTCACAGCAAGGAATTGTTTCAAAGCAATTTTTGCCACTTGTCATTCACAGCATTGCAGTGTGCATTAAAACTTAATGGAGTTAACACGCAGTCATAAAAGCAACAGCAAACAGATATTTGAAGTATGATTGCCATATTCCCAGCATTGCACCTATAGCATTTTAATTGGCCTCCTACTTCTCTGAGTTTTTATTCATAAGTATGTACAACACTCTCAAAGTAGGTCTGTCTGATCTTAAGAGGAGTGGGATATCAGGGCTATTGGCAGAAGGGGTAGTGCTGTACTGGAGCAGGGTCCTTGAAGGTGACAAACAGGTTAATGTGAATGTTGGAAAGCAGGCCCATTCAAGACTCTTCCTTATAAATAATGTAAAAATATTCTGTGTTCATGTGTACACTTGATATGTGGCTGTGAGTTCTTGTTTTTAATAAGCCTACGTGATTTGTTACCCCACAGAATCAGTAGCCTCCAATCAGATGGTGCAGAGATTTCCTGTTTTCTGAGTTGTGGAACAAAACCATTGCACAGATAGCAGCCTACAAAGTGCAATGGATTTGATCACAATGGGCCTGATTTCAATTGTTCTCCACAGATTTCTCCATATATGTTTTTTCCAAGTCTCTCTCTGCTGCCACTAAGAATGGGAAGAATGAATAAAAGGAAAACAAATTGAATAAAAGCTAGAGATAGAAACACAGCTACTGGATTGGGATTTCTGGTTTTCTTTCCAGGATCTGCCTCTCTTTTAGGTTGCTTTTTGAATAGTCAGAATTAATATTGAATGCCCTGGGATTCACTTACTTCAGCAGCTCAGGACTCCAAAGCACTTACTGTTTATCACAGACTTAGTTCAAAATCTGTTGCTCATATACCTTTACTTAGAGCAAACAGAAAGTGTCATTCTCTGTGCTAGTAATTAAATGGTGTATTCAGAGATCCACTTTTCCAGCTGCTTGGGCCACAGGATACAAAACAGAGCTCCAGTTTATAGATGCTCCTGTAACATTGTATTATCTGCTATCATGCATTTTAATTGCTTATTTGGTGTATGTGTCAAGCACACACACAAACTGTAGTCCATAGCAATGTCACAGATATATTTTACACAATCACAGAATGGAACGAGCCTTTGGAGAACCTCTTGTCCGTGCCCCCCTGCTGCAGGAGACCACCTAGATCTGAATGTCTGGGACCCTGTCCATTGGTCTCCCCTCATCCAGTGAGATGCTCTTCATAGAAAGCTATCAAGTTTGTTAGACATGATTTCCTCTGCTGTGAATTTGTGCTGACTACTCCCAAACATCATCTTAAATATCTGGAAACTATTTTCAGATGTTTTCTCCATCACATTCCCCAAAGGCAGAGAAGACTGATAAGGTCTAGTTCCCTGAATCCTCTTTCTTGCTATTCATGAAGATAGGGTTGACATATTTTCTTGCATTGTGCAGAAACCTTGGCCAGTTACCACAACCTTTTAAAGATAATTGAAGCAGGTTTGCAATGACACCAAACAGCTCCCTCAGTACCTGTAGGGTGCATCCCATTAGGTCCCATGGACTTGTCTGTATCATACAACATCTCTTGGGATGCCATGGAAGGATATTTTGTCATCGGCGTGTGCCCCTCAGACAATAGGTGTTATGCATACTACACATCTGCTAGTTCTTTGGTGGTTTATAGACATCCTCTTACAGTGAATTTCGTAGTGGTTTGTCAGCTCTATTCCGAGCATCCCATCATTTTCATTGCACAGGAACAGCATTCATGGTTGCCATTCTCTGGGCATGCTGTGTTGCTTCTTAGTTTACACAGTGATACATAAACTTTGGGGTTTTCCTTCCAGTTCCTTGGATAAAAAGAGTGAACAGTTTGCAGCTAAAATTTGCCAACACTTTTTGTGTTACCAGCATTCAAGCAAATCAAGCATCATGATGAAGTGGGCAATGGTCTTCTAAAATGTTGAGACTTTATTAGGCTCTGAATATTCTGAGGAAAAGGACCTAGTACATACTGAAGACTGCAGTACACGCTGTGTTTCCTAGCCCAACATAACTTCAGTCTTGCCACTCATCACACTGACAAATACAATAAAACTAATTGAAATCAGTGCACAGTTAGGAAACAGGCTATTAGATTCAGAAACAGATAGCAAATCCTGCAATAATAGAATGCCTCTCCTTAGTGTAGCCACAGGTGGTTTCCTGTGTTTTATCCAGATTACAGACTGTGAAGTCATGCTGACTAGGCCTATGATTCAGCCAGCCAGCGGACATGGCTCCAACTCCCAGGGAAACCAATTGCTCCAAGTGCCGTTTTCTGCACAGCAGTAATTACTTGCAACCAAGCTCCTCCTTATTGCTTCTGTATGAGGAGAAATGTACCTCCTCAAGTATCCTGCAGTGTAAACTTTGATGATCAGACAAAGATACTGACTTCTAACATTAATAGTGTCAATTCTTTGCTCAATTTGGAGGACTGTGGTGTTCTCAGATTAGGCAGTGCCCCATGACAGCTCCTAAATGTGCTGGGTTTTGTGATAGCACTGCTTAAACATAATAATGGTTTTCTACTTGTGGCAAGATGCTTGCTGAGAAGTTGTAATAAAAAAAAGAAATGTCCCTTTTTACTTTTCAGTAAATAAGTACTGCACTAAAGAGCCAAATACTGGCCTGATTTATACCTGTGTAACTCTACTACATCCAAGCCACAGTGGATTGAAGTGCAGGGAACTGCAAAAGAATCTGGGCTAAAATAATTTAGAAATGGAGTATCCCGCTGCAGTGGCACACCCACCCACCATGTCTGGTTGCATAATTTCTGTGCAAACACAGTATGTGTTCAAGGAAACCATAGGTATGTTCTTAGACAAGGAGCTGCAGAATGTGTTTGTTGTGTTGCTTTAGATATCTTTTTAAAATTTTGTTGGTGACTCACCTCTCTGTTGGCATGTATCGTGCCGTTGTTTGACATCTTGGAAGGCCTTGCCACTCTCTAATCTGATGAGTCGCTATTTGACAAATATTCCAAATGTTATTAACGGACTTGTTTTATAATGCCTTTATTTTCTGCTGGATCAAAGCAACACAAAGAGCAGTTCATTTATAGAGATGAGGGGAGAAAGAGGACAAAAGAAAACTACAAAAAAAAAAAAACCCGCTAGAAAACCCTGACTTGGTTGGATATATCAGCAAAACTAAGCAAATGATTTAGTCTGTTTATTATGTGGAAATTAGCAATAGCCTTCTCATATGGTAGCTATTATATACATGTGAATATTTTAAATTTAATTTGGGAGAACTGTGCATAAGCACAGCATGAGAAACTCCTCATTTCTCTCCTGGAGACAACACACAACATTAGGAGCATTGCATGGCCATTTCACAAGCAGAGCACGCCAAACAACTAGCAAATACAGAAGGCAGAGCTGATGATAGGATTGAAATCCATACTATGCTGTTTTCACTTTCTATGTCTGGCTCCCCATGTTAGACTGGATTCCTTTTAGTTCACTTAACACACACACAGAAAATCTAGATTCTTTGTTTCATATCTTGAAGATGTCTGGCAAAGACATACCAGTGATTACCTAGGTGAAACAAGGATGACTCGGGGAGAAGAGGAGAAAGACTCTGTCCTATGCTTTTTGCATTTTAAAATTAAAAATTGCACAGAAGATTTTAAAACATGAATGAGAGCTATACAGCTATAATTATGTTAAAATGTATTTTTAAAATCAAAACAAGACCATACACATCTAGAAATTTCCCATAAAAACATAAAATAAATGTTTACTTTCCATTTGCAACAACACCATTTTTGCCAGCTTTGCTGTCTCTGTTCATGTACCTGTTTTTTTCAGTCTGTCATCCTAGGTTTTTTAACATTCCCCAATGAGCTCATGTTCCCTGTAAGTGCTTATTATCAGAGCCAAGTGCATGTTGCAATCCAGATAATTCACTTCACCATTGTGTTGCTTTTTTGTTAGACATGTTAGACATGTATATTTATAATGCAATGAAACCTCAAGCTGAGGTCACTGGATGGAGAAGTATTTATTTGTCTCAAAAGTTTGAATGGAAGACTATGTTCTTGGCATTAGTTATCATGTGATGGATTTGGGGATGAGTATGTGACCAGAAGGGAGTACATCCTGAGTTCTGCTCCTGCTTGACAATGTTGTGAGATGTTGAGTAAATCACTTTTCTGCCAGTTTCCCTTCCCGTTAGCACAGCTGGTAATGTTCCATCCTTAGCTGGTTAAGCAGCCAACAACACTGACAACAGAAAGCTCCAAGAAGAATTAACATTGGCATCAGTAGCACACTGCTCTTCGACATTCTTGATATTTCCTAGGTGTTGAAATGAGAGAGTAAAAACACTACAGAAACATTCACAATTGTGTTGGTGCCCAGATAGGAACACCACTATCCCCGAGCTTTGGATCATACTCCTTCCCAAGATTCATGGTGAAAGCTGCAAGAGTCAGCATGAGGTTGCCAACTGCTTGACCAATCTAATTGCCTTCTATGACAAAATATCTGAATTTGTGGATGCAAGGGCAATACCTTGACTTTTGCAAAGCTTTTAATATCCCATCTCACAGTATTCTCACATCCAAGGTGAGATACCACAGTTTGATGAATGGATAACTAGATAGATAAAAAGCTGGTTGTATGGTCAAGCTTAGATAATAATAGTAATAGTAACTCAGTGGTTTATCCAGCAGAAACTTTACAAAATTCAGCAGGGACAAATGTCAAATCCCTCACCTAGGAAGGAAGAACAACTCTGAGCAACAATACAAGCAGAGTGGTGGGAAGCAGCTCTGTGGAAAAGGGTTTGAGGGCCTTGGTGGACATAAGGCAGGAGTACAGACTGTCTGCAAAGAAGGCCAACAGCATCCTTCTGTTGTAGCAGCCACAGAATGAGAGGAGACAATCCGTCTCTGATCACTGCTTGTTAGACTCTACTCCATCCAGTCTGGGGATCCACAGTGCAGGAAAGCCATGGATAAACTCGAATGAGTCCAGCAAGGACATTGAAATACTTGGACACTGGAGCTCTTGCCCTGTTAGGACAGGCTGAGGGAATTCGATTTATTCAGCATGGGGAAAAGAGGGCGTCATGGGACCCTCTGGTAGCTATGCAGCTAGTGACAACAGCCGCCTTCTGGTTCCTAAAAGGAGGTTGTCAAGAAGATGGAGGCAGGCTCTTCTCAGGGCTGCAGGGTGGGAGTCAGTTGTCTTGGAAGAAAACTGCCTATCAGTGATACATTCCCCCCCAAAGACAGCCAAGCAGTGCAGCAGGTTGTCCTGCATCTCCCAGTCGGGATTTCGAGACCTGAGGGTGTGAAGCCCTGAACAGACAGCTCGAACCTCCCAGCTGACCCTCCCTTGAGCAGGGAGCCAGGCCAGAGCACCGAGGTCAGCTGCTGGACCTTGCATCCTCCAGCATCCCACCGGGACCCGAGGGGTGCACAGGAGCAATCCAGGATGCGAACTGCTAAGCGAGGACCGGCTGATCCAGGCGGACCGGGAGTTTAACACTCTCCACTTTCAGAAAGTTGGAACCTCCGCTGATCTCTCGATACCCTTATCTCGGGGTCCTCAGCCTCCGCGGCAGCGCCTTGAATTATTCATTGCTATCGACAACCCCAGAAATTACCGTCCCCTCAGCCGAGGCGCGCTGCAGCGCCCTGATAATAATGATCGCAGAGGAGGAGAGGGGAGAGTGCCGGGGCCGCTCCTCAGGCCGGGACCCGGCCCGGCCGCGCAGTCAGGGGCGCCATGGCGGCGGCTGCCCGCCAGGGGGCGCTGCCGGCTCGGCGTTGGCCGCCGCCAGCAGAACCTCGGGAATGAGAGGGAATAGGGGAGAGAGGGGATGAGGGAGGGAGAGGATGAGGGAGAGAAAGGGGATGAGGGACCGAGAGAGGGAATGAGGGCAGCCCCGGGCAGGTCGAGAACTGCTCCGGCGTGGCTGGAGGGTGGCTGGCCGTCGGCGTGGCCCTTGCCTCAGCGAGTTGCTGCGGAGCCAATGGGCTCTCCCCCTCGCTGTGCCTTTCCTCGTCCCCGCGTTTCTCAGCAGGGGCGAAGGCCTCTTCCCCAGCGCCACGACCCATTTGAGCGCTCTGGGTCTCCAAAATAGAGGAGTGGTGCCACCCCCGGCCCCGAGCTGTGCCCTGAGGACCGGGAAGGGGGCTGGGAACACGTCACTGTGGCTGCCCCGGCTTGGGTGGTGAGAGATGCTCCTGAAGTGACTGCAAGGCCTTGGTTTTGCTGTGCCCTGAGCAGAGCAGAGCCCCCAGGTTACTGGAAGAGGGCGGCTGAGGAACCCACCTGCACCGGCACCACTAAAGCCGCCCTCGGAGGGTTTTCTGCCAGCCTCTCCCCCACGTAACAAAATCACTCAGTGCAGGCTGATGCTCTGACAGCTCCATGGGATAGTGGGTGAACTCTGAACCGACACAGGGATCCAAGCCCTCTTCTGTTTATGTACAGGAAAGGAGAACCCACAAAAGAATACCAGTGAGTGAATGCCAAATCAAGTTTTAAGTATTATCTAAAATTGCCCTAGTGCATTCTTTGCTCCAGTCATTATGCTGTGCATTTGCTGTAGAAATAAGGTATAGAAAGATCAAGAAAGGGAACTGTGACAGGAACAGCATATTCGCTGGTACGCTTCAAAACACACCAGCATTGTTCTCCATTGCAGTCGGCATTGCCATTGCAGTGGGAAGAAGTATGACTGTTCTGAACCCTCCAGTCTGAGTATCTGTTAGTTTAAACCATCTGAATCAAAAATATTTATGGTAGTAAAAAAATCTCTGATCTGCTTAAATTCTTCCAAATTTAGGCTTGGCGTTGAGTCATCATTATTCCCTGTCATATGGTTTTGTGAAGTCACCCAAAATAATGAGATGTCACTTGCCTAGATACATTAATAATTAGAAGGATTTATTGTGGTAGGCATCATGGGAAAGTGTAACTTTCCCATTAGATGTCCTTAATTAGAAAAGAATGTGTCAGATTTCAGATCAACGTAGGGGAACTACAACTATCCATTAAAGAGAGAAGGACAAATAACGCAAGTGACAGCTCTTGCAGAAGTACAAAGATTTAAATACTTTATAAATTAAGGGGATTGAAGGTGCTCATTTTCATCTCTAAAGCTCTGTGACCTGTCTTCATCATCAGAAGGGTGCAGTCTCCAAACTGAATTAAACAACATAAAGAGCAAGTGGTCTATATAATTCTGACAGTAGAGTATGTGTGTAATCAGCAGTTATTCCTTTTCTATCTTTCAGCAATGGCTGCTTAAGGTGGGCCAAACTGCTCTGAAAAGTGCTTGATTATGCTAATATGAAAATTTTATAGTGACAATGGCATCTCTTGAACCACAGGAGCCGTAGCTAATAGACTTGTTCAGTTGGTGGCAAGATGTGGGATGGTCTGACTGGCTTTAAGATAAAAATTGGAGTGCTGTTAGGTAATTCTAACATGTGGGAGGCATTACTGGAAATCCAAGGCAGAATGGGGTGCCTGACTACTTGGGCATGTGCAAGGAGTTAATTTAAGTACCCATCTTTTGTGTCTTCCATTTGGCTCTAGGTAATTCTTCACAGACCCAGGCCAAGGGTTTTACTGGGTGTTACACAGAAGCTAGAAACTAAGTCTTGCAATGCTTACATTTACTTAGAGTCATGAGTGGAACCATACTCATATTTCTGCTCAGTGCTTGGTTAACATGCAGGCATGTATTTTGTTTATGCAGTCTTAAAATCATGCCATGAGTGACATCAAAGCAAGGGTAATTTAGGAAAGGGGAACATGTGTCTACGCTTTGTTTCAGCTTGCAAAGAGATGATGTTCCGAGATGGAGAGACTTAAAATTTTGCACCATAAGCAAACTACTCAGTCTGGGAAATTGGATCTATTAATCCTATGGCAGTTACACCTGCCAGTTACTACAAGCTGATTTCTGTGGCCTAGAGCTTCTACCACAGCTTTTTCTGCAGCCTTTGTGAAATCAGTAACACTGGACCAGTGCCCAACTGACAGGTGGCCACATTACCAAGTTATCAGCTTGTTTCCTGCTCTTGATAAGTGTTTCATTAGGGATGGTTTTGGGAGGAAAGGTGAATTTGTTTCTTACGGGAAAAGGAAGTCCTTTAACATGGAGGCTGAGCTACACAAATAGGGCTTTGTTAAATAACTCTTTCATTTTTACATTTTGTGTAGCATTTTGCTTGAAAAATATGTTTCTGTTCTTTTATGAGCTTTTTTCTGAAGAATAACTACAATCATTAGGTTTGGATTTAGAAAAGGTTATATCTAGTTTACCTGGAGAAAATAGGCGCTCAAAATGTAAGTAGTTATGTGGGACTGAGAATGTGCATGTTTAAAACATAGTTCAGCTAGAACGTTAAAGATGTGACTTAAATACTCTCTTGAAGCACTGTGTGGAAGCCTTCTCTTTTCTAAATTCAAACTTTATCACATATTAAATGCTAAGAGTGCTGGGGAACACAGGGTGTGTTCCAAAGGGATACGTAAAAAACACCTTCCATAAGTTATTTGCATCCAGCATTTGTGTTTTAATGAGCTGAAATGAGAAATCTTGTAAACTAATTTGAACAAACTACAGTGTCTTTGAGCAAGGTGTCTCAAACATCAATCAGCTCTTGAAAGTTTGTTTGTGAGATACTTCTCTAAGAATCTTTCATCCTAGAACTGATACTTAAAAACTCAGCAGTAGATCTTGACAAGATTCACATGTGAATGCCCAAGAGATAAGTGGTGCATTGTTTTACTGAGGAAGGTGGTATAAATATTCCACTTTTGAAGGCAGGACTAAACAAAGCTCACCTGCTCATTAGAAAGTAGTGAAACCTAACTGTTTTACATACTATTTTGCAAATGAGAGTTCCTGAAACAAACCTTTATTTTCAAACCTTTTCTAAAAAACCTCTGGGGATAAGTGAGGTTTGGTATGACAAAGAAAACATTTTATTCAGCTTTAGGAGCTGGAATGCCTGCCTCGGGAGAGTGTTACATAGGATGCCTACACATCACACTATCTGTAGAGCTGGCTATTCTTGTAGTAGTAGTATTTTTAGTTTTAAATTAAAATCTGCCTGAAGCCACAGATGAATCCTCAGCACACTGCCCTCTGACTGAGAATGCAAATCTAAATTGAAACTTTCCTTAAAAAGCCTCTTTAAAGGTTAGCTGTCCACTTGGACTGAGTGAAGCACCTTTGACTTGAGGAGGACTAAAGTGCTGCCAGTGCTTGCACTTTAAAATGTTGAACAAGTTGTGCTAGAGGAAGAGACAAAGAAAGAGATTGAAGCCAAATCACTGCTTGTTTATTTCTTTGGCTAGCGAGGGTCTTCATGTATCTGAACACAATAATATTAGGGATTTTACATCTTAAGGATCTCTGTCACATGAATTCAGGCTGATGAATCAACATAGCTGTTCACTTTCCATGTGTTAAAATACATGCCTGACTTAATTTTGCCAGTAAAGACAATGTATTGAGCAGATTATACCATGAAGTAGTTACCCAAACAAAATGGATGATTGGAAATTTGGTTGTTCAGACATATGTCCAAGTATGCAGACAAATATTTTAGGAGATATGAAATTTACCTGGTGCCCCTTGAAGTAAAACCAGGTATGCAGAGGAAACCATGCCTATTTTTGGTGGTATACCCTGTACAACAATTGTGAATAATTAAATATGCCATTACTTATGGGAAGCAGTGTATGCTCATAGGCAAAATAAGTGCTTAGACACAGTGCTTAGAACATCTTCCTGTTTACTGGGCTTTCAGGACCTTGTTTAACATGAACAGCTGGACTGTATGGAGCTCTGCCTAAGGAATGGACTGTAAGCCAGCTGAGTGCTTTTAGGTATCAGTTACTGATTACTGGGTGATGTTGTAGTAGGTCTAAACTACAGGTGTCATAATCAGGAAGAACAAATGGAAAAGGTCTTCTGTTAGACAGAGGACACCTCATGTTGCAGGCTGTGGTTCTCCTGAGGAAACCTCACCCACCTCCTATCTTCCAAAGGAACAACACAGATGGACATACGCAATCCTGGAGGTTCCTGGACAATATTTCCTGATTCAAATGATAGAGGATTGAGTGGGAACAGGTGATCTGTTGGACCTCATAATTACCAGTGAGGAAGGTTGAGGATGTGAAGGTTGAAATTAGTCTTGGCTGCAGTGGTCATAAGGTAGTGGAGTTCAGAATCCTGAAAAGACCAAGTAGGGCAAAAAGCAAGATCATGACCCTGGACATCAGGAGAGCAGACTTTGGCCTTCCAGGGAGACTGTTCACACAGACTGCTGTGGAATAAGGCCCTGAATGGAAAAGGAGCCCAAGAAAGCTCTTTGATATTCAAGGATTACCTCCTCCAAGATCAAGAACAGTCCATTGCAACAAGCAGGAAGCCAGGCAAAAATATCAGGACAATGACATGAGTAATTGAGTTAGTCAGGAGTTCCTGGCAAAACTCAAGCATAAAAAGGAGAGACTTTGTCTGAACATGCCAAAATGATGTTAGGAAAGCCAAAATCCATCTAAAATTGGATTTAGTGGGGGATATTAAAGGTAGCAGGAATACGTAGCAGTAGCAAACTGAGAATACTCACAATACATAATTAGCAAAAGAAGACTAGGGAAAATACATGCCTGCTGCTGAATGGGGAAAAAGCTCTGGTGACACATGACGTGGGAGATGCTGAGCTACTGAATGCCATCTGCACCTCAGTCTTTTCCAGAAAGACCTACCTTCATAAATCTGGGGGCTGAGAGACCAAGGGGGAAGGCTGGAGCAAGGAAGTCTTACCCTTGATGGAAGAGGTTCAAGTTAGAAAATAATTAATCCAGCTGGATGTATGTAAGTCCATGGGCTCTGGTGGGATGCACCAATCAGAACTGAGGGAACTGGCATCATCGAGAGGCCAATCTTGATAATCTTTGAATGACATGGTCACTAGAAGTGTCTGAGGGCTGGAGGAAGCAAGGCATTTTGTCTCCAGAAAGGGCAAGAAGGAGGACCCCAGGAACTATTGGCCAATTATGGCCTCACCTCAAATCCTTTGCATGTGATGGAGCAGCTAATCCTGGAAACAATTCCCAGGCATATAGAGGACAAGTCATCACCCCAGGGAGTCATGCTTGATAACCTTCTATAATGAAATGACTGCTGTGGTAGATGAGGTAGTGGATATTGTCTGCCTCAGTTTCTGTAAGGCCTTTGACACTGGCTCCCACCAGACTGTCATGCAGAAGGTGATGAAGTATAGAACAGAAAGTGAGCTGGGATGAAAACTGGAGAGAGTCCAGCAAGTGACCACTAAGGGAATTTTGTCAGCACATAAAAATATTTGAAAGGAGAGTGCAAAGAAGACAGAACCAGGAGCCGGGGAGTCTCCATCCTTGCAGATAGTCAACAGTCATCTTAATATGATAATTGACAGCGAGTTTTAGGTGGCCCTCCTTGAGTAGGGCAGTTGGACCAGATGACCTCCAGAGGTTCCTTCCAACCTCAGCCAAGCTGTGACTCAGTGACTTTACCATGCTTTTATTTTGGGGATGAAGACAGATCAAATAAATAAATAAATAAATCTAATCTATATTTGTAACCCAATGACTGAATCACAAAGTATAAAATGAAAGTGAGGTAAAGAACAGCAGAAGGTCAAGACTGCAACAAGTAGGGGTGTACTCCCTGACAACTAACAAGTGGTTTCATTTCTTATTTTGGACTCACTTTGAGTAAGTAAAATGGCTGAACCATATCCAAAATTATGGTGAATTAAACAGCCACGTGAAAGATGTATTAATTTCTCTGTTACGGAAGGAGAATATGTACAATGTGTAAGAGGCCAGAGAGAAGAGACAATACTTCCTGGGAGGTCTTGGTGTTGCTTCAGGAGTTCTTACCTGTTCTAGAGAGTTGGCAGAGCCACTGGTGATCTATTTCTGCTACACCATCAGAGCCACCTTTACTGCTTACTGACCCAGGAGCTCCACACCAGGATTCTGGAACGATCTGGAGGTAGGGCAGAAATTCATCATGTTCACTTCTTCCATTTAAGATATTGCTAGATACTGCTTGCCAAAGTATTTTACTTCATGTTTTCAGTGAGGAAGAGGTCCAGGGACTGTTGCCAGAGGAAGATTTGTGTAGCCATATTGATATAGGAGAACTTGAGCTGCATAAGTTTGCAGTCGTCTGCAAAGAAGGCCTCAGACCTTAGGCTAGGTGAAGTGGTTAGGTGCAGATGGGGATCAGTCTGAATCCTGTGAGAAGTGAGTTTAAACATCTGCCTCAATCCTGTAGAGTAGGGAATGTAGAAATGAACTTCCCAAAACATTGTGGAACAAAAGAGGGGCACATGAAAAGGATTTTCCAAGGAGCCTGTCTTCCTTTGCATTGATTTGTGAAGTCAAAAGCTCCTTGCTCCTCAATGTGCTGGCCAAAAATGGTCTCTATTTAGAGGTGGGGGAAGTTGATAGAAACAGTTAACATGTGCCCAGGCTCTTTTTATCTGCTTGACTGTAAACATCCGTGGATATTAGCACAGTTTGTGTATATTTTTCCAATTACCATGGAAGTGAGCATTGCTGCAGTGTAAGCATTTTCATCCATTTGTCTTATGAGTAAACCCAAGAAAAATAACCAGTACCAGAACATTGAAAACATTGCAAAATCACTAAGTGTTGCAGCTCATACAGATGTCCACTTTGACCTGTTGTAATGCCAAAAGTAAAATTCTCAGTATTTTTTCAGGCTTCATTTACCCAGTTTCATTATCTTTTTAATCAAATGATACTTCAGATGTGTTTTTTTCTTTTTTTTTTTTTTTTTTCATGTGCAATAAGAATGTGACTGGAAGGGTTGCAGCTTTCTGTCCAGTAAATGTGACTTTATACACAGAACAGCTCAAATATAATAACAAGTATGGACAAAGTCACCAAAGCATTTTCTATTCCATGTGACTGACAGGGCTGAATCGGCCATCACTGCACTTGATGAGTGGAGCTTCTGCTTTGCATCCCACATTTTTTCAAAGCATAATGCAGTTTCTGTTTCCCTGTTGTTATGATTGTATGAGACAATCTCTAGCTTTAGAAAAGGCAGCAGCAAGTCAGGGCATTAAAATTAAAAGGGAAAAAAAATCTACACAAACCACTTAAGCACACTCATTATTATGGCCCTTGCTACCTCAGGCCACTGGAGAACTTATAATTTAGTCAGCATTATGCAGTTTGAAGTGTTTTATGTTCTGCATGGGAGCAGGCTGCAATTCAAATATCAGTGGCCATGAAAAATATGCACATACGTTTAGTATGAAAATCTCCAAGGGCATAACAGAAGAGATGGGCACATGTAGCTGCAGTGTGATGGAGAATTTCTGTGAATTAATCATTTGGACATAGTTTATCGCAATTTTATATTTTACCAGAGATGCTTCCTCGCCATTTCTTGGGAAAACTTATTATACATGCACATCTTAGAAAGATAATAAGGCCAAAGCCTTTGATGCTTAAAGGCAACAGCCTTTGTTAGATTCTGTTATGACACAGACAACTTCTCCACTGACAGAGCCATTCAGATAACAAGAGTAATTGCTTATTTTATCGAGTTTAGGGAATTGTGCTCCATTCTCCCTCTTACCTACTACATTAGCTATTATGACCCATCTTCTACCATAATTTAGGGGGAGTGGAGTACGTGCATTTTTAAAGCTTTTCTTGAAAGAATAGAGTGCTATATTTACATACTTCCTTCATTATTCCACAGGGCCAATACTTTAATATATTCCTTCCAAAGAAGCAGAGTGGCATATGTGTGAGTGTGTGCATCTCTTTCTGTGCCTTGGTGTTTGTGTGCAGTTTATTGTCTGAGTGGGTAGGGGAATGAGAAGGGCTTATTTAGTTGTTTCTTTATGACTTCTTCTGACTGGAGACAATACCATTGTAATTGGTATTAGTAAAACTACAAACAGAGCAATCGCTTCTGACACTTTAAAAGAACCTTATTGACATCTCCAAACACGTGAGGAATTTTAAAGTAGAACTTTTCCATCTGTAAGGCTTGGTCTGATCAAAAGCCTTATAGTACCTCCAGATGTAGTAAATGAGGCTCCAGAACAGATTCCAGCTCCTTTTAGGTAAAAAGGAAAAAAAAAAAAAAAGACTTAAGTTTGATTCAGCCTAATCCTGACAAAACTATCAAAAGATAGCATTGCAAGCAGAGAATTAAAAAAAGAAAAATGCTTTCAAAATTCATGTGCCATCCAAAGATTTTAAAATGTTCAAACCCAATATTTAAGTGTAAGGTTTAATATCTTAAAATGCTGCTGTGCTTTACAGTTTTATTACTTTGAAAACCCAGTTTTCTCCAATATCAGCATGTCCTGGCCAGGACAGAGTTAATTTTGCAGTAGCCAGGAGGAGGCATGGCTAGGACCCAGAGTTATTCTGTACATCATTTCAGGGGACAAGGGGAAGGGCCTCCCTTTCTGGAAGGAAGGGCTCTCTTGCCATCAGGGTGGTGTGGCTGGAATTATGAACTCCACAGCAATCATTTTGTCATGAATCATTCTTTTGCACACTTTTGTTATTAATATTGTTGCTGTTACTATTAGTTTTCTTTTCTCATTGTTGTTTCCAGTAAATTGTTCTTAGCACATTATTCTCTGCCTTTTATACCTCCAACTCCCCTCTTGAGTGCACCACAGAGGAGGGGCAGCAGAATTGGTTGATGGGAGTACTAAATTGGAGAGTACCATTCCTAAACCACAACAGACCACTATAGCAAAGCCATGAAATGGTCAGAATCTGACTTCTGAAACAACAAAAACCAATACTGATGTTAACGGACAATTTTCAAATGGAAGTTGGGAGTTAAATGGAAACCGAAGTGAGTTATACCTCTTCCACTGTATATAAATAGAATAATTTTCCAGAAGTGTAACCAAATATGAAGGCCTGTTCTGAGGAAATTTCAGCAGCTGTTTCATGAAGGAGGAGTTTGTGATTTCCCCCCCCAACAGGACAGGTGCTCTTTCACACTCCAGACGCACTTGTTAAGAGGCTGTTACATGTAAGAAAGAACTTTGTGTTCCCTAACTCTTTTTTTTTCCCCTGATTCGTGTGGATGTCTTGGTAAAGTATCTGAAGTGACTCATCTAGCATCCCTGCTATCAGCTGGGTAGACTGAATGCCAGCTTTATTTCCCTGATGCTTGTTCTGCTTTTGTCTCCATGAAAAGGTCTGGTTAATACATCCACCTTTGTGTTTGTCATATTTAAATGTGCAGCCAGATTCTCCGTTTTGCAAGGACATTTTCTTCATCTTTTGAAGTCACTCCATGAGACTGGTAACAAATGATAGCTTGCCAGCTACGGAGTGGGTATTAACAATGAATTTTTCATAGCAGACACTCATGCGATTGTCTTGTGGCTGACTGAAGGGACACAAGTGTGTTCTGCATCTCAGTGGAGCAGCTGGCAAGATAAGGAGAGTGTCTGGATTAATGTGCTCTGCTCTGATTAGCTCCATAAACAGGCAATTGGTCTATGGAGAAGGCTGTGCTGGATTAATGAAAGTACTTTTTCAGGACAGTCTCTCTGCATAGCACTGGTCATATAGATGGACCAATGAATTTGGGACAGCTTATTTATGACTAAACTATCTCCATTGTGCTTGCTGTCTTGTCATTTTCAACTGTGAGGTTGAGAGTGACATAACATTTCTGCAGATTTTATATCCTTGGCAAAACTAAGGAGATCTACTCACCATGTACTCAAGCAGTTTCATGAAACTGAGAGAAGGAGGGTAGAAAGTGGACATTTCCTTTCACAAATACTCCATCCCTATTTTTCTTTATAGGGAAGTCACTTCATTTCCTGCAATGACACCTACTACTCTCTACAGCTCCGTGATCATTTTGGCTGCAGGGCTGTTGGATCAGGATTATGGTGGGATTTGCACTGTCTCCAAAGGGCTATCCTACTGCTACCCTCAAGTCAGTTGTATGTACAGATGGTGACCCTGCAAATGGACTTCAGTTGCCCAGCAGCTCAGCACCCAGATACACACTGCTGGGCACATGCAGTGACTCTGAAAGGCAGGACATGCCAGTCCTGCCAAGTGTGCTGGCTCTGTGTGTGCAGCAAATCTGACACGCTCTGGATTCACTGAGCTTTCACCATGTGTGCCCAGAGTGTCTCCTCTGCACGTGACTAGTATATCCAGGTTGCCATGCATACACACAGAAGTCATTTATGACGGAGTTTTGGGCATTTGGCAAGTAGTTCAAGCTACTGCCTCTGCTCTGTAGTCCGGGAGAAATGTCCAAATCCCTTGTTTCCTGTGGGACCAGTGAAAACTGCTCCGAGCTGAACAAGGCATTGTATCTGTGGTAGATCAGGCACGTGGCATCTGCACAAGAGGTTAGCAGGTCATCACACAGGAAGAGTGACTGAGAGCCACTCTTCAAGAAACCTGGACACAGACGTTGATAACAGAATACACTCTCATGTTTTGAGATCAGACTGTGTTTTGTCCAGTTGCTTCTTGACAACACTCTGAAATACCCTCTCTCTGTGGTACATTCTGTATTACATTGATGTCTCCCATGCTTCATCTCCTAGGGAGTCCAGTCATTCAAGTCCTACACAGAAACAGCAGTGGTGCTTTTTAGGTTTGCTAAAGAGTTAGTTAGGAGTTCTGTATCAGGATGTTCTTCTACAAGCAAAGCTACTTCAGGATTGTCTGAAGTGTTGGTAATACTTTATTGCAGCTACTCTTGAGTTGCCTGAAGTTATCTGGGGCATATACTTCACTGTTTAAGCTTTCCTATTTCCCACTTCCCACTCCAGTTTGCCTCCCCATCTCCTTTCATGTTGCTTTCAATACATGCTGCTTCCTCTTCAGGTTTATGGCTGGTAGTGAGAGTAAATGAGCAGCAGTAAACGAATCGATTCAAGTAGCAAGCAGTGTGTGACTTGCCAGGACCAACGTTTCCCAGGCTTCCCAGGACAAGGTCAGGAAGAACTGGGCAGAACTTTTGATGGATAATCCAGGAGATTGTTGCCTTTTGCAGTGCTGAGCTGTGTTTCAGGGCACTTGCAGCCCTTGGTCTTTGTCTTACTTTGATGTAGATTTTCCTTTTTAAAAGCAACAACCAGTGAGTGTATTTTGAATAGGAATCTCTGAGAGTTTGTTCACTTTTCCGTGTTGCTGTATCCTTTCCACTTTGTGTCACTGTAACCTCTTTGTTGGGAATGTATTCTTGCTCTTTCAGGTTGGTTGTCTGGTTTTTGCTGCCCAACTTCTGGCTGTTAATTTGCTCTCTGCTGGATCAGGCTGGGTTCTAAATATTTCTTATGCTTTAGAGTTAGTTTGGCATTGTATGTTTCTGTTCCTTCTCTTCAAATTAATTAACTGCTACTTTACATATCCTCTGAAAAACAGAAAATCCACATCACTCTGTAAGCTGAGCATAAAGACTGTAGTCTGAGAGAGCACAAGGCCTAATAGAGCAGAAAGCCTGTGGCCTAACTCTATTGCTTAATCGAGGTTAAATATATATATATTAATAACAGAAGCTGCAGAGGTAGCAGAAATTGCAGGTAAGGACAGGCAAGATCAAAATGGCTCTGGAAAAAGTTATTTTAGTCACATAGGATTTTTTTTTATTTATTGCTTGGGACAAAGTATGAGTGCAAGCTAAAATTGCAGCAGCAAATAACCCCAGAGCATGACAAGTTATACTTAGCTAGCATTAAGGTAATGTCATGTAGAAGCAGAATATTTGTGGTTAGCTAAAGTGACAAAAATACAGCTGCACTGATATTAATCCTATATTAATCTTGTAAAGGGATGGGATTTTAAGAAGTAATGGTCTTTGGAAGGGATCTATCTGCTTGCTCTGCATAGACCAGTTATCTCTTTTTAGGCATTAACTGAACTTGTTATTCTGATTTTATTATTGATAACCCGACCAAGCCTTATTGCTCACTTATCTGTGAATTTTGTAAGTTTATTTAAAATCCTTGTAATAGCCCTTAAATTCTACTGATCATTAGAAGTTCCAGTTTGAGAAATTTTGTGATATTTTCATAACTGGTCAGTAATTCAGAATGTGTTTTTAAAGATGCAGCCACTGGCTAAATACTTTTCAATTACAGTGGGAACATCTGAAAGGATATTCCATAAAACATGGTCCTAACTTAGGAAAGAATTAAATGTGTGCTTCAAGTTATGTGAGTAGTTAGATAACAGTTGAGTGCTTCTAAATCTATTCTATATATTTTATTAACATATAAATAATGAAAGAAAAGAATTGAAAGACAGAATCTTTCTTGAAAGACAGAATCCCAGATGGTTCAATTTCATTCTGCAGAGGGCAGTATATACGTACATGTATCTAATACTTAAATATTTGCACTGCTCTTTTTTAAGTCACTTTCACTTGAAAAAAGCTGATAAATTGTGTAATAGGTAGCTGTCATTCAATATGGGTACAAAATTTGGGTTATTTGCTGAGATATAAACAGGAAAATGCTGATATTTAAAGTAATTTGCTGTAGAAATAGGCTAATTCGAATCTAAGTTAATCCCATGCAATTTATGCAGTGCTATTACAAACTATAAAAATTAGATTGGAACTGTAAGGTATTTTCAAGTTCCAACTCTTCTTTTGTTGGTGTAGGAGAGTTGTAATAATCTGACCTTGAGAAGGGACTTTATGTATTTGGAACAAAATAGCAACTCGTATGTTTTTACTCTTTTCTAAGGAGTTAATAAGATCCCATTCTGTTGTCATATCTTATCATTTATTTTAGTTCTTCATTTCCCTGGCAAGTGCTTAGGTGAGAAATGTTGGAAGTGAAATGGAGACAGCTTGGGTAGGTCTAGAAACCCTTGTGCTTACGTTGCTGAACATCAACCTTTCTAAGTAAATAACTACTGAGCAGCATTTGCACTCAGTGGAATGTTTTCCAATAGTAAAAAGAGAGGAAACATAATCTTGAAGGTGTTTATAGTTTTGGCCTGTGTCCTTTTTCTCTCTTCTAGTTTCCACTCATGCCACTGTGCCTTCGGAACTCCTTTCCCCAGAGAAACACACTTTGTGGTGTTTAAGAACTGTCTGCACCACAGTTCTGTGAAAAACTGGTGTCTGTTTGCTTCAGATCTTTTATTTTTTATATAACTGTATTGCTGGCCATTGTATTACTGGATTACAAAACCAGACTAGTGATAAATTCTGGTATGTTCATGATTTTTCCCTCCAGGGAAATACAGTGCTAAAATGTGATTTCCCTTTAGCACAGCAAATTTGCAGGTGTCTGTTGAGTTTTGAAAGGGAAATTACAGAGAAAATTTGGGACTTCACATGCCCACACTATCATTTTTAAAGTTGTCACATGAGTATGTGGCATGGATGTTCAAATTGTGTCTCAGGTATCAGTCCTCATGGAATTAAAGAATTGCAGGAGGAAATGCTATTGAATTTGGAGTGTCTTAGACTGTAACTCTGTAGTTTAAGTGAGGTAACTAGTGAGAAGATATTGCATAGCCAGCTGTTTCTCATGGAGCCTCAGCTGCTCTGGGATGACACAGCACTTGAGGTGGGGGATTTTCAAGATGATTCATGCTTTAGTGGGAGAAGAATATATTTTATACAGGTGTACAAACAGGAAAGTTTACAGCATTTTTTAAGGTGTTGGATGCTGTTACTGCTACTTTCCGACCAACTACAGATACTGATATTTGCTCTGGTGGTGTCTTTCAAGTAGAAATCTAATTAATTTCGAGTTAGTTTGTTGGCTATTCATTAGTATCCTCCCTGGATTTTCACTTACAACACTGGCTAGCACAGTGAATGCGTAGTTCAGTTTTGTTTTGGTTTGGTTTGCTTCTATTAAATGATGTGCAAATTCTGGTCAGTACTGCAAATCCACCACTTATTTTTAATTAGGTTTCCTTAAAGATCAAGAAAAGAAGAAACTGGGTTATTCCAGGTAGCTTGAAAATGCATTTTAAACACAGCAGAAGCAGGGCTTCTCTGGTAAAAATGAGTATATGTAGATAGATATTTGGACTGCTATATTCCTTTTTTTTTTTTTTTTTTTTTTTTTTTAATGTAGGTGTTGGCACTTGCCTGCTAGTCCTCTCCTTTTCCACAGGGCAAGAGGGGGCATTTCCCTGTTGTCAGTGTTAGCCACAGAGACAGGAGAAGAGGATGGTAAGTGGGTCTAAATTCATCTTGGGAAAAGATAGGTTAAATGGCTGCCTTAACATGGAGCTATTCCGTGTGGACCAGGTGAGAAAGAGAGGTACTAAGGACTAGCAATCAGGTAGTCTGAGTAGACTGAGTCTTCTGTAGGGAACATCCATTTAGAGTAGGTAAGGAATAAAATCATGTTCCTTGACCTCAGTGTAAATATGACTGATCAAGTTGCTGCTGGTGTTGGTCTTTCAAGAGAAACACTTATTTGAAAACTGGAGGAAGTGCCCTCCGATTTACATGGTTAGTGACTGATGATCTTTTTTCAACTGTTGGACAGTCTGAGCTAGATTTAAGGTACCTATTTAATGTGTATCAAATAAGAATTTGAAAACCAAGTCTTGATACCAGCAGATATAAGAGATTAAAAAAAAAGAAACCCAGCCCTTTGGTGTTACCTTGCTTTCCTTATAATGTAACATAACATCCCAAAGTGGTAACAGTATAATGTACTATAAAGTAGTTGCCACAAGGTAGAGCGCAATATTTACATCTTCAAGTTTTCTAGCTGAAACATACTGAGATCACACAGACTGTGTCTTATATGTCGTGTTGCAGAGTATTTAGTCATTGGCAAACATGAAATCAGATAAATGTGGAGGGAAAGCAAGGAGAGTAAAAATGAGTATAGTTAAAAATGAGCTACAGTAAGTAACTTTAGAGTTGATTTCTGACTTGGTGGTCCAGATTGCACACTGGTTAAAGTTCTCTTGTTTAGGGTAGATTTCTGTTTTGTCTTTAAAGATCCTGATTTGTGCTCTTTATAAAATGCTTTATTTTCCAGAGTGATTGTCTAGGAGAAGTCTGGTATATTTCTTGTATTAACTGCATGGCAGACACCGGAGTCTCAGTGCAGAATAATTTTCTTGCATCCATCTCATTACTGGAGTTTTTATGTGGGAGTGAGGCAGAACATGCAAGCCAGAAAAAATTCTATATTGGCTTATGTGTGGAGAGGTTTGTTGTAGTAAACAGTCAATAAGAAAGAGAGAAGATAACAGAGAAGGACCTGGGATTGAAAGTTTTATCACAACTTCCCTGACTTACAGAAATATAGATGGTCCATGCAATGCTGACCTCTCCCTGCATTTGATGCCTTCAGGTTTGATGTAAAAGCCTTAGCAGGGGAGCCACAGGCGCAATCTGCACCCTCTCTGTAGCTAAAGACGTTTTTTTCAGAGCTGTCAAGCTACTGCTGTTCATAAGCAGTAAATTTATACAAATTAATTATAAGAGGTGGAAAAAAGTTGGGTTTGCTCACAGGTAATACATTTGGACTTGAACAATGTGAAAAATTTAAGAGCGAGTGAAAAGAAAGAGAGAGAGAGAGAGCAGGCTGTATTTTTTCCTTATATTTAATGAAGCACTGTGAATTTCTGGCTCTTTGGGAAAGGTGTATTACTAAGAGTCATTAATGGAACCTAGTCTTAAAATACACTCAGCTGAATTGCTGACTGAAGAAATGTCTATGTAAAACTTAATGTTTTCGTTTTTGTGAATATTTTAGAATCTTTAAAAAAAAATTTGAAGAAAAATAAAAATTGGTGTTACACTTCTTACCATTTGCTTTAAAAAGGATTTTCCACTTGCTCATTTCCAGAAGGTCATCTCTGAGATGTACAAGCTAGCCCTTCATTTAGGTCTCCTTTTACATTCATATTTAACTTTCTTTCATTCTGTGGCCTTTATTAGCTGAGCTCAAGGAGCTTGTAGCACATTTTAAACAGCAACACTGGGAGGATGTAAATGCAGAATAATGTATCAGGACTCAAATTTGCATGGTCAAATGTCAAAAAAATTAGGCCTTCTCCAGAACCATGTCAAGAGAAATAACATAAGTGGCCAGCTCAACAGCAGGCATGCCATTATCAGTTAGTTCAACCTGTCATCACTGACTGGGAGTGGAAGCAGTGGTCATTAGCTTTAACTCTGCTGGGGAAGGTTGCGCTTCTTTTTATTTTATTATATATATTTTACGCCATCTGACAGTATTTCACAGAGCACCACAATGTTATGGTTTCCTCCTTGACAGGGGAAGGAGGGGGAAGTGCAGGTGAGGGAGTAGAAGAGAACACTTGCAATCATCTGTTGTCAGCCGGAGGAGGCAGGAATTGCATTGCCTATCGGATAAATACTCATTTAGAGTAATCACTTTATTTCAGCCCTGTAATGACATTAACAAGCTTGGAATACAGGGAATTACATGAGTCAGAACAAATAATTGAATATTCCACTGCTGGGAAATGCAGCACAAGTCTGACTTAATGTCATGCCATCTCTGAAGCCAGCACCACCATGCAATTAGATGATAAGCTTAAACAGCATATAATTGGCACTACTAGTATGAAAAACATACTATTAATTGTTAACTTCTTACCTGCTTGTAACTTGCATGAAATAAAAGTATCTTGCATGTCTTTTTTAAACAAAAAGAACCAGAGGAAACACTTCAGTAAGTTTTATGAAAATAAGAGGGGAAGAACTGGAGTCCAGGATCTAGAAGGAATAACTTGAACAAGAAAAACATCTACACCTTTTTTGAGGGTTGGAGGAGGCATGATTTCAAAAATGTTAGATTGAGAAAAGTATGAGAATTATTTAATATATCAAGTGTTACCCTCTTTGATATCCAAAGGAAAAATTCCTCATTTGTCCTTTCTTGGGAATGGTCCTATTCAGGGCCTGGAGTTGGACTTGATAATCCTTGTGGATCCCTTCCGATTCAGCTTATTCTGTGGTTTGGTCAGCTCACCATTTTGTCTCCAGATATTGTTGCCTGACAAACTCTGATCTCATAACTTTGAGCCCTTTTTTCACTCACTCACTGTTCTTAGTTAATAATGCAGAGGCCTTTTTATAGAAATATGCCAAAGTAACAAAAACTACTCTGGGCTCTGGTAAACAGAGAGTTGGAAGAATCTTAATGTGATTGATTAACACAACACCTTATAATCTGTTTGTTTTATCAGCAAACTCTAGGTTTAATTTTTGAGACATTCTTACAACATCCCAAATCAGTATAATTTGGAAAACTCCATTATTTTAAGCATCAATTAAACTGTCTTAATCCTTCAAATTATACACTCTAGGATAGAATATTAAAAGGATTCAGTTGCATATATTGTATGCATTGAATTATTTGATAGCAGTTACCCAGGCAGCACAATTTCTCAAATAGGTGCCAGTTCATGTAAAGATTAATGCTGGACAGATAGAATGCAAATGCAAAAGCAGCAACATCTCCATCACCTACCTAGATTAGCTCTGAAAATCACAGTCTTATCCAACAGATAAAACATTAAATTTGCAACCCTTGAATTAAACACACTGGAGAACATCTCACATTTATTATAAAGATTAAAAGATGATGCCATATTAAAACTAAAATCCTCTTCTGAATCTTTGGCCACTGATTTCGTCAGCATTGGAACTTGCATGTAGTTAAACCAATAATTGGTACTGGAGTTGCCATTTGTTTTTCTCACAGCCTTTCATCAGCCATCTCTGACTCTTTCACTGAAACTTTCACTGAGACTCCTTTGGGAGCATGGCCTAGGGAACAGCTCTTTTTTTTAGAGTTGTTTTGTGTGGAAGCCCAGGCCGTGTGGCACTTCAGACTAGCCAGATAGGTTTTTAGTTCAGAAGGAGAGAGGAATCCAAGCCGACGGAATTGTGGGTTCTGATAAGTGAAGATTTGCATGGCTAGCTGAGTCTCAGAGATCTGAGGCTTGTCATGTTGAACACTTATTTCTGTTTTCTTAACACAAGAGAATGACCCCACCTATTGCTTTCCTGAAGATAAGGTGTTCTGGGTGATCGTACTTCAGATTATTGCTGGCATTTGGAAAACATGACCCATGTGTTTGACAAGTTGGCTTGAGGAAAAGCTGACTGTAAAGTAGCAAGCACAAGCTTTAGATTAGAAGGTCAGGTGAAATATCTACTACAAAGGGATGTAGTTGATCCCTGGATGGAATCCAGGTGTGCTGCTCCTGCAGTGGTGTAGCTCTGAAATACTGAAGTTTTTCTAAAAGGACATATTTGGTGTATTGATACTAATTAGTAATGCAATTATAATTACATTTACATTATGATTTTTTTCTAACAGATGGCATACTCTCAAGTAATTTCATTTATTCTATCAATAAAAATACTTGCAAACCTCTCTTGATTTTAACAATGGTGCTGCAGTTACAGAATGCATTTGCATTGACTTTTTAATCAAAATTTATCTTACAAAAACAATATTAACATTTAAAAGCATTACAATTACTATCATCAATTAGAACATTTATAGTCATCTGCTGTAATTTTCTACCTGTATGTATATATATTTTCTACCTATATGTATTAATTCCAAGAAGACAGTACTTTTAGTATATTAGTATTATCCATGCATATGTCAGGGTTTTATATTACTATGCTGTTTTGGTTCTTTCATCCTAGAACTGTACTAGCAGTCCTGAAGCAGCAGCTAAAAATGTTAATTTATGCCGGAGTACTAACTTGTGGATAATATTTCTTAAAACCACAAAACCATTAGGAGATACCTACTGAAGAAAGGTAAATGAATGCTGCACTGGTTTCCATCTAACATTCTATGTATTTTTCAGGTCTCCAAGTGCATATATTCCACTCTGGTTTTGGCAGCCTGGGTTTAAGGTTAGTGCAGCAGTGTGGCCTTAGATCTACCTGCTGCCAAGGAAGTCTGAAAAGGAGTTGTGAGAAGTCTTGCTGTTTTGTTTCTATTTTGCTTGAGTGCTGTTTTTAAACTCAGACCCTTTCTCTTTGCTGCTACCTGGCCTTTATTGCAGCTATGGCCACATATCCCATTGAGCCAGACATTGATTTGTGCATTTAACTCCCTGGTTGAGCTGTGGACCTGTCTCAGTACTGGAGACCCATCCATTAGTTTGAAATCTTGTTGCCACTAGACCTGCTTTTCTGTTCCTTTTTAGGTACTGCAGGTATGTGCCCTTGCTGTCTGCCTTGCTCTCTGGCTCCCCTTCCTTTATGGAGAAACCCACCTTTACTGCTCCCTGTTGGTTACTTTGCTTTTCTTGAGCCCAAAGTCAAGAACTGTGGAGCCTGGCCTTTGGATTTCAGAAAGGCCAGATGGTGCCTTTCTGTTCATAGATGAGTATACCTAATTTATCATCCCTTACACATGCCCATGGAACATTCTTTGCAAAAGCTTTCATGACTGAGATTCTGCAGCCTCTACAGTGTGGGACAGTTCTTAAAATTTTGCCTGAAAACTAACCAGAGTATCTTCTGCTACCAGCAGAGCAACTTTTATGTTGGCAAAGGGGGCACTGTATTCAACTAAAATAGGAGAGATTTAAATTCGATATTAGGAAGAAATTCTTAGAGATTGGTGATGCACTGGAACAGGTTGTCCAGAGAGGTGGTGGATGATGCCCCCATCCTTGGAAATGTTAGAGACTAGGCTGGATGGGGTTTAGTGGGTGGTCTAGTTGGTAGCATTCCTGCATGTAATGGGGGATTGGAACAAGATCTCTTTGAGGTTACTTCCAGCTTTAGCCACTCTATGATTTCATGATACCATTGAAGATGATTATGTTTTGTTTCTCTCTCTCTGAATATGAGAGAGTATTGATAAGGTTATGTTTTACTACAAATCTCAAAATGGTGTTAGACATTCTTCTCAGTACTTTTTTTCCAAGGCTGAACAATAATTACTTCCACCTGTCTCCACAGGCCATGTTTCCTAAATCCACCACCATTCTTCTGAGCATTTGTCTTATTTCTCTGCTTTCTTGAAGTATGATTCTGGGAAGTGGCTGCTGTGTTCCATCCAAGCTGACTGAACATGGAGTAGAATGATCTTTATCACTTTGGTCATATATATGACAGTTCTACCAGTATATGCTAAAACAGATGTTCCTTTCACAACAGCAGCATCACCAAGTTGAGTCTGTCAGTTTATGGCCCTCTATGCTCTAGCCATTCAGTTATTTATATCCTATTATGCACTTCTCTTATTCAGGCCACAGTTTTTTGTATTTGCCTATGGATTATCTTCCTGACATATTAGGATCATTTTGATATCACTTCAATCTCTGGTGTGAGGCCTTCAGACCAGTGAAGGTCTGCAAACCGGTAATTTGGTTTTCTCTGACATTCAAATTTTAAATTATTGTGTTTAAAAGAGTTTGACCAAAGATAAATTTATACTCTATTCCAATTGAAATGTATTCCCAATCTAACTTTTATATTCCTAATATGCACATTTTCTATCAAGTAAGTGCTCACTCTATTTTAAATTAATCTCCACAGCCTTTGCTAGTCCTCTTACATGACTGTCATGAAGGAAAATATCAATTTTTTTTTGTTTAAATGACTGTATCACGTCTGCTGCTTCTTTCTTTCTATTAAGCCAGTTATGCTGTCAAAGAAGATAAGTAGCTTGAACTATGCTATAGATTCTTGATGTGTTGACAAATTCTTTGTCTTCTGAATGTTTAAATGCTGATTGCTGAATAGGAAATCCTAGGGTCTTGAAATAAGGCCATTTTGTAGCTCCTCCTATCTTCCTTCTCCTTCTTTTTAGGAACTGTTTCTCTTCTGCTGCTCTACCCATCTCTCCAAGTTCTCAAAAATTAGTGATTTAGAGATCTCAGTGACTCCTAAATGTTGCAGAGCACTGATTACTCAACAGAGAAGCCAGTTTCTCACCAGACAGTGAGAAAAAATGTGGCAGGGATATTCCAAGGCAGCAAAGGATAAGGTATTAATACCAAGAAACCATTTCCAGCATATTCTTCTGTAGAGGAAGCAAAGCAGCCATTCTGAGCCTGAGATAACAAGGAAGAAGAGGCAAGGAGCTCCCTCTGCAGAAGTCCAAAATGGTGCTAAATTTCTGAAATATGGCTTACTGTCTAAATCATTTCTGCCATGGTATTTTGGTTTTGGTTTTGGTTTGTTTGGGAGTTTTTTGGTTTGCTTGTTTTGGTTTTTTTTTTTTTTTTTTTTTTTTTTTTTTTTGTGTGTTGTTGTGGTGTTCGGTCTTTGAGGAGAATTGTGTTCAACTTTTGGAAATGACTAATGTTAATGAAGAGGTAAACCATGCTCCCTTTAGGGGAACTGAAAAGGATATTCCTGGTGAAGGAATGAATTATTCCTGCCTCCTTTAGTTTTGATGTTTCTCAGAGGAGAATCCTCTACGTGTGCAGTTGTTGAATGTTCTGATTTTCTGCTATTCCTCCACCTCTTCCCTTCAGTAAGCAACCAGAGCAGCTTTGCATCCTGCTTATCCTCTGATAATTCAGCATTCAGTGGACTAATAATATGGGTATTGAGGAAACCTGGAACAGAAAGTCTGCTTGCTGACAAAGCATAAATAAGCTTTAGCTGGTACTTACAGACAGATGTATATAGCAGCTGGATCTGAAAGAAGATTTGGAGTGCTCAGCACTTGTTTGAAGGCTGCATCCATATATGGTTTTCATGTCTGGATGAACAGCACTTTGTGTTGTCAAATACTGCATGGGGGAGAGAGGGAGAAATTCTGGCAGCATTTGGTAGTTAGCTGTGAGCAAACACTGATGCCAGAAAATATTTCAACATCAAAAATAGCTACATTTCTCTACAGGCTTGAATGAAACCTAAGGGTTCAAAACATCACATTCTTATTTTCACTCTGCAACTTGTGCAATAGCAGAAAAGGGACATGAACACAGGAGAGGAGTGGTTTTAAATCTATAAATTAAGTTTTCCTTTTATTTGTAGTCACCTATACGATGATGTAATGTTGGGCAAAACACATTATGAATATTCTCTGGCTATTCAGCTGTTGGCTGTCATAGATTGTTTCTTAAAGAGCAAGAGCTTTTGCTCTGCAAACTTTGCTTATTGCTAAGGTACCTCTGCCCTCATGAATGCGAGTACCCAGATTCATCTCATGCCCCACTGTAAGCAGGAAAATGAGAGATTTTTATTCCATATCTAAAGACAAGATTTTTTTGATGCAGTTGTGGAGTATTCTGGAAAAATTTCAGCATTATAAATTGAGACGTGTGTTATCCTAGAGTGCTGTTAAAGCTGGAAGAGACAAGTTTTCCAGAGTTCTCTTTGCCAGTAAAGGAGGGAACAGACTTTTTTTTCTTCTTTCTCCATGATGGGAGTAAAATCACCTCTTTTTTTTTATTTTTTTTTTTTGAGAGGCTAAGGACAATAATTCTGAAAACTTAAGAAATCTTTAATGAAGAAACTTGAGTGATCCCTGAACAAAAAAATAGCTGCCACTGGAAGAAGTGGCAGCTTCTGGAAGTGCAGCTTCCAGCTCATGGAAGAAGCATGCGTGCTGTGTGTACTAAAGACTCACCCAGCTTTTGTCTTTCTTGCTGATAGTAATAAAAAATGCTCCCAATAAGAAGTAGTTTCCAGCTGGGAAAGAGGAATAATACTTTCATACATTTCCAGTGCATCAGCAAAGAATTATATCAAATTACAACAAAAACATAGTCCAGTTCTGTGATACAAACAATATGCTTGTAAAGAGTATGGAGCTCTCTGGGCTCACAGAGACTTTGGATACACTTCTGAGGAAGGGCTGGCATTTTCATGGAAATGACAACTTTTCAGTGTCAGACTGGCAAAAGGCTGGTGAGATGAGAGGCCTTCCTGATGTGTTTGCCCAGACAGATGTTCAAGAATAATACATTTCACAGACATCTGCATCTCTGTGGCATTCTGAGTTTGTGCTGGTTCATGGCTGTTCTGCCTGCTGGGCCAAAGGAGGCTGACAAGACAGATAAGTGCAACATTTGGCTTACTTGCTCCTTACCTCATAGTTTTTTTTTAACATTTCACTGACCTTAAGAAGGCTTAGGACAAGGGATTTTAAGTCTTGAAGGCCTCGTTCTGTGGGGTTAAGTGGTTCAGTGGATATTTCTGCAAATATCTGTGATATATCATTCTTTTAAAACCTGTATATAAGTATCTTTCATGTCTGTACCTTAACATAGGTGCCGCTTCTTCCACTTGGCGAATTTATGCAAAAAAATAATGCCAATATAATATAACAACAACAGCAAAAAACCCCAGCTTTCTTGCTTTCTCTATTCCTCTAGGCAGAATTTTATAAACCATGTCATACTACAATCCCTGCTGTTAACCTACAAATTCTGAAAAGACACGATATTTGTTGTGTCCATAATTTCATTAAAGATTTTTCTTCTTCTCTAGTATAGATCTGTGAAGCATCAAAACTGCTGATATGTGAGTCATGGCCTGTTTTGTTTAAATTATCCCGGGTGTTGCAAATTTCATTCTGTGGCCGTGGTAGCTATCAGTCCAAGGTTTGTACATGATTTGAGGAGAGTGGCTCTGCATAGGAACTCCAGCACACATCCATGGAACCAGGGTAAAAGCTGTTCAGAATATGTTGATTTTATTTAGCCTAAAATCCAGACCATTATTAAACTTGACTGAGATTCAGCTGCCCATTACTGCTGTTTGGTCCTACTGATTTCAGTGTATTTGTGTTATGGTGTGTTCCTCTTGAGATGCCTATAGTTATCCTAGAAACCATGTTTACGGATCGTAATCCTTTCTACTTTACAAGTTTGAGTAATCAGATTATAATACATTGGCTTTAAAGTGATCTCCAGTTTAGAACTGAACAAATGTGAGGCAAGAATTTGGGACCAAATTTCTATCAGTATTTTTCTATTGACTTGTTGAACAGTTGTTATAGACAAGACATTGCTATGGTGGCCACAAGGTGAATAAACCTCAAGAAAATTTTGCAGCCTGAAGTAGTTGCCTGTTAAAAATAGCTGTTTTTCCATTTGATACTCATGCACTCTGATGTAGAAATGCTGTTTGGGAACAACTACAGTAGTCCTTGGAGTTATAGTTTCTGATGGACTCATAGGTAAATGTCCCCAAAAAATGGATCACAATGAACATCCGACGCTGTGAATGTTTAGGTGATGGTCCATTTACCCAGATGTTAATACTGAGACAAGACTCTTCCCTCCACTGCTCTTGTAGTTCCAAACAGAAGTAGGACATCCAATTTTTTTAAAACCTTGATAGAACTGGTGTCACACTGTAGGTGAGTTTTAATAATCACCATAGGGCCAGGGTCCTGGTCCTTTAAGGTATGTACTATTTATTTTTTACTGTTGGAAAAAAAGAAAGAAAGAATACCAAACCCCCAAAATTCTGTTCACTTTTGAGAAAGCATATACAAAACCCACTATTTAGTACTGGTGATTTGAAAGCACAATTTTTTGTTAAGGATCCATGAGAAACTGAAACTTTGAGGAGGTGGAAATAAAATTTCTAATTAATTCCGAAAGCACATAAAGCACCTTTCTGTGTTTTTACAATTCAAGGTTTAACCCTTGGGGACTACTGCTTTGTACATAACCTTTTCAGCTGCTTTCACTGCAGTTATGGAGGCTGAAAAATACCATCTTCCTTTGCTATAGCTCAGTCTTTCTCATTAGAATATGAGACATTTTTGGGCCATTATGCTGAAGAAATTCAGGGATTTTACCCATGAGTAGCTTTAGAGCGATGTTCCAGTTTTCAGAAATTAGGTTTCTCATCAACTCTATTAATTATTAATTATCATCTTTTACAACAGCTGTAGTTTTCTGGGTTAGCATTAAAATGATCCTTACATTGTCTTTCTACAGTTTTGTTCAGCTGATTAACTTGAACTGGTTTATTGCTATGCCATCCATTTAAATTAACAATCTGCAAAGAAAGCCGATAAAATGCTTCACACACCCCATTACTGGGGTAGTAATAGTTACTCAATTAGGCACAGCTACTTCAGTTTCCAGTCTGTCCCTTAATGATCAACAGAACACATTAATTTAAAATATTACTAACCAACAAATCCATTTAAAGAGATGCATTTTAGCAGGTAGAAACAACATTAATGGGGAGAAAAATGTTGTTTTACTTATTAAGCATCTGGACCACAACTCCTAACACATCTAGGAAGCAGTACAGTGTTACAAACTTTCCAGTTGTGACCTCCAGCTGCAAGAGGTCACGACTGATTGATTGTCCCTTAACTTTCAGAGGTGATGGACTAGGAATATCTCTAACACTTTTTCCCATCACATGGAGGGGGGTGTGTATGGGGGGAGTTGAGGATGGGGACATCTTGCTAGAAAGTTTATCTAGCATTTGATATGTTTTGGGAACTTCTGTGAAATAATGTTAATAAATAATCTTTTAACAGTTATTTAAGCAGCTGCTGTGTTTGCTGTAAGAATATTAGTCATAGGAAACATAGTTCAGAACAGGGTTTAAGGACAGTTAAAAAGACCATTTGATGACTTATAGCCAGTCCTGTTCCTCAGCATTAGCATTTTTTACACGCTGGAGAAAAATATAATGGAACATACTGTAAAAACTCTGACAATCTTTCAGTCTCAGGAGCACTACTATGGAGCTACATTTGTACCTTAACACACTTCCAGTGTACTCAGTGCTGCATTAGTAAAATGGCAGCTCTGACCTGAAGAAATGCTCTGTCTCTGAAATGCAAAAAGCATGACTCATTAATAATTTCAGCATTTAAAAAGTGGAACTCCACTCCTTTTTTACAACTCTGTTGATGCTGCAAACACAGGAATCAAATGTGTTGATACTTCCTACATATGTGCTACTAGGATTCTGAAGCTGAGTGCTTCTATGAAGATTGATTAAATATCATACTAATTTTGCACAACCAGCATGTTATACAGTTTTTGTAGGTGAGTAAGCCAAAGCATGGAGAATCTGCTTTGCCAGACATTACACAACTAAGTCGATACCCTTGACAACACCAGAAAAAGAGTAAAGTAAGGAAAAAGCATGTGGAAGTGTGAAATTAAAAAAAAAAAAAAAAAAAAGCCTCAGCAACTGATAACTGGAAAAAAAAGTTTGTGGTTTATTGGAACTAAAACATCTAATGAAATTTTACAATGAAATGGAAGGAAAAAAAATCAGACCCCCTTGAAAAGACAGATATCAAATTTCCTTTTGAACTTATCTTCCTGTCGTGTCCTGGCCAATGTATTTTTAAAGTATGTTCTTTTCATCAAATGTCCTATAATACTTAAACTATAAATTGATTGATAGTATTATTCTTCACAATTTAAACAATGCTGTGCTTGTCAAAATAAAGGAACAAAGTACCCTCTGTGATGTAGTATCCTTGACTTTTTTAATCCTGTTTGTTTATTTACACACTAATTGCAAAAATTGATAATCCATATGAGGCCACCTAGGTCCATGCAAATGAGTTTTTACTGTAGGTTCTGATACTGTAAATATTTATTTAGCTGCCCAAGTTACTGGAACTAGCCACTACAATTTTTCTGTAAAGGACAGATTTCTATGTAAGAACTTCCTGAAGGGGAAAAGACACTAAAGGAAGAGTTATTGGTAGAAAGCTTCTTTATAATTTTACTATGCAATATTGTGTATATTTTGTATAGTTATGTAAATGTATAATAATAATATGACATATACTATCATCCACGTACATCCTGGTATAATATACTGTGATGCAACCAGTCTTATTTGCTGTATTCAAAGAGTGAATTGTCAGTTCCAAACCAAGTTACAATCACTTGGAAGTTTGGGGGGAAATATATGAAAATACACTTTAGCATATTTCTACATTTTCCACTGTCTCACTTTTTAGGTGTTAGACAAATATTTTTGCAATGGACTGAGGTAAATGAAATCTCAAACTCTGAGGAATATTACCTTTATATCACAAAGTCGCTTCAAGTTTCACATATATTTGATGAAAATACTCTGGTTGTGTCAGATACTATTATTTTTAATAATGAATAATGACTTCCAAAAGTCATTAAGCTTTTGTCATGCTTTTTGTCCACATGTGTATCTTGAGAGTTCACAGAGTTCTATAGGAGGTTTAGAAATATCAAGACTTCTTTAATCCGTCTGATAATTATCTTTAACATTTCTGTTACAAATGTACAAGGTGAGTCATGCTATGTGTTTTATATGTGTCTATAAATGTCATATGCTTATTCTCTCTGAAATGTTTCAGACTTCATTATGTGTAACAATGCACAATTCAGTGGGCTTGGACTTACACTTTTCTCTATATGGACTCATAAATGAATACTGGAAAGAATTATAGTTTTCCTGTTAAAAGGAGGTTTCTGATCTTTTGTTTCGAGTTTCAGTCTCTTTTTATTGAATATCAGATGAAGTTAAAAATTAACCAGAAAATAGGCTTGTTTAGTAATTACATGAATGAAAAGAGGAATTGTAGTTGCTCTGTAGTTCTGTCTTAAAATTCAGGGTTTTGAATCTACATCTTTGTAGTAATGCAGACATTAACAATTGTGTGCTTCTGCCAATGAAAGCTGCAGGTATTCACCAGACATACAACACATACGAATTTACATATATGGATTCAAAATCACTTGGACATGAAAATATTTAAATATATGTATTTTTAAGATTGAGTTTAAGTTAATTTTAAAATTAAGTTTACAAAAGGACCTTCACTGCATCTGCATTAAAATATTATCTCTGTATGTACATATGGGTAATATCTGCATTCATAGGCAGCAGTGTTCCCTCATTCTGTAATGTAACATCTGCAAATGGATGCATTTTAAGATCTTCCATCTAGTGTTAAAGAGACAAAGTGTGTGTAAATTCAGGTTTGCTCAAGGGTAGGCACACAAACAAACACTACTGTTTGTGATTATGTTCCTTAATCTCTAAATAACTGCAGAATTGTTTATGGTTAGTTTTGGTCTCATTTGTTGATAATGGCCATTCCCTTCTTCCCCTTGGCCTTTCAATTTTTTTTTTTATGCCAAAAGTGCACCATATTTTCTATTGTTACAACTTCAAAATGTCAGATGTAATGTTCTTGGCATTTAAATCATTTAAATCATTGGATTAAATTTCCTGTCTGTAATAAAAATGACTTATTTTACTTTTTTAAAAAAAACTTTTTGAAGCACAAGTAAATGAGATGCTCCAATCTTTTTCTGAAGTAATTTGCTTGATAAATATTATCTAGTCCCGAAAAGGCATGGAATCTCTACTACCAGAACTGATGTCACACCTCTTCATCCTGAGACCTGATATAAAGCAACACAACTATCATATTTACATTAGTATAACCTTGAAACACAATCAGCAATGCAGTCCTTCTCAGAGAGGAGGTGGGGCTGGAAAATACATAGAAAATAAAGCTTTCTGCTAAAATCTGTTGGAGAGAAGGGAAACTAAATGAGTAATTAGGCATCAGTAACTTCAAAAGACACTGTTCTTTTCAACAGGAGTGAAGTCACCAAATTGCATACTTCTTCTACCCATTTTCTTGCCTTTCCTGGGAAGATTTTAACTTTTTCATCTTGAAGAACCATAGAATGATAGCTGTAAGGATGAGATTGTAGATATTTCTTTTGCCATCTCAGTAATACTGTGGCATCTTAGTTTTCATTTATTGACACCTCTTGAGTTGAGGTGTCAATTTGTTTTGATTCTGACTCTTGATCTCTAGGTTTCAGTCTCTGATTGACCAGAGATGAGTTTTGCTGGCTACCCTTACTTCTCCTTGTTTCTTTGCAGAGATACCAAGTTCCTTGAGAATAGACTTAGGCTCTTGTGTTGACATTTCCCTCTCTCAGGTCCAGATGCAGCAGCAATGGTTCCCTTTCTGAAGCTTCTGAAGTTAAGTTCTCGGAAAGTGATAGTGTACATAGACTTAAAATCCTCATCTCCACTGTTTCATAATTTAGCAATGTCTTCGGTCTAACATAAAGACTGTTGCCCCTCATGTGTGAAGATCAGAGCTGTTCAGACTAATTTCTAACAGGGAATCTATTACATGGATTCTTATGCAAATTTCAGAGTGCAAGTGGCTTGTTTAAGGTACACTTTGTTGCATGAACAATTTTGTATGAGTAGTCTTGGAGAGTGAACTGTTGAACTGTTTGCTTCAACTGTTCACTCTGTAGTGTTCATTCCTCATGCTGCATGAGTAGCCACCTCAGCTACCAAGGACTGAGTTTTCTTCCTGACCGAGTGACTGAAACTTTCGAAATGCAATCATAAATGAATAATATATGATGAATGCTCATATTTGCACATGGTTAGCCTGGTTTGCATGCAAATATTGGAATTCAGATTGCTCTTGGTACCAAAAACCAAGAACTCTCATGGAGCATTCTTCCAAGAATCCATGCCCTATCACTGTTAAGTGTAAGTACACTCTCCACCACACCTTTCAAAGTCATAGAAGTTTTAATGGACTCTTTGTTGCCACTTGGGATCCATGTCCTCCATCCCTCAATCCAATTAACAAGATTGCCTTCGGTTTTGTTCCATAGAAGGAGATGGTAGTAATTGCTCCATTCCTACTGGAATACAGGGAGGTGATGGCAGCACCAGAGATCAGGCGGAATCATGACTCTTTTGGCTGGTGAATTCAAGGTGGTATGTTGTATTGTCTTCTTTTGCATGACCTCGAGAGAGAAATCTGAATGATTAAAAAGCAGCAATGAATTGAATTTTTCTACATCTTAAAATAGATGTATATATACAAATACAGGATCATGTATTCATAAATATGTAAACAGCTACATAGGCACATACATGCATTTGTCTGTGTGTAGGTGTTATCTCAAGGTGGTGAGGACTGAGAGGCTCCTATTGCCCCACCTTCACAGGTAATTTGAAATTCTTTATCTTCTGTGTAAACATCATAACTGCACTCTCCTAAGTACAGTGTTTTCTCCCTGGGTGTCTGTTCATGACAGTCCTCCTAATGGGCTTCTGGGGCCCAGAAGCTGGCAAGGAACGTGAGGGAAGGTACACTGTTGCCTTCCCCAAAGTTGCTGCAGTGTGAAGGTGTTCGCTAGGATGATATAGTTCCTGGTGTCTTAAATGTAAGCTGATATTTGGTTGGTCTGAGTTGACCTTCAAGAAGCTGTACTAGAAATCCTTCATTCACTGTAAGTTTGTAATTGGTTTGTTTTGGAATGAGTTCTCCTGGCTCAGTGCTAGGGCTTAAATCAGCAGGGGAAGCCTGTGAGAATTCCATTTCCAGAGAAGAAGCAACTACTAAGTGACATAGATGAGAAAAGATAATCAGAGGTTTCAAAATTCTGGTTCAGTAGTGTGGCTGTTGCCTCCAGAAGCTGGGTATAATAATGTATATAGAAACTGTTTCATCTTTTATAAAAGTTCCACCCTCTCAGCTGAAGGAAGTAACTATTCCCTGCATGTTCCACATTTTTCAACATTGAGATGTTTTAAGTTGAAAAAGATAACTGAGTCTACCCAGAACATCTGCATGCCACATGGGATTCTTCTGGCCTTACCATCTCTCTTTACAAAGAAATCTACATGATGCTTTACATTATACATATTTGTGTATGCATAGTGCCAAATAAAACCTTTAATTATATCAGCATAAAGAGGGATACAACAGCTATCAAACATCAAAAGTTTTTACCATCATGTGCATTCCTATCACAGCTATCTGTTGACTTCTTGGACTGTTTTTACTAAGTACAATATATCTATATTCCGTATGCAAATTCCACTGTGAGTGATTTGCCTGTTTTGTAAGCTAGACTGCACCTGTAACATGTGGGATTGAGTTAAAAATGACAAGCAGACAAGCACAAGGCACATTATCTTGACAAACTCAGCCTCCGAAAATTAGCCTGTGCCTGAATTATTAAAATAACAAGGAGTATTTCACTCAGCTGTGGAGAAATGCTCCTAATTGTCCACTTTAGCCAACTTCTTTCAGACTTCACGATCGGTCAATTTACAGTAGCGGCTTGCAAATTCCTGAACTCCCATTAGAGAAAAGTGCAACAGCAGTCCAACACACCCTCATTTATTTTAATAACCTGCCAAGCAGACATGAAAATGTTAAAGTTGGAAGGCTGTAACATGACAGGAACCTGACTTGTCACAGCCACATTATAATCTAGTTAAACTACTTTCTTTCTGCCTTTCATGTCTTTTCAGGTAAGTGGAAAACTAATTGTCAAATTACTAATTTTGTTGGCATTAATATCAATACTAAGGCTAGAGAAGCATGAACAGATAAGCCTGTGGGTTTTCTTCATATTGTGCTTAAATGCTGGAAAGCATTCTGAAAATGCAGAAGGATAAAATTGGAGCCCAGTCTTTTATCAACAATGACCTATTTATTTTTAGAGGCATTGAAGCTCTATAAACAGGCTAGTTAAAATCTCTGGGTTCTTTTATTATTATTTAATGCCTGGAAATCTTGTTTACTTCAATCTTGTTTCCTTTGTGCATAATAGTGTACCTGATGTAACAGGGCCAGTATTCACATCTAAAGTATTAATGGCAGAGTCTGATCGTGTAGGAGACTACAAGGAACTGCACTACCGAGAAAAAAGTCTTCAACAATGCCAGGGTCACACTGTCTTTTAAAATGAAGTGTAAGTAGGTCATGCTTCAGCTGCAGGCAGGGTCGAGAACATTACTGCACAAAGTGCTTGGGATAGTTGAGGAGCTTGTTGAGAGAAGTGGGGACAGCTCAGGTGACTGGGACAAGGACCTAATTGTGATGAACATGGAGATGTGAATCCATCTACATGATGAATCCATCTACAGATATGCTGCACGACCCTTTTACAAGGGGTTGCTTGCCCTACAGGGCATGAAGGTTTCCAGGTGCTTTCTCAAAGCAGGACAGAATCTATTACTTATGTCTGAAATCCATTTTTCTCTTTGCTGTTTTTCAGGGTGGGTTTGAGCGTGGGGTGAGGATGGACGGTGTTTGCTTGCTTTAATGGACTCACTCATTGTTTTTCTTCCCCATTTGATTATGACCTTTCTGGGGAATTTGGTTTGGCTTCATAAATGTTTGTACAGATTTTCCATCATGGCACTGATAGCTTCCTGTCAGTGAAGAATACTGATATGCTTTAATACTAACGTTTCCCAGCAGTACTTGAAAGCTTTTCCTACAAAGTACTTAGCTTTGCCTCTATTTAATCTGGAATGGGCTCACTATTAGCTGTAGTTTTGTGGGAAGCTGAATGCTCAGATAGTTGAAATGTTATGATTTCTTGTACAATTTGGGACAGAATTTGTTTTCCGTTGTCTTGTTCTTTTTTTCTCTGCTGAAAGGAAACATGCAGAAGCCCGTTGTCACAGCCTCAGCACATCAGTTCTGTCCCAGCAGGAACTAGAAAATGTATCATCAGAAAACAAAACTCTTGATGTTACTGACAAGATTATCAAGAGTGTGATTGCACTTGAGTGAGTCCTATGGCTATGTAAATACTCTCTTGTGGAGAACGTGAACCTAGGCAAACACACAACAGCACTGAGCACCAGTAGGTCTGAAAAATCATACTCTGAAAGATTCTCTATTCATGCCATCTTCATCATCTCCTCTCTTCACCACTGTCACCATTCTTTGTGCAAAACGAGTTGGCAAGGTTTGCCAACATTTGCAAAGTGTCGTTGCAATAAGCAGGAAGAAAAGAAAGAGAGGAAGGAAGCAGGTCTGCTGGAGTACAAGCAGGGATGGGCAAAGATAAGAGGTACAATTAACCTTTCAATTCTCAGAAGATAAGAAGTATCATAAGTATCATGAGCAAACTTGGGATGGTAAATGAGGCAACTGAGGGTATAAGAGCAGCCAAGCAGCACTGAGGCTGGGTCTTACAAATAACTGATTTTCTGGTGTTACTGTCCGAGGAGGGAATGTTTCTGTGTCCCCTGAGAACCCAGGGTCACCTGAGAACAGCTGCTACAGGGCTTCACTCGGAGTGAAATGGTAGCTACCTTATGAGGTGTTAAACTCTATTCTGAGAAAACTCACCGAGTACCAGAATGACTGATATATTGGGTAGGATGGAATTTTTGCAAAATCATTTTCCTGCCTAATTAAAGCTTTTTGAATCATAAGAAATTAATCAAAATACAATGATTTTTTTTTGTCAGTGACACTGCCTTTTTTTGTGACACATACTCTCCTGTACCTAGTTCTTCCTGTCAGCAATCTACAAAGTACTTACAAATGTGCTTTTTACTTTTCCTATTGTCTGTTTTAAAAATGTCTCCATTTTGGGAGACAAGAAGACATCTGTGAATGTTTAACTTGCCATTAGCATCTATATTTTATGTCTGAAACATTTAAAAGCTTCTGTTTTAAATAAAGATAAACACATCCCTAAACATCTGTGCAATGCATGACACAGAACAATTGAGTAAGCATCAAAGTGCTTAATAGATAAAACAGTGCTGGATGTGGTAAAATAAACAGGCCTTAATCCCTTTATAACTTGAGTAAATAAATACAGCTTTAATTCAGATACAGTTTTGCCGTTAGGTTGCTCTGTTCTGTTAACACCTATCTGTCAGCAGTAATACCATGTAAATGAGCCACTCGGAGCCTTTCCCCTTGCATCTCGTTTAATCCTCTTCCATTCTTCTAATCATCCTACACACAGAGGCCAATATCTATTTTCATCTGGCAAGATAGGATCTCCTAAGGAATTAAAGACGGTTTCCACTTAGCTCCACAGTAGGCAAAGGCTGGGCTGTGATCTAGGGCTTTAGGGACTTCTCATAATGCGCTGGTGCTCGCTAGATCGAAGAATTGAGTTCTGGCTACTGGATTTTTAATCCTCCTGTGGCTGATGTTGGGCGCTCCAGTGATTTAAGATCTTTGATTGCTCAGAGCTTGGCCCTTTGATTGAGTGAACTTCTGAAGACAGCATGTGAGTGATTTCAAGTTAGTGGTTTTAAGTAACTACTGGAAAAAACAGATAGGAAAAGCCCTGTGATTAAGATGCACCATCTCTCTTTTTAATTGACTTTCTGAAGCTGATGCTTTACTCTCTATACACAAAAGAAAAACTGTATAGATCAGAGTTTGTTCTAATGAAGAACTCAAGTGTCACAGTATTTGTCTGTGCTTATTTGCAGTGACATGTCTGTTAAAACTGTAGACACTAAAGGATGTATTTTAGAAACACACTTCTCACAGGGCACACATTAGAAATATCTGCAAATATAGCCTCAATTCACAGGGCTAACGTAAATAGTTAATATCATTTTGGTTTGTAATATATTTTCAGATACTATGTATGAAGAAGAGTACATGCATAAAGGCAGGTGGGGGTCATGGAAATCTATTTATCTTGGCAATTTGAAATATTATTAGCAGTTTGTGAAACTTTGAAGTGACCTCACATATTTCTTTAAAGATGAAGCTAAGGCTTACAAAGTAAGACAGTGCCTGGGAATTGAACAACTTTGCTAGCTGGTAACTGAATTTTCCTACTCCTGTCTTACTTGCTGCTTAATTGTCAGGTTCACAAAGCGTTGCAGAAAGCTGCTCAATTTGCTTAGTGAGTCAGACATAGGGTAGTAACCATGTTTCAGAACAACCACAGCCGTTATAGATATCATTTCTATTCACTGGGTATGTAATTTAGTTCTGTTTCTTAGACCTCTCTGCAAAGGCAATAGCATTGGGATATTTGTCTAACAATAATTCAGACATTTCAGGCATGCATCAAGAACAGCTAGTTGTTTTAAAAAGTGTGATACTGCATCTCTTTACTGACCTTCTAGATAGAAGGGTTTAGTTTATAGTTGCATAGCATATTTAGTATGTTTTGTATATGTTTCTATCTATAAACCATGGGTGCACGTCTCCTCACTCCCATATAGGTGTTTATATGAATGTGGTAGCTTCAGGATCTATGAAAATCATTAAAATTTCTCCTTTTGTGAAATAAATTCTTCTCCAGTGAGGGTTTCTCATGCACTCCCTTCACCGAGCTGTCTGTTCAGAACAAAATGTCAGGTTTTCCTCCGTGTTTCACTCCCTCGTTGCTTTTGCTTTGTGTAGGCTCTTAGCTCACTGCTTTGGGTGCCTGTCTCACATTAGTTTTATGTCTTTCCCACAATTGTCTTTCACAAGCTAAGGTATACAATCCTCCCAGATTTCAGCTTTTGCGTTGGAGCTGCACTGACTGAAGAATGGGAGTGTTTGATGCTGATACTCTTTTGTTCTGTGTGAACATCCCCTGTAATCTTCTCGAGCTGGCTTTAGGGAATGCACAACTTGGCTTTTGCACTTGAAACTGGGCTTAGTGAATATGCTAATAAACTGTTCATGTGGGTTTGGGAGTCTTATTCATACAGCAAAGACCGTTCTACTGCATTTCTGATGGGCACATACTTGGTCATTTGGGCATGCTTATATGTGTGCACATGATGTGGGAAATCTGCATAGCCAAATATTGGGCAGTATAACACTGCCTGTATAATCATTCATTAATTTTATTAAAGGTGAGCTGGGACTGGAATGAGGATTAATTATAAAAAGTAAAAAGCATAATTAGTAACATACTTTTCCTCTTACAGCTTTCTTTTTCTCTGAATTCTTTTTCCTGGTGCCCTAATTATTTCCCATCTTTTAAAATTCACTTTAATTTCAATTTAACTCTCCCTGGGCATGCAAACTTGACAAGCATTTTTTTTTCTCAAAGATTGATTGACAGCAGTTTCAAAACTGTCACAGTGCTAATTAAAACCTTGAATCTGTATTTTTATGAAGCCTGAAAGACTCTGCAGTGCTTCAGGATCCAGAATCTTGTGTCTTGAATGAATTTTTTTAACAACTAATATGGAATCGTTATTAGTTGCCTTTCCTCAGGCTTGATATCCAACTCTCTATATATCACTGATTTTAGGGCTTATGAGCCCTCCCAGGCAATGATACCAACTCTGTCTAGCCAATGTCATTTTACACTTTGCCTTTTCTGCTTGGCAGAGCTGGGCCCTTACCAAATGGCAGCACAGTTTAACTCATAGTCCTATGTATTCTTGGGGAATACATGGTAGGAATACTGTGGTCATATTTTACCATCTGTGGACTGACTGACTCTACTGAAACTGTGTTGTCAGGAATCTTCTACCTTACATTTAAAAAAGGAATATTGTTAGCAAAGGGCATTGGGTGCTGTATACAACAGAATTGGATCCTGATTTCTAGTTTGCAAGCTTTCTGGAGGCTATAGTATTTCCAGAATCTTAAGGTAGGCATATCTGGAAGCTAAGGTAAGCATCTGCCACCAAGCCACAATTGTAAAGGCAAAGTAGAATAACAGTCCTTGCATTCTGTTGATATATGGCTGTCTTCCTCTCTCTAACCCCATATTAGTCACTTTTACAGTAGAGCAGAGAAAATTATGTGGAGGGTGAGGATTCAGCATTCCTTTCTTTGTGGTACTCAGCAGAAATGAGTAACTCTAAAGCTGTGTGAGAAGACATCGTGCAGCAAGCCTGTTACCTGTCCTGGTCAGAACATCTAGAACTGGTCTCGCTGCTTTTCATGGCACGATAGCACTGTGTTACTTCTTCGTAAGTACAGTTCATTCATACAGTAACTACATAGTGTGACAGTCTTGATTACATGAATAAATCAAGTGAAACTGGAGGGGCTACGTCGTGTTTTAAGAATCTGCTTAAATATGTTGCACAGAGACATTATTATAAATAATCTGTATTATCAAGTTTTGTCCTGTCAGGTTTCTGGGCCATCTTCATTGAAGACATAAGTGATGGGTAGTTGTAAAAGCAAAGTCTTTTATTGCATGGCTAAATCAGCCTCAAGAAGGCAGAGGTTGTTACAGTTCGTGCCAGCAAAGTCCCCATGACCCAAGCTGAAGCAGTAGCATCTTAGCAGCAGCAGTAAAGGTGACAGCAGCAACAGCACCATATTCTGTTCCCTAAGCATGTTTATTCTAGTATTCTTAGTGCATTTTATTCTAATTTTGGCCAATCAGACTTAAACACAAACTCTCTACAAAAGTGTTGGACCTACCCTAAGCTAAAATTGATGTGCATTAATTTTTGTAAATTCTCACACAAATTCTACACATATAGTTCTATCTGTTCTATCTAGGAATTTCTAGCAAGGCTACATTATTTTTATTATGACTAGAATTTAACTAACTGCAAAAGGCAATATCACTGAACTATAAACTAGGTACTAGGTCTCTTTCTTTCTTACTAAACACAGGCTCTTATTTTTAAGGCATTTAAAAATCCTCTATTTATTTAAAACTATACTTGCATTTCTACCTCACATCTGTGTGGATTTATGTATTTTAGATTTTCTGAAGGTTCTAATTCAATCCTCACATTTCTGGGCACTCCTGGGCCTGGGTATGGATTTGGTCCAGGGGGATTCATACTCCAACATCGGCCTTTCTGGGGGGATGTTTTTTGATTGCCTGTCTGACCATGACAGGAGATACATTTAGATTTTCTGCACAAAAGTCTTACACAACACTTAAAAATGGGCTATTTTCTCTTTCCGATTCATGATATAAGTATTCTGAAAGATAGTTGTATTTAAAGATTTTTTTTGTACTTTTTAATACAGAGTGATCAAAAATGGAAAATATTACTCTTATTTAATGCAAGTATTCTTGTATTAAAATGTGTGAAAATAGAAATTTCAACAGTCTTTTTTTGAATTAATATTACTACAGATAATAATTCTTGCAGAAACAAAATCAAAAGTTAAACAGTTTGGCTAGAAGTTCTTTCCTCTATCAGACACTCAACTTCTGGTATGTTGGCTTTAACATTCTACTAGTTGTTAGTTCTCCCAGTCACCATAGACACTGATTTTACTTTTCTAGATATACAGCCTAATCATTAGGATCACCTGCTAGAGAAGGTTCTGCCTTTTGAGTGCCTGAGTCCTTTCTGAACATGATACACTACTAGACTCAGGTGCCTCACCTGTGGGCCTGAACACCCAGTGTAAATCTTTTTGTCTGAGTGCTTTTCCTCTCTGAATAATTATGTTTTCATCCTCATCATCTTCCTCCACTGAATCAAGGTCAGCAAGACTATCCAGAAGGAAGGATAGAAAAACTGCATTGTGACAAGAGATAGCAGAGCTCAGTGTGAATTGATTGGTGAAAGATGATTTTGAAAGATCTCAGCTGCTGTAAACAACCCAACATCTCCAGTTGATAAGGATGATCTGTCTCTTGCCTCTGCATCCACCACCTCATGCACACTTACTTGCTGTATGTATTTAGAATACATGTATTTCTTTAGTCCCTGCCTGCATCATTTCTTTGTCACAGTAATTTTCATGGGAAAAATTGCTATCCATCAATTTGTGAACTGTTGGACTGTTTTGGAATACATCATAAGCATATCAGGGTATAGAGAAGAGAGGTGAAAATGCACTTAGCTATGGAGGGCAAAAAGCAGGAGTCTCTGATACATTTTTTCCTTCCCTATGCAAAAATCTTTCTGGCAAAATTATCATAAGGAGCAGTTTTCTTAAGGAGCTGCTTTTGCCACATATATTTAGTCTTGGCTAGAGGGGCTATTGCTTGCATTTCTGATTTTAATATAAACATATAATATATATATATAATATAATATAACATATAACATATAATATAAATATAAATCTGGAAGAAATTGCATCTGGTGATAGTAACTGCCTGCCATGGCAATGATTGTACCTAATTGTAGACAAGAGATATCCATAGATCAAAAATTGCTAGCTTGGGTCACCTCTGCTCATAAATATGGAAGGGATTATGTGATTTTGACTAATTTTTATCTCAAAGGAGCATTTATCAGTCCCTGAACATCACATTTTCAAACAGAAATATTACAATTAGTTAAATATATAAAAAATAATTTTATTCCGCCCCTTATAAATTATTGATAGCACTTATAATAAAAGTGTTCTGATTAAGAGTGCTAGGCTCTGTATAACATGTTATAAATACTCTTGCCTACAAATGCTTATAAGGTAATTTTATGACAAGCACAATAGACTATAGCCAGCTATATACAGAAGAGGAAGGTGGTAGAACACCATAATGATCTTGTTTTGCATGAAAAGCAATAATTTTAATTGATCATGCTCTGAGACAGGCTACAGTTAAAAAAAAAAAATGAGTGTTAAATAAGACAAAATATGGTAATTTTTTTTTTCTGAGCAGCAGTTTCTTATCGGTGTGCAGATATTGTAGCACCCGTTCTCCTCTTGATGAGTATCAGAGTGCAAAAGGTCTAGCTGATAAAATTCTTTAATGATCCGAAGGTAACTTTGGGAAGTAAAGGATATCAGATATTGGAGGCTGAATGAACTATTGCTCTCTGTATAGTACCAGGGGTTTATCTTTCATACAGTGAAAAAGTGAGCAAAGTTTGAGGCATAATGACTGTCTATTTAGGCTTTGTAAATCTGGATCTAAACAACAGGTGGAAATGAGAGAACAGAGCAGTGGTAACCACTGTGGTTTTCATCTTTCCTAAATGCATCTATTTCTTGTAGTGTTTTTAGGCTGAAAAATAATCCTGCATTGTTATTAATAATATTTATTTTTACACTGGTTAAAGGTCAGCCAAATATTGAGCCCCGTTTTGCTAAGCCCTGTACAAACACAGAGTTGACAATCTAAATAGACGAGTTGAAAATAATGTAGAGCAGAAATGATGTAAGCTGGTCATGGCAGGTCTTATCTTGTCAGTTCCACAGTTAATTTTAGTAGGAGATGAATCATTCAAAAAGAGAAGCAAAGGAAGTTAGTTAGGGAATGATTGAAGGGCAGTAAAAGGAAAAAGCTAAGTATGCGTTGGAGTCGTGCAGCTGCTTATAAATGAAGAACTACGTTGTTATTAAGAGACAGTTATCTACTATCTCACTCTCCTCCAGAACAGAATGTCTTATGACTGACATCGAGTCTGTGTTCAGAACCTCAGTTATGCAACAAATAATTGAAAGCAACATACTTTCTTTTGTGTTAGCAGTGTGCAAGTAATTTGTTTTCACCCATTTTTACAGCATCATTTGGTAGCATACAGAAAGACGAAGGGAACCTGGGTCTGTTTCCAGCTTTTCAGCTCCTCTCCACCCTGTTCTTGTTTCCTGCAATAACAGCATAAGCCAGTTTCTAATATTCCAGATCAATTTTTGGGTATCATTATTATTCTACCCCTTCAGACTAGGGCAGACTCAGCCACCAGTAAAAGTCTTAGGTTCTCATGTGGCTAGGAATTGCATGTGGCTGCAGAACCTTGTACTCTTCAGTCTTTGTGGAAGTCTCTACACCTGTGTATAGCCCACTTCTTGGGAATCCTCTGCCTATGCAGTCCTACATGACATGGAGCCCTGTATCACTTACTGCTGGAATGAGAGGAAATCCTTAATGTCAGACACATGTCTGAATGTCTGTCAGACACTTCCCATTGCTTGTAGTTTTTATAGTGTATTACTGCATTGATGCACTGGAACAGTTTGTATGGACAGGTTGTGAAATGCCCATCTTCAGAGAGCTTCAAAATGCGATTGGACAAGGCCCTAGGCAATCTGATCTAGCTTTAATGTTAAGTATGCCTTGAACCGTATGTTCAACTGAGTGGACTCCCATGACCCCTTTATACCTAAATGACTCTGTGATGATCCAAATTACACTGCCAGTACATCTGTAAAATGTCTGGGCAAAAATTCTAATTTGATCATCTTGTAAGTGTTTAGGGAGGGATGGAAAGATGAGTTGCCTCCAAATGAAACCACAGATCTTCCAAAGCTGCATTTGAAGCAGTTGCGGCTGCTCCAAAAAACTTGTCGTTAATGCCAGAGACTTTTATTGATTCGGTTTTCTTTTGTGGGTTTACCATTTCTTGTCCATAGAGTTTGAAACACCCGGTTAACAATTCTTCGTTAAAGATGATGTCTTGTTTAAGGACTGGTGGATTGAAAGAGTTCCCAAAAGAACTTATGTGGTCTGTTTCATGGGACCTTTACTGCCACTTCTCTATGCCTCTTTCAGGATTTCAGGAAAGACATATTGTGTTTTACAGTGCTAAACTTCCATGTGCTGACAAGTAGTCTTTTGGCACAAAACTGACTTCATCTGACAATGGATATAAATTTGTAAAAAAAACTATCTTCATTCTTTCCTCTCCTGAAATAAATCAGAAAAACTTCTGTGGTTTTAACTGAAACAGCTTCAGTGCAGCAAAATTTGGTCGTTAATTATTCCCAGCTGTTCAGAACTTGTGGAACCCATCTAGAGAAAGGCAGTGATAAACTGGAGTAAGATGCAAATGGACTAAGGGATAATTTTACTTTGCTTCCAACTGAACTGTTCTGTTTTATTTTATTTTGAAGTTCAACATAGGGTGTAGAAGGTTGGACTTAAGATCTCTTGATCTCTTCTAGCCTGAGTTATCCAAAGAACCACTGCTCCTATGCTAAGGATCCTTTCCACAGTGGACAATCCCAAACACTCACAATACATGTGCTCTATGTGAACGCTCCTCCTGTGTGCGTCTTTTCCTCTGAGGAGGATGAAGAGAAAAATAGTGGTTTTTTTAAATGCCTTCACAAAGATAAATTTACTGTTCTTCCTGTTTGACTCAATGGGGACCTGTGAAATCTGCTGTTTCACTGCCTGAGTGAACATTTTTTCTTAAGTCCCTCAATAATAAGTAATGCTATAAATTTTCATTTGCAGTTACTGTAAGCAAAATAATTATGAGACACAAAATAGGTAATAGTTTAGGCTGAACTCTTTGTTAGGCCTATTGGCAATTTATAGGTAATTACTTGCACCAAGAAAGCTAAAAAAAAAAAGTAAATTTTGTGTTTCTTTAAAAGCTGTGTAATATGCAAATATCTATTTGGTAGATCTCATTAAAGAGTTTTCTGAAGGTGTACTAAAAAGAAGTCTAGTTTGGCTAAGACCAAGTTATTTTCTTGAATAATGAACTGAGGCTCAAAGTGTGAAGATGGTTGCAAAAATGAGAGAATGACAGCTTAAGCAGATGCTGTCTCTTGCTTCCTATCAAGGAACATCACTTGGTGTCAACACTGATTGATTGGTCTAACAGCTGAAGCTTAGTCTAAACAAGGATCTTTTGGATTATCAGAGAAGGAGGCAAGTGACACAGGAGGAACTTACTCTTTTCCAAAATCTTTCACTTCCCTTTAACTTTTTACACAAAATCAGGCCACAGGTATAGCAACGTGGGGGACAGAATAATTCTAGCAGCCAAGCTTCAATGAAGAAGGGCAGCATGGAGGATAAAGATTTGTTTCAGAGGTTTATGAAGAGAGGAAAAAGGAATTTGATTTATTTACAGATCTACAGAGTTCCTGGGCTGCTTTTTCCTGAGTTATGCAAAAAGTGTTGCTTAAAAGCACTGAGAAGTTCCAGATTTTTTGTTGTGAAAAATTAATAACAGTAAAACAAGAAGTTTCAGTTAGGTACCTAATTCTTCATTTGACCACCTAAATGAGTGCAATTGGTTTCCTTTGTGTCACATAAGTAGACAGATTTGGGCTTCAAATGCACTTGTTAAAACAGGTAATTCTATTTCATCTTTGTGTACTTGGCACTTGGTGATTATGCATTATTGATCTGTGTAGCCAGTCTTCAAAATTGCTGTTAATAAAAAGAAGTCTTTGTATGGAAGTATTTTTTGAAAAGACCATAGTTTTGCTCTTTTTAGTGAATTAGAAGTAAATTCTGAATTTGCTTTCTTATCATGTGTCTGTAATAGGCTATTATTTGTTTCAAGTTCTTAGGGTTTTGGATATGGTAAGAAAAAATGTAAGTGTCACTTCTGGAGTATACAGTAGGTAGTTTACTTTGTAAAAAGCCAATAACTTGGCTTTTTTCTTCTCCTTCCAAAATATAGGTGACAGGTTATTTTTAAAACACATCTTAGGCAAGTAATTCAAACCTCAGATTTCTGTACTCCTTTAAGTGTCATTTTTTTTCCTAAAGGCTGTTATCAAAATAATCTAAATCACTTTCTTTCTATTAATCAAAGAATTACAGCACTTAAATTTGTAGTTGTCACTCACATAGTTTGTGCCTAAAGCATTTTGAAATTGTTTTGTGTGGTCTTTTCAATCACTCTGGGTTTTTTTCTCAAGACATTGTCAACATGCACAAAGAATGGGATCACAATGGTAATGAATTTCATTCCTTTGGGACTTACAAGGTGAGATGTAATCTGATCTCCAAGGGTTTTAACAAAAATAGTCATTGTTTCAGAAATTCTAACATTAAACACAATCAACAACTACTCAGTCAATGGAATATCTTTCCCAGCAAATTGGAAAACAAAACCAAGACTTTCCTACTCATCTCAACAAAGCATAATGAAATTCACAAATTTGGATCTTCAAGAAAACTTTTCTATTTTTCATATTGAAAGTTCAAAGATAGGTGACACCTCATCATTGCTTTGGGCATTTTATGTTATAGCAGAATTCCTAAAACAGCACCTGCATTGTTAGATTAGATTAGAGTGTTATTATTACTAGGAATTATTTGTTCAAATGGTAGAAATGCAGAAAAGCAGATGTTGCTATACTAAAGGCTGCATGATCTTCCTGAAGTATTTTTTGTCTAAAAGTTACAGAGATAGATAAAAAGTAATGAGTTCAAAGACTGATGGATTACATCCATTTACATATTGGAGACTCATGCATAAAATAAATGTGAACATAATATTTCTAATATGGGCTACTGCAAACAGTGTAGTAATTTCAAGTTGATTCATTAATCAGCTGGGCATTGTTGAGGTCTGTATTCTTTGACTGTGTATGTTCTTAATTAGCTCAAATTGAACAAACAGAATTTATCTAAAGATTTATGGGATAAATAAACACAAAATTTAGCACAGCATCATAGACGTTCTAGGGTGATATAGACTTTTTTTAAATTACCTTTGTTAATTAAACCACCACGTACAAAAGAGAGGAATATTGATTGTTATTTATTAATTCAATATTATTTTAAAGTATATTTAACAGTTTTACACTTTGCTTAGCTCACTGTAAGTCAAGACACTTAACAGAAACATAATTTGTAATAAAACTGTAATTATTAATATTTAACACTTAGCATGGCATGCTGATGTAGAGAACAATATATGTAAATTAACCATTGAAGTTGACCACGACTTGTGTAGTCAGAACATCCAATGTACTTATTAGTGACATGTAATCTCCTTAAATTGTATTGAATTCATTTAAAAAATAGGCAATAAAATTGACACTGGTAGAAAAAAACGAGAATGAATTATGTTTAGAACTGGGCAGGCACATTGAAAGAAATAAAAATATAAATGAAGGAAATAAACGTGTTCTTTTTTTCTTGATTTTATTCAAAGAACAGACAGAACTCTTGGGTAATTTTCTTCACCTTTCTGACAGCCCTGACAGAATTGAATGTTGTGGTTTGATGCCTTTTTTTTTTAATCAGTAGGACAGCAACTAAGAATTTTACCGATGACAGCCAAAGAATCAGAACAAGACAAGAGAGGTAAATTTCCTCAGTTACTTTTGTAAAGTTGCAGGCAACTCTGCAAAGCCTTGAAAGGTGTCTTATTTTTGGTTGTTGTTGTTGTTTGTTTTTTTTTTTCTTTTGATTGTTTTGTTGATAATGTAATAAAATTGTAGATTAAAGCAATGAAAAAAATCCTGGATAATTTGCACATTTCTTTTAATTCTGACAATAAAAGGGTGTGGAACCTAGTCAATCACTGTTTAAATGGCTATTTTGGGGAACATTTGATATACTAATGAAGGGAGGATTGTTACTCTTCCCAGTTCTGACTAAGGCACATCACAATCAAAATTTTAACTAGATCTTTTAAAAAATAAGTTAAATATTTAGTTTGCTATTTCTTCTTGTTTTAGTAGCTGATTTGAATTTTTTAACAAGATAATCTTGCTGTTTTTCCTTGATTTCTTTTTTGCTTCTTTAATTTTGCCTTTGCTATCTCTCGAAGTGGGGAGATGGAAAGTGGGAAAGAGGAAAAACAGGAAAGTTTAAGTATTCATTGAGGAGGAAAACAGAATTTGGTAAACATTTGAAAAAAACTGTGTTTAGTAGGTGACTTGCATCATGTTATCCTCTTCCCACAGAAAACCCTGGACTGTTCTAGTTTATTTTAAGGAAGCTATCTGAAATCACACAAAGAATTGAGAAATCAATAGACTAGCTTAGTTGCTCAAGCAGTAAAAATCAATTTTGGGGTCTCTTGTTTTCTAAGCAAAGTTTGTGGAATTATACTGTAAATATGGACAAAGTATGCAAAAAATTAACTTGCATGAAGGACAGAAAAAATGCAACTGTATCTTTTTTCTTCATCAAAGAGTACTAAATTCCATTCCTTAATTTTCAAACAAAAAAAGGTTATCACTTAAGTACAGTTATCTATCCAGTAAATAAAATAGTTAATTGTCTTCTAATATGTATTTTATTTTGATTATTACGCAATCTGTATATAATAATATATATTCTTCATCGTTTTGGTGTAAAATGGGGAGGAAAAAAGAAGTGTCTTTGATTATAGTATTTACTCTGATTTGAAAGACAGATCTTTCCTGTCAGGAGTGGAACAGATCTACTAAGGAGCATAGTGGCCAATTTATTCTGATTTTTTTTTCAGTGAATCAAGACTGCATCCATACCAGCAGCAACAAAAGAGAATGCCCTGTCACATGAGAAGTCTGGATCTCAGATTGTTGTGTTCATGAGCACCTAGCCAGTGACCAGGATTCAGGGAACAACTGACTACAGTGAGCTCCATTTCTATATTTCAATTTGATCCCCCATTGAAGAACACGTGGAAGGGTTAAACATGCCTCATTTAATTTGGGAGTGCATCATGCCTGTTTGTGCATGTGAGATAACAGATGCTAAGTGGCCAGTGTGGATTTGAAGGATTCTGGGTATTTTCATGGTAAACAGTTGTCAAAACTCACATCACTTTTAGGTTCATCTTACAGTAGACTACCTAGGAGATAAAGGGTCTAGTCCTTAGGTTGCATATAGAAAAGGTCTGTTCAGCATTTTAGAAAGGAGATAATACCCCACTTATTAGGATTGTTTTACAGAATTATGACTGAGCCTGCCCAAGAAGAGGAAAGACTGACTATTCTTACCTCTGTAAGAGATAAATGCTACATCTGCTAGGTAAATTAGATAGATATTATATATACAGCACTTGCCATTATATATATCACCATCTTACCATTATGTTTTATATGACTTCTTAGAATACAGAAATAGGCTTGAGATGCACATAGTTTCAAATTCTGGCTGGTGTGTTTAGAGTGGCTGCAAAAATCCTGTGTGCCTTCAGAAGGGTACCTACATTCATGGCTAGTAGGAAAGCAATTAGAGAACAGTATTAGGATTGCTGAAACCCCAAGGGACTTAGAGAATGGTTTGATTTGGACAGGACCCTAAATATCATCCAGTTCCAAACCCCTGCCATGGTAAGGGATGCCACCCACTAGATCAGGTTTCTTAAACCCCCTTCCAACCTGGCCTTGGACCCTTTCAGTGGTGCTCATGATGCTTCTGTCTCTTCAGCTTTGACACCAAAACTAGTGGGTAATAGGCAAATTTAGTATTAAAATTTTAGAGTGTACAAGGCACTGAGGACATTGAAAACTAACACAAGTCGGATGTCACACTTGAATTGCTGCTGCAAGAGAAAGGAAAAAGCTGTGGCTCTGTGTGGGGGATGCAACAAGGAAATGGTGGGGGGGCATCCCAACCCTTGTTCCACCCGTCTAGTGTTGATTTTTTCTTCTGAGAAATTTCTATCCATGTAACCCAAGGGAAGAAAAAGTACAGCAGTGGATAAGATCCTTAGTTCAAGGCAAACATTTCAAGTAGTCAAAGAAGTGAACACATTGTAGACATCATGATGTTTAAAAAGTCTTAGCAGGCTTGTTGCTTGTGTTTTTAGAACTTACTCTACTTAAATTAAACTCCAAAGAGATTTTAACAGAATGAAAGATTCACAAGTGGTATTTATCAGCATTTAGTATTAAAGTGGTCTGCTTAAGCCAATGCACTGATGACAAAGAAAAGCCAAGCTTGCCTTTTAGAGTTCTTTAAACAAAAAGACTTATTTTGATTGCAACAAAAACACCCATAAATCTATGCACATATATATTGATCTTTCTTTCCTCTTAAAAATGACTCTGTCCCAGTAAGTTGGCATATTTCATAAACAAACCAACAAATTATTGATCTATCATATACTCTAAAAATCCTGTGAAAAATCTAGGTTGCTTTTAAGTTCATGCTGTACCTAAGGGAATGAGAAACTACAAAATGAAAAATAGATGTTTAAAAAGAAGCACAAATATCAGATGTATAGCTACTTTTGCTCCTGCATAACCTTTCATTGTAATTCTTTCAATGTAGTTAATTAAAAATATTCTTTATGAGCTAATAGATTATGTTATTTGGTAATATGATTCTTTGTGGTGACTATTAGTTACTACATTAATTATATGTCCCTGCAGATATCTTTGTTCCTTTTTGGCTAATGCTGTGACAGCATATATTTTCTTACACAGGAATCATACAAAATTAGGACTGCCTGACATCTGATTATTGAAAGCAAAGTTATATTCAGCTTGGATTAGAGCTGGATTCTGGTCGCATATCCTTTTGAAAAGGAAATAATAAAGTAGATTACAGATGTTTATTAGTGCTAATTTAATGAACAATGCTGTGAAAAGACAGAGCCAGCTAGATTTTCAGTTATTCGACCTATCTTTCTTACAGTTTTTTTTGAGCAGCCGAGATGACACTGAGTCACCAGGAACTTAATTGTGAATGACTTCCTAGAGAGGGATGGCAGCAAGCTGACATGGTCTTTTGGAAAGGAGAGAGAATTAAGGATATTAGTTTGTGGTAAAGTAAACCACTGTTAGTGGCTATTTATTTAGTCATTTATCCATTAATTACTGAGATGCAATTCTCCACTGAGTGTAACAGTGGGGTTGCACAAGCTGTGACAGTTTCTGCAAAACACTTGTGAAGTAGCTGAAATTCTTGTACTTATGCAGATACCAGAAAATAAGGCTTAGGTACCTCAGAGCGAAGCTCTGGTCTGAAAAGTGCTTCCCTCTGAGCAGCTGTCTAATACTGGTGCTGTTTTTCAGGTAGACCTGAAAGGTCCCAAAAGCAACACTTGATAGAAACACTAGAAAGATGTTTCCAGCAGTTAAAAAGCACCAAAAGGGTTAAATATCTTTGTAATCATTTAACAGCACACCGGAAACACAAATCACAGAGCTACAAACCAGAGACTGTAATTGTTAGCTCTTTTCTTCCCCTCTCTTGCACCACAACAGGGTAGAGCTGTGCAAGGAAGAAACCTTTATGACTAATGGCCAAGTAAAATGTGGATGTTTTCTGTTTGTATAAGTATTTTATGGCAAAGATTGCATGAGTACTGTGAAACGGGAAAAAGTCTCTTACTGTAATTTTAAGGGTCAAGGGACTTAACAAATTTTTTTAGCTCTTGTTTGACTTTGCCAGCTTGCATGTTGAAGAACATCTCCACCTTCACTCTAATGCACCACTGCTGAGAGGGTTATAGACAGGCAATTCTGAGCTGTGATGCTGAACTGGGAAAACAAGTCGTCTTTTTCTGGCCTTCTGGTAAGGCCTGGCTGAAATTTTCAGGGAACTGTGGTGGAAAACTTCCTTTAAGCCAGATACAGACTCATTTATATGGGGAGAGAAGCATAAAGCTTCCCCTCCCTTGTCTGATTGAGGGGGAAAAAAAAATCTCAGCACAACAAACAGAGAGATGTATTATTAGTATTCACCCCATCAGAGGGATATCAGAATGACTCATACTGAGCTGCTGCTCTGAAGACTGTTTTATATTCTCAGCCCAGCTGGTCTAAGATCAAGGCTTCTCAAATAGGAGTACTTTACACTCATAGGCTTAACATACTTTATACTTGCACTAACTTTTTAAAAAACAGGATCCTAAGGTAAAAAAAAAAAAAAAAGTGAAGCTATAAACACTATTAGCTTGACATTCAGAAAGTTATATTTAAAATGTATTTGTAGAGCAGTCGCTATGTAGTCAATGTGCTGGGTATTTAAAGATGATAGCATTATATTTATTTATATATGTCATTTTGGTTTTACTTTGAATGATTAGTTCAGTATACCACATATGATAACGTGTGATAATTGATATGAAGCTGCACCTAGGTGTTATTTAGGTGCTTTGATTGGTAAGTGAGATGAGAACGTATCATACCTCTGACAGTAAATTTAAAAGAAGTATTCCATCAGTCTTTCTTCAAAAATGAAAGAAGACTTATTTGAACAAAAAATAACTTGGGGGCTACAGACAATCCAAAATACAGGAAGAGCAAATGTTTCTGAGAATTGTTCTGCATGAAATAGCCAGAAAGTATAAAGTACTTTTTGCTTGATTATTTTTGAGAAGAAATGCTGCATTATCCAGAAAGATGAACAAATTATTTTTCATGTCAAAGTTTACAATGATTGAATCATAGTTGTTTACTTCTTCGTGAAAGACTGCCAGATGCAGAAAAAGATTGCAAACATAAGTAATAAAAGTAATTTTTATATAGAGGACACAATTCTTGAAACAATTTTGCTACTAAGAAAAGCATGAAACATACGCTACCAGAGTCACTCCTACACAGGATTTAAGTATGACTACAGTTTAGTGAGTGCTCTAAAGGAATATTTAAAACAGAGAAAAATCTCTATACTGTCAGCAAAATGCCAATTCCTTTTTCAGATGAGGAAACAGTAATTAACTTGGTTGAAATGTTCATGTTTCTGTATTGCTGCTAATGCTTCAAAAAATTGAAATATTTAATGTTTCTGAAAACACATAAGAATAGTCCACTTTCCCTTTTTTTTTAGACAGCAGGGAAATTTCATTAGAAATATTTGGTATTGTAATAACTTTAAGTGAATTAGAGGGGTTTCTTGGCAGCTTTTCATTATTTAGTGCCTACTGTGCTACTGCTAATTTGGGGAGGAAAATAGTTCATGATAAATAATGAAAAAGATTTGCTTCTATCTAATTACTTAACTCATATGCTGCATAATGCAACAAAGTATATGATAGATTAGTTATCATTTGATCATATAAAAACCAGAAGTTTTCAATTACACTGTATGGCAACAAGTTGCTGGAAGTATTTAGTTTTCCTAACTTAAATATATATGGAAGTATTGAGCTATATCACCCTAAGATTAGCTTTATTAAGTTGACAGATTCTTGATTATTTTCCAGCTATTAAAAGTTAGCTATCAAATGTCAGAAGAAACTAGATTTTTCAATTCTCTGAAGATGGAGCAATGGGAATGGTGGATTTGTATCTGGTGCCTGAATACTTATTATTTTTAGTGTACATTAAAAGATAAATTAGGAAAAATGTAAAGTGTCTCCATTTAATAATATACAATTGGTCTCAAATATGTGACTCCACTTTTTGATTTGGCAAACAAAGCTATCCTTACCTGATCCAGTCTCCTTTCAGAAAAAAAAGTCAAATGTTCTCAAAGGCTTGGTAATGAAAAGGACTGGGTATAGAGTGCTTGTCAGGAATATTGTAATGAGATGCTTAGTAGAGCATGCATACAGCTGCAGAAGTGTTAGGAAACAACATTTCAATCTTTAAATTTGGAGTATGCTAATTACTTAAAACCTGTGGAATTTTTGTTCACTCTAATACAACAGTAAGAATAATATTTCCTTGAGTAAACAGGATTGCTACGAACACAGAAATTTGATAAACATGGATTCTGTAGAGACTGTTTAAATTTAAATTTTATTTCACTTATACATGACAAAAGTTTTACGAATTGATTTAGAGCACCTATTTGCACGGAACTGCATTAAGCAGGTATCACTTAAACTTTACAACTACAATACTAAATTGTATGTCTTGAAGATATAAATTAATATACTCTTGTACATATTAGTTGAAAAATGATATTTAGATTGATATGTAGTTAATTTCCAATGAAATTATAATAGTAATTACCATCTCCATATTCCACAGATAATGGATAGGTATCAATACATTGAGTAATAATATTGTTCAGAAGCCTTTGCCTCCTTTTGTCACCAGTCTTTGAGTGGGAATCTAGTTGGCCATCTTTCAGTTCTTTCATATATGTCAGTGGTGAGTGACCAAAACATCAACCTGGTTCTTTATTGCCCAGTAAAAAAATAGGACTGAATGCAAAGTGTGAGGTTAGTACTTCAGTACCAACCAATTCGTCTAAGGGGAAAACTATTACATGTAGGTGAGATCCATTTATTTAATAGCTCAAAATAATTCAGCCCTGAAAGAATAGTGGGAAGGCAGCAGAGGGAAGCTGTTCACAAGATTATCCTATTGGAAGGATTTTCAGTACATGGGATTATCTGTAATGAGATTAACCACTGGGAGATCAAATTCTGAATGGATGCTTCAGGGAGACAAAATGCCCACTAAAACAAAAGAGAAGTGGGAGGTAAAGGCTACAGGATTTAAATAAAGTCTGGTCCTGAAAGTCCCGTTGTTCTGGCAAGACTGGCAGACAACCAGGAGACACGTCAAGTGCTCATCAGTAAAAGACAGTGTTAGGAAAAGGGTTTCTAATGAATGGAGCAATGCGGAGATATAATAAAAGATGGCCACTGATTCTTCTACATCAATGGGCAGCTGAGAACCCTGTGAGCAGCAAGATGATGCTGCAAACAATTACAATGCATGTTACATTGTGTGTACAGTTACAGAGATTGGATTTTAAATAAGAGCCTAGAATGGAGTACAAAGCTACAAGATGTGCAAAAAATAGGTGTCATTTATGCTTCAAGCCACGCAGAAAATTTGAGAGACACATTTAACAAGTGATTAGTATTTTGAGTAAATACTCAGTAACCAAATTTCGGAATATTTTTTCACTGGTGCAATATTTAGACAAAACAGAAACTGGTTTTGGAGAGGTAGGTATCAGTATGAACATACATGGAAAGGAATGTCAATAAATAAACTTAGGTCAAAATCAAGATACTTTCCAGAAGGCTCATTCCAACTCAGTATTTTGGCATTTCCAATTAAGATCAGATGCTGCTAATGGGAAAGGTTATAATTTTGAGACCCAAAACAGACATTGAGATTGCACTTCCGTCAGAAATGCAACTGTAGATTTCCCTCTCAAACTTTGGGCATTTTGCATACTTTGTCCTCCTCTTGGGGCAGAAACTCAATCCAGGCATATTTACTCTGCAATGTCATTAACATATCTAGAAGAGACATGTGAAGGATACTTTAAAAAAAAACAAACAACAACAACAACAAATAAACCAACATGGAAGACATTGCTCAGAAAAAAGTATTCTGTCTGTAAAGGAGCAATATTTTGTTTACAGACATATTTACATTTCCACAAGTTGTAGGATATATGACTTTTGTTTTAGGTAGAAATTATATATAACAGCTGGCTAAGCAGCCATGTCTTACCTAGACTCATCACCGTGCCTGGTGTCCATTTTCCCTCTCTCACTCTAGTGAGACATGTCAACACAGCTCCTCTGTTGAAATGTCTTGAGCTATTCTGCATGCCACATGTAGGAAAGGATAGGATGTATCTATTTTTTGTGGCTGGGTTTTGGTAGTGGAAGTGGGCTACAGGGGTGTCTTTGTGAGAAGCATCTATTTTACATATCTTGATGTGTAAATAGCAGTGAAAGTACAAGTTTAAAGCTTTGAGCAGTCCGCTTTCCTGCGCAGGTTATCCAGTTGTAACTTTACCTGGGAACTGGAGAGTTAGTCAAATAGCATAAAGCATGTACCAAAGAATAAGGCAAATTTTTGTAAACAGACTTAATTGTCCTTAATTAGGTGATGTCTTAGATTTGACTGGAATTTAATGGAGCTTATCAAATACTTGAAAAGAATTTTCCTCGAATAAATTATCCAGCAAATATTGCTATTATACATTAATTAATTTATTCAGTAAATAATATTCAGCCAGCTACACAATTGGTCAAATGCTGCTAAAAGCTGTTTGCTGAAGAACAGTTTTGATGAGTAACAACAGTACTCTTTAGATAATACATTTGGCAAAGACTACCCGACCAGTTTTATTAGATTAGAGACTTTGAAGACTTTCAGCTGACTGTCCATGGAAACTCTAGTTACACAAGACCAGTTTGAGACCCAGTTATTTAGTATGTCTTGCTAATACTTTGAATTCGGGAATAGTGAATATTTTGCAGTGGTTCCCATAACATGAATATTTTCTGAAAGTTGAGTTTGCAGGACAGCTGAATCCACAGATAACTGGTTGTTTTGGCTATTTAGTTTAATGCTTAGTAGACATTTTGTTCTCTGATCTTGTTTTCCTTCGTAATGTGGCTACATCCTTCAAGAGATTCAGGACTTCTGTCATCTATCCAGCAGCTCCAAGAAGACAGTGAAAGCTGTTGTATTCTTAATGACTTTTGAAAACCAAGGGCAGCTCTAGCTGTTCAGATCAAGACTAATCATGGGACTGACTTCAAGCTCTTAAAAAACAGTGTTATGATTGTTATAATTGTGGGAGAGTTAGGTCATGCCTCAAACGGTGAGAAAGCAAGCATCATAGACCATGAGATGTAGAGTGACTGAAATTGTGTCAATGAGCAGGTTTAGTACCAGCCTTGTCAAGTGGCTTTGTTTGAGCTTCATTCACTCCAAAACATCAGGGCATTAGGTAAATTGCTACTTTCAGAGCAGCAGCAGGTTTAATTAATCCAAGCCAGTTCAGATTGTGATTGCTTGACTATTCAGCCCTGTGCTTTTATTCAATTCAGAAGTCCAGGACTTATGTTTCTCTTCCTACTCTGGAGGTTCATCCTGCCCAATACTTGGCAAGGGACTGACTGCATGTGCTATGTTCAAGTAACCCTGTACAGTTCTTTTGAACTACAGTCAGAGATTGTGAACATGACTGAGGAAACTAGATTTAAACTATAACATAAAATAAACATAATAAAACACAACTGGGAAGTAGGGTACTTGGACATGCATCTATGCCTTGCTGGGCACCGTTAGCCCAGGCTCTCCTGTTGTTATGTACAACACTCTACTGCTTTAGCCTTATGAAACTATATAGTGAAGTTGAAGCATGTCAAGATGATCTGTTCTCAGAAGTTGGGCCTACAGGCACGCCATCACAAGCTATGTAAATATTAACCAGTAAATCAGTCCAGCATAACTGCAACATCCTTCTAGGGCTAAAGGATCTGACATCCCTACCATACGTGTCTCCATAGAGTTTATTTTTGTCTGTTTCGGGTATGATTTCATAGTCTGAATGTCCAATTTCATCTGGTATGCATTAGGTGTGCTGCTGGGGAGTGAGCACTTTCTAGTTTAATTTCATCCAAATAGACTCTCTGAGACTACTGCACAACACAAATGAAAACACAGTTACTTGGGTGCATACCTGAGTTGAACAAAACACTAACAGACAGGCTTCTTATTGCTCATGGTAGTAGATTTCCAATGTGTTAGATTTTAAATAATCATGGAACCAAATTGGAGTTTTATTACTCTTTCTCATTAAAAAAGGCATGGAGAAAAGCAGTCACATTTTCAGATTTCTTTAAATGAGCTTGCAGTGGTGAGTGGGTTGAGCAGAGAGGTGAAGTGAGGTGTTGAGGATTTGAGAAATATATTTATTCCACTAATTAATTAAATTTGGAATTACAAAAGTGTTAGTGTTTGTCAAAGCCCCACAGCATTACATATAGTGTTAACCATGAAAATATTACAAATCAGTATCTCTTCTGAGCTGCAAAACAATATTGTTAGGCTCAGTTACAATGCCAAAATGAATATATAATTTAAATCCTCATTCCTACAAGTTTTGATCTCTGTTTTTAAAATTTATTATTATTATTATTATTATTAACTGAGAAAATACCAAATGGTATGACAAGCAAAGACCTTTAAATCTGCACTCCCTACGGACTATAGCAGTTTTACTCTAACTGCATCCATGAGTTAGAAAAATTATTGGTCAAAGGCAGGCCTAGGAGGCCCTCAAGACTGACCTAATTATCTACAGTACATTTTCACTTCTCTGTATCTGGAGGCCAATTAGTTTTCATGCTATGTACAATGGAGCATATTTTTGTGTCTCTTGTAGTCACTTGAGCCGTAAGAATACTATTTCAATATAATAACAGAACATAATTGAGATCTGTGATTTAGTAATAGAATAAAGAGCTCAACCTCAGAGCTATCTACTATATGAACTGCATCAGAAACATACAACTATATGCCTAACGTTTTAGACAGAATTTAGGGTGAGGAATAATAAAGGCCAAGCCTCTTCATCTCCAATCTACTTTTCTCCATTTTGACTGTGTTCTGTGTACCATAGCAATTGCCATACTGAAGTGTACTAGCATGATAGCCAATGACTCAATCTAATCCAAATGCCTTAGAAAACCATTAACTGTTTTTTTTTTTTTCATTATTCTGGTGTGTAAATTGTTGTAATTTAAACCTTCTGTGCCTTTATTTTCTTGTGGTGACATTCAGTTCCAATTTTGCATCGCTTTGACATAACATTATGGATTATTTCAAAATTTACTAGTAAATCATCCTAGGTTTTGCTCTCTGTATTTAAAAATACGAATCCTTCTAAGTGCATCCTCCTCTAATATGAAGCTTTCTCTCCTTTGTGGAGTGAGTTGAAGAGGGGACTGGTCCATTTTGTGACCATTCTATGTCCACCTTGGGTGTAGCCCTGGTCAGGCTCTTGTCCTGCCCAAGGTGTACCCTGAGGGCCTTTCAATAAATATCTACTTTATTCTCTATCGCTGTCCAGTCTCTGTTTCAGGTCAGCCTTCTCAAGGCATAAGTTCAGCCCACAAAGGTTGTCTATCTGTACATGCACCCTGACCTGGAATCACACTTACTCAGTATTTTTTTTAGAACTCACTGAAGAGCAGTGTGATGAATGGTTGAAATATTTCTTTTGCTCACTGAATACAGACTGTGTGCTCTGTTCTGTTAGCAAGCCTGTGGCTGAGCAGCCCATTCTGTTCAGGATCAGGAAAACTCTCCAGACAGAGGAGAGGTTGTGTACTTCCTTGAGAATAATCTTGCTGTGCAGCTGGGAGAGGCATCTGGGCTATGGGGTGACGCACGTCAGGATGGCTGGAGGTGAGGTGCATTTTAGAAATGTGGATTTGTGTGAAAGGAAATGCAGCTGAGCTTCAGGTAATGGGAATGATAAGACATTGCTGTAGAGCTTCAGAGGGTACTGTGAGGTTGGTGCATGTTGGGAGTTCAGGGCTAAAGGGAAGGGCATGCCTGCAAGGAGGAGTAGATAAAGGGCTCCACATCTCTAGTTTCAAGCTGTTTTATTCGGCAGTCCTGAGAGTTATCTTAGAGCTTTTACTGTATTAACCCTACATTTAGAGTGTGGGTTCCTAATCCTTGCTGTGGGGAGAGGGATTCTCTTCTGAATGCTGCATTGGATGCTGCTGCAGGTGGGTCTAATTCTGTGTCTGGTTCTTGTGATGACATTGTGGAACTTTGTTTAGTAGGACTAAACAAAGGGACTTTAAAACTTGCTTATTTTAATGCTGGCTAGGTTTTTTACTTCTCTTAAATAAAGCTGTTATTGATTCCTTTACCGTACCTATTTCTGTTTACTGTATACTTGCTGAAAGAATCAAAATAATGAGTGAATGTTCTTGGGTAAATGCTCTGATGAATTTCTTCTTCCTAGCTCTGTAGATACCAATCTTTTAGAGAGGGATTTCAATGTTTCTTTTTCCTTTCAGCTTCTGAGTGCCCATCAGAATAGTTGTTGGTAAAGAATTAAAAACTAAACAAGTGAGCATATAAACAGTGATAGTTTTTTTTCCTATTCATGGACCTATACTCTCTGTAGGAGAAAAAAGAATGGACTATTAGAGGCAAAAGCCCCAAAGGAAGTGGCTGCTGAGCTGAGGCAAACACTGCCTAGAAAGCAGGAGATTAGAAACATGTAGGTGACAGACCTTCACCTAGGAAGCTTTATTTCAGTTGTTCAAATCTAGTGAAAAAACAATAAAATTGGTGACAGCTGAGAAAATAGTGACCGATGTTGTGCTGTCAGATATTTGGTGAAATATAAGTAATACTAAGAACCTGGGGATTTAATGTTATAAGAACTTCAGGATGCCCAAAGCAGTACTGGCAAGTCTGAGGTGCTGCATTCTAGGGATGATGACTCCACCAGTTCCCTGGGAAGCCTATTCCAGTGCTTCCAAGTCACCCTTTCTGTAAAGAACTTTTTCCTAATATCCAACCTAAACCTCCATGGATGCAACTTTAGGCCGTTTTCTCTTGTCCTAATAAATGCAAGCTTCTAGTCAGACCAGAGCATATCTGAGTAAAATGTAATGCTTTGTGTTACACTGACCCTTTTTCTGCTTCCTTCTGCCTTTAATATATGTAGATTCTGATATTTTTTGACTGTACCAGGTGCAGGTGCCCAGATGCTGCAGGGGCCTCTGTGAGGAGTGGCTGGACGCAGCCCATTCCAGCCAGCCCAAATGGCTCCACCACAGGGCATGACTGGGCCCTGCAGCCAAGGTGGTGGCACCCTGGGGAAAACCTGGATAAGAAAGGGTGAAAAAATGCCTTACAGGTGGTTCCTGAAGGTCTGCAGTCCTTGATGGAGCAGTGGAACAGTGGAACAGTGTGAGAGGGAAGGGGGGACAGAGAGGAACTCCTGTGTACTGAACACACACCGCTTCTCCTGTTCCCTCTGCTGCTGCTCCAGGGGAGGCAGTAGAGGAGTCTGGACTTCTGGACTTCATACTGTGCAGGGGAAAGGGGGGAGGACGTATGAAGTCTTTGTTTCTTGCTACCTGAATCTATTTCTAATTCTCTTTATGCTGACAGGAAAATCTGGTCCTATTTTCTTACCTTGCCTGGCTGGGGAGCAGGTGTGAATGAGAAGCTGGACGGGTTCTTGTGCTATTGTGGCTATTGTGCACAGTAGACCCACACACTGACATTCAGAAGTGAAGGTCTGAGTATCAATCTAGAGTATACTTCGGTGTCATCATCTTTTACTTGGTTTGCTGCAGAAACAATGTGCATATAATGTTTCATTTGGTCAGATTTGAAACACTTATACATCACCTACTGAATTAAATAGGATAAAATATGATGTTGGAATTTTAGGTTCAAGGAGAAATAATGTTGGTAGACATCCTAATAGAGGACTTGCATAATTCTGAAGCTAGACCAAAACAGGAAAGGTCTAAAGTTTTCCTATAAGATGATGCCAGAAAAACCCTTTACTATAATAAAAGTGGCTGGAGAACACAGTATTGCAGGTCAGTGCATGTCTATTACCAAGTAGGTAGATGAGTATAACTATAATCTGTACATAAGGTGGATGAATTTATTTGAGAAATTGGAATGAAAAATGAGAAATTGTCCTACCTGCATGATGTGGAGGCAATGACATAGATTTGAACATATGTGGGTTTGGTATCTTTCCACTGTCTCTTTGGAAGAGGTATTAATACACATTTCTATTGTGTTTTATCTAAGTAGAACCAAAACAGTAATGCAACATGGGCAATTTAGATAAGGAAACCTAATCAGAACACAGTTTAATTGGTAGTGATCTTATAAGCACTCAATGGAAAACCAGCCCAAAACATTAAGAAAAGTTTGAATGGGGTTTTAGTTGGTTAAATTTAAGGTTATGATTTGTTGGTTAAGTCTATATGGCTTTCCTGATAAGTGGCGTGGCCACAAAAATGTTTGTGACATGATGTGTTCTGCACTCTGTCCACCTCCTGGGCATTGCAAGCAGCTGAGGAAAACCTTGCCTGGGTATGCCTGGCAGCATATTAACCATACAAAGCTTTCCAGAGTCCTTAGGGAAATAGGCTTCTGCATGTTTTAGAGCATGGCCTTCTGCTTTGCCTAGGGCTTCATGTCTGGGGTTGCTACCTAGATAGATGGTGACTGTGGAATCGAGCGGAGAGCTTCTTTCAAATGACAGTCTGCATGTACTTGTGGGCACCAGATTTTCATCTGGCCGCACTAGACCTGGGAAGTTTGCAGTAGTTTTGAATAATAAGCAGTGCTGGGCATGTGACACTGAAGGTTATGGACCTAAGACAGAGCATATTATGTTCCAATCACAGCCATTTATTTTACAGTTTTGACACATGAGGCCGTGTAAGGTGCATGTTGTGCTTAGTGGCTATTCTAAAGTTATTTCGAGTTTCCTCCCCCTAAAAGATAACACCAGTAATATGTTGGCCAGCTGATATACATATGATGTAGGAGCTGTAGCAAAAGACATTAATGGATATTAAGAAAAGCAGGGAAAATGGAAGACGGGAAACAATGTTAAATATAAAAATACTATTACTGTGGATTTGTGGCAATTTTGCCACCAGAGATGCATCTATAAGGTATGCTTCTAGGGCATATACTCAGTCTCCAACTTTCATGAGTCCTGAAATCCAGCAAATTTTTGATATTATCTCTGTCAGACCTCAGTGGTCTTTGAGGAAGTAAATTCTTTTTAGCACTGTAGCTCTTAGAAAAGGGATAAAGAAGAAATGTTCAAACACCTTTAAGTACCTGTCTCAAGAGGGTTGAGCTTAAACCATCATTTAATCTCTTCTATGCTGAGACTATAGGTCTGAGCAAGAATTTGTGTTTAAAGCAAAATCAGGGAATTTCAACTTCTGTTTTCTGTGAGGACAAAATTAGTCTATGCTTCCAATGGAAGTGGAAAATAAGTCATCTATTTTGATGGTTGAAAATATGAAATTTAGTTGCAATAAAACCAATCTATTCCTGTGACAATAAAAGGAATAATTTAAAAGGCATCTCAGGATTCAGGTACAAATGCAGTCTTTATGACCCTTGTCTTTGTTAACAAAGATTTCCTCTTCCCTTCTCCTTTAAATATTATAGTTTTGTATCTTACCACTTTCTTGTTTTTATATGAATGACTTTCAGCATAGCTGGACCCCGGAGTCAGGTGCAGTCAGGTATCGTTGAACTAACCTGAGTCCCAGGAAGGTGGGTTTTATCTGCAATACTAACCAGAGCCCAGTTTCCTAGGGACAACTTCTTTGTTGCAACGCTTTTTCTCCCCTTGAGAAATTTTTCCAGCTTCCATAAAGTAAAGGAGTTTAGCCATTAATAAAACTCCTTCTTACAGGCACTGCATCAGTATTAGTGTGCAAAACCCCTTTGATATAATGGTAATAGATATGTAGATTTCCTGATCTGTACCTAAAGATCACAGACTGCGGAAATCTCTAGTACTTTGTGGCTGACAAGCTGCTTGGGTGTGCTCTTTAATTACTCACAGAGAGGAGCAGTAGCAGATGATGTCATACAGTAAATTGTCAGGTACAGAATGGCAATAGTGGCAAAATAGTGACTGGTGCTTGAGAAGCTCTAAAGCCCTTGTCTGATGGATGGCTCCTGGCTCACTGTAAACCTGGCTGATAAATGTTCACAGGTGGGAAGGCAGCCAGCTCGCAGTGTGAAAGCAGCACTAAGGTGGCTCCACTGTCAGTACAGGTGGGACTAGGAAACATGAGATTATGTGTCACAGATGATTGTCAACAGCAGAATACAAAAGGGGCTAAAGATTAAAAGATAGAGGAGGCTGAGAGACTGGCAAGTCATGCAGGACATACATATTTGGAGCACTTGCTGAAGTGCTCCAAATCACAATTTCCTCCCTGACCATCTCTATGGCCAGGTCAGGTATTTATGGCAGATAATTTGAGGACGTGCATTACGTTTGGCTTGCTTCTTCTGCCTGTTTTTTGGGCATCAACTTCTAAAGACGTGTTTATGGCTAAACAGACTTTAAATCCATCTGGTAGTTCCTCTGTCTGCCCCAGAGGAGGCTTTTTAAAGCTCTGTTCACACTGTACGCATTGCAGGCATGCTGGACCACAGAACGTCGTGCTTTGTGACCCCCTTAATCTCTGTGAGAACACGGATTCGTGTGTGGTGCAGAACTGCCACAAAATAGTCAAACCAGCTGGACTGTCCTTGTACTCCTCAGGCTCCTTTCTTCATAACCTGCTTTTAATTTGAAGCTCTTGATGGCTCATTCACCCTCAGTGACCCTCAGCGACCAAGTATGGGAGTTGTCACAAAACCAGATCCTCCTCTGTAGGATTTTTAAAGCTCTGCAGAGCCTCTGCAGTGTGTTTGTTCTGGTGTGTGGACACATCCGCCCGTGCTGGCATGCAATGTGCCAAAGAACATGTGTTTTAATAAAAAGTGAGAACATGTGGTTTACTCTTAAGGGTAGAAGCCTCTGAATTGTCAAAGTTTTTTTCTTCTAAAATTAGTCTTTAAATGCTCTGCTTCTATTTGAAAGAGAATATGAGTAAGGCACATACTAGGAAATTCTAATTGTAAGAGGTTATTATTGAACTCTCTGTAACTGAAATATTGAGAATATATTTGGAAGGACTATTTCAGCAAATTTTAGTTAAGTAAAGCTTAATATTTTGGAGCTCTTTTTTTTTTTTTTTTAAAGCTTTTCAGGCTTTCCTAGTGTATTCTTTTCTTTGATCTTCTTTTGTAATAACATGATAGTCTCACATTTCAATAGAAAAACTGGAACTAAAGTATACATGAAAAAAGTCCATAACAGCTCTCTTTCTGTTTATTTCAACAATCTTAATTAAAGAAAAACCTAATCCTACAACAGACTTGTGATTTGCCTTTTCTTTGAAGCGCAATTAGTTTTCATTCGTATCCCTTGATGTCAGTGAGGAAAAAACTATTGGTGGGCGCATCAGTGCTGATGGGGTTCAATTAATACTTTTTCTTTTTTTGCCTGAAACGTATCTCACAATACACATGCACGCAACACACATGCACACACACACATAGGAAAGTAACCTCTGTATTCATGCTGCCTGCAAAGCCATGTCTAAGTCTCTCTTGGCTGCTAGCCAGAGTCTCTAAAAACCCATTAAGGCTATTACAGAAATTATTTCTCTTCCTTTGTGAGCTGGGTAAATTTCACAGTTATCATTGCAGAAGGAAATGAATTGGGAATATATCTGTCTGGGGATGGTTGTCCCTTCAATGGGAATTAAGCCAACTCAATGCAGAACAGCAGCTGTGTGTGTCAGTGCACGTACTTGCAGGAGAGAGTCAGTGGATGGCACTGTAATATAACTATTGTGCCAGAAATAGCCGAAAATTTTAAGTGCTGTCTGGTATTTGTGAATAAATTTATATCTTTGCAATTACAGTCCTTATTGGAAATCAGCTTTTGCTTTAAAATTATATGTAAACCAATATTTCCCATGAGGTGTGCTTTCCAGGTGCAGGAGAAGTAAGCAATTCATTCCCAAAATGATGCTGCAGCATCACGTATGGCATTGAATGGTGACCTTGTCAGATCATGCTAACAATATAAAAACATACAATACAAATTCAGGAGATTTACAAAGATGGAAGGATTTGGCCTGTGTACTCTCTTATACTTCACAATATTTGCAGTTGGAATTACCAGTACAGGGGAGGTTTTTGATCAGCGTGGAAGTTGGAAGCAGCAGAATTTCCTTTTGATTTGTGAGCTTAGGTAAGTACAACTTATACGGTCTGCCATTTCAAAGTGCACAGAGAATAGAATTGTTTCTCTTTTTTAAAAAATCCACTTTTCCAGTACTGTGAAACTTCAAGTTTCTGGAACCAACATATAAAATAGATGTGGAACAAGTACAGTAATACAAGATAAACCTTTAACTTTGCACTTAGTCACACACAAAAAATCATTTATTTACTGAAACAAGTGAGATATGTTTCCCAATTACTTGCTAGTATTTTTGTTAGTGATTTGACAAAGGAACTTTCCTTCTCCACATCATATACTCTTTCTGAAAGTGTTTGTCTATTTACCTTTCTTTTAACTCCTTGAAATCTTGGTCTACTTTCCTCATCTCTTTGTCTTCCTAGTTGCTAGCAACTAGCAATGGTCCATATAGAAGTTTTTTGCTACTTCTTTTAGGTGCTGCAGAGAACAAAATTATGCTGACCTTCTCAAATTATATCCTGTGCCCACACTGATCCACTAAGTTTTTCAAACCTTAATTATGACAGTTTCTTAGAGGGACTTGCATGTTCTCCAGCCTTCTCTCACAGACTCTCAACTGCACAGGAGTCAAAGGAGTAGAACTGTGGCAACCGAGCACATGCAAAGCCCTCACAATTTACATTTTGAAACATAAATGCACATGGGTCTTTCCAAAGAATGGATACTGGTATGTGGAGTGGAGGCTGGTATAAGACATCTCTTTTCTTCAAAAGGATAGATATAATAGCTGGAGGAAATGAAATTAAATGTGTGAGACACTTAAAAAAAATAGCCATTGGTATGACTTTTGCAATTGCCAAGTAATACTTGGTATGATATTTGCCTTGAATAATTTGTCTTTTTTGCTCTGCCTCTATTTTTTCTAAGCTTTCTCCTTTTCTCTTCCCATTAAAAAAATTTCTTGTACATTTCATATATCCTTTAAAATAGAACATTTGATTATTTACACTTATTTTCTCTCAGTATTTCATTGCTCAGTTAAACTGGAGGCTGTTTTTTGAACCTATAGTTTTAAAAGGTGTAGTAGACCAGTAAAATTTTCCAAAGATGTAAGTGACCATGTCCAAATTGTATATATATCCAAGAGTTTTTAAGGTGTTTTAAGTATGACTCAGCTGAATTTCTAACAAAACCAACAAGTTGCTTAAAATGGGCTAGCTGATCAGATGATGACAGGATAGAAATTCTGACCATATCTTTTAAAAAGGTCCCAGAGGAGCTCTGTGGGACTACTTGCTGATAAATCTTAGCTGGAGTAACTCTGAAATAGAAAGAAGAGTTGGAAGATAATAATCCATAGCTAATCATATAGTTCTTGAAAGCAAACTTTGTCTGGCTACTGTTTTAAAATTCTTTGAGAATGTTAACAAATGAATAGAGGGGATGTTAAGGGTTTCTTTCACAAGATGTCTGACAGAGTATCAGAAGATATACTGTTCAGTATTTCTAGCCCTTGAGGGTTTTTCCTAAGGCCCATATAACCAGATTTTGTTTCTTTAAAATTTTTCATTACAGTGGTTAAGAAATGAGATGAGAAATGTTTGTAAAAAAGAAATTTTCTAGAAGCTCAGGAGTTAAAGTTCATGATCATCAACCAGGCCAGCTCAGAAATCAGACACCAATAGAAACAGAATTGTTATTATGTCTTAATATGTCATGATTTGTAAGCTATCATGTGATCAGGCTAGTCATGCATGTTTTTTTGAAGGTTGTGGATTGATACTATCTCCTCTAAAACAAACCAAGTAGCCTTGAGGCAGTGTAATATAGTGGATCAAAAAGTATCTGAGAGGCAGGAGAAAGTGGGAACAAATGGTCCATTTTCATCATAGCAAAAGGTTATTAGCCTCAAGTTTCTGTACTAGGTCTGCTGTTGTGTAATGTATTTATTAGTTATCTGGAAAGAGGAAGGAGAAATGAGGCAGCAACACCACGTTAGAGGTAGATAACCTCTTTGTAGGTTACTTGTTAATCAAGTCCAGAGGAGCCTTAATGGATTTCATGGACTTGGACTTGGTAACTGTGAGGTACATTCCTTTTTAGGAAATACAGAAAAAAAAATTAAAGTAATCACATGCAAAGTCATTGTATCAGCCTGTAGTGTGATATTCTATAAAATTTATTGGGTATTATAAAGTCCATCCAGGAAAAAACTATTGCAGAATTGGATAGGCTCAGATAAAAGCGGAAAGAAAGGCTACTGACATAAATGTATCTGAAGTGATTGTTTACCTGAGGACTCAGATGAGAGTGGAAGTGATAAAGTACGTGGTTGAAAGAGAAAAAAAGAAAATGCGGAGGCATGCAGCAAAGAAGATCATGAGACTACAGTTTCTTCCATCTCTTAAGAATAAAGAAACACTTCCCAAAAGGCTCCTATATAAACTGTAGAACTCATTTACTCTAGATGAAGATGAAATCAAGAATTTTGTAAGCATCAAAGAGGGAAAGGGCATTTGTATGGATAACAAGGATATTCAGAGTTATGATAGTAATGCTAAAAAAGAGTATTTGAAGGGATAAAAACCCTCATGGATCAGGATTTAAGGCAATCTATAACTAAAGGGATTAGGAGGAGACATTTGAGGAAGACAGATTATACTACATCTGTGGGGATCTTGTGTCTTTCACCAAAGCATCTGATGCTGGCTGCTTCTGGAGACACTGTATTAGACCCAGTGGGTATCAAGTTTGAGGCAGAATGGCAAGTCCTGTGGTCAGGTCTGGATTTAGCATTCATTGCCTCTGTCTGGTCTTATTTCCACTACAATTGTCTCTGTCTTCTGTTTATTTGCCTCATGACTTTGCAGTAGGTCAGGCTCATGTTTCTGATGGTGCAATGTATGTTTGAAATCATTGCAGTGAAGAAGACGTGTGAGCTAATGGGCACCACACAGCTTCTAAGAAACCCCTAACATGGGATCCAAACAGAGGGGCATTCCTCAGTCTTCTCCTCTATTTCTCCAGCTGTAAATTGGAAAACTTCAATAACTAAGTGGTGTCTGTGTTGAGCCCAGGCACTCGGAAGAATTTAGCTTTGAGTAGTTTCCAGTTTTTCAATTTCTTCTCAGTGGCAGACAAGTACAACTTCAAAACCCAGTATCAAGAGAGTGTTCTAAAAAATTCCCCATCTATCTTTATATTGGATTAATTTGGTTATTCTAACTACAGAATATATCAGTCAGAATTTTGTGTCTATGGCCCTAATTCTATCATAAAATGAATTTAATTTTTATTTCTATCTTCATTTGCCAGTGATCCTTTACTTCTGTGTCTTCTCTGTTTAAGAGTATTTTGCAATAATTCCTGATTAATTTGGTTTGTTTTTTTAAATTGACCTTTAAATTTAGCATTTATTCCTAAATATTAGGACTCCTGTATTTCAAGGGCCTCAGTTGGCCCATGAGTCATGTGGAACATGATTTTGGCTGCAGAATCACAAGAAATTTTTGAAATTCCACTCAAGAGTTAAACAATGGTGCAACCATCATTTTGCATCACATTTTTATTCAACCATATAGCAAAATAAGTTAGTATTGACCAGGTAAGTTTTCTGTTTCCTGGAATTTGTGAAACTTTGAAGTGTTGATATTCACTGCGTGATGTGAATTAATTCTAAAAGTATCACACCTAGTGCAGAAGATAATTGTGCTAATTAGGCTTTTCATGAATGGCAGATAACAATGCAGTGCTGTGACATAAGATCCTGAGATACTGTAACATTCTGTGTATTCTGAAGCATGTGTACATATCTAAACTGTCCAGGTCTTCAGTCTGGTTTTTGTTTTTTTTTTGGTCTCATCTGCTTTAAGATTTTATGGCTCAGAAACTGAGCATTAACCATTGCTAGCTTAGTCCTATTTTATTTTTAATTTTCTTCTTCCCAAAGCCACAATGATTCTAGTTTAAACATAAATATTATGCCTTATTTTAATTTTAATCAAACTGATTAATGTGCATAATGTATTTTAATCAATTTGCCTAAGTGCTTTTATAGGTGCCATTTGTGAATGAATTTGTATATTTACAAGCCTTATGTGTTTTAGAGTAGCAGAATTAGTAAAATTTGAGATAGTTTCACTTTTAAATCCGTTTCAGCTCAGTGATAAATTCAGGCATTGCAGCTTGCCTGGCAAAAATTTCTGTCTGTTCACTTTTACAGTGGGTGGTAAGATTTTAGGGTTATGCAGACTGATTTGCAGCTTCTTCTGCTATGGCTTAAACAGTATGTACTATATTGTTGATATAAATAATCTTTGGAAATATTTCGCTGCTTTTGAGAAAGCCTGTTCAAACCTGTCTTCTCTTCCTAGGTCTTTCAGCTGTTGATGAAGCCAGATAACCTCTCAGTAGATTGTGTTGAAAACTAGCAGAATGATTTTACCAAAATAGAAGCAACTTCACAATTTTTACCTTTAACATGATATAAGGTAATGTTTACCTGATTTTTTTCCATTTGTGGAAAGCACTGTATACTGATGAAATAGCTACATCAAAAGGATGAGGGCCTAACATGCTTTCTTCTCATCCCTATTTCTCTCCTTGCAATGAAATTCATAATATATGTGGTTTAGTCTCTTACTAATCTGCAATTTCAGAACCTCTTGCAGATTTAGGAAGTTGAAGAATAACAGTTAAGAAAATGAGTGAAATGACACTTTTTTTTTTTTTAAATTTTGAATAGGGAAAAAAAGAGCATGGTAGAAGAATGCCAAACTTTTTTGGGTTTTTTCTGTCTGTGGAATAATTTCAGTTTGAAGCATTGTTAACAGCTAGTTTAACTTACTGCTTGAAAAGTTGAGACGTTTATTACTCTTGTCAGAATAGTAGTAACAAAAATATTCAACACTATTTCTGCAGAGAAGTTTTGAAGCCATCCCAACAGTGTGCTTCTCTGGATGACAGATACTTTGCAGTAGATACAAGTATCCCATATTTCCCTTGAACACTCTCAGTGTATGTGCATTCTCTCTTGTGTCATCCATGTGGCAGAGAGTAAATCTCTCATGTAACTCCTGTAAAAATTTCTCCCCTAGCTGTGAAGTCATAATCATCTCATAGTGTAATTCTTTTCTAGTCAACACTGCTGTAGTTGAAGTGGTTTTAACCCCTTCTCTAGAAGCAAATTAAAATAACTTTCTTGCAACATCTTTTCGTAATTATTTTTATATATCATTGGAGTAATACGTAAACTGATATCTCTGAGAACCAAAGGGAAAATAATATGGAACTACTTCCCAAAAACCAAAGGTTAGATAAGGATTGACGTCTCTTTTGAACTTAAAATATGTGGGAGGGTGGGCATGTGGAAAGTGACATATGGTGTGTAGATGTTAAAATGTGTGTCTGACAGTAAACAGCAGTTAGCTACTGTTTAATGCTACTCATATCCTGGTTTGTAAAGATACTGTTTGAAGGGGCCTGGAGTGCCCTGTTATCATTGTCTTTGCTGGGACCATGTTCTGACTCGTGGAGCAACCTTGTGATAACAGGGACTGGCTTATTTTAATAAAGATGTGCATCTCTGTGTTCCCTCAAAGAGGCCAGCTCACCTGTCGGCTACAATAGCATCAGCTTCACTACACACCAGCTTTGAGCATACTCCAGCAGCTTGGAAAAAGCACAGATACTTGGGAAAATGCAGGTCAGAAATGCCCCCTAAGATGCCAATATAGTAGTACTTCTTTCGGCAAACACTTGTTTTGAATACAACCTTCCAATCCTGGCCCTTGTGCAGTCTAGGAGCTCTGGGCACCCTGAAAGAATGGGAATTCTTTTAACCTCACTTCATTGTTCACACTGCTGTTATCATGCCTGGTTTGCCCATGCTGACAGATGATGGTTTTGGCACATACAGTAATCCTAACTACTGTTCTACAGTTCAGTCCTGTCCTCATTGCTCATGCCATAAGTGCCAGATTGTCTGTGTGCCACTTTGCTGTTTCTGCCTCAAGTTTCCCTCCCCTTATTTTTCTGGAAGTGGTGGAAAAAAATCCTGTATTTTCACTTTCTTTTTCCTTGGGATCCTATGTCATCCTGTCTGTGACTAATGAAAAAATTAATGACATTTTCTATCTGTGTTCTTTTCAATCAACATTGTGTGTTTAGGTGGACAATAGCCTAGTTGAAATTTTCCCCTTTTGAAATAGCCTTAATGACTCACAACAGAAAGAACATGCACACGCTTCTGTCTTCTGGTATTACTAAAAACAAAATCATGTTATTCAGAACAAACCCAAGCTTTTTCTGTATGGTAGACCAGCCTTTGGTCTATCTCTACTTACTTTTCTCAGCTGAGAGCTCCTGTTCATATTTCCTTGCTGTAAGGAGACAAACTGGCTTCATTCCACTAGTGAAAGCCAAAAAAATATAGAGCTCTCCAAAGTCAGCATGAAGATTCAACCTTCCTGGAAAGGTTCAAGCTAAGGGAAACTCTATTTTAAATCTGGAGCTATGTTTACTGTGATGTGCACACTTAAATCATGTCATGAGGCATGGCATGGGTTACCCATTGCTGGTGTCAAATGAGTTGGCTGCAGATGACCCTGTCAGTAGGACAAAACAGCTTGCACAGTGAGGCATGCTAATTCTTCTCATATGTTTATGGAGCAGTGCTTCCTTTTATTGCACCAGATGCAAAGAAATTTGCAGCTTGCTCAATGCTTTCTAACATGTTCCCAGTTGTGCTGTGTGGACATGCTTTTTATCACCTTAGAAATGTGAATCTTTTTGAACATGTCCTTTTTTCTCTATAAATGTCTTTTCTGTTACTGCCTATTGCCCCTTCTGCTATGTGCAGAATTTTCCCGATTTTCCTGTGAAGTGGAAAAGAACCTGTGATTTTTTCTTGAGGGGTGGTGCTTCAATTATAAAACCATAAACTAAATGAGAGCCTTAATTATAATGGAAAACAGATTAGAATATTGTCATCTGCCTTGCTGGGGAGCCAAGGGGAGATTAAAAAGCCAGTGGCCTAAATTTATGTTATTTGTATTTCTGTGAGTCAAACCTCAATCATGTAAAACAGCCAGTAGGCCTGTATTAATGGGAGAGGCCAAGAGAACTGAATCTCAAAGGGCTGTTGCCCTTAGGACATGGTACATTATGATAATGTGATGAAGAATAATTACCAAATGTGAAATATATATTGTCAAACATGAGAGCAAGCTATTCCTAACTGAAAATGAGGATGTGAGAAAGATAGTGAATGCCAAACAGCCGGGGCTTGGTTTTTAAAGCGACCTCCACTGAAGCTGGCTGTTGAGGCATTGAATTGTCCTTCAGTTCCTGCAGGCTGAAGTAGATGAGTGGGATGGAGTAAGCTTGTCTTGTTTGTATTGAAGCCAGACCTTAACTTGTACTGCAAAAATCATCCTGATGATGAGCATTGTTATGATAAAGTCCACTGAATGGCAGTGATGACAAAAGTGTAAGACTTCACCAAACGATATTAATAGGTGATGTGAAATTGGAATGGAAGAATTTATATATGTATGAGCTATTTATGTTGGTTATTTCTGACAAAGTACATCAGTGCTTTCTTTCTCTTCTTTCTAAGTGTGGTAGGACTCTTTTCAACAGCTCTCTTCGTAGCCATTGTACGTGATGTTTTCTGCATTGGTATTGTGTTTGTCACATGGAGGGTGAGACACAGAACATCAGCAGTCTTCTGGCTGCTTTTCATTCCATATTTGTGTGGCGCCAGGCATCAGTGTTGTATCCATGCCCTCCTTTCCCTGTTTATCTTCAGGCAAACCATATTGTGTTTATTGAAAGATTTGTTCTTGGCTCTTCAGTCGTTAGAGTAACCTTCTCCGTGATATGGTGTAAATGTGTGGCAACACAGGACAGCCTTGCAAGTTTGTGACTTCAGTTGAGAGGCCATAGATGCCCACATGGGTGTAACCATAAATACCTAGCCAGCTGGACTGAATTCTGTGACATTATTTTCATGTTTCAAGTTATGCATGAAATAAGTGTTTCGCAGGACCAAGCTTTTATTGCAGATGTTTTTACAAATTCTGAGTGAAATCTATCTATTAAAGACTCAGGTAACAGTATAACTCAAAATAGAAACATCTCCAGCTAATGAGGCAAAATGAATTTTTAAAGAATTTTCCGTCTTGGTAGAGAAGACTGATTTAGCAACAGAATATCATCAAATATAGACCAAAAGTCTTAGCAAATTTGTAACATGTGCTTTACTTCTTTTTATTCAAATAGCATACTTGTGAAATAAGTCTTCCCCTTGAGATACTATCTGGTTTAGGTATTATATTATTGGTATTTTCATAGCTCTCAAGGCTGCTAGCTGTGTGTCTCATTTTATATAATATCATATCTACACACTACTAGTGCTCTGTAGGATGGAATTGTCAGCCCATTGTAAAGATGGGGAGCTGATGTTCAGGTTAGCTTGGTCAGGATCAAGTAGGGAATTTCTGAAGAGAACACTCCTGACTCTGTGCTTTGGAGTACCACTCAAAGCACTGCTATCTCTACTTCATTGCCTATCAGGGCAATAAATATCAATAAATCACTGGAAAGAGCTTTTTTCTGCTGTTAAAATAGCTTCTCATTGCTCCTCATGCAAATTTAGTATCCTAAAAGTGTTTTTGCAAGTCACTGAAAGAAGCATTTTAATAGTTTGGGAATCCTACCCCTAAAGAAAAATACACCAATACATATCAGTATATGGTGATCACTAATCTTGGATTGCCCAAATGTACGAAATAGAGGCTAGACATGTAAAATAATGGAACAATCAAAGGAAATGGGCACTTCTCAAAAGTACTGCCCTTTTAAAAGCAAGAGACAGAAATGTTTAGGATAAATAAATACAAACAAGCCTTAAATATGCACTTCATACTTTGTATACTATAGGCAAACTCAACAAACAAATGAGATTTTAAAAGACTGTATCAAGTATATGTCTTTTGCCTCCACCCACTTTTACGTATTTCCTTTATAAATCATAGCCGTGAGACTAGCAGCTAAAAGGTTAAACAGTAAACAGTAAAAGATTTTTCCTCTGTTTCCCTTGAATTTTATAATGGTTTAAAGATGAAGGAGGGGTAAATCATTGCCTGGATCCAGTCTTCACTTACTTCTGGGATATAAATCAATTCCTAGAGTCATGTTTTAGAAATGGTATTAGTTTTTTTGTTTTTTTTTTTTCCCTGAGTTGGATGGGAAATAGGGCTTTTCTGTTTCAAAGTCTTACAAACATTGCCATACAGCTGAGAGAGGTAGATGTTGAATAAAAACATCAAGGCCGATGAAATTCTGTCCACAAACCTCTGCATGGAAGTGTGGTAAAGCAACAGTTATAGTATATGCTTTGGTCTGAAACCATCTCCCTTGCTCAGTTTGCCCTAAGGCCAATGTTAATTGCTGAAAAGCCAAATGGTATGAACAGGTTTTCAGAGTACAGAACTGCTGAAAAATAAATGCAATAAGAAAACAAGATAAATACCCACTGCTAAGAAATGATGATTCTCTAGATTTCCTCAGTCAAGCAATATTTATCAGGTGCATTGATTTAACTAGCGGCTATTGGCAGTTACAAATGGATGATGACAGGAAACAAAAAACCACCTTCATTTGCCATAAGGGGGCTTTTCATTTTAATGTAATGCCTCTTGGAATTACCAGTGTCCCGACTACATTTCAAAGATTAATGAACATCATCTTGTCAGGTTTAATATATCATACTTCTCTAGTATGCTTGGACAGGAGAGTGTTCTCATACATTCCCAGAGTATTCAGCACACTTAGCAGATTTTTTTTTTTAAACATAAGTTCTGAAAGGAACTAAATATTTAGGGTTTAAAAGAGAGCTTTCATTCCAATCTGTATGCATAGTAAATACTATAAAATTAATTTATGTCTGTGGAAAACAAAAGTGACTTAAGGCATTGTGGGATCATGCCGAAAGTTGCATATAGCTATGTCCCATTACCCTGGAAGTAGTACTATATCATGTAAATGTAAGGAAGCAAAAAAAAATTGCTCTTTGACATCAGGAATCATGTAACAATCTCCTTTAGTCTCATGGGTCTCTTACAAAAGTGGGACTGAATCAGGAAAATGTGTTCTTCATTTTTTATTATTTGAAGAACACAGTACAGTAGATTAAAAATTTGATAGTAAAGATGACATTAATAAACAAATCAAGTTGAAACATTAGTAATCCAAAGTTATAATGATTTAGGCTTAAATTTATTTTGTTTCAATGAGTTTACTTCATTAAGCTCAGAAAATATACAACCACAACTTTATGATATAAACAACACTATGCTGTTATGATGAAATAACACAAAAAAAAGAATAATTTTCTCTTTCTTGAAAAAAAAAACCTTTGAATTGTAGTGTAGATGGCATTAACCATTACTGATTTTTTGACATACATGGAATATATTCCAAAATTTAAAAAAATGAAATAATTTTATATATTATATATTTGGCCCATTATTCAGTATATATTATACTCCACGAGCAAACTTTCTTCTTTTACACTAGGGAAAATCTTCATTTCTGAGGTAAAATGAGATTTTCTTGACTTGTTATGTATCATGGGCTTCATTCATAAATTGTTTTACCAGTGGAGTACCTCACAGTGTAATTTGATCTTAGAAAAACATTTTCCAGTGGATAGATAGCTTTCCATAATTATTATAATAAATATAATATTGATTGTGTTATATATGTGCTAATTTAATTCATGTGTGATTTATCCATTTCATATAGAATGTTCCATTAGCTTCCTGTAACCCATAAACAAAATAACCTATGGAAAACAGGAAAGGCATATGCTACTTGACATTAAAATTAGTCTTCACATCAATGTTAAGATTTTGTTTCAGGGTGCATTTTCATGTCAAAGATGCACAGAGCACCTTTGATGCTGTCTTCTTTTGATTTGTATAAATATATTCCTACTGCTCTTTTAAAATTCTTAGACAAAATCTTAACAAATTCCAAAATTTAGAACAGTGCATTTGGGTAAGCGCAGCAACGGAAACTACACACATAGTTTTAAGTAAAATTAAACACCAGCAAATACCAATAACTGCAGTGCAATATTCATCATTAGGTTCTTAGATAAGGTCAGATATTTTATTAAAAACAGCTTCCATCTAACCACAAGTTTCCAGTCTTGCCTCAAAAATGATTCTGTGACATTGTACAGCTTCTCTTACGCAGGAAGTTGAAATACAGGATCATTGTGACTCCTGATTTTAAATCTCTGAACAATTCCTTTACTTTGATTAGCAGAGTATAACTGTCCAGTTGAACTAACAATTTTAACTAGCTTCTCTAGTTTTTTATGGTAGTCTTGGGACAGCAGCAAAATAGTGACATACTTGGCTGATTTTTTAATTTTGGCATCTAATATTTTTGTGTGAAATAAGTTGGAAAACCTGTTTATGAGCAGGAAATATTTTTCTTTTTTTTAAAGAGTAAATGTGGTGGGTTGTTTTTGTTATAATTAATATTGTCATAAGTAAACAAAAATGTTCTGTGACCAGAATATCTAATGCAGCTGAAACTAAACAGTCTGCTATGTTTCACTTCAAAACACTTGACATAGCAACTTTGCTCTAGACTTCTGAAATTGCTAAGGAAATGCTACAGTTAATAAAAATGCCTGAGAAAGAATTCTCAACCTGAACAAGGTGTTTTGTGAGCTGTATGAGAAACAAACTTTGTGAACTTTGGCTACAGCACCGTGCCTTATCTAAGCAGCAATGCAAAGTGAAGTAAGACTGAATAGGGCTGTGCAGTGTGGGAAGCACACAGCACTACTCAGCTTTTTGGGTGGAAAACCACTTGATCATTATTCCTTTTTAAATGCACTGATTTTTAAGGAGACTCCTTAGAATTTTCACATTCAATTCCACTTCCACATTAGCTGTGTGAAATGGATGAGAAAGAGGAATCTGATAGTGACTACTCATAAATCTGATTTCCTTAGATTAGGAAAAATCCTAATGCATCCAAATAGATTTTCATTTTTGCAGAAAATTTTGAAGAACAGACCATGCCTTGGTAGCAGCACAGGTTTTAGTTAAATATATTGTGATATCTGGGATCAGTTTTTGGCTGTCTCAGAATCTTCATAAATTCCTGGAAGTAGCTCTTGAATGTCATTTATTACTTCTGCTGTGTAAGACTTGCTTTGCAAGGAAGAAGTACCAATTATTTATTCCATTCCATAATAGTCCAGGAGATTTCCCCCAACCACCTCAGGCCTTCCTCCTTAGCCATACCTCATCCACCTCTAGTCTGCACAGCTAGTGTTATCAGCTGTGATATCAGCGAGGAGCCCCTTCCTACGCTGCAATGCTGTGGCGCTTGTCGGGCTTGCCTTACTTATCATCCCAGCTGCAGAAATCTCTGCGTGCTCTGACTGGGTAATATCGCCTCTGGGAGGTTTAAGTCCTGCTCTCAGTCCTTCCTTAGTTTTCCTTCATTTGCCATGGGCAAATCTTGATCTGGTCCCTCTGAGGTTAAAAAAGGGGTTAAACTTTAGATGCCAATCAACTCATCAACATAACGAAGCAGAGCAGGCAACTGAGTCTTACACTTTTTATACCATTTCCTTCTCTCTTGCTAGGAAGTATTTGTTCCTTTTACCCAGAAAAAGAGGGTTATCTGCTCATGTTTCTCAACTAAATTGTTAAAAATCTCCTGTGTAGGTAAGTGACTGTTTCTAAATTTTGTGCCTTGAGCTAGTGTCCTGTAAATTCTTCTGGTGTCTTACAGCTTTTGTCATTATTTTCAACCCTCTCAGTGGTGTGCTGAGACACTGAACACCTAATTTTGTCAAATTAATTTTATCAGACTTTATTGAGCCTTATTCAAGAAAAAAATCTTGAAAAAATGTTAGACTACAACTCTGTTTTTTTTCCCGGACTGATTTTGAAACTTTCATTGTCTTCTGCTGAGTTCTTTGAGATTTCAAATTTGGCCTTCAGTAAAACCTTCTTAGAGCTGGGAGAGCCAATAGAGAGCCAGTAGAGCCAATAGAGTGGCCCAGAGGAGGATCATTTTCAAATCCTTTTCTTGATATCGCCATACTTAACTGTGGTATTATAAATTACCTATCTGGGTTGTGTGTTTGTTAGAACAGTTGCACTCTGTCTTAAACAGTGTCTAGAGCAAGGACTTTCATTGGAAGATCAATGGGAGGCATGGTGGGAGGACGAGCAGCAACAAGCCCAGGCTGAAACATGAGAGTCCAAGCACGCATAACTACAATCTTTTTCCCCATAAGTTAAGTCCAGCATTGGAACAAGCTGCTTAGGGAGGGTGGACAAACTCTATCCTTCACATTTCCAAAATTCAACTGTATAATGTCCTGAGTAACCTGTTCTGACCTTAGAGCTGACCCTGCTTTGAGCAGAAGATTGGTCTGTAGATCCTCTTAAGTTCCTTTTTGATATTGGATAAGCAGTTTTTCAGTCTGTTTATATATACATTTCTTACAGGAGCAGGAACTGTTAACAGTTCTCTAAGTTTTCATGCTAAGGTTTCATCCTATAGTTGCTAATTTAAACATTTAACTTACTCATTTAGAATTTTTATAGAGTTTTGAAAAAATGCTAAGCAAAATGCCTTTTCCTTTGAGCCCCTTTTACACAGAAAACTGTATTAAAAGCTGAACCAGAACTACATATATCCAGAAATACTTTGTTTGGGATCCTGGCCCCTGTAAGCCAAACAAAATGTTCCCAGATTTAGCTCAGAATAGATAAGAATATTTTTATGCAAGCTCAGACACTGCAGTAAATAATCTGTGTGGAAGAGTTAAATATATCAATTGCTTATATCTATACTGTGTACACTGCTGTGAGCCTAATATTAATGGTGATTGGAATGAATACACGTGTATATGTAAGTATCCCTAATTAATTTAGAATATGTGGCTGTATCACTGCAGAAAGGTGGTGCATTTTGTCGCTATATGATTGTTCAGCGAGCAGCCTCATTTGCTTATGGAATTGACATTGTAGCATTCTGCTTTCAAATGCATTATCCACCCGGAGCAGAACACAAACAACATAAAAACCTAAGAAAATGATTCTTCCCTGAAAGATAATGCCACATAATTGAGTCTCTGTATAGGTTGTTTGGAGACAGTAAGAAAGAAATGTAAAACAGGATCCCTGAAACTGGTACAGCTTGTAAAATCTTGTTAAGCCATGTTAAAAAAAATACATTAATGCCCCCATTAGAAGCTGCAGTTTATTTATTGCATCCTATTCTTTAGCTCTGGTAGACATAGGCTCTTTTTTAATCTTCCATCCGTCCTTCCCCCTCCCCTTTGAAAGTGCACTCATTGAACTCTTGGCAATTAGTGTAATTGAAATTTATTGACAATGCGGCCGTCTGCTGAAGCTTCATTGTTCCGAGTGCTTAGTGCACAGTGCTATTGAGCAATGCCATGGCAGTGTCAGACAGCTCATACCTTGCTCAATTATATCAATGGACCAGTGACTGCCAAAGGTTCCTTTGGGGGTACGAATGTTACTTAGTGATAAGAGCCTTTCGAAACAGAATCCCTGGGCCCCATCTCTAGTGGGAGATGGAAATGAAATATGTATTTCTCTGCTGTGGAAAATTAATGTAATTGGCTCCCTTAAAAAGCTTTGACAAGTTGACCTGTTTGAAATCTGAGGAGGGCTTATACTGCAGTATCATATTATCTCCAACATAAAACCCCTCCTTTGGTGGCAGTGACAGTGGGATAAAATGGAATTTGGATAGTAATATTAAACTTCAGCTCTATTGAAGATGCTCATATGTTTTTCCATTTATAGTTGCAAGATGGGGTCTTATAGAAATCCCACCTTTTTTATATTCCCATCAAATCTCTTTTTTTTTTTGTTTTGTTTTGATTTATACTAGTGCTGGAGAGAAAACAGTGTGTGAGTAAGATCTCTATACTTAGGTTTTCTTCTAAAATGTCTATTGATGGAAATTTAAATAATATGTCAAAAGAGAATATTTGTTTCAGGCTAATTCTGAAATCAGACTTAAGCTAACAGAAAAAAAATAATCAATATATTCCTTTCATGCATAAAGGTTTATATACAAAAAATAAATAAGAGGTTTGCACAGGAGTCAAAGAACAAAACTGAATACCCAAATATGTATTTTATCTTGTGTTTGAATATAGCTGCCTACAACAGTTTTGTCTTTTATTGGAATGAAATTATCATGAAGGAAGAGGAAACATTTGCAATGGACCATATTCTGCTAGGCTCAAGCATCATGCATTTCTACTAAATTAAGTGTAAAAGTATGTTTAAAAATTAGTCAAAATTCAAAGAATTGGGGTTTCTTTAATTTTTGTTTTTTTCAGATGATGTAATGACTTGACATTTTATTTAAAAGAATATCAAAAAAGAAAGAACTTTGAAATGGAAACCTCTACATATAAGTACAACCTTTTATTAAATAATTATTTCTTTTCCTTCTTTTCAAAACCAGAACAAAATCTATTTTTAGTAAGAGATGAGAGAGTAATTATTCACACAGTAAATTTTTATATTACAGTTGTCTTTACCCTTCAGCACACAGATGAGGATCTCTTATTCATGAGAGCTCAGAGAATATAGAATTCTGGTTCTCATATGTGGGGGTTTTGGGCTGTAAAATCCTCTTTTGTCACCTAAAAAGATTCTCCAGTAATGAGAAGAGGCATTTCTGGAAGACTCAAGCACTGAAGTGGCAGAGTGTTGGGTGAGAAAAACTTAAAACAGAAGGAAAGCAGGAATTTAACTGAGATAAAGAAAAACTGCAGAAGAGATAACAAGGTAAATTATTTGTTATTGCTCTTTAAAAAAGAGGAAAAAACACCCCAACAAGGAAAAATCAGATAAAAAAAAGATTGAACAAGTCTCCTTTGATTCTTGTGAAGGCAGAACTTGGTCATTAGCTTGTGATTTGAAATGTTTCATCTGACTATATCCCTGCATCTTTGCTTGTCGTTGCTTCCTGCACTGGAAGAGCACCTTTTCTGGTTTGAGTTTGGATGCCATCAAAACTTCTTGAAGGTATCTTTCAAGATGTAGAGTACTCTTAAATCAGGATTAAAACATCTATCCAGTATTCGGTCTCAGACCTCAGATGATTCTACTTCTCTTCTAAAATTACTATTTCTCAGATTATAGCTCTTGAGAACCAAGTAACAGTTGAACTCCTTGATATGCTTCTTGTAGTGTTAAAAGCTTTAGAAAGAACTATAGAGCTAAGTAACTTAAAATTTATCCCACCCATATTTCAATATACTTCAACAGTGCCTGTAGTCAGCCAATAGTCAGCCCAATACTTCAACAATGTCCAGAGTCAATTATCTCTTATTTCTGGAAAAAAAATATGGGGAAGGAATGCAAGAGTTTAAGAATTAATGTATCAATATTTGAATGCAGATATTTTAAGTCAATTTGTTCAAATAAGGAAATAATTACTTTAATATTTTAAAATTATTATTATTTAGTACTACCAGTATTATTAGGATTTAGTATTATCACAGAATACATTTGTATTTAGTTAACTGGAATTCTACCTTGATAAACTAAAGTTTTGTATGGAGTGTATCTTACATTGAGTGATTTCTTTATGTAGTTATCACTCCTCGATTGCTGGATGGTAAACTAGTTCATAAAAGACTAATCCTTTATATCTCAGACAAAGATGCCACAATCAAAGCTCAATCATCAAACCCATCCTGCAGATCTTCCAACCATGATCATCTTTCTTCTGTTTCTCTGGAAGAGAACTGTGCTGAAGATAAATATATATAATACTGGATTATTTATATAACTTTAAATAATTTCCTTTAATCGCATTAAACTTCAGTGAATGTTGTACATGTGATGAATTTAAAGCTTTCATCCTAACTTCATAAAAGTTCTTTCAGAGCCTGTACTAGAGAACGATCATTCTGAATTGCTACTAACTAATGAAGGCATGCAATTATTTTAAATGTTCCTCCAAGGGATTGTCTTGATAAAGTAGTTTAAATTCATATATAAAAAATTAATGACAATGTGATTTTAACTTCCTCTGTATCTGGGCTGACTGCAATCATTACATAGAGAAAATTATTCAGATATCTTTATTAAAAGTATAGCATTGAGCTGCACACTTTGTGCATCATTAATTGTACTTCTGGACTTCATAATATTGCCATACAGTGAAATACACTTTAACTAATAGTTGTTTAAATAGTCTGTATTTAGTTTTAGGAACATAAATTACTGCTTTTCTCTCATGCATTCTGCATACTGGTAGATGTTAAGATTAAGCAACTTGCTAGCAGCTTTAGGGGATAACTATGGTCTGAAACAATATATAGTAGGCCTGAAAGTACTTTAAAGTACTATTTTTTTTTTAAGTCCCTCACTGCTGAAGCCATATTAAATTATTTTAAGCATTTTTGTGGATTATCTAAAATGCCCATGGCATTATCAGCTCAAGAAATGGATAGGCAGGGGGGAAGGAGAGAGAAAGATGAAACTACGTATGAAACTCTTGTACATGAGTACATGTACATCTGGAGGAAGAAAAGGATCCCCATAGCTCTAAACCTGGTTACATCTGTTCTAAAACCTCATAAATTTCTGCTTAGCAGTCCAGCTGGGCAGAATCTTAAAAGAACATCAAATAGATACTCATCTTGATAAAACAATTATGTTGTCAGTTCCCTTGATCAGCACAAGCTTGACAAAGCATGCTCGAAACTTGTAATTTTAGCCTAGAGCTCACAGAACTTGAAGAGGTGATCTATGGAAAGGAATGAATTATCTGAAGATATGGGTTTTCATAATTCGCTCCTTAAGCACCAAATCTTGGCCTGCAGTTATTTGAAAGTTGGGCTGTACCAGCCCTGGGGTGGAGAGTGAGAATAATATTTAGGCAGTGAATGTATTTTTGCTCCCAGCTGACAGCTCCATACCATAACTGTCAGCCATGACATCTATCTTAAGAGCATAGCACTTTTCAAGTTCTTTTGTGTCTGTCATTCAACTATGGACATGCTGTGTGAAATTGTGGCCTGGCAGACAAAACTCTTGCTGACTGCCTGGATTTCATGCCCTCCATATGGAGTGGGGGAGAGGCTCTTTCTGCCATGTGTATTCCTTTCTGCCAGAAATTGCACCCCAGGCCTGAAAGGCCGGTGTCTAGAACCAACATGAAAGGGGACATGAGTGAAGCAGTTTCACAGTAAAGAGAAGAAGAAAATTTTGTTTGAATCTTTCCTTTTGTGCTTGGACTGGGGCTGGGATAGGAAACTTGATGTAGTGCTCAATGAAAGAGAAAGGAAAATTCTAGGAAACACTGTGCATGAGGCATGTGTAACACAGCAAGAATTTATGAGGAGTATCCACATACTTACATAATGCTTAGTCTTGGTTATGTATCTCAAAATATGACAGTTTTAATTACAGAGATTCTGTCGTATTCTTTTTCTTATCTTCGTCCTGGAAATAGAAAATAAATTCCTAACAGGTTTCAAGTTAAAAAAAAAAAGTCTGTGCTGTTCAAATTCCATTTTCTATGCTGACATAATTGAAATATAATTTTCTAATTTTTATTAAAGTCTTATTTAAAGATCATGAAGATGAAATATTTATAGAGCTAGTGCATTATGTTGTGGATTTTGAGACACGTAATGTGGTGTTGAACCAACGAAAGATGGCAACTTGACGGAGATACATGTATTAGATTGGAGCAGTGCTGAGTGTTTTCCTTGAAGTTTTGCTAGTTCACTGCCTGGTGCTTTTTAATTCATGCTCACACATAAATTTGACACATTGAAATATTGAGTATTCAGCATTAGGTTTCTGATAGAGCAAATGCAGTCCCTTGCCTGTCCAAGAGTATAAGTGGTTTGAAACATGATCACAACGCCTGGGAGAAATCTTTCTAATAGGCACTAGAGAGAGTCGACATTTTTAAAGGATAAAAGCATATGGTAGTCATACAAGAAGCTGCTCCTCTGAGACAGAATTAACATGAGATATTGATAGTAGTTATTTCAGATTAATGTGTTGCACAGTCATTACTAGTTTCGTTTGCATTTACTTAATGCATTTCTTCCCAGGTACTTACTTACTCAATAGGGACTGTCTTCTAATAAACACGGTGATGTGTGCTGTTAGACATGTTCAGGCATATTCTCTGAAAAACATGCTGGGAGGGCTGGAGTACTATTGGCTGAAATGAAAGGGCAGAAATAACTTGTTGAAAGATTTAAAAAGGGTTCTTTGCTAAGGCATATTGAAAAGCCTACAGTAAAGCAGCCTAGATTTGTAAGAGATCATATCTTTTGGCCTCCCATCGTTGGAGTAGTTTTTGCATGTTTGCCTGTGCCTTTGCAAGCTCCCTTGGAGCATGCCATTAGAGTGCTCTTTGGCAGTGGAAAATGAGAGATACAAGAAACACCTTGCAATTTTTACAACAAAATAAATGATTTGTTTCGTAAAAGGTTAGTAGTATTAGTTAAGCAATGAGTTTTACCTTCATGCAGGTACTTAAGAAATATTTCATTGGCCTCAAAAATAGCCTGATGGCTTTATGACAAAAATTGAAATGGAAAAGGTATGTGCAGATGAGTTTAAACAATGCATTGGTATTGAGATAAAAGTGCTTCTGCAGTGCTGGGCAGTATTTCAGCTTTGTCAAAATGCCAAATTATTTTTTTGAAACTATAGTTAAAAAAAAAAAGTCTAAGAACCTCAAAAAAAGTGTACTATATTTAGTGGGATGATTTCGAAATGATTCTATAACTTTCTGCTAGTGAGAAGAGTTTATTTGTTTCTTTTCTGTCTCTTTTTGCCTTTGATTCATTTTTGTCTACAGATCCTTTGGAGGTCTATCCTGAGTTCCTCTCACCTACCCTGTTTTGGACAATCAGTCTTAAAACCCTGCTAGCACAGAATCCTTAACTTCTGTTTGTTTTCACAGGGCAAAAGGAACAGGAATTGCTTTCCAGATAGGGAATATCATGCATTATGCGAGGTAATGCACATTATGGACTGGCAATATTGATAACTGGAAAAACAAACAAACAAGCAACCCCTCCTAATACTCATAAATCCTCCTAAAACTAAGACAGAAAAAAAACAAGTCTCAAATCAGCCAAATAAAATAATAATAATAAAAAAGACAAAAAAAAGAGTTACAACAAAAAGTGATTGCATGTTTCCTTTTTAGGATGTTTGGGGACATTCTATTGTTAATAACTGAAATTTTGGTCAATCACCATCTGTGCTAAACCAGTGCAGTGTGAAAAGCAAATCTAATGGTATTTATTTTTTCTTAGGAGTTCTTGTCTTTTGTTTAGCTAACTCTGATAGACCCTGAAATAGTTTTCTTTCCAATTTTGTGCTGAGAACAAGAAAGCTGTTCAGGTTTGCCAGACAACTACATCATCACTTTCTCTATAACTTTGTGCTATAATTTGAAGCATCTACAGGGTGTGTTTCTTGCCATATTGTAAGTAATAAAACTCAGTGTTTCTTTAGTGTGTGCCTGTATTTGTTATTATGAAGGTGTTGGCAACATAAGAAATATTATATAAATATTATATGTTTTCTAATATACGAGGCAACTAATGTTGTTAGGTGGCATTCCTTTTTTTTTTTTTAAGAGGATGGAATTTGTTGGGGAAGTCAGAGAAAAATGTTAACTGATTAATCTTGATTTGTAAATTACATCCACTTAGAAATGTTTTATGTAGTCCTACTCCATTAAAGTAAGTCACAATGATGATTGCTTTGAGGGGAGGAGAAATAGGCCTTTATATTTTCAGTGTGTTTTCTCTCAGAGTCACTAGAGAAACAGAAATAGTTTTTAAAGAGGCAGGTGAATTTAGAAATCCCAAAGAGAATATTTATAGACATTTCTTAGTATACAAGATTTTTATATGAATTAGTATAAATAGTGCTGGCTTGCTGAGACATGGATTACAGTAAATTTACTGATTTTATATGTAAGCAGGCTCAGTTATGTAGGAAAACAAATGCATATCAATGTGACTAACCTACTCTGAAATTTTTCCATGTCATTCTATAGGAACTATAAATACAAAGCAGAATGACATTAACCTGATTTTTTTAATACCAAAGACAGCAAGTGGAAAAATGTCATAAAATCAGATTTTGTATGACTGTCACAACTTGTCACCTACGTAATTTATGCTGTAAAAATATGAATAGAGCAGGATGCTATACATGATTTATAAAGATATAAATAGTAAACAGTGCTTGAAATGTATATATTTTTTATTGCTAGCTATTCTCTACTCTATTGTGTAATGCTGAGAACTGAACTTTTTTCACAATTTTTAAATTTTTTTTTTTTCTTCAGCAAATTAGTGACATTGGAGAGGGGCATTCTGAACTGGCAGGCAACTGTGAGACCAGCTAGGTTTCTGTAACCTAACAATCAGGATAAATTAAAGAATCATGTAAATACAGCATCAGACTATTAATAGATGGCATTGTTGTCATATTTTAAGCCAAGAAAATATAGAACATGTGGGGGCTTTTTGACAGGTGATATTTTGTCTGCGTTGGAGAATTCTGTGGCTGTACTTTTGAACAGTGTGGATTTCCTAAGTCTTGGGAGGAAATAGAAAAAGGTGTGCTTTGAGGGTGAGAGGCTAGGAGAAGAAAACTATCATAATTTTTAGGGGGCACAAAGCTTTGTTTGCTACCTATGAAGGTCATCAGTAAGGTGTGAGTGTGCTTTTTTTGGCTATTAATTGAGAATGTATTGATATTTATAATGTGAGATTTGGTCTCTGTAGACTGATATACAGCTAGTGATACAGTATTGATCATGAGATCTTTCATAGCAGGGATATGTAGGCATGTCAGGAAGTAAAGTTCTTTCACTGTGGTTCCCATGTGAGTCTCATTACTGATTTCTACCCAACCCTTAAATGGGTTTGTTAGGCATAAAGAGCAGATCTTGCTCTCAGACATAGGGTCATTTCACTAGCTTTGCTTAATCAGACATGGGCTGCCTCCCAAGCCACTCCGACTATTATTATTGTTATTATTGTAATTATTTATTTTTATTTTTATTTTGGAGTAGATTTCTTGAGCTAGGGTATCAAACATTGTATTTCTTGGGGAATATTTTAATGGCATGTTATTTCCATCTCTGGGTAATCATCTGTCACTTTAAATACCAGTGTCAAGTAAAGACTCCAAGTCCCTGAGGCCAAAAACTCATGCTTTTCTCCACTATAAATTAGGGCACATTAGGACTCACCTTTCCTACAGTTTGTATTTTATCCCATTCTTGCTGCTGAAAACCACCTGGACAGAAGGTCTTCCTTGAGATAGCTGATATTTAGTTGTTTAATTTCTGGAGGAGGCAAAGGAGGTTTGGATGGTACCATGGAATTTGGAACAGATGTTAAGAAAACCTCCTGTCATCTGTTCCACTGGTGTTTCTAAAGGCTTGAACTGCTGCAGTACCACATTCTCAACTGTTTGTTCCTTTCTAAGGAACTTCCTTTCTAATGTAGCTGGAATTATTGCCAGGTGTCAGGAGAGGGGTGATACTACTAAGGGGGTTACTCACCTGAGTAGAGGACAGTTGCAGTACGAGGGGGATCCCAAGGTCTCCCTTTTCAGACATCTCTCTAATTTACATATTTTGTGTTGAGAAATCATTCAAGAGTCATTGTGAAGACAAGCTGGAACTGTTACTGGATAATCAATGTCGGGCTTGATAGGATATTGCAGATTAGTGGAGATACTAAAATTTTGTCAAGTGTGTAGGCAGTGAACCTTGTAAACTTGTTCAAAGCTGCTTATAAAGGAGACATTTTTTTGCCACATGAGAAAAAATCTGTGTTGACAAAATTCAGGTGAGCTGAAGACAAGAATTTACATGACTGTGTAGAATCCTAGGATCAGTTAAGACTGATCCTCTAAGATTATTGAGTCCAACCACCATCATCATCATGTTCACCACTAAACCATATTTTCAGTGCTATACCCACATGTATTCTGAACACATCCAGGGACTAGGACTCCACCACTTCCCTGAGCAACCTCTTTCAATGCTTGAACAACATTTTCCATAGAGAATTTTTTCCTAATATTTAATCTAAACCTCTCCTGGCACAACCAAGGCTATTTGCTCTCATCCTGTCATTTGCTACGTGTGAGAAGAGACTGGCCCCCACCTGGCTACACTCTCCTTTCAGGTGGTTGTAGAGAGCAATAAAGTCTCCCCTGAGCCTGCTTTTTCTCCAGGGTAAAGAACCCCAGTTCCCACAGCTGCTCCTCACAAGACTACCCCTCCTTCAGAAGCAGACTCTCCTTGTTTGCTAACATAATCTCTTTCTCAGCAGATAGGATCTGCCAGAGTTGACATGTTGCATAACTTTGATATTGAATTCTGCTTTGGGTACCATCAGAAGAGAGAAGTAGCAGCCTCCATGCCTGGAAAGACCCTTCATCTGACTGCCTGACACCTCCAGTTCCTCAGCTTTTGTGGAAGGGAAAGGCAGTGCAGGTTATTGTACAAAGCAAATATAGGTCATCTTTTCTTTCTTTCCTCTTAGTGCCAAGCCAAGTGTGGGGAGGAAAAGCAGGTAATGGAGAACCCCTGAAAATGCAGGAGCAGTGAGTATATTGCTCGAAGAGGGGTGCAAAACCATTAGGAACTGTGAAGGTTGTATTAATTACAGATCTTTGATGTGTGGATGAAGAGCCAAGAAGCTTCATGCAGCTAGTAATTAGTTAATTAGTTCAGATTTGATAAGAAGTTGTAAGTTGTATACAACATGTTAGTCAGCAGGAGCTTCTAAAACAGGGCCCAGGTTTATCTTTGTATGTCAGTCAGAGCTGGCACAGTGAATTGAACACGCCTTCCTTAATGGGAGGTCAGAAGACTTGCCAAATGTGTAATAGAAATACAGGTTTTTTCAGTGATATTTTGGCATCAAAGCCTTTTTTTTTTTTCTTTCTTTCTTTTTTTTTTTTTTGACTTACCTAAATGTTTAAGACTGCTAAGAGTAGTATTAAGAGAGAAATGTTAAGGCTTCAAAATTTAAGAGGTCTCTTCACATCTCAAGAGGAGCTGAAGCAATACGCTGTTTATGCAAAAGATATTCTTTAGCTAAACATCTCATTTTATACAACAACAGACAGCAATTAAATACAGTTGGAAGGTCTGGAACATGAAATAAAACATCTGGTTGTTTTTTCAGGTTTCCAGCAGTTCAAGTTTAGTGTGGATTATGTTTTGTGGCCAGGGTTCTTCCTTTTATGAATGTATATGGTGAGAGGTCTCCTTTGATGCATGTTTCTGGTTGGATATTTAAAGTATGAACGTTGGTTTTAGGTTTTGTGGCATACTTCTGTCCTGAAGCAAAATGAACTGCTCTAATAAATATGACAGAGAGCTTCACAGTAGACTAAGGCAAACAACTGGTTACGAGGAATCTTAAGAGCTGAATTCATCCCTTCTCACTTCTTTGCTTTTTGGCTGCTCTATAGAAAGAAGAATGCTGTGTCTGGAGTTCCCGAAAAACTACCTATCATCACAGGATGTGATTTAAATATCAACAGTGTTGAAGTAAATTATTTATCCTATTAGCCAAAATTATCTTTTGGTGTTTAAGAGGAATTTTGCGTCAGAATATTTTGAGCCAAGGCTACTTCTGTGGTGACTGAATACAGTGTACATTACTTAACCCACCCTCCTACACAATTACACAGTAACATACTGCACATGCCTGAAGGAGTTTTTTGTTGCATGAATATGCTAATATGTTTGTCTTGAAGTGCCACAATTTTCTCAGCATGGTGCTGAGTGTATACTGCCTTTTTTTCATACTGTCTATACCTGATCTGACTTTTCCATGGAACTTCTCGCAGGTCTCTATCTCAGACATCTAGGGCTTTCAGTAAGCCCTAGATGTCTGAGAGATGAGATGTCTTCTATTGCCAGAAGACAAGTCAAGACAAATAAGGAGATAACGTACTTTTGTTGTTTCCAGAGAGTGTTAATTTCCTGTTTCTGGGGTCTGGAGAGATGTACTTTCAAAAATGTTGCTGGTGTCAAAGGCAAGTTGTCCAAGTGGCTGTTTTCAGCTGTTCTTCTTCTGATGTTTCCAACTAAGTCATTGGAAGGGATTGATAAAAATATTTCTTTGAGGTCCACCATGAATTTTTTTCTGACTCCTCAAACCACTGAGGCACTGCTCAAATTTTAGAACCACCATCTAAAAATGTGCATGTTAGGGATACATACTGGAGGCAGTACTTGGGAGCACTGCAGCTATGGCGAGGAGATCCTGGATCAGTATGGTTTTGATCCCATTGAGACAAGTTGCTTTCTCCACTGATGGAGAAGTTTTTATTTGTATACTAAGGAAGATAAAATTAGCAATTCCAGGTTAGCTGATAAACAAGACTTTCATGTCTGGATTCAAATTTTTAGCTATCAGTAGACAGGTTGGTTCTGTAGTCCATGTTTTACCTGGATAGCCCAGGTGGATGAGGTGCAAACTTGCCTCCAGCTAGGCAAGGTGTGTCCATAAAGGCAAGTTCAAGTCTGCTGTGTTTACAACATGAGGACAGGAGGCATTATACATGCAAATGACAAGGACTATACTTCTGTGCATTGCCTCTTTTAGGGCTTGTAATACAGTGACAGAATCACAGAATCATTAGGTTGGAACAGACCTCCAGGATCATCAAATCCAATCCAACCCTAAACTCAACTAAACCATGGCACCAAGTTCCACATCTAGTCTTTTCTTAAACACATCCAGAGATGGTGAATCCACCACCTCCCCAGGTAGACCATTCCAATACTTTATTACCCTTTCTGCAAAAAAATTTTTCCTGATATCCAGCCTATATTTCCCTTGGCACAGCTTAAGACTCTCGTTCTGTCAGTTGCTACCTGGAGAAAGAGACCAACTCCCACCTGACTACAACCACCTTTCAGGAAGTTGCAGAGAGTGAGAAGGTCACTTCTGAGTCTTCTCCAGGCTAAACACCCCCAGCTCCCTCAGCCATTCCTCAAAGGGTTTGTGTTCCAAGCCCCTCACCAACCTTGTTGCCTCCTCTGGACGCGCTCAAGCATCTCAACGTCCTTCCTGATCTGAGGGGCCCAGAGCTGGACACAGCACTTGAGGTGTGGCCTCATCGGTGCCCAGTACAGGGGAGGAATGACCTCCCTGCTCCTGCTGGACACACTATTCCTGATAGAGGTCAGGATGCCATTGGCCTTCTTGGCCACCAGGGCACACTCCTGGCTCATGTCCAGCTGCTGTCGACCAGAACCTCGAGGTCTCTTTCTGCCTGGGCACTGTCCTGCCACACCGTCCCCAGCCTATAACATTGCAGGGGGTTATTGTGGCCAAAGTGCAGGACTCAGCACTTGGACTTATTAAACCTCATCCACTCATCCATCCAATCATTCCAGATCTCTCTGCAGAGCCCTCCTACCTTCCAACAGATTGACACATGCTGCCAGCTTAGTGTTGTCTGCAAATTTACTGATGAAAGACTCAATACCCTCATCCATGTCATAAATAAAAATATTAAACAGAACAGGCCCCAGCACAGACCCCTGAGGGACACCACTGGTGACTGGCCCCCAGCTGGATGCAGTGCCATTCACCACCACTCTCTGGGCCTGGCCATCCAGCCAGTTCCTAACCCAGCAGAGAGTGCTCCTATCCAAGCCACGGACTGCCAGCTTAGGAGTATGCTGTGGGAGACAGTGTCAAAGGCCTTGCTGAAGTCCAAATAGACAACATCCACAGCCTTTCCCACATCCACCAGTCTCGTCACCTGGTCATAAAAAGAGATCAGGTTGGTCAAACATGACCTACCCCTCCTAAACCCATGCTGGCTTGGTCTGATACCCTGCCCATCTTGTAATTGCTGCATAACGGCTCTCAATATAAACTGCTCCATTATCTTACCTGGTGCTGAGGTCAGCCTAACTGGCCTATAATCACCAGGATTCTCTTTTCTACCCTTTTTTATAAATGGGAATCACATTGGCCAGTTTCCAATCTTCCGGAACCCCACCAGTGAGCCAGGACTGTTGGTAAACAATAGAGAGCAGGTTCACAAGCTCATCTGCCAGCTCCCTCTGGGATGGATCCCATCTTGGGCCATAGATTTATGGACATTCAAACAGCTCAACATTTCTCTGACTGCCTCCTCCTGGATAACAGGAGGACCATTCTGTTCTCTAACACCATCCATCAACCCACTGTGACAACTATCCTGAGGACAAGCCATCTTCCCACTAAAGACTGAAACAATAAAGGCGTTAAGCACTTCTGCCGCCTTCTCATCTGCAGTTACTAAGTTCCTTCCTGCATCCAATAGATAACAGAAGTTGGTCTCATCCTTCCTTTTACTATTAACGTATTTGTAAAAAGATTTTTTATTATCCTTTACAGAAGTTGCCAAATTAAATTCGAATTGAGCTTTGGCTTCCCTAATTTTCTTCCTACATGTCCCAGAAACCCCCCTAAATGCTTTCTGAGAGACCTGACCCTCCTTCCAGAGATGATACATCCTTTTTTTATTCCTAACTTCTTTCAAAATCTTGTTACCCATCCAGGCTGGACATTTGCCTTGTCCACTCGTCTTTCGGCACACAAGGACAGCCTGTTCCTGTGCTCTCAAGATCTCTGTTTTGAAGCATGCCCACCTTTCCTGGACTCCTTTGTTTTTAAACTGCTTCCCAAGGAACTCTCTGGACAAGCCTCCTGAATAGATCAAAGTCCGCCAACCGAAAGTCTAATATTAAAGTCCTGTTGATGCTCCTCCTAGCTTCACCAAATATTGAGAAGTCTACAATTTCATGATCACTATGCCCCAAGTGTCCTCCAACTACCACATCTCCTACCAGCCCATCTCTATTTGTAAAAAACCAGGTCTAACATAGTCCTGCCCCTGGTGGGTTCACTTACCAGCTGCAACAAGGAGTTGTCCTCAATACATTCTAAGAACTTCCTTGTCTGCCTCCTTTCTGCTATATTAAGTTCCCAGCAGATGTCTGGTAGGTTAGTCACCCACAAGAACAAGAGCTGGTGCTCCTGAAACATTCTCCTGCTGCTTATAAAATAGGTCCACTAATAGTATAATGAAAATCAGCTTTGTCTTCTAGAATGAACATAAGTTTGGGAAGCCATTAAATCAGCATTCAGTTTGTTCTATGACTATCTGTAGCTAACTAGTACAGTAGTGCTGTGGAGCTCCATTTTACATGTATGTTTGGCCCACATTTTGGCCAATTACATAAAGAGCATACTAGTTATCAAATTTTTAGTATAGATTCAGCACAGAAGATATTTTGAGCTCTTCTGGAGTTAAGATTTAAATATATATTTAAATGATTTTCACCCCTGGATCTATGTGTGATTTTCTTTAGGAGATAATTATAAGTCAGTTTGAATTTTTCCCTTAGGAGTTTTAAAAAAGTTAACACCTACTGAAAATGTATTAAGACCCATTGTCTTCATTGTCTGAATATTTTGTAATCTGTCTGGGCCAATCTTCAATTTAAAGGTGGTTTATTTTGTACATCTAACATCAAAAGAAGTTTCTTTGGTAATATTTAAAATATGTGCTTTGCTTTTTTGTCTCTTCTTTTTTTTTTTTTTTTTTTTTTTTTTCTTTCCCACTGGCACAGTGTTTTGTATGCTAAAATTATTTCAAGGGAAGATCTTTGCTTTAAAAACTAACTCTTCATACATATGCCTGAAGTCAAGAAAAGCATAGTACTGTTTATTCCATGAGATCACACAGCCAATTAATCAAGATTTGAATGAGTATCAAGATGTAGCCTTCATTCTGTCTGCTTATTAACTTTCATTATGTGTAAATCTAAGTTGTAATTGTTAACAGGATAGATTATGCTCCAAAGTTTTTTTCCTATAACAGCATTCCTTCACAGTTCCCCTTATTAAAGTGTACCCAGGGTGATATATTATGTTAAGAAGGTTTAAAAAATAAGGTGACAATGACCTTCCCTTTAATTAACTATGATGGAAATAAAGGTGAGAACAATGATGATGAAGCTCTGCTGGAGACCATAAATCATGTGCTGTACTGGTTAGACAGGACACAGCTACAAAAATAACCTTGCAATTCACAGGTTAAACGGCTCTTCCATTGTGCTACATTCACTATTGTTTTTGTTTAAATACATACAGATAACTTTCACTTCATGGCAGCGTAAAAATTGCTCTATACTAAAAATTAGTTATTTTCTGAATACGTTTGAAAGCATTTGGATTTTTTTTTGATTAAAGTATTACTCAATATCCCAGCTTTTAAATAGCGAAGTGGCATATGAACTGGTGGAAAGTTGGGATACTTCTGTGTTTTCCTCTATAAACCTGTGCTGTAAAAAACAGAAGATGGCCTAATGTTTTGTTGTAAAATAGTTCTCTGTTTCTCCTAAAGATTCTGGACTTTCACCACGTGAGATGAGCTTGCCAACTATATTCTTCTAGGTCTGAAAACATTTTCTATATTGAGTAGGTTTTGGAAACTATTACATGTTCTTCACAATAAGACTGCTTCTTTTTCTAAATACATCTCTTTATCTGTGAGTTATAGTCCAGTCCTCTACCATTTAGTATACAAACAGATTTTGCAATATAATGGGAGCAATTAAATTTGAATTGCAGTTCAACGGAAGTCATAAATACATTGACTAGGGTCAACTACTGCCCAATAAATTAAACAAGACTTCTGTCACCTTGACTATCAACATTGTTGTAAGGATATTAAGAGCTTCCTAGTCAAATCCTCTTAGATAATCCTGTAAGATTAGATTATATTCAGAAGCTGCCCTTTTAGATTAAAAAAAAAAAAAGGCAAAAAAACCCCCACCCTAGTGAAAGTCCACAGACAATTTTGGATTCCTTTATGGTTTTTTATTTGACTTCCTTTATGTTTTATATCTCCTGATTTCTCCAAGCAGATGTGCTCTCAGTCTTTGAGGCTGGTAAACCTAAAGGTGGAAAAAAAAGTCTGGTGGAAAAAAAGTGATAAAAGTGTTCAAAGTGGACGTTAACAGGCATTAAGCAAGAATTTTGTGATATTTTGCAACCAATAAGAAAGAGGTAGGTCTTCTAAAACTGAAGATATCTGAAAGAAATGCGTATAACAAATGAAAGTCCAAAATTAGCTGTCCATTCTTTTCTGTGTTGTAATGCCAGCAGTCATTGCGGGGGTAAGTTTTGGGTGGTAACTTTTTTTTTTTTTAAATTTCAAGATAAGAGTGTGGAGTTTTATCTTATGCTCATTCCCAAGTGCTTCAATTTAGCATTTTAAGATAAATCATCAGAGAAGTTTTGGCTTTTTGAAGTGCAGAAACACAGATGAAGGGATCATGGATGGAGAGCTAGGTGTCTGGGAATTACTTTTGAGTAGACTAACTCCCTAGGGCAGTGAAATGTTTTATAGTTAAGTGACATTGGTTTAGTTGATTGTCCCTTTATGTGGTTAAACAGAGTGTGTAAGAAGGGGAATAATAATTCTCACTGCTTCTGTGTGTCTTGTACATAACACTTCAAAAGAACATTTTTTTTTTAAAGTATGCAGTCTTCGTTAGTCCTTCCTCTATGTTGGCATGTGGGTGGCAATGTGCACAGGTTTTGAGACACAAAAAATGTTATTGAGTTTGAAATCAAGTTTCTTTTTATGCTGGGAGATCTGCAAGTAATGCATTCAGAATTCTGCATTTTTTTTTCCCTGGGTATCTAGTCCAAAACACAGTGGAAACATTGCTACAATATTTGTTTTTCTGGTGCCTTGCTGCACATGTTGAGCAAGTAACAAGAGCAAGTGGGTTATCATCAGTTCCAAATGTATTAGCAATATTAGAGAAGTGATGAGTCAAGATATCTCCAAATGATTACTGTATTATTCTGTACTGGGTAGTCCTGTAACTTTGATGACCATGTTGAAAATTTCTTCTCTACAAACCCTTAATGCTGGTTATGATGCTTGCTATTGATCAAGAACTGTTGTGGGCAGAGATGCTCACCACAGCTCATGCTCTTTCACACTTCTCTGTACCTTGACTTGAGCAGTAGAAGGTATCTGATGGTTCTAACCTGTCCTGACCTCAACACAGACAATGAACAGGGAGAAATGTCTCTTCCAACTCTACAGGTAATTGACCTGAAAACAGAAGACTTGTTTTCATGCTTTAGTGTTGCACAGAACGACAGATGTTCAGAGCATCTTCTGGACAGGGAAATTATACAAGAGTATTTATTTAGGTTAGGCAGAAAGGTCGAAATACTGCCCAGTCCCCGATGGAATAACCTTATTCCAACATTTCACACTTAATGTATCTCAACAATTTTGGTTGCTATTGATCTCCTTGAAAATCTGATTTTTTTTAATCAACAAGCTACTTCAGTATTTCTGGAAGATCTATCTCAATCTGCTTTTCATTCTTTGAATCTTATTTTCTCTCTTAATAAATGTTTCCAATGGAGAATATTTTTGCTAAATCAAGACACATACCAAGGTTTGTAAAGGATAATCCGGTGCTGATGCAACACACTCACATATTTTACCGAAAGGACACTTTTTGAATCACTGGACAAAAATGCTAATGTCAGGGTATTGGAGATTTGGTGATGGGGTAAAATGCTGCAATAATATAGTAGAAGTGTCAAGCATTGAAGGCAGAGCTGGTAATAGCCAGAGACAGACCCTAGCATGGCTTCTTCCTGCAAGAATGGCAACAAATTCCACAGTTTCAGGCCAGAATGCAATAGTAATTTCCTTAGTTTGATTTTCTGTGAAGTAGCTGGTCAATAGTCAATCTTCCATAAACAATAATAAGAGGAAGTCTTTGAAGGAAAATTAAAAAATACTTTGCTGCTGCTATCACTTTGCTGCTTCTCTTGGTCTGTAAAGCTTTTGGCTGTTGTAATCCAATCTTTCTAGGAAATAAAGAATTTTTTTACCATTTGTACTAATTCATAAGATTACTTAGGTGGGATTCCGTCCTTTTATTTTATTGCCTTTTTGGTAGACCTTTCTAGTAGAAGAGATAACTTTCTACAAGATAATTACCTGTTTTTCATAATCTTGCATTCATGCCCTAACCTAATTAAGTGGCAAAATTCCATAACATTTACTTGGTATTTCATGGGCCTCCCACAATTCCTTACTAATTTTTTTCTTGTCTGTACATTGTCTTCACCTGGCCCCCAAGCCTTTCCCCGTATTTCATTTTTTCTTTCTCATTAGAATAAGAAGTGCCTATTATTGGGATAAGAAATACTTCAAGACTCACGCCCACCTTGGAGCCAAAAGTCATTTGTGATTAATGTTCTGAAGTTGAAACGTGTGGTTTTTTTCTCAGCATTTCTGATCTCCACATTTTTAGTACAAAGGCAGAAGTTGTTAACTTCTCTATTGCAAAGTTGGAGAAAAATGGATAGTACTGAACATATTATAACTAAGGTAAGGAAGAGACAAACAAGGGACAAAGATCAGAAATGACGCTACTTCTAAAAGTATCAGATCAACTTATTTATGACAAGGAAAGGGTAAAGAAAGAGAGAAGGAAATTGCTGCAGGTTTACTTGTCTAATGACTGTCAGCCACTTAGGAAAAGCTCCCATGAAAATGCATAGGTTTACATTTAAGAAATGTGGTTGGTCATGTTAAATCTAAAATAAACATTGCTTATTTATTCTCTGTCAAGAGAGAAATGTTTCTTTTTGATGACTGGGGTTTTGTTTATTTGGCTTCTGGTTTTCTTGGGTTTTTTTGTTGTTTTTTTTTTAATGCAGTCGAATGGAATTTTCTTTTCTTACACTGGAAGCCCAAATTATTCTAGTTTTGGGCAGCCAAAGTGAATATTTAAGGGCACACTTAATGTCCAGAAGTTTTTTTGGGAAAAAAACTTTGCTGAGAAGCTGATTTGCATCATGCCATCATTCTTCCCTTGGAAACTGAAAGAACATGAGCTGCATATACAGTTCAGTGACAGGAGTCTGTTTTCATAGTAGTTTTAATGAAAACCCCTTTTGCATTTTTAGAAGGGTGTAGAAATAGAAAACAAACCTTTCAGTGCTAACTATTGGGCAGGCACAAAGTGTTATCAAGCAATTCTTAATTTGTTGTGATCCCTCTATAAAAGAGGGTGGCCAGTCACATGCATTGTGTGCTTGGTCTGCACATCTGCAGGGGACTGTGCACTGCACACCATTTGAGAGTAGATTCTTGTGCATGGCATGCATATACTGTATCTGCATCCTCCTGATTAATTAAGATGAATTAGATACGACCACTGTTTTAATACTGGACTAGGCTCAAGCACATTTTTTTTCATGTAGAATATCACTATCTCAGAAATGCTGTTCACCTTACAGAATTCTATAATCTAGGCACATCTTTAGGGTTGACAATAAAATTAAAAGTTGTTTTTAATATTGTGGAGGAAGGGAGATAACTATGAAAATCTGATGCTGTGTTTGTTTTGGCTTCTGTTGAGTCCTATTTAGGACAGAGGGCAAGGGGAGTTGATTTCACAGTTTAAAGTCCAGATATCACTGTAAAAAAATTTGTGAGTAAAGGGTGATGTTTTATCACAAATAATTTTAGATTACACTTAATAATAATAATAAAAAAAATTGAGGGTTAGTATATAAATCAACAGCTACATCTTATCCCCATGAGCTTTCTAAAATATGATTGAGTTTGACTGTAACTTTTTCTTTGATCTACACTAGGATGGCAAGAAAGATTTATAGACTGTTAATAAAGGGGAAAATTACTGAAATCAATGACTTTTGATTAACTTCAGATTTCAAAGTCAGGAATTTTGGGGGATTGGTAATAAAACTTCTTTAGCTAAGGAAGAGGGGAAATGGGAAAGACCCACTATTATAGCCTAGGAAAAGGTTACCTTTATAGGAGCTCTAGTATCAACATTTCACACGGTTTCCAGATTTTTGGGATGAAAAATATTCTTCTAGACCCTCTAGAAGAGAATGCAAGAGCCTTGGAATTTTTAAAGGAATTTTTTGATTTGTGCAAAATGGAGTTAGAAAGCCTAGTTGCCACTTAGGTTAATTGTTGACAATTTTTGTTTATATACCTTTTTTTTTTTTTTTTCACTCAAGTGATTTTCAGTAAGAAAATCAGTCAAGTGGTTTAGAATGAGAAATAACAGCATGATTAGAAAGTCCAGTAAAGCAAAACCTCCCACACAAATACTCAGTAAAATTAGCTGCACTATATTATTAATATCTGCCATGGTACCTGTGGGTTGATAGGAAATTATATTCTGAATCCTAATTACAAAAAGTCTGAAAAAGAAAACAAAACTCTGAGCAACTTGAATTTGTATTTGAACAAGTGAAAGTCAAATCAATTCGACTGGATCTTTTTAAAAACAGATTTTACTTGGTTTGTTACCATTTTAATTTTTTCCCATACTTGGTGCTAATCAGGCATGACAAATAGGCTCACCTTTGAACACACTTTGCACTAATAATGTCATAAAGTAACTCCCTTTAATTGGTACCTCAGGCTACTCTCATCAAACAAGCTCATAAAAAGAAACTAGTGACAGCTTTCACTTCTGCTAGATTTATGAAATACTTCTCATCTATGCCCAGACTGTGTGTTTGCATTGCTACTCTAAGCCTGACCTCTGATCAAAGAAGCACTATATTTTTTTTTGTTCCACAACAAACTTGCACCATCACTTCCATTCAGACATTTATTCTTGCTGTGCGTGGCTATTGTGAAAACTTTGCACTTAGAAATACAAAGGGCAGACCCTTTACAGTCAGGGTTACAGTTCACTATAATGTAGCAAATATATTTTAAAGACAGATACATAATTTTAATTTTATAATTTATTCTAGAGTTGTTGTATTCACAGATTGTATAAGTAAAGACTCTCACATGTGCTCATTATTCAAAACTATTCACCCAATAACTTGTGGGAATAATTCTTGGTCTTGGTCTGTAGCTCATTCTCAAGGATCTCATTGTGAATTTTTGATCATTGAAATTCCAGCTCAGTGGCTCATCACCTAAATCATATGGTATGCTTCTGCCAGGATGGAAGAACACAGCCCTTAATTTTCTACTTAATGATTCAGAAAGTGGAGAGCACTTGTCCTCTGAAAGTCAAGGCCCTTTATCAAATACCAGAACTTGAGGTCTTATCATAGCCATTGGTTTTAGCAGATGTTGGAGGCAATAGCCTGTAAATGCAGATCCAAAATTAGTTTTTTTGAACTATTGAATTTTAAATTAGATACTTTGATGGGTGCACCTATTTTATATTCTTCTTTTCTGGCAAGTATTTAAGGCAACTAATTGATAAGAGTGAAATTATTAAAAGTGTGTTTCTGCAAAACATAGGATTCTATAGTAGCAGAAATTTCTGCTAATGTCCAATAATACACTCTCAGGAACTGAGTTATGAAAAGTTTATTTTCAGCTATATACTACATAACTGTCCAGTCTACACTGTAACTGTTACAGCATCATCTATAATAGGGGTAGCTCACTATGAAATTTCTGATCTTGATTAGTATCAAATTTCAGAGAAAATCTAGGTTTTACTTTCTGGATTTATATGAACATTCTTGTCATCATTAAAGAACACTAATTCTTCCAGTGATAATTTGTTTTATGATGTAATTTTGTGTGAACTGCCTTTTGCCTGCACAAGTATTTTTTTCTTAGTAATGAATACTGTTAAGCTAAACATAGATTTATTAGTTATAAATGAAGATGTTTTATTTGATCTGTCCATAATGCCTTGATATTAGATTAATTTGCCCTTTTCCAAACCAATTTATGTCAGAGGTTTTTCATTATAGCAGAGAATTTAGAATGGATTAATTCAGCAGTGATGTTTATAGTTCAAAGAAATGTACATTAAGAATGTGTTTGGAGTATAACTATGCATCCATTTATAATTCGCCCAGGTCTTTTTAGGTGACTTTCCTGTATTTCAGGCTCTCTGGATTGATAGGGACCTAAGTTAGTACACTATGAATGCTATCAGAAGGGAGTTAATAACCCTCAGAGTCCCAGTTCTTCCTCTTTTCCCTCATTATTATAGCAGCAAGAAAGTTATTTTAGTATTTTCTAATTTACCTATCCATCTGCCCTTCTCCTGACAGTCTGTATGGATCAGTTCAACTTCGGTGATACATAAATGTGACTCTATTAACCTCTTTAGGAAAAGACAGTCCCTGTCAAATGCATAAATGTACTGTCAAAATGACAGGTCGGATACTGCTCTGAATGTTGTTTATAGGATTTTATTTACCACTGGTGACTTCTGTTTTATAAACTACCTGGTGCTGCTGTACTCTTATTTACTATGTAGATAAACTGTACATCCATCAAATTTAGACCTAGTTTTAAGCAGAATACATGTCTATTGTTAAGTTACATTATGAACTGAGGATTTTAGGCAGTCTTCAATCATGTAAAAAACATTTATTAAATCTTTGTGAGGAACATGTATATTTGAATAGATATTTTTGTAACATTCTAAGCCCACAGTGTTCAGAAAGAACAAGATTAAAAGATTTTGCTTTAATTTGAAAATGTCTAGTTGGGTTTTAATCATATTTGGAGAATAGGTGACATAGTAACTTTAAAATAATACAAAAATATCTTGTAAGTTACTAGCTATTCAGCATTAATACAGCTTTTATTGTTCTTTTTTTTCCCTGTGGATGAAATTTTACCTAAAATGCTATCACTTTCCTAGTTTATACCTGATAAAAGTTTCAAGCAATACTTATCCTTTTTTGGGCTATGTGCAAAAATTTGCAAACCAGTCAGGTACTGATAGCAGGCATGGCAGTAGACACATTTGGGAAAAAACCCTCTCGATAACGGCACAAAATATTATTTCCTAATGTGCTCTGAGTTTCAAAATTCAGCCATCCAAATATGTGAAAAGTCAGTGTGGAATAGAAATATCTAGTTTTTCATACTGAAAAATTCAAAATATGCAGTTAAATAACAGTTGCCCTTAGCTAGATGAATTCATTTGAATAAGTTCTTCCTCAGATCCAGTAATTCCCAAGTGGGGTTTTTGGTCTGTTTGATTTATGATAGACTTAGTGAAAAGACTGGAATAACTTAACAACTTATGTCTTCCTTTTTCTAATAATTTCCTAGCTCAATGTTATATGACTTTGACCATTTTCCATTGATCAACACTATTTTCACACATGGAGCCTGTCCTCACCTTCTAGCCAAATGGATGAGAGCCACAGAGGGGAGGATGATGCAGAGCTTCTGTTTTGGATCAGGGGAAAGGAAGAATAGAATGAACAAATTTCAGGTTTAAATTCTCATCACAGGAAGTAGTACCTGTGCCTATCAGTAGAGAAAGTGTATGGCAAGCAGCCTGAAAGTAACCTAAGTGGTTACTTCCATTTACAAATGCCATTTGCCTCTAGGGCTGCTTTTTAAAAAAAGAGAGGATGGGAAGGAACGGCTAAATGTGAAGAAACTTCCTGCAAAGTCACCAGACTGGAAAAGAGGTAGTTTTGCCTGAATCTATCCTGCTTCACTAAGCCAAATGGCTTGAAAAGGTACATTGTACTCTGACATTTTCCTGTTCTAATTTATTCAGTTGACATCAGAAATGTGATAAAGAAACCAGTCAAGGATGCCTTGCTTTGTAAACAATGCAATAGCCAAGTGCCATTAAGGATTTAGAATTAGAAGGTAGTGCACCAGTTTCTTGTCTCAATTAACAGACACAGTTCTTACAGTGAAATCTCAGTCTTTATTAGATATACAAAGAACTAAATTTGTGCTAATTTAAAGAATTTCTCTGAATTCTCCAGGTGAAAAGGAATGTTCAAACGTTAATGTACTAAAAACCTGGTTTTCAGATATGATTCAGTAGAGATTTATTATGAAAGAAGGATATTTCGAACATGAAGTTAACTCAAGGTTAAATCTTTCCCATTTCCTCCTCTTATTGAATCTTTCCAGAATCAGTTTTTCTGCTGGGGCAGATGGTTCCTTAACTGCAGGGCTGATGCTGCTTCTGATCACAGGGGAAAGGTTTTTTGGACTAAAAAAACACCAAACAGATGGTGAACATTAAAAAAAGAGATGTTTGCAAACATCCTGATGTGTCTGCAGGACAGTGACAGAGAAAGAAGGTGGCATGGTTAGGGCTGACCTTATTCCTCTGACTGGGGAGGAAGGATTTGATAGAATGGTTCATAGATTTCCATCTTTCCCACTTTTATGGCAGTGTGCAACCACAGGTGTGGTTTCTGCACCTTGGTAGCTGCAAAATATACCTGAAGGAGAAATTCCTTTCTTCCAAAGCTAGTGTGTTCTAGTTTTCAGGTGGTGTCCGGAAACAGCATATTTGCTCTTTGGTGTTTTTTAATTATATGTACTTTAAGTAATGCTTTCAAACTCCTTAATTGTAAGAATTCTCGCCTTAAGTATATAAAATTGTTTGGCTTTGATGAATGCAAATGTGATAAAAACCTTAAAAGTGTGTTAGCATTCAGAAGTGCCATAACCTTGCTTAAATACTGTTTGCAGTGAATATGAATAACTTTAATATATCTAAATGTATAGTGTGCTGTTTTAAAAGCTGGTCTTCATATGGTTTCACATAATTTCTGCCTATTCTGTATCCCCACACTTGTTCACACAAGTGACGGAATTTACACAATTAAATCCATTTATTCCAGTGCAGTATTGTGAGAGTTCTGTATCAAAACTACTACTTCGTATCCATTATTTATAACTACTTTTTGTCTTTTCTGTATTTGTGCTGTGTCATAAAGAAACTCAAAATACAGCTCTGAGTGCACCTAATTAAACAGAGAAACAAAATCTTGTTAAAAATGTTTTGTTTTTCTTGTTTTGCTCCTCCTGCTAATGGCAGATACTTTGAATAGTTTTTCTTGTTTTCCATCTCTAGTTGCCTACCGATATTGAGGGAAGTGCCTTTGCCCAAAATTTAACTCTTTTTCTGAATATGTTTCTAGGTTTATGAAAAATACATGTTTAAAAAACCCAAGACACACAAAACCTCTCAGAATAAGCAAAATAATTGCTGATAACTTGTCAGAATATTTTTTTTTTAAATCTGCAACCCAAATAATAGTGTGAAGGAACAGGTTTTAATGGGTTTAGTATTTTTTACTCAAAGCTTGTAGAAATTAATACCTTTGTCTCCGCAAGTGTCAAAACATTAATTTGTGTCAAGAACATATGCTTTCAGTACTTAAAACAAGCTTGTTTTTGTGCTGTGGCTCTGCCTTGTTAGCTCTTACACTTCGATTGTCTGGAAAGGTTGCCCCTCTCTACTATACAGCAAAAGGGCCAGGCATAATTTTGCCATGGATTGAATGTGTGCAGCGAACAGTCATTCCTGGTGGAGAAAGGCTGAGCCTCCTGCCATTGTTCTCTTGACAAATAGTGAGTGTCCTCCCTTTCCACTGTCTGACCTTGACTAATTGTGGAGAATTGGTGCAGCTGTCCCTGGCTTATTCTGTGCTGCAACACAAGGGCATGTAAGAAACTTTAAGCTGCCATCATAAAACTCCAGTTTGAGGACTTCATCACAATGCATGGTGCTCACTTGTTCTGTTGTGTGCTGTTTAGTTTGTTGCTGTTTTCTTCCTCTGATAGCATGTTTTAGTGTCATGCTGTGTTTTCTTCTGACTTGCCCTTGTACGTATTTCAGGAATCTATACTCAGAGATTAGGGTAACAGGATATTTCTAAAGTAGCTGGATAAAGTCACATGGAAAAATACTTATAAAGCCATCAATTAAAAATTATGTGGAAAATGAAGCTTATCTAGAAAGCGAGTGGAAAGGCATGTTTATACTTTTCTTTTTCCTTATTCCCATCACAATCTATTGTTGCAAATTCTTTTGGTAGAAAGCTTCGGTATATTAACTTGGAAACTGAAGAATATAATCAGAAAAAGAAGTACCATGTGCTTATTAATACAGGGATAAAGTTTTCTGGTGTTGCTTTTAAATATTAAGCCTAACTGAATGTTTTAATTACTGTGTATATCAAAGCAAGTAAAGTGTTTTTCCTGTACAGGTAATTTTCCATAATACAGAAAGTGGTTAAACATATATTGATAACAATATAATATGCAGTTAATGTAACTTGAAAATTTTACTAGAAATCATCTGAGAATTTTCAGTTTTATTAGCTTAATTACGGTAAAAATTTGTTTTGTGAGGAGGGCAAATTCAGTGTACCTACACCATTTTAAAGTCACACTTAGCTTTTAGAATTAAGGATAAATCAACTCGTGTTTGAATGGTAAATGGGTCTTGCATGTGAGCAAATTTAATTCACATAGAAAGAACTACTGGCTTGGTTTATTTAAAACTGAACCTAGTTCAATAAAGTTCAGTTTTCAGCTACTGTGCCTTTTTAGTCACACTGCTTCTCAGTGACAGAGTCTTTTTATAGAATAAGCAGATTTCTATAAAAAAAAAATCACACATAGGTGAGGGGCCTTATATGTCTGCCCAAATATAAGTCTCTCCAGTATAAAGAGAACTTCTGGGTCCTTGGATTGTGTTGCTGCCAGCAGGATTACTGTTCAAGGTAGGCTCATGAAAAATATAAGGAAAAACAAATAAAACCTCCACTAGAAGATCTGCGGAAACACAAATTTCAGATCTGATGGCAAAATACTTATTGAAGGAATGCAAGTAGTGGATGAAGTTTCAGAAGTGATGAGTATTTGGTGGCTTACATCACCTGGGCATGTCTAAGTCAAAAAAAGTCTGGCAATGTAACACATTACCCCATGGACTGTTTTCCTAGATCTGCTCCAAAGTGTGATTTACCATAGAGAATGGGAGGACTGACAAAATTTTGGTCATGAGATCTTTCTCTCACAAATACTCTGCCATTGTTACCTGTGATGACAGGCAAATCAAGTGTTCTGCTTGGTATTTTGTTTACTGCAAGGAAAGAGTGGCAACACATGGCCTAAAGTACTGCAAGGAGACATTTCAAACATGATTGTTTCAGGTTCCTGGTAATGTAGTAGAAAACAGGATTCCCTTCAAACTCCCTCATGTCTCTGCTAGTCAGACCTGTGCTGGGGCAGCCTTTAGTACCACCTTATGACCTGCTTAAAACATTTTCAGTGAAAATAAAACTTAGGAAATATCCAGCCTGAATTAAACTTGGTACAACTGTGATGAGCAAGTTTTTCCTTGGTTTGACCTGAAGACATGATGGCCATTTTTCTCCTCACCCTTCCTTCATAAGAGCTTTCTGATGACCTCGATCCCTCCCTAACTTTCTGTGTAATGGGTGTAACAACCTCATATTACCTGATAGCTTATTTTTGACCTCTGAAAATCATTAGACCTTGAAATTTGGAGCAAGCCATCTTGAGAAATACTTTGCCAGAGGTTGAAGTTGTTTGAGTCACATTTTAATAGTCCATATGTAGAAAACAAAGCTTGTTTTAAATCCTATAACTTCAGCAAAATAAACCACGTATCAATAAAATTGTTGTTACTGGTGACTAGATGTTATCCCCCAGGAGCAGTCATGTACCAGGGCTCTGGTGTACCCATGCTGCTGGAGGTGAACTGACAGCCTAGAGCCACTCTGAAATGTGGAGCTCCCAAGATCTCAAACTCCAGCCTAGCTACCCAGTAGGCAGATAAACCCTGTGGCCCTGGTTGTAGGTCCCAGGTACAAAGTCCTTCATCAACAATACTAGTTTAAGTCCTGCTTGAAGCTGCAGGGTGTTGATTTTGCATGGCAGCATGCTGCCTTCCTGCTTGTGTCAGCACTGGCTCAGGGACATATTAGAAGCTCAGTGAGCTATTTTCCCATTTTATATGGAGTTAAAAAGATAAAAGGCTGCAATATGCTCAAAGACAAGGAATATTTTCAATCCTGTTCACACTGACAGTCTAGCTGTTGCAAAGGCACTGCAGGTGCATGTGGGAGTGTTGCACATGGATAGTAATTGGAAGGTGTTCTGAAAAAGAAATCTTTAATCCAACTTTGTGGCCAAACACTTTATTCTGTGGAAATGCACACACTGGATGGTTTTAAGTGATTTAGATTTTCTTTTGTGTGTAGATTAGGACATGATTAGTAAGATGCCATTGTTGTGCTTACTGTTTTCAAGTACTGTGTGGATCTTGATTTCAAGCAGAGAAACAAGCTGACTCTGAAGAAAATGTGCAGGAACAAAAAAACTACAGCATGCCAGTTTTTTTGTCTTTTTTCACTTCTGTCTGCCCAACAGAGAACTAACATGTGGGAGAAACAAAGGAACAGAGTGATAGTATTTCGGTGCTGTGTTTAGGTATGGCCTTGCACACTTTTCACTGTGCCCAGCAGTGTAGTACTGGCTGAAGGGTGTCTGATTCAGGCTCTCCTGAATATTGTTTCCTAGCAGTCTTAGAGATGTAAATCATCAAATGGGGCCTGCTGGCTTGTGTCTAGAAAATGGTAGTCCTTGGGATACTCATATCTTTTTGTTTCTTCATAGAGGATATGGAAGCTTAAGAGAGGTAATGCTTCCAAGAAAACTTGCAGACCTAAAATAATGTCTCTTCTGCTCCTTTTTCCCTGGATATCTATTCACTAGTTCTTTTCATTCCTTCATTTTCTAATATTCCCTCTCTGCTCCAGTCAGAAGGGTCAGCAGGTATTTTTTGAGCTTTTCTAAACTCTCGCTTTTCACTCAAACTTTTCCTTCCACAGGAAGGAAAATAGAATCACTGGAGACCTAAACCAGAGCAGCAGTGAATGCAGGTTGTGAGCAATGTTGGAACAGCTACTGTGTTTTACAATTTGGCACAATAGAAATAAAAAAGCTTTTTAAAAAATGAACCCAATTTAAATACAGGTTTTCCGTGGCCTGTCTCATAAAAGATTGATTAATATAGTAACTTGTCTGCTTCTGTTCTGAGTGCATGGCTTCACTTGTGAGGAGTATGGAGCAGGACTGCAATCATTGCATTGCAGGACTTCAGACAGCCTCCCCAAATACTCTAGATACATTGGGAAGTACTGGTGGATAATATTCCATAGCTGAATTCTGGTTTTTGTGTTGAATAATCCTCCTGAATTCTGATTGCACCATATACATGTGTTCTTTATGTCTGGAAACACAGCCAGAATGGCTTTCAGAATGCAGCACAGAAGTTGAAAACTGAAGAGCTTAATTTTTTTTTTATTTAGGAATGAACACTAGCATTAATTAGTTAAGCCTTGAATAAAATAGCAGGTTTTGTGAGCTTATCGTGCAGCTGGGCACATCTAAACTCTCCTATCCTGAGTGTTTTGGAGCAGCTTTATTTATTTATCAAGCAGAAGTGAGAATCAGGAAGATCATATCTTTTCTCGGCATTACACTGCCTGAAGTGTTTATGGCATCCCATGCACAAAGACAGATATGCATACAAAAGTAGGGATAACATGGAAAGGATTACAGAAGAGCTAGCTAAACTATTTGATTTTCATGTGTATGGGCACATGACAGGACATGACTTTAGCACAATGAATCTGTTTCTTAAAATCCTATGCACCATATTAACTAGAAATTCAAATAAAGCCTTGCCTTTGCTTTCAAATAGAAGAGGGATTGGCATATTTAGATTTAATGCTTCTAAGTTCTCTTCAGGAAAACAAAGCATCAAACAGAGTTGCAGTGCAATTTTTCTGAGTAGGAAGACAGTTCTGCTCAGAGACAGAAGACAAATTATTATGTGTCTGGTTTCTGCAAATCTTGCTTCACGGGAATTGTAAAAGCCAAGTGCCGAGGAAGACATGCAAGGGTTAATATAATTTCCATTCCAGCGAGTTTTGCTTGCCATTATTTTCTTTTTCTTTTCTCCCTTTTAACTGATTCATAGCATAAAATCTTCCTGGACACCTAATTATCAAGCCAGCTCACAGTCACAGCTGTCTGCTTGGAGAACCCATTAGATGCAGCAGTTGAAGCCTCCATAATTCCCCAAACTTCCCGGTTGTGAATATTAAGAAAAGATTTTTACATGTCATATGCAATTCGGAGGTGGTGTGAATGGCGTTGGAAATGACGAGCTCTGAATGCTTGTCCATCACTCCATTCACTGGTTACAGGTGGTCTCATTTTCCACTTTCAGATATCGGCTAGCTATGACAGCAGGCACTTAATTTGCATGTTCGACAGACAACAAACGGCCCTGTGCATGTCAAAATAGGTGGTGATGCGTGACAGTTCCTACACAATACTGTCTCCTCTTTGCTTGACCTTTGACCTCCCTGCATGTCTTCTTTCACAATCAGAAAAAAATGCACTTTTCGTCTTTGGAATAAATTTGATACCAAATTGATTATTTTCCTTTCTTCTTTTTAGTCTTCTTTTTCCTCCTCCTCCACTTTTCAAGTATGCATGCATCCAGGCTTTCATCTTAACGGCTACAAAACTCTGCCAGAAGAGTCTCATAAAATTTAAAAATACGCAAGCAGTGAGAACAGGAAGCGCCTTGTTAAAATTCATTGTAGTTAAATTGCTTCAAAGTTCTTTGTAAATGCAAATGTAACCTTTAAAAGAGACCTTAAGTTGGGTTAATATTTGTTAAAAATAAGATTTTTTTAAAAAATCATAAAAGTGCTTTATATTCATTTTTTTCCCCAGGCTGTATATCCATCTTTATATGTGCAAGTTGAGTAGTTTAGTATGCATTTCAACAAAACATTCCTCCAGTGATTTTTATGGCTGCTGTGACTTGTACTAGTGTTAAGTATCAAGAATTAGTCTTCCAGCATCATTAGAAGCACATTAGAGTTTAGAGTTTTATTTAAGTTAAAATGCTAAGAAGTGATTAAAGTGCAAAAATGTTTGAATGATGGCAGCACTTTGCACTTTATGGTGTTATTCAGTGTTTGGTTCCTGGAAGTTGCAGCTTTTTGTGTGTTCTACCTCCTGGTTAAATCATGTTAAAGGGAAAACTAATATGAGGTGGATTCAAGCACGGCTCAGCATTGCAGAGTTCACCCAAGAACCTGAATTTTAATTCCAAAGATACATGTTCCCCCTTGTCTAACCAAGAATGACCATAATCCTCTCACAGATCTTATCTGAGCTGCAGCTCTTGTTTTAATTAAGAATTAAAGCATGACAGCAGACAATCACACCTCTGGGGTGTTACAAGGCTTGAGATGTGGTTGTGTACCCAATATACCAAGTGTGTGATTAATCTGTGATAACTCCACCCCTAACGAGTCATCCTGTCTGGGCCTCAGAAATGGGCAAAGCACCATTTGTTGCTGTTGGCTTCAAGCATCAAACTGGATCAGCAGTGCACAGTGGGCTGATCATAGGTGATAATGGACCAGTATGTCTTTTCTGTAATGGACCAGTATGTCTTTTCTGTTGTTTTGTAATGTCTGACCTTTAGGGTTTTTAGACCATGAGAAGACTTAGCAAGCTGTAGGCATTCCTTCCCCCACCAAAGTAAAATCTCTTTCATGAAGCAGCACCTGGTAAAATTTGATGGATATGGAAATTTAGTGTTAATTTGAGATATAAGTGCTGAAGCGCTTATATTGCGACCTTAGTGAGTTTGTTCTGACTTTCTTGTCGTTCCATAACAACTTTGCTGTCAGTTTGGATGGTAGCTGAAGCCACCAGACCAGCTAATGCTCCTCAAGAGCATTGAAATACTTGAACACAGTTGATCAGCTAAGAGCTTAGGCCACAAATACAATTTACACGTGAAGTTAGTTACGGCACAGAGCAGGGCAATTCTTTCACTAAAATGTATTTCTACAAGTAGTATTGATCATGGCATTGACAGGTGGGCTCAGAACCATGCTTCAGGTATCAGCTCACATAAATCCTGTGTGGGAAATGAGGGAACCAGTGCTGAGACATGAGGCAGTCCCAGCTTTTAGCTCCAAATGGTGCTGTGACAGAACTGCATCACAACACCTGCTCTGTGGGTTTCAGTTGGTGTGTGCAAACACTGGTTTTCTTCCAACAGGAAGGTTTGTCAGGAAGATAAAAATGAAAGGGAAGGAAGGATGGCCATATTTCCTGTCAGTCAGATTGTCTGCTGATAGCTCAGGAAGGCATTTTAGTCTTTACCTTTAGTCTTTACCTCTATCCACTGGCGTCAGCTGAGACACCAACTGAGGAAACAACTGTTTTGCTTAGAGGGAAACAGTTGTTCAAGCTGTGCTGCTCTTCGATGACATTAACTAGTTGACTGAACTGCCAGCTCTGCTCTAGTCCAGGAAGAGACTTATTTCTGAGGTTAGATCTTAGCCTTTAAGGTCTGATGACCCGTGAGGCTGCAGCAGTTTGTGACAGGGGAAGTTTTGTGGAGGAATTGGCTCCAAGTCACCCGGAGTAGCTTGTTCTGGCCACTGTAAATATAGAAAGGCTTGAATTACAGTAGAGTGGAATGCAAGCTCTCACTTTCAAATCTTTTATATATATTTTTTTTTCATATGTCAAAACATTGCTAAACAAGGTGGTTGATCTGATGTTTTTACTGCTGATCATGGATTTCTCAACTGACATATCATGGGTGCCAATATCAGCTTAACAGGCTGTCCAAGAGCAGCTGATGCACTCCTGTGCATCATATTGTAGACTGAGGTGGAGCTGAGGTATCTGCCCATGTGCACATAAAGCAGGAGTCATTAGTTTCTCATGGGACTTAGCAAGTGAGGCTCAGGGCTCTACTAATGGATACCCAGCTTCTGCATCTGACTTTTTGTGTCCAGTCATCTCAGAGCACAGGCAAAGGAGGGAGAAAAGAACACGTTGTGCAGTGGTCTAAAGTGGGTAGATTAGAGAATTATATCTGGAGGGGCAAGGTATATTCAGAGACATAAGAAAGGGAAGAGGGATGCAGCCAACATTGAAATCATGGAAGATACTTTATTTTTGTCCCCTCTCTCCTCCCATCCTACAGTAACCTAGCCAAAGCTGAACTATGTGCAGCATTAGTGATGAAATAAAACCGAGAGTAATGTGCAACAGCTCATGCTCTGTCAGTTATATTTTCTTATGCATTTGCTTTCGGCATGAATCCTGGCATATTCTGGATGGATACTCAGCTTTCCCATTAGAAATTCACACCTCTATTTGTAAGAATGTGTAATGAGAAATTGGAGCCTAAGTGAAGTCCCAAAGAAGAGAGGAATTGCTTTTCCAGAAATTGCTTCCCACATGGTTTGATGACCAGCTTGTTTATGAAATTGTATTTCTTCCTTGATTTTTGTGAAAAAACAGGCCCAACACTCATCTGTTCAACCCTTACTTGGGTGATCATTGCTTGAAGTTCTACCTTTACATGAAATTTCCTTGCTTGTTGTTTCTCATTCTTTCTTGGGAATAACTCACTCAGTAATGAAGGCACAGGTTTTTTAAAATTTTAGCAGTGGAGCTCTGATGAGTTGTGCAAGTGTCTCTTGATGTCTGAGGCTGTAAGGTAATGAATTTTTCAAAACTATTTCTAAACTTATCATTTTAAATGGAAACAGAACTTAGAAGATAAACTTACTGTCGACTCAATTAGTAGAAAGTGATATAATAAAGCAATTGGAACCAAGAGCAGTCTAGTTTATTTTCTCAGATCTCAGGAAGGTAGATATAAGGCTTGAAAGGTATTGGTAGTCTTTCTGTTGCAAAAAGACACCTTTATAGTAATGTTGCGTTTGTTACCACCTAGTGCACTGAAATACAACATTTAATAGCATTCCATTGCCCCTGAATATACTTGTATGGGATTGCTTTTCATTGCACAGTTTTCATGCTCATTAAAAGAGGGTAAATTTCATGGTCTGCTTACTACAATTTTTTTTAATTATTATTCTTTCTAATGTAACTTCTCTGGATAAATAAAGAGGAAAAGAAAACTGTGACAATTGTTCTTGGATCCATGGGTGACATCAGTTCCATCTACCTGTCTTCATCCTTTCAATTCAAGGATGAATATCAATTAATGATTGATTGCTAAAAGCTCATTAAAATGTCTTTTGCCATAAGTTCACCATATTTCTTTTTGATTTCTTTTTAATTGTAATTGAATAGTAAATTTAAATTAACTAATAGGAAATTTACAGTCTGCTCATATACTAAATACAATGCACAGATTCTTCAATATGGAAGGGGACAAAAACAAGAGAGGCAACAACCATAACATCCAAAAAGAAAGCAAAGCAAGGCTTTGTTTTCATTCTGTTTTGTGAGAGCTGGTATAACAAGTGCAACACAGATGCATCTTGTTTGATGTCAGATGTTATGTTCCCCTTTCAGAGATCTGGAGTAGGCATCATCTGATCAGTATCTACCTCACTGGAGCATTTTATAGATCTTGAAAAACTTTTCTTCAGTGAGAACAATTTCAAAAATTTCAATTTGCCTAAAGATTATTTCTGTCTCAAAAGGAAAGATTGGGGTTTTTTTAGTTGCTCTAGCATAGTTGAGGTTTGTTCTCACTTGTTAAAATGATAAGATCATCTTTCCTTGTCTTTATTTGTATCTATGGCATGAATGAAGGAAGTACTTCTGTTCCTCTTTCTTCTCTCCTCAAAGAATTTGACATAGAAGCCCTGGAGCATCATGCTCAGGATACCAAATCTACTGTACAACAGCCTTGGGAAACTGAACAAGATCCAGAATTTGAGTAAGAAATCTGAACCATGCATAGGTGGGACTTATCTAACACACTTTAAATTCCTGTGTCAACTTTAAGTTCATTAAGTTCCTTCTGTAATCAGGAGATAGTGTCATTTGTTTCAGGAAAGGATCAAAGAGACCTGAGGGAAATCTACTGCTGTCATGTGAGAGAGTGTAGAATGCTGTCCCTGACTAGATGCCAAACATTGAGATGGAAGTTAGGTCAGACAAGTTCTCTTGCACACACTTATTTTGAGCGTACACAGATAGTACTCCTCTGTAACAGGAAACTCCTGAACAGAGAATGTGGGGGATGGAGCTACATGTGACCATGGAATCACAGTAATTTGTTAGGCTGGAAATTCACATTCAGGCCATGGGAGATGCAATCACAAAATGGTTAGTAAAGAGCAAGCAACAGATTGTTGTAAATTGCATTGTTAAAATACATCTTCTAGGGTTGTTATGATGTGAGAAAATCTGATGATGTCTTGATTATAATTTCCAAAGTACATGGAGACAAAGAACTTTACCCTTTTTAGGTATGCTCCTTCACGAACAGAAAAAGTGTTGCAGCTCTTTCCAGCTTAACGCTGTTCTGTCTGAAACTTGATGCCCAACTAACTGAATTAGCATATACAATTATAAGAGCCTTTCACCAGGGTGGTGGTTCATGTGCATGAACAATGAAGTCAGCTGCCAGATCAGCACACTTCAATGGAGCATTTCTGAACCTTCATGTAAAAAGCACCTTGAGTGTCACCTATGGCCTTGTCATTTTGGGTTTTCTCTTTTTTTGCTTGCTTTTTGAAGTAAGGTCTCCCTCCTAATTTTGACAGTACATTTAAATTACTGCAGCTCTAGAGCTAGCCCAAACTTAAGTGAAGATATTCTGCTTTTCCTTTGTTTACTGTTTCTTGACTGTTGATGTTTCAGCTGTCAGCATACACATAGCATGAATATATTTTTGTTTTCAAAGTTTTGAAAAGGAGATAGAAACCTACTTCTGGTTTCATTTCTTTTGTTTTTTCTTAAGTGTGATATGTGATGACAAGTAGACCATGTAAAAGTCAATCTGTGGTCAGCCACATCTAAAACTGAAAACCTGATGGCTTCACTTTGCAGGTGGCCATGCTAATCCTACTAAAATAAACATTAATTGTTCTGTACTACTGGTAGTGACTATGCTATTGCTATAATACTAGTGACTGTATAATGACATGAATAGAGTGACTCCACTCCCCAAATTTGGTAATGTGTTTGATAATCACTTCATGAAAATTGAGAGCATGCGCAAAAAATTTAGAAAAGGTCTCTTATATTTAGTGCTCTAAAATGTACAACTGTAAATTCCTGGCAGTTTTAATTTTGCCATTACTATCTTGCCTGATACATGTCGTTGGAGGGTGTTATTCAGTCAGTGTAATGGGTCTTTCATTTAAACTTATGAATGCTATCTAAAATGAGAAAGTGCTTTTAATACCAATTATTTCCTGAATTTCTAAAATTTGAAAAAAAAAGAAGCGTACACATTTCTCATTGTTTCAGTGATATAAAGGGTTGAAATGGTGACATTTAAATTTTTTTCTTTGCTTTTTTCTCTTTGGTTTTAATTTTGGGTTAGTTTTTTTTTTTGGAGACATCTTTTTGCACATTTATGAACCACTTAGAATAAACTAAAGCCTATTTTCTTATTGACTCCAGAAGAGCAAAACCTTATTTCTTCTGTTTTGCTTCACATTTTCAGTCTAGCCCATAATCAGTGAGAGCAATCATGAACAGTCTAAAAATTGTTTATCCTCTAGCTTCTAATAGAGAGCAACATGACTTGAGAATTTCTCAAAATGAACACGTTTACATAACATCTACATCCTTATTTGCAAACCTGATCAGCTAAAGAAAAGGTGCTGATGAATTTTTTTCCAGAGGTCATCCTTAACCACTTCCTTCAATGTCAGATTCAGACAGAAATCCAGCCTTTCAGAGTTAATTTGTAGCTTAGTGATTTCAGGTAACCACCCAATCTTTTGACATCAAATCACCTGCAGTATAGTTTGTCATAGCTGGGTCCTGATTTTAGAAAAAAGATTTTGTGATTAGTCTCAAGATGCTGCAAATTGGTGAGCTCTGATTTCAACTTTACCACTTCAAAGACTGTTAAAGTCAATTCTCCTTTTCACAGGTAGTGTTATATGATTAACTTTTTTATACCAAGACATGGAAGCTTACCTATGGGAAAGGCATTTTTTTTTTCTGCTAACCATTTTACATTGGTGTAAATTTTAATATGATTTAGAAGTTCCCTCCTCTCCTTACATCAACCAAGTTGTGAATTTCCATTTTTCCATGACATGTCAGACCTCATATACATGACCCAGGGCAGAATTTGAGCATCTGAGATGGGATCCATACACAAACTGTCTGTGGCACCGCGTCACCTCAGATTTAGATTTCCTCTGCGACGTGTCCACTTCTGTTCAGAGTGGAGTCCTTGACATTGCCAGTAAACTCTTACTGGCACACATGGGGCCTAAACTAGATTCCTAAATCTCTGAGGTGACCATATGGCTGATGAAAAAATAATTTGTTATTTAGCGATCTTGGTCGTGTAGCAAATAATTGTAGGAAATTTCAGAAGGAAAAAATAATCAAAATAATTGTTTAAGAGTCAAACAAATACCAGAGGAAGAAAAAATCCTACAACTCTCCCCTAGAATTTTTAGTGTAATTTCTTGCAGTTCTCCTGAGCAGTGAAACTGTATCACTGACAATTAATAGTTCTTCCATACCTGTTTCTATCTGCTCCTGAAATTCCAGGATTAGCCCCAGAGGCTACTGTAAAACAAAATTATTTTTAATTGCATTTCATTAAAAAAAGTGAAAATAATTTCCAAGTGGAAAGTTGGAATCTAATAATATAAATCTAAGATAAAACAGAGATCTTAAAACATCAGGTATTTCATACTGTTGATAGATAACTCGTGTATCATGTTTGAAGCAGAAAGAAACAGTTTTCTTGATTCTCCAATTTTACTTCTTTGTGTCTTTTTCATTTTCGTATGAAGTGCTGCTTTTCCTATCAGAAATCTCCAGTTTTACTTCTTTGTGTCTTTTTCATTTTCGTATGAAGTGCTGCTTTTCCTATCAGAAATTTGCTGTCTTGTCTTATGGAATAAATGCAGTAAATGCCTGTCATTATATCTCCCTTCATCCCTGCCTCTAGCTTCCTTTCTCCAAAGCTAAAGGATGTGCCTTTATTGGAAAACATCAGTTGCAAATTCTGATATTAAAGTAATAAAGATAATTGTCTAATTTCCACTGAAAGTATTAATAAAATATCCAGAAGCTCAAAGTAGGGTTACAGTTTTCAGGGCATTTTTAATAATTAATGGCTGTGTGATAAAACAGACAGTAGTGTTGCAGACATCTCCATGATCTCAGCCTATAAAAGTGTTTTCTGTAGGAATCCTGAAACATTGTTATGTTGAACTGTAGGACAGACTGCCAAAATTTTTATTACATACCAAATGTAGAAAAAAAAAAAAAAAAAAAAAGATGAATGAAAAATTTAAAGGCATCATAAAATTGGTCCAGACACAATTCTGGCCGATTATATGTTGTTGTGTTCAACAGCAAAAAAAGGCAAAACAGATGGTAAGCTGTTAAACTACTCAAAATATCATAAACATTAGTAGGTTACCAGTGCTGTACCTCATACATATTATAGGATAACTTTGTAGCCATGCTTTTGTTTGTTCGTTTTAATTTGTAATTTGTGCTTCTAATTTTTTGTCAGACCAAGCTGGGCCTTTTGTGTCTCTTATAAGCAAAACTCAGACAGAGAATATGCCTAAATTAGGCAGAGATGAAAAGTTAGACCACTTGAATCACTTTCTCAAAATGAAAATACCAAAAACACCAGAAAGGAGAAAACTCAACTGCTTTTGTTTCACTTCAACACAATTTGGAAAAGTATCTTTGAAATAGAAGAATTCCCATCTGTGGGAATGGAGAAGAGATATGGGCCAGATAAAACCCCAAACCATTTTAGTAATTAGATTTTGGTGAAAACAATAATGAAAATCTTTGTTTTATCCTTTTCTTTTCTGTCCTTACCGTCTGCAGCTTTTTCAGTCTTAGTTTGGGTCTTATACTTCAGACTGAGATTGTGCTGATGGCAATTAAATGAATAAATTAAAGCAAGACCATTAACTTAGCTAATTGCAGTCCTTAAATTACTGTTAGTTTATAAAAATGCTGGAAGGACAGACTTTTTGTTCAGTGCTAACTTTGATAAGTCTTGATTGCACCTACGGAATATACAAAATGGAAGAAAATTCAAGTGCATGCATTCAAAGCTATGAAATTATTCCAGAACATTTTGTACTAAATAAGCTGTATAAATGGCACTATTATTTTTAACATATTTTTAAAATAAATTTAGTTCTCCTTCTTCTCCTTCTATAATCAAATTATAATATTCGGACTGAACAGTATATTAAAATAATTTAAATAATTCTTAATTTGGTTTTGTCTGGAAGCTAAGCAGCTATAAGTTTTTAAAAAGCAAAATTAAAGAACGAAACTCAAAATTAGCATTTTGGACCACAGAGCAGCTAAACGTACGTGCTCCTAAACTTGGGTGTAAAAATAAATTGAAAGAATTTGTTGTAAAACCACTCAAAAGAATCACTTAAAAGCTAGAATAATTTCATCTGAGATCACTAAAAATATTAGGAACTGCCAAGTGAATCAATCTGAACTTGGAAATGCATGTAGACTTCAATATTTTGTACTATTATTGGGCAATGCAGTGGTGTTCTTAAACCCATAGTGCATGAAGTAGTGGGAGTAAGTGCAGAATTTAACACACACTGGGGTCTCTTCAGCAATACTCTTGACCAGTAACTGGGGAGATGGGCTGAAAGGGTTTTATCCTAGAAAAAAACCCTTTTTCGGATAAGTAGAGCATTACCTGCAGAGTGGCTCAGTGTGGAATGCCAGGGTGGGGTGGAGAGGAGTTCAAGTAGTAAGAGAGTTGTGAAAACAAGAAATTACCAAATATTTGCAGACTTGACTCCAGCAGGTACTTCTAGACACCTGGTGGGAGCCTGATTTGTCTTGTTCACTCCTGGAGTGAAAGGAGGCCAGGTAAATTCTGGAGGCCAAATAGTTCTCAGCAATTTACATGGCAACTCCCTGTCTTACGTGAAAATAACCTCAGGCTTTCTTTCTGTTTCTGTTGTCATGTTGTTACCTGCATTTTGATTACAGCGTACCATGACAAGGGCTGAAATATGAATTATCAAAAGGTGCAATACTTCAAGGCTTTGCTCTTCCCAATCTCTTTTTGTCAAGTGATCTGTATCATCTTTCTCATCTCATGAGCCACTCCCTTGCTGGAGCTGGTTACCTGCTGCTGTTTACTGATGGTAGTTGTGGTTTTCACTACCATTTGTTTGATTTATCAAAACTACATAAACTTAATTTGTTTGTGCAGCTCACCTCTTAATATGTCCTTTCATAAAGCCAGTTAAACAAACATAATTTCAGCCTTTTGATCTCTTATCTTGTCTAATCCTAAATACTTTGTCTTCATATAAATTTGGTAAAGATTTCTTTCAGTAGAGATTTCTTTTATTCTTAGTCATGCATATTCCACTCCTTTGCTGCTGCTGTCATTCACTGTGATTTCTTTTTTTTTATTATTTCATTGAAGGTTGTTACATGACCACTCTGTTCCTTTCTCTTATTTGTACTTCTGTGTGCACAAATATTAAATATTTTGTTCTGAGATAGCACTACCTTTTAGAAACTTGCTTTTCACTGTTATGCTGTTCTTTCTGCACTTGAAACTCTGCAATGCCACGCCCCTAAGAATGGATTGCCCAGGCTCAGAGATATGCTTTTAGTGGAGAACATGCATTATATAAGAAACACATTTATTTCCCGTATCTTGTATGGGACTGGGGTAGCAGGTAGCAAATGTTAGATAGTGTACATAGTCTCTCCAGTCTTCTCCAATCTGTTTTTCCCTATTTCCTGTAAGTTATCTGAATGGCTTACCTTCATACTAACTGAATGATGAAGTTCATATTTAAAAGATGGTTCACAGAAACAGAAGAAAATGTTCTTTTAAAGTTCTGGTGATTGTCACTTAATTGCCAATATTTGGCTAAATGCATTTGATACTTAGATTTAGATTTCATACTTTTCAGATTAGATTTAGATTTCATACTTAGATTTAGATTTCATACTTTTCAGATTCTGTGCTGCCTTAGTGTGTAGCTCTGAGCTTCATATTAAGTGTTGGTAAGCTCTCTTCACAGAGTAGGTAAGCAAAATAATCTTTTTCCAGCTTGAGACCAAGGACAACCATTACAAGCCTCAGGCCCAAAAATCCTAAACAATGGTGGACTGAAGAGAGGAAACAAGGAGGATGAGATTTCATCATCTGAAGCTGTAATTGGAAAATTAACCCTAACATGTAAATGGACCAAAACTTATAAAAGTGTGAAACCTTGTGACCGGTCATCCATTTTGTGACCATTTTGTGTCCATCTTGGGTGTAGCCCTGGCCAGGCTCTTGTACTACCCAAGGTGTACCCTTTCAGGCCTTTTAATAAATACCTACTTTGTTCTCTAGCTCTGTCCAGTCTCTGTTCCAGATCAGTCTCTCAAGGCATCACACTTAGTGGTTCTCACTTGTGGCTACTGGCTCCCGAAGGTACAAAGCTGGTTTTGCACCAATTTACATGATTTCAGCACAGAGGGTTTATCCAACAAGACTTGTTGGTTTTGCACTAAATCTTCAAACTGTGAACATTTCCTATGTAAGGAGATGAGATGTATGGTCCCTAGAGCACGGCTGCCCTGATACTGACCTGAGAGACCTCAGCAATTTGCGCATCTGTTACTATGTCTGCACAAAACTTTCCTTCCATCAGTATGTGGCTGCTACCAAAGGAAAGGAGAGTAGAGGTACTTCAGATACCTCCTTGGCATTGCTAATGAAACAACACTTGGCTATGGCTTCCTCCTCCCAGCTGACTTGAAGGCTGTCAGCATTGCCTGTCAGCAAGGCAGGAACAATGGCTGTGTTGCAGCTTTGGCAGGTGTGTTGTTCTGATGTAGCGTCCACTCAAACTGTCTCTCCCACTCCTCTGAGTCTGTTGTGACTGCAGTTTGCCAGCCCTTGGACACAGCCATGTGCACAGCCAGGCTCTCTGGATAGGCAGGGCTGATGGATGATTTTGGCTTTGCTGCACTTTAGCAAAGCTGTAGGGAAGAGGTGCATGCAGCAGACTGTTGATGTAACTTTGTAATTTCTTTCACTGCACTCTCAGCTTTAGGACTGACTCTTACATGCCAGCAGTGGCTGAGAGCACTACCTCATAATTTTGATTTCAGAGCATTTTGTTTTGTGTTTTGTGAGATGTATCTAGGCATGTCTGTTTCAACGCAGAGGGATTTTTGTTTCAAGGATGAGGCACATGTTTTTCTACTTATCTGCATTGAATCAGAATAGTGAAGAATTTTGTTCTGATAATATTTTTGTACTCTGGTGTCTGATATGAAAAAAGTATCAGGTGATCAGACAGCTGTTTTCAGATGTCCTGCAGCACAAAATTTTGATTTACCCATTCTTCACCTTTGTTGCTAATTAAGATGTTGCTGAAGAAATTCGAGAGAAATAACTCCCTTTCATAATTTTATTCCCAGTTGATCATTCTAAAATTTCTTTAATTTTCTTAAAATTCAAAGGTTTCTTTATATACAGGGTATATGCAGAAAGGAGCAATGAAATAGAGGGTATGCCACCTAAAACAAATGTGGAAAACCAACAAAAGTATATAAAGAAAAAAAGCTAGGTAAAACTTACATTTCCAAGAGAAAAGAATCTTAAAAAGAAGGATAGGTACATGAGAAACTGTAAAATGTATTGTGAAAGGAGAATTTGTGACAACTAGCCCAGCCACCATTGCTTCTGCAGATTAGAAGAATTTCAGAGAGTTGTTCAGTGTGTAGATTGGTTTGGAAGCTAGCAAAAGAAGATTTTTTTAAAATTTATTTTCTTCAAAAATATTTTTATTTTCAGATTCCATCAGGACAGCAATGTAAGAGATGTGCCAAATGTAGGAGGCATGTTTCAGGGAAAATTAAAGAGCATAGGGATGTGTTTCTAATTGTTATAATTTTAGGAGGAAGAATTAACTTAAACGTTAGTTGTTGACAACTAAAATATTGTTGTCTGCTTCCTACTCAGTTGTGCTGAAAACGAATACAAAGAGATTAAACTCTATCACAAAGCTGTGAAACTGGGGAAAATCCCCACACCATTTCAAAGGGAACTCTATGTTACCATAAATCAAAGCTGGTACAAGGAAATTATGGTTGATGGTGAAGTCTTTGGAGTTCATTTGTTTGAAAAGAACAAGTGCCTACTGTTGCTCTGACTGTTTTTACATTGATGCTGCACAATGAGTGATGTTTTACACTTTGGTAGTTGTGGCTCTGCACAAGAAAATTATTTGATCCTCATTTGCCATTAATTAACAGTTATGTGCATATTCCTTGAAAATATATTTTTGTATTAATGTATATTTTATGTCTTTTCATTCTTTGATACTTTGTAGAATGTCAGTCTTCGTTTTATTTAGCCTTAGTAGTTGCTTAGTGATGGAATTTTAGTTTTTGAGCCTCTTCTAAAAGTAGATTACTTTGCCACATGTTTTAATGCCTTTCCTTACGTGTTTATTCTTCTAAAAATATTTTGGAAGCAATTCCAGATATCTTCCTAGAAAATGGTTAGAACACAGTGTTATTCAAATACATTTATTTCTTTGTGTTCACATTACAGGCTTGTATGTGTGTATAACTGGTATGCTTGTTAAAAAAAGCTTGGCTGTTTCCATTTACAGGCCTGAAGAAGAGTTTGTGTGCTTGGAAACCAGCCTGCTTTTTCAAGTGCATCAGGCAATGTAATAAAAGATGTTGATACAGAGCTTGTGGTGATGGTATCCTTTACTGCAAATGATACAAAAGTGCTCAAAACTACAGGGTAATGCAATTAAAAGTAAATCAATAAAGCAAAACTACTGAATTATACTTTCAGCTTCTTAGTGGGCAACAGTGGGAACAATGAAGTCAGAAATATGTAAACATAAAACATCAGCAATTTTCTTATGAAACATTAAGGGATTTTCCTCGCTAAGTTCATTATAAAGTTTGAGATTTTTAAACTTTACCCTTTTTTACAAAGAATGGCCTCCCAAACTATCTGTACAAGACATTTTCTATATGCATTCACCACTGAATTAACATCTTTTAATCAAAACAGAAACAGCAATAACTAGTGAGTTCTCTTTGGATATAAGTTCTCACTCCTCTTTTTGAAGTGTGTTTTCCTTACCAATACCTGTAAATATGATGTATATGATGCATCAAATTTTCATCCAGTAGATTCACATGTGTATAAGGGACATAAGTGAATCAGAAGTAATATAAATCAACAAATGATTCAGAAGTGTTCTTTTGAAAACAAGTACTCAGAACTTTTAAATTCTCAAGGCAAGTGATTTTGTCTGGCTCTGTATGGACAACTTCCCAGGCTTGAGGTTTCTCAGGGGTTCAAAGGGATAAAAAATATCCATAATCTCTCAAAGAAAGATGTAGATTCCACCTTGAAAATATATACAGTGGGTTATAGATGTTACAGAAAACCAGATTTTCTGCAGCTTCTAGTGTACAGAAGTCTGGATTTTATTTTTCAATGAACTGGACCCTTAGCTAGTAAAGAAAAGCAGTTTAAAATGTACTTTTGGCAGCTTTAGTATGCTCAAAATGTACACTTATTGCCATATCATATCAAACACATTTGTAGCCTCTTTCACGCTAAACTTTTCTTAATGTGCTTTACAGAAACAGATCAACATATTAAAGGGACACTGTCAAGGCTGTTAGTCCTAAAAATTGACCTATTTTGACTCTGGTCCCATACTGAAGCTTTTACTTCTGAAGTTTGTTCTGTGTCCTTCTTCCTGGATAACTGTTCTACACAAAGGCTAGACATAAAAATATACAGTCAAATAAATTTTGTTTCAAAAACGGCCATTTTAGAAAATATGATGTTTTGGGAAGATTCTGATTTTGTGTTTTTTCTTAAGGTGCAGGTGTAATTGCTGTCAATGTCAAGAGGAGATGCCAGTGCTAATATAATGTGTGACTCAGAGGGCTGAATGTTTATGTGTTGGCAGGTTGATAGATACAGAAGTGACCAAGATCTGTTGAAGTGCTGTATGGATAAGAAGTTCATTCAGCCCAAAAGTTTTTTCTGGCTCCTCAAACTTAATAGCCATCTTCCAAAGGTGGCTTGCATTTTCCTGGAGCAGGTAGTCCCTGCTTTCCCATATATTAGGCACTATACTAAAATGAGTTACTAATTAACCATTTAAAGTTTTGGTAATGCCAGGAAGTGAGCGGTATTGATTCAGTAAAACTATAATGTAACTCACTGCATGCCAGGCTGATAAAATAGCATTGCAGACTACTGAATTTATTGCCATGACTATCTTGATAAAAACCTTGCTTTTCTCTAGTGATTTATATTCTTAGGAAACATTAATTAATAAAACCTCATAACTTTGATACAAATTCCTGTAAAGAAAATAAATGGTGTGGTACCCCAGCAAATCTGGATTACAGATGAATACCTAGCTCATGCTGTTTGCTAATTGGCATTCTGAAGTACAGAGCAGAGATACTTTTAAATACAACATGTACTGATCCAAGATGTGGGACATACATTTCAAAATCCAAAATTCATATTTCTATTCTGGGCAATTCTGTTACAAAAGTACAATTTGGATTGCATAGCTGCACATGACTGACATCTCATCCCATCTCTATTTGTATTGGCTAGTAATATTAAGAAGAGAAATAACTCATAACTGATGTTTTCATGACAACAGACCTGATGTTTTTACAGGAAAGCTGACATTTGTAAAGTCTTGTACCAAATTCCATGCCAAGTCCCACATTTCCCAGGAGGTATGATCTGGCAGTGGTTTTGCTGGATCTATACCAAAGAGAGAATTTAACATCCTCTTGCAAATAATTTGCAAGCCAATGCTACTGGGAAAAAAGGCGAGTAGTACCTATTCATCTGCATTAACTGGTTTAATGTGTTTGATAAACATTTTATTCCATTATTCAGTCATACTTCTTCTCTGTCACACCTGTGTAGCTTACAGAAACACTCACATTTTGTTACAAAAATCTAGTTCAAAGAAATAGAACAGCATTGCTATTTATTCTGCTACAATATTTCTTCAGTGGTTCAATATCTAATAATGCTTCATGGTACTAATATTTGGGGATTTGGCTGTCATCAGAAATGAAGTCCTTACTTTAACAGAGATAGCATATTGAGAAGGTTATAGACTTGCACTTCATTTTGTAATGTCAGAAAAATTTGCTATGTTTGATTTTTTTCCTTTGCTCTCTTCTTTGGGGAATTAATTTCTACAACAAATGGACATTACTGTTGGATTTCAGAAGTGATTCTGTGCAGTTTTCCTGGACGCCTCTGGCTAGCTGAAGGCTGCCATCGTATAAGTGTTGCTACCGGGCACACTACGTGGTTGGTCTTAACTCCCATTTCCCCCTTCCCCTCAGGAAAATTCACCGAAGTTTGTATTCCTCCTGGCCAACCCCGTAGCTGTCTTAATAACCTGAAGCCTGTCCCCAGGCTACCTGTCTTGGTGCTATCTCATCCTCTGTCTTGCAAACCCAAAAGTAGTTAATGTGACTTCAGCAGAGGGTCAGGATTAGCCGCCGTCGGCTCTTCAGTGTTTCTGAGCTGCTTTTGGTCCTAACAGAGGCCTCTAGCAAGAAATGTGCCTGCTCTCTGCATGCCACTTCTGACAGCTTTTCTGTGTCCACCTGGAGTGTTGCTTATCACAGGGAAAGGGGAAACTGATCAATACAGGGTTCAGGTATAGTTACAGACCAAATATTTAATGCGAACCCAGCACTTCACTTAGTTTATCTCAGCATGAATAGAGTTGTGTGGCTGTTTATGGCACAGATGTGCATCAATGTATTATTTAGCTCTTGTTACCACTTCTTTGAAAACCCTGGTGTACAGTCTCCATAATTTTCAGCACTTTATAATAAACTGGTAACTGAACAGTTATTTGAAACTCAAATAACTGAAGGGCATTTTTTTGAGATCTGTTTCCAGTTATTTTCATTTATTATCTTTAATTTTTGCAATTCTCTGTAAGTACTATAGCATTATCATTTCTGTCTATACTCTGGTTTCTCCTGATTTTTTCAAGATTTTCCAGAAAAATGCTCCTTCTTCTTGCACATGTCTGTAAACTGTTTTGTAACCCCAACACCCTGCATATGAACTTTTAGGTATGTCTCATTTGTATTATACTTCTCAAGAGCTTAACCTCATGTATGCAACTTAACTTTTTTTTTTCCTATCCTTTTAGAATATTTTGTTCTACAGTGATTGCAACAAATAATTACGTCAAACATCATATCTAAGAAATCTGTAGCAGGGCCCAAGAGAGCTATGGATTCAAGCTTTGGTCTCTGAGTGTTGGGGAGATCGTTGCTGCCATCAGCCCCCACAACTGTAAGATCATGTTGGACCCTGTCGCACCAACATCCCTCAACTACTGGTTCTCAAAATTGATCTCTACTGGGGAACAGATCATGAGGTGCTCCACAAGGCAAGATATTTGCTTGTGGTTTACAAAAAACCACCATCCCACCTTAGAAACAGGGAACAGTTAAGGTTGGAAGGGAACTTTGGAATTTTTCTGGTGTAACATCCTGCTCAGGGCATATATGACTTCAAGGTTAGATCATGTTACTTCCCATGTTCTTCATATTTCTTGATGATATACTGTTTATGTGTATAGTACTTTACTATATATTGTATATATTGTTTATCGTGTTCCACAAAGACATAAGAATGCAACCGTACATTTTTAGTACATGCAAACATTGACACACCTTTGTGCTGTATTCCTATGAAACAATAAAATATAATTTAATATAATATAAATAAATGGTTTACTCAGACTTGAAAAATGATTACAATAATCTTGGATGTTACTGCTCTAACTAAGATTTTTCAGCTTATTTAGGCAATTTCCCTGCTCATTTCATGGCCTGAGGTCAATGTCCTTTACCTCAAAGGATTTCCAAAATGTAGGGAACTGCATTTAATTACTTGTTTGTTATTTTTTCCTAATACTTTCTGAGATTCAGTTAGTAATGGTATTTCTCTTCTATTCTGTTTACTAATTTCTTATTTTAACTTTTTTTCAGTTCCATGTTGACCTCTGCCTTGCTACTGGAACTTGTTACTTGTGAAACTAGAACACAAGGTATCTTATTTGTCTCTGTTATTTTCGGCCAATGGAATGTCTGACCTTCCTCTGATTTCTTGTCTTAAGGTAGGACGCTTTGCTGATTTAGCTTAATTTCTCTTTCTATCATTTAATTATTCACTTGTCTCAGTTTTAATGCTCTTTTTCCAGATAGACTGAAATTTGTGCTCTCCTGAAGTGGTCAGGGTGCTGTATTTCTGCTACAAACATATTTGGAGGGATTCCCAGGAAAAGATATAATATTCTCAGGAGCAGGAGAGAAAGAAATGGCAATATATTTGCAGTGATTCTAGCTGGGGTATGTTTGCTTCTCTTCATGTACTTCCTGTAGAGAGAATTTCCGTTGATGTTCCAATAGAAAGGGAAAGTGTTGTTCCAAGCATGCCATTCAAAGACAGATGTTTCTCCTTCAGTAAAAGGGGTCTGGTGGCCCTCTGTGACAGCGATGATATAAAAATGCTATTTACTTGATTTTTAATGAAAGCATCAAGTACTTATTTCACATCCACTCAAAAAGAAGAGCTGTCGTAGTTTTTCTGTCCTGTGTATTCACAAGGAAATACAACTGCATGGTTCTGAGGTCTGACTCTGCACTTTTGCCTAATCAGAGCAATTTTCCTGCTTGTCATGCATAACATTACTACAGCTTCAAGCAATTAATTGGATAGTTCTGTACTAAGATATCCACAAACTGAAGACTTGTGGAGCATAATAGATGAGCTGTCTGCATCAGAACTGCAGCCTTAAAGATGACAACCTGCAACGTCCAGCAAAATTTCTCTCTTGAGTGGCAGTCCTTATTACTGACATACATTTGATGTATGCTAAGCATATCCATTGCATGCCAGTTTACAGACCTTTAATTCTGCAGACTTTTCAAATTTGTTTTGAAATTCTCAGTACGGGTTTTAGGATAAAGCCTCATAGACTGAGATCCTCAACAGCTCCGCTTGAAGATTACAACCTCATTATAAACCTGATTTTGTAAAAAAGTGGAGTCTGGGTGCCTTTAACAAAGTTTTCTTGACTTATCATGAAATGTGCTATGCCCTGACTGGCTGTCATTTTCAACTTGAAGGAGCTGATTTTGTTTAAAGTACAATGTAATGGTTTTGGTAGAGAGAGGTAACAGCACAAGAGTAATGATGAAAAATGTGGTATAAAATTATCCAAAGTGTAAGGTTTAATTTATCTAATAGCTCAGTGTTTCAATGTAAGAATCTTATGGCAAAAATTTTTGTCTAAAGGTTTCTACAGCTACTGAATGATTTATCACTGTAGTGCCTGCCTTATGTATTCTTGGCCTTTGACTCATGGACAAGAATGGAATTGTGTCAGAAAATAAGAGCAACTGAACGAAGAAAACTCAGTTGGTACGTAAACCTCTTATTCCAAAAGTGCCAAAACCAAGTGTGGAGCATACTTAACTTGGATAAAAAAAAAAATTACTAATCCAGTTTGTGCACATGTATTATTATTTGAATAATCTTTTTTATTAAAAATTCTCCTTTGACATCCAGCTAGCCTTACTAAAACTAGATGAAAATACACATTCTAGAGATGATGAGTGTGCTGACTAACTTAGAGATCAGGGAAGGCCAAAATTATGGATCTGTTTGCAATACTTCCTAGTCTTTAATTAAGCTTGATTGTATGGATTAGGATTCTGTGCTTCCATTATAATGGGTAATATAGTAGTACAGTAGTATAGTGTAGTATAGTATAGTATAGTATAGTAGTATAGTAGAAAGTATAACTTTCTCAGTCTTCTCTCATGATTTACATAAAATGGGTAAAAGTGGTGAAATACCTGTATCTTTCCAATGAGTATTATGAGATCTGCTTTCAGATTTAGATATCCATGTATGATGGATTGCATTCATGTTCTCCCACTAACTTTTTTAGATCATGATATCACATATTTTTTATTGTAAACCATTTATATGATAATAGTTATAGTTTGTTGTGGTTTTTTTTTTTTTTTTTGGTTTTTTTTTTGTTGTTTTTTTTTTTTTTGGTTTTTTTTTTTTTTAATTAAAACAGCCATCTTGTAGCATCTTTTAAACTTAGTAGTTATTTCAACTTCAATAGTTAAATAGCCATGAATATATTTTGGATGCCTGTATTAGGGCTTTCCCCTTTAATTCTTAGATCTGTGGGGTGTTGTACACTTGCTCAGTACTGTGAGCTTTCTGTCCACATCCTTCACATAATCGATTCAAATCATGTTCAGGACAGACTACAGCAATTTAGGGAGCAACATGAACTTGAAATTGTTAGCTCACTACTTTCTCCTCTTTTGTCCAGACTGGTCATGGCTGTTCCAGGATAAATGGGATTGGGCTGTGGCCAAGTAGATGCTGACAGTGTAGAAAAGAATCTAGCTGGACTGCTGAAGTCCTGCCCAGAGAACTTAGAGCTTGCCAACATCCTGTTGTAATTTCTGAGTCAGGTAATATCCTTTCCATAGCAGCCATTTAGGAACAAAAAATCTTTTGAAACTCTTGATTGAGGGCAGCCATTGTCACATTAAGTAAAGTTCCTCTCAGCAATTAACAAATTGCATGGTTTCAGTAGTGCCAGGGCTTTACAGTCTTGTTTTTAGGAATTATAATGGTGTTTGCTGTCATCCAGGAGAAGCAAAAATGAAAAAGTGTTAAGAAAATTTGGGTTTTTTTCTTTGTTTTGTGAATTAGATGCATCAAACAACCACAACAAAAAGGCTTAAAACAGTAAAAACAACAACAAAAAACCCCATTAAAATAATAAATGTTAAAGGTGACTAAAGGTGTCTTGGAATAGAATAGAAGCAAAGCTGCAAATCCTGCATACAAGGACATATATTTGTGGGGTGAAAAGATGTGGGCAACATGATTATTTGAGGTGATTTGCTGGCATGAAGTTTAAGAGAAAAGCTAAAAAGGGGGAAACCCCACCTTGTCAGGCTTTGGTAGTACAACAATAAGCAGCCTTTGTTACCATTACTGTGAATGTATGTAGCTAAAATGCAGTTAATAGTAAAGAGAAGCTTTCCATGTCAGTATTAAATTGTAGAACTAGTGCTTTTTTGAGGGGGTGACCTTCCCCTTGCTGGTGTCACCTAATCCTTTGCCTTTGCACATTGTCATAAGCGACATTTTTCTCCTCCTGCTTTGCTCTGGCAGTATTTGTCACGTATCATTTTTTTTCTGCCCCTGCTTCACAGGAGCAGGGGTTCAATCAATTTGCTATTTTTACTTGTGCACATTGTCCTCATCCAGTCACTCTGTAGCACCTGACACTTTGCTTTTCCCCTTCCCCTTCCCCGTCTCTCTTTTGTAAAGGATTGAATTGTGTTTTATGCCCTAATCCTTTCAAAATGCTGTGTACCTTTCTAAATGATGGCAACCTTCTGACAAGGCAAGAAGATGAGAAAGCTGGAAGCCATATCAGGAGGACCTGCTATGTTTGCTGTGACAATAGGGAGGAATACACTGTCTCCATTTAGGTCTGAAAACACCTCTCCTGTGTTTCTGACAGAGAGGGAGGGAAGGTAGCGACCCAAACTCCTGGTCCTCTTCTGTGCTGCCACTCAGCCCAGCCCTCATCATTCTCCCTCCCTCCCCTTCCTTCCCCTCTCTCTCTTCCTTCTGTCTTCCTAACAGCTGAAGAAAGTGTAAAATAGAGAAGGTTTTTCTGAGTATTACGCAATTCATACCAGAATAGGAGAATTACACTTTCCTGACTGAAAAAGCAGAGAGACTAAGAGAAGCTAATTTGTGTCTGTGTGTGTCACAGGCACTGTGTTCCTGGATTCCAGCCTGGATCAGTTGTTCAGTTGTTATTTTAGTCCTGAATTCTTTTTTTTTTTTTTTTTTTTTTTTTTTTTTTTTTTTTTTTTTTTTGCCTAGCAAGGTCCTCATTTACATGAACCTGTCAAGTGTTATGACATTTAATGTTAAATAATGCCACTTTCATTATTTTGCTATGGGTCTACTGCACTCTGGAAGAACCACTGGTATGAAACATAAATGTTTCTGATGGTACTGTCATAACCAGGGACATGGGAAGAAACGCAGCTGAGAAGCCTGATACAGGAACCACCAGAAGGACAGTCTCCTCGCTTTCTCTATCACTCCCTTCAAATACTCCAACCATTTGAACTTGCATTGCAATAATATTCTCTAACATCATCCTCAAAATCATACTTTTGCCAACAGTTGTAACTACAGAAAAGAAAGCTTAAGCTGAAGTGCTCAGCTAGTCTATAGATGCTATTGCTGAGGAGCAGGAGACCAGGTTCAAGACTAAAAGGCAAAATCATAATCTCAAGGATTTTATTCAATTTGCAAAGTGATAAAGGGAACTTTGAGTGTCATCTGGCGATGCCAGGACTTAAATCATAAAAACGAAACATATTGAATGCATGCAAACCTACATGCTGACAAAATTAGATACAGTTTTCCTACTGTTATTATAAGATTTAAAAAAAAAAAATAGTCTCCTTACACTGTTTTCCCTTTTCTCTGCAGTGTTCAGTCTGGAACTTCTGGTGCTGAAATACATTAAGTGGTAACAACGTATCATGTTCATTCTGAAAAGTAATGCATATGCAATAGGTTGTGAATTAAAAACCCTGACAGCTTTCTTGTGATGGATAAGTAATTTAATCTGTTTCATCTTACAGAAAGAGATGAGACAGGAGGATGGATGGAAAAGTTTTTTTTCTCTTCTTATTTCTTTATTCACTCTAGTACGTGTACTAAACTATAAGAGAGAGACTGTCCTCATAAAATTCCAGCTCAGGTTTGAAAATCCAGGTGTCCTGAATAAGCATAAAATTTTGTGTGCTTCCTTCTAAGGAAAAGTTCAAAAGACTGAGAGGTTTAGTTCTATTTGGATAAGCATGAAATCTTGTTGCTTATCCCAATTACACAAAACCTCTCAGTCTTTTGAACTTTTTCCTTAGAAGGGAGCACAAGCGATAGAGATGGGAAGAGGGGCTCAAGGAAAGAGAAAGTATAGAGAAAAGAGAAGGGGTAACTATGTGTGTCTGAGTTTGTCTGTGTGTGAATATGGAAGTGTCTTTTGCAGAGGTAAGGAAGATATAATTTGAAGGCAGCAGAAAAGAAAACATGGAAGTATTGCATGTACAGTTCAGTATTGTGTACAAAATTAAACTTTAAAGTCCAGCCTTTCGAAAGAGCTGCACTTGTATTGCAGCACATGCATATTCTTGGTAAGTTTATCAAAGTGTTTGAATATCAGTCCATATATATCACAATAGATTGGGATCCAGCTTCTAATTCTGCTTCAAATTCTGCTATAAAAATAGATATGAAAATTACAAAGTGATAACCTCATTTTCTTCCTTGCGTTGAAAACAACAAAGTAATTGTGTTAAGACGTGCTGGTAAAAATAACTGCAGCTAAGGATTGCTTGGCCTTTAGTGTATTTCTCACAAAAGCAGATTGTTTCAATGAAATATAGGCTTGATGACTGTTCATCAGAACAGAATTTTTAACAAAGTTGTTATACGCTCCTGTTTACAGTGGCTATAGCAATAATTTCAAGACAGGATGTAACAAGAATTAGTAAAGTAATAAAGTCAAAATTATTTTAAAAGGCAAACATATCTGAATGAACCACGGCTGCTTTTCTGAGCTCTTTGTTACTTTGCCAGTCAAACTGGAATGTCTAATGGAAACTGTATCTTCTCTATGGGCTGAGTAAGAGTAATGAATGTAACTCAGAAATTTGAAACTAAAATTTAACTGAATACTCATTTAACTGACTTGAAAACTCTTTCCCCAAGAAGTATTTGTTCACAACTATCCCTATTAGTGCCATTCATTAGTGCTATGGGTTAGTGCTATCCATTAAATATTCACTAAGAATCTAATTCTGATTTCCTTTATTTGGAGACATCTGCTTTGGTACAGATAAAGTGCCAAAATAACATAGATATTTCCACTCAGCCAGGAATACTGTACTTCCATGGTTAATTTGCATGTCTTCTAAACAAGAGTGCCACATCAAATTGCACTGTCTTGCTGAAAATGCAATACTCCTATATTCCTATAGGAGTAGCATCTCTTTGCAATACTTGTAATAATGAATAATTATTTAATTGATTTTCCCACTTGGGTGGGATTTACAGACAACCATGTCAGTCACAGTGTGTTCAGAAGAAAAAATCACAAGGAGGATGATAAGGTGCAAGAAGGGTAAATTTATAGTCAGATTAGGGTATCTGAGAGTTTACAGAAGTCTAGTCTGCTGAGGAACAGAAATTAGCTTCTTTGTTACTAAGATGTATTGGACACTGCCATACTTTTGTTTTACTTATATTTCATCCATTTTCCTCTCTGGATGTGTGAGAAAACTTATGGTGACTTGATGAATAAAATAAAGATGCATTGATCTCCTATAATTGCTTGTCTGAATTGAAATGTGTTTTGCTGAGATGAGGCTGTATTACAGGTACTGGCAGAAGGGGTAGTATCTGCCTGTATCAGAATAATATTCAAGATGGAAGGTTATGGTCAAATGAACTTATATAACCGTCTAACTGTATTAACATTCTCCTTCAGCCCCATGATTGTTCTAATGAGAAATGCAAACATTATTTAAATTGTATGTAATATATATTACAAGTTATCATTGTTATCCAGATTAATGCTTTCTACTGTATTAAATAAGCTGAGCCATATTCCAGGCAAAGTTAAGGCTTTTATATCCTATGAAATAGATTGAATCCTTCTCCTCTTGTTCTAAGTCCAGTACACATAGCAAGAAGCTAAACCTTTTTCTGGCTTTTGCAGGTTTGTAGTAGCTCCTGAAGATTTGCAAAACATAAAGAAAGGGACATCTGGGCCTTGAAGTTGCTCAGCACCCAGAAAGTCATGGGAGTTTCAGATAAGTGGTTGCGAAGAGATTTGCAAAGTTTGCAAGGGCTTGCAAGAGTTTACACTCTTAATAACCCCTATTTTTTTTTCTTGTTCTTTTGATTGTTTTTATTAACTTTCCAATCTCCTGGCTCCCAAGTATGAAACTGATTAGTGACCTGGCCTTACAAGTTTATGCCCTTAAGACAGCATTTCCAGTAACACAGATCTTCTAGTACTTTCTAGCAAGCCTCACTGATAACTTTATGTTAATTTTAATGAAGTCTAAAGCCACAAATCCAAAATTCTTTGCTTCTGTATTATTTTAGATCTGAATCTCCTTGAGATTATTTTTTTCCTTTGCTGCCATTGGCAGATGAGCTAATATCCCTTCGAAGCAAGCAAAGCACATAATTACTCACATGAAAAGCAAGCTCTTTGGGAGAATTCTCAGCTAAACCCACCCCTTAGAGGAAGATAGGAAGGGCACTGGCAATTAGATAAGCTGCACTTCAGACATGAACAAACACATTTATCAGATAATTACTAGATACTTTTCTGTGTATTTCTGGCACCAAGATCCAAAAGCAGTGCTTAGGCAGGTAAGCTCATCTGCTGAGAAAGAAAGCCCTGTGCTGCAACAGACTGCTAACTTGAGAGGGAGAAATGTCCTGTATTGTTATTCCTTGCATGCTTCAGACACCCAACGTCCTTTGTTGGGAGTCTTCAGCCAGTGTCACCTCTTCTCCCATAAACCTGAAGGCAAGTACTGTCACATACAGAGAAAGAGCAGCCCTCTGGGAACTGTCTACCTCTCACAGGGGAGAAACCCCACCTTAAAATCTGAGTGAGGTATTTTGGGCAGAGTGAGGTGAGGCAGCAGAGATGCTGAGCAAAATTATCCAGAAATAAATTCTTAGTTCCAATTTCTTCTTGGAAATGGAAACTGGGTACCCTATCTATAAACAGGCTCAACACTTTTACTTTGGCAGAAGCTGGTGGATTAGCAAATTTACTACGGAGGTGGATGGCTCCAAACAGTATGTAGTGATCTCTGGAGGCCCACAGATTTCTCTCTGGACTACAGGGGACCTTTAAAAGCAAGTCCTGTAATGCTTTTTGAAGGAGAGGAGAGCTAATTTGTTCCTAATGATGGGAATGTTCTGACAGTCAGAGAAGATAATGAAAGAGATGTTGTATACTCTTTACAATAATTAAAAGTATAAAATATACTTCAAATTCTCTGCAATTTCTATATTCATACAGGTACGTTGATGTACATATAGATATGCATTTATCTATATAAAGAATACATATGAGAAGTCCTAGTCACCTACTTCCATAAATTAGAGAAGGATCCTTTTTTTGATGAAGAATGCTGAAGTATTGCACTAGTAAGTGACAAAATGATCTGATGTTTTCATTCAATAAATAAAGCATTCCAGCCTAGTCAATATTATTGTGATTAATTTTCTTTTTCAAAATACAAAGCACTAGTGATATGTCAAGGAAAAAGTTTATGAACAAGTTTATATAACATATGGAAATGTTCTTCCCACAGTGAGTTATATGCTTGTAAAAATGTATTAAAACATTTCTCAATGATCAAAATAATAAACTAAAATATTCTGAAAATTTTAACACAGTCTCCAATGTTACTGGCTTTTTTCCCCAGAACCTCTCTGCATCTGCATATATATCTGTAAACATGCAGATTATATAATATATAGAATACATGATTACCTAATAGCATACAGCTATAAGGTGGGTTTTGACACATGAAATTAAATGCATTTTTCCATAAGTACAGGTGCAATATTTTTTAAATATTCCAATAATAATTTTAATAATTTTAAATAATTTTAATAATTATTCCAAAATATTTTTATTTTAATTCAGAATAAACACTGTGCTTAAAGGGTAAGTATTTCAAAAATAATAGTGATAACTTTTTCCCAAGTAGTTCTATGATAGACACTCAGCATACTATGTATAGTGTATTGTGATGGATAGGACTATGTCATATATTAATCTGCAAACTTTCCTCCAAAATGCCATAGAAATATATTTATTCATTTGACAAGATTTTAGAGTATCTCAGCATGTCTAATTTTAATCTTCTTTTTTTATGAAAATTGCTAATCACAGGTTACACAAAAATGAAGGACGGTTGTAATTTTGGCACTGCTGCCAAGAATAATTTCCTCCAGAAAGCAACTTTCAGAAGTCTTTGTTTCATAAGTTGAGAATTAAATGAAACTTTGTAGTTCTCAAGCAGTGGAATCTATCCCCTGTGTGCTGCTGTGGTTTCAACAGCTGTATATGAAACACAATAGAACTATTGCTCACAGGGAAGTTAATTCGTTAATGTTTGTAAGGCAGCCTGAGAGCCACACACAGAAGGTGGTATGTAAGTGTCCATGTATGAAAGCAATGACTATTGCTCTAGTTGTGTGGCTTTATATATAATATAACATAGAACTACTTTACTCAGACCAGTCAATGAAATAAGGATTATCTAGAATGTTATGGAAAGTTTAACGGTGTTGGGAGAGACCCATTAACTTTGCGTGCATCTATACAGCAGTTTTAGTGCATATTTTCTTTATTCTGCATTTTTATTTTCATTTTGGAAGTGAGATCACAAGAATTTATAAAATACCTACATCTAAATCTCTATTCAGAGTGGTATTTGTTTAATGTAAAGTTAGCTATCTGAAAGCTAGACACCTAAATTCACTAGTCATTTATATTTTCTCTATAATCAGCAGAGAGAAACATGCATCTCCTGAGGGCAGTTCTTCCTTGGTATACATCAAAACTAGGTGGGATGAAACACCTTCTGGAGATGTCTATCTGCATCCATTAACCCTAGAGGGAGCCTATTTTAGATTAGCTTTATCTATCTAGAAGTTAAAGATCTAACAGGGTTAAGACTCTCCCTTACTGCTCCATTAATGAAAGATGCTGCCAACCCCTCCAATAATTAAAAATAAAAAAGAGGGAATGAGACCCTAGCCCTACTAAAATCAGTGACTCCACAAACTTCAGCAAGCCCAGCACTTCTGCTGCCAGGTTCAAGTCTGTTTCTGTGTGTGCAAAATACCCAACTTCAATCTAGTATTTTTTCCCTTTGAATAAAGGCTGTGATTGTATAAAGCTCTTTACCATCAACAGCAAGCTTCTGCAGCTGCAACATACTAATTCTAGGAAGAGCTACAATCTATGTAATGTTTGACTTTCCTGAAGTGAGTGTTTGTTTACTGCATTTAATTATTTCGTTATACAGTTCAAGCAAATTCCTAAATATTTCATGCCTTTTTTCAGATATTTAAAATCCTGATCGTATTGCAAATGAAGGCAAGAGTAGAAATGGTAGGCAAATAGGGGTAACTGCAGCTATCTTTAAGCAGAAACTGGGCATGAGTAGAAGATGGCACCTGCTCTGCTGCAATTAAAAATGAATGTTACCACCCTATGTATGAAAAAAAGAAGTAAATTGTTTGTTCCTTATCTTAAAGCTGACAAATTTAGTTGTGCCTGTGCTACTGAGGAGCTTTGGGCAGGTCCACAGATGTATGGAAACTGCTTTGCTTTCTGAAAACCTGCATCTGTGAAGGGTGTTAGTGCCTGTGAGCAGGAGCAGACAGTCTTGACTGACTTAAGGATGTCACAGACAACGGTTGGACAAACAGCAGGAGTTAATAGACTTTTTTCTCTAGTAGTTAATAGACTTTTTTAGTAGTGGCTTCTCTATCTGATTTCCATAGAAATATTTATGCCTTTTAGCCAGCATAGATCACTTCTTATATTAAAAGATATCTCTAAAATGGGAAATATTGAAACACAGTAAATAACAATGTCAGGCGAAACATGAGCTAATAAAAAGGAGTTTAGAGGAGAAATTCACGGGAGTTATTGAGCAGGCAATAAATACCAACCTCAAGAAAAAATTGCCACAGGAACAAGTACCCCCACTATTTCCAAAGAAAGAAATTATCCAATAATGTGCACTGATTTTGATAATTCATTAGCTGTGCAATAGGTATCAAGACATGTACAGTTTTGAACACAGACACATGCAGACTTTCTTTACTTCCAGGCTATTCTCTTGAATAGAAATAAAGGAACGGTAAAAAAACAGTTAAAGAACTCTTAGTTTTAGAGCTTGACCCCACTGTTTGTTCCTGGCTACTTATTCCCTTTCTTCAGCCCCAGGATGACTCATTGAAAATCTTTGGAAAATGCATCTATCATCTTCTAACACATCAATTATTCAATAAACAGTTATCCTTAGTCAATGCATCCTTTAATCAGTGTTTTAGAAGTTTCTTGAACCAGCTGCCTTGGTGAGTTTTTGAATAGAGAGCAGTGTGTCATAGCATCCAGGCAGGCCTTGATGAACCTGTAGGTAGCTGCTCATAAAAGGTATTTGTGACATAGGTATCTAGTCCTATAACAGCAAGTACTGGTTGCCCTGACAAGTGGTGGTAACAGTTCCATCTATCCTTAAGCAAGCTGAGTTCACAACCACTCTGTATATTTTAGATTTATACTTCCTAAAGCAATAAAAATTCTTACTGTCTTAATGTGACAAACACATTAAGGACAAACTTAGTAATGAAAGGAAATATAGAGCAGGTGTACATTTATTGTAATTTCTATGGGAGCTTTATTATGTAGGAAAAATTCCCTTTTTTGTATTTGCAACTGCTGGGAAATCTCAAGGGGCTCATATAGTGTTTTTGAGCTGATTTCCCCTTTTTTATCCAAGTGGATTTTATCTTGTCTTTAAGCAATACCAACAATAACTCTCAGTTTTGGTGGTGGCATTTACTTTCCATCCTCCTCCTAAACTGGATGCTCTGAGAAATCCAGGGTAGTTTATAAGAGTCCTTTTTTGCTCCTCTTGTGTGGACCTTGTGAGGCTCTTTAACAGGCTGTGCTCCTCAGCCGCAGATTGCACGGGGTCAGGAGGGTCAGGATGATTTGTGAGCTCTTCCTTGTGTGACAAGTTAGTTTTAGCCACAAATACACTCAAATACAGTATTACGCCTTGATGGCTTTCCAAAATTGTTCTGCCCCTGCACCCTGAAGAAGATGGATTGCTCATGATCTGTGTGTAAGATGCTGCTGCTGTAGCCTGTCTTTAGCTCCAGCTCACATATCTCACCTCTGGGCAACAGCACAGTGTAATTGATGTTCGGTATGCCTCAAGGGGTTAAAAGATTAATGCACCACAGAGGTATCCTGTAAGCTGCAGTTTTGAGGAGCTGGATTCCAATCCGCAGTATTAGGTTACATTAGGAGGTTAAAAAAAAAGTTGCACCAGAATGTGTATTTGGCCAGCAACTATAAATAATTGAATGGAATCATACCATACCTTTCTGATGGTGTTTTTTTTTTTTTTTTGGTATATGATTTCACCATAATAACCACTGAGTAGGATTATATTTGATAACAGCGTTTTCTTCAATAACGTAATGAATCAATATACAACAATTATTATTTCAAGAATTTCAAAACTATTTATGTAATTGGAAGAATTTATAAACCTGACTGAATCCTGAAGCCCTGATTTCCCTGTGTAGGTTATAGTGACTTATATGAAGCCTTATGACTTCAGTAAGAAGTTGCAAATGTCCAGAGCAGAAAAAATTCAGCTCCAAGAGCATAGTATACACACAGATATTAAAATATGTACATATCCTCTTGGCCTCATTTCTAATTTTTTCTTCTGTAAATGATTAGCTCTGCGAACATTCTGTCAAGGACACTCATAATAGGCAGATAAAGTGTTATTGCAGTGATTGTATGGAGAGCTGAGTAACATTAAACTTTGAATGTGAATGGATTTTTTTCCCAGTAACAAGCTTAGATTTCATATCTGATTCAGGCTTAACAATAGCAGTATAAGGCAAAAGAGAAAAAAACCTTTTATGTATATTCTGTTTAAATTAAGTGTTCTACTTTTTAAATTAGATGTGTAGGAGTTATTTCACTGAAGCTGGAAATTAAGTTCATTGAAAGCATTTGGCCATTAGCATAAATATCATAGAGGGTGATACAAAAAAACCCGTTAAGAAATGGCACGACCTGAATAAGCCATTAATATTAAAGCTGCAGTTTGGCAGATATTTAAACAATAGCGAACATCACCCTTCTGGCCTGTCTCACTGGAGAAGTCTTCAATAGAAAAAGTGGTTTTGGTCTCATCTGAATCCAGACTCAGTTCTAACTATATGTGTATAACAATTGTGCGGTAGTATCCAGTGTAATATGTTCAACATTCTCAGGGAAGTTCAAAAGGCTGGTTTAGAGCAGGTGTCCCTGGCCTCCAACCCAAGAAATTGAAGCACAGAGTGTGTCACCTGCTGGATTAAATCCCACTGTTTATTTCCCATGTTGCCCAAAAACTCTGACAAACTCTGCTTCTGCTACTGATGTGCAGACATAATCCTCATTTATGTCAATGTTTGGTCGGGTTGTAGGCTATTAAATGCTTATACAATCCAAGGATTTGAGGAAAATTTGTCAGTTTGAACTGCAAGGAGTTCCTGATTCCTTTAACTATTTTCCAAAATAGTTAAGAGCTGGTACAACAATGAGCAATCCACCTGTGCATGAGAAAATGAAGATAACAATTAGAATTTAAAAGGTGCCATGCTTGTAGTAAATCCTGGGGACACTTTTTTACCTGTTTTTTGTACAAGACTGTGGGATGAGAAGACCATATTTGCCTCTTCTTGAAATGCCTTGAAAATCTTGTTTAAAAATTCTTCTCAAGGAATGAATGAAATGCAAGAGCTTAGAGAACTGGAAGAGAAACCTTAAGAAAAAAAATAATTTGGTTGGAAACAGAAACAAAGAACAGAAAATGTGGAAAAGTATGGAGACTGCAGTATATAAATGAGACATTTAGAAAAATAAACCCCTCAGCTTACTGTGACATATGCAGTGCTTAGCATATCTATTTTTGTTGAAAATTTCCTTACTGATAGAAGTTTCCATGTATCCAGAATAGATAATTTACTGTTGCGAATGTGTAAGTTAATGACAGAAATATTCTGGTTTGAAGGTTACAGAGAGATTGCCTTTACCCATATAAGGATGATGACACACCTCAAGTGGACTCAGCTTCCACATCTGAGCTATGACAAACTGGCTTTGAAGCCTCCAGACACCGTGAAGTTCACCAGTCTTCAAGCATGGCACGGTTTGACGGTGTCAAAACCAAGATGTGCTGCTCTGTGGAAAGGAGGCTGGGAACAATGGTGATTACATGGTAAGTTAATTACACAATTATCAGGAGATAAAGTGCCAGTGGTAATGTGAATTACATCACCACTACAATGCCAAGGGATGTTGCAATCTGGAGTTGACTGGTGTCAGCATTAGAAAGGCACCAGAATAAGAGAGTCTGAGAGGACAAAGTGTAGATATACCACAGAGAGAATCACAACATGAGGACAAAGGGGAATCTCTATGAGACCACAAGTATTTGCCAATCTTGTCACACTGTTTGCAAAACATATTTTAAAGGCATCATTTGGTTTGAATGACAGGCTACAAACTACACAGACAATGCAAAAGTTGACCTTGATATTACTTGGTTAGTGCCTGGCTTTTTCAAGCTGTTTTATTTTATTTTATTTTATTTTATTTTATTTTATTTTATTTTATTTTATTTTATTTTATTTTATTTTATTTTATTTTATTTTATTTTATTTTATTCATTTAATTGAATTTCATTTTGCTTTTTCTCTTAAATTTTATTTGTTCTTATTCTAAGAATCAATGCTAACTTGCACATAAATTTGCACATTCACGTGATGTCACCAAAGGGATTAAAAACAGAGACCTTAATTCGTTTAAAGAAACTAAATTTTCTTCAGCATTTAGTTTGAATGAGATGTTTGAGAAACCCTTAACAGACCCCTTGTTCATAGGGCACTAGTGCTTAAACAAGTGGACCATAATTCTGTAAGTCCTAGAACCACATGAAGTTTCTGCAAAAGACCCAGAAAACTATAAAAACTCAGTTCAGTATACAAAGTATCAAGTTCGTAGTACAGCCTGAATGCTTTTGCTGCAGTTGCTACAGGTTTTGCACAAATTCAGCTGTACTTTGGAGTGAAATGAGGTAATCAGAATTGTAGTATCTGCTTCCCTTATCTTTGGTCTGTTTAAGTTTATATGGCAAACTGTATTGACAGCTGTTTATTCCTATAGGTAGTGCCCAATTTCACCTGGGACTTGTAGGCATGTTTACAAACAAGCCTTCAATTACAGTGAAATTAAAAAGAATATATTGTTTTAAATTTCAAATATAATCTGTTGGGTATTTTGGGGTGATTTTACGGGAGAGCCTTCTGAGAACTGGCAAACCGTTCACATCCATTGCTGAAGTACAAAGGGGAAGAGGGTTGGTTTTTGAAGAAAGCATCACTCTGGAGGCTCTGGGAATTGGAGCAGCTCTAAGGTGTGCAGCTGGAGGCTGAATGAGTGCAGAAGGAGCTGGAAGAGATGAAAGAGAGCTCAACATGGGCAGCAAGGCAGCCCAAGGACAAAAAGCATCACCGTACCTTTTAGCAATGTCTGGGAGGAGTGGGAAAAGCTGGAGGAATTTGGAGGGTATTAGGAAGTTCTAGCTGAGAAGGAAGAGGCACTACAGAAAAAAAAAATTCCCTCTAAGGTGAGCAGAGCATAGCAGGCTGTTTGGTCTGAGACCAGCGGTGACTACAGCAGTACTGCTGTCAATGATCCCTTTGGCATCAAAATGTTACAGTAGCAATGGGAGCAAAACTAGTTGTCAGACTAGAAACAAAACAGAGGACACAACAACATCTTTCATTCCTGTCTCTAGAGTCACCACCAAGCAAAACTATTTTGTTAATATTTTATTGTTATTAGTCATAAGTACAGCAAGGGAGCTATTACAAGTGAAACACTAGAACAGACTGAGCTGACAGTAAGCTGAAACATGCCTAGGGCAACCGACTTCTTTTTTTAGTGTTGTGACTTTCTAGCTTCTGCTTGTGATGCATAATGTGTCAAAAGAATCCCTAAACTCCTTTAATGATTACTAAGGTTACTGAACAAATGATCTGAAAAAAAAGTGCAATTTTGGGATGGCTATTTGAAAATCGCTATTTTCCTTTTGTTAAAACACCCATGTTAACCTGTTCTTTCAGATCTGTAATTCAGCTGCTGCCTATACTTTTCTAAATGAGGCTGAGCTGCCAGCAAGAAGGATGCCTATATTTGGAAAACTCAGTCCTGTGAGTTTTTCTGTGACTGTCAATAAATCTCTTTCCCCACCATCACTCATTTTATGTTCTATTGCAAGTTGAGTAAACGTGAGATTCTAACTCCAAATGGAGAAAGTGCGGTGCTGAGAGCTGTCCAGTTTAGGCATTGGTGGAAAGTCTGTGTAGGTAGCTGTTCTTACTTCATGAGGAAAGGCTGAGAGAGTTGTGGTGGTTCAACCTTGGGAAGAGAAGGCTCAGGGAAGACCCGTTTGTGGCCTTTCATTACTTAAGGGGGCTCAGAAGAGAGAAGCAGACAAGCTTTGTAGTAGGACCTGTAGCAAAAGGAGAAGGGGTAATGGTTTTAAACTGAAAAAGGTGGATTTAGATTGGATATAATGAAGAATTTCTTTACTGTGAGGGTGATGAAACACTGGAATAAGTTGCTTGGAGACATGGATGCCCCATCCATGTGAATGTTCAAGGCCAGATTGGATGGGGCTTTGAGCAACCTGGTCTAGTGAAAAGTGTCCCTGCCCATGGCAGGAGGGTTGGAACCAGGTGACCCATATAGGTGACTTCCAACCCAGGCTGTTCTGTGATTCTGTGGTGAGCACAGTGCTTATGAATTAAAGATTTGGGAATACTAATCTGAGATTCATCCTGGTGACTGAAGACCAGGGATTTGAAGACAAGAACAATTCAAAGTTTTTTCCTGGCTGTGTCTGAGTTGTTAGCTTTAGCCCATGTGCCTACAAGAGCCGTAAACTTTCAGTTTTCCTATGCTGTTACTTTCATTTTTAGATCCTTGAGTTGATTGGAAGTGGAGTTACTTGCACAAAAACATTTTTGGAAACCAAGAGCTCCTGCATTTCATCTGATAAAGGACTTCAGAAATTTGTGTTTTCCAGTTATACTGCCTAACCTCATAAAATAGTCTCTTTACAGAGATTCCCTTACTAATTTCTTTTGATGATACATACTCTTAAACCAATTATATAAACTCCTTATAAAGTCTTATTTAACTTTAACTTTATAAACTTATCTTTATTTTACTGTTGTGAGGAAAGCAAGAGACAGACCACAGCTCCTCCACTCTTCTGATATTACTGCACATATAGGAAAGGGTAGCACTTGATTTCCAGATCATTTTGGGACATGCAGCTTGTATACTTCACTGCAATTATTCCTCTCTTCTGAGTGTTGTGCCTTGAAGGGAGGAGCAGGCTAACATTAGGGATAAATGACTTTTAAAACTGAATAAGCAGCACAGACAATAGCTGCTTGGTGAGGATGGGATGCGTTTTTTGGATTTGGAGGAACTGCTGGTGTCAGTTTAAGCCATCACCTTCTATAAGCTTTAAGAGAGAATAGAAGTGGATATGTTACTGTGTTTTCACTGCTGTGAATATTATCACACAGTAGGGTTTTTGTGAGGATTAAAAAGGACTTTTCTGTGCAGAATGAATATTGCTTTCTGTATCTGAAAGCGCTGTGATTGCAGAAAAGATTAAATTGTTCTCCAGACACTGAAGACATTTGATGAAGAATATCCATACATTACTGCAAATAATGAGGTATTTTCATAAAATGAAATAAGAAAATCATTATTTGTTAATTTAAGAAATTATCAAAAGTAGAAAAATAAAAAGTCAATTAGGTTTATTTTTATATATTTTTTCAAAGGGAATTAGCAAATAAATTTATGTTGTTGTTTTCTGATTGAATTTTTATTAAAGACATTTTCAAATTTGATGAAAAATGCAAAGTCTAAATCACTCATATCTAAGAAGAAACTGCTGATGAAAATTTCTTCCAAGTGAACTCGTTTTCACTCATCTGTTCTGGTCACCCAAAGGTACAGAAAAATTCATAGTTTTAAAAAATACTGAGTTTTTATTGCTCAGTTGAGTCAGAAAAGGGAGAAGGACAGGAATCTTCCATGAATAAAGTCATATAGGCACAGCAATCTTAAATCCATTTCATGTGATTAAGCATGGAAACAGGTATGGGCAGCTGCTTTATTCTCATCAGTACTCTCACTGTGTTAGTAGACACTCACAAATGAGTCAACAAATTAGTCAGTGTTTACCATTTAAAAACATATTGCTCATCACTTCTGTTTTAGGAAAGGTTTGGTTACATTTAATCCTTCTAATCTCTTGATTGTACAGAATTATTCTGAGGCACGTTACCTTCCTCCCCACTGAACTCAGACAACATGACACTATCTTGTTTTTCCTGTAATCAGGAGCTAATGGGGACTACACAAACTGCTCCCTTCACTCTACCCCATTCTTCTCCACCTCCCTCTGAGGCAATCAAACTGTGTAATCATTAGAGAGACTAATCGAGACAACAGGATTAAGATCCAGAAGCTCACTGTAAGCCTCCGCTGAATAGTTATCTCTAAATAGGCCAAGAATAGAAGCATGAGTAAGTCAGAAGTTCTCTAAGAAAATCACAGATCTAGTGTAAAAGAAGGATGTGAACTTATTTTTGCTGATTGCATGAGGCTGTGTGTGAGGCTTCAGCTACAGTACAGACAGCAGGTGCATTTCCCTTTTTAAAGGATACATAATCTTTTTAAAAATCTGTCATCATTTATATTTGGTAGCTGTTTGCCCTCACCTGTTTTATAGTATTCATTGCTATGTAAGAATTCTTTTTGTATGTGCATATGGGGCTGGTCTGGAAGTCAACTTTCATGTATGTGAGCACTTATTCAATAGAAAACATTTCAGAACCTGAAGTGTAAAGTGTTAAAAATACACAAAAGCTTTGAATATAATGTAAGAAGTAATGTATATAGAGCAAAACTTGGAAAGAAAAGGAGAATCAACTCCTAGTTCTCTGTGTGTTTGAGAGTGCATCCATGTAGGATTGCTAGTCTTTATAAAAATAATCTTTAAGCATAAAGAGATGAGCTGTGTAAAAGAACTGAAGAAATAGAAGGGGAAAAAAGGGATCCACAGAGGCTGGGGGGAAATAGCTTTCAGCTGTTCATTTTCAAAGATATTAGAACTAAATAACACTCTGGATTGTCAGAAAATCCTTATAAGGATTTTTGTTTACTTACTTTTAAGAGAAGACACCTTTATATTTGGCAGTGCTTCTAAAACTAAACACGTGTGCAGCAATCTTTAAAAGAAGAGAAACTAAAGATAAAATATTGATCTTTAATTCTATTTTAGTAGTCCGTATTTGCATGCATATACATTTATATACAAGTAACTAACACTTGAGAGAGGGAGGAAAAGCATGGCAGGTATGTGTATGTCAGTTTGTGTGAGAATGTGAATGCAGGTTATCTGAATTAAAAATGAATTGACTGCATGTACTGCAGTTGGTAATGGACAATGCTAAATATACTGTCCAGCCACCAGTTAAAAACGCAGAGTTGTTTGGTTTTCTTGTCAGTAATTAAGTGGTGATTTATTTACAAAACCTCTCATAGTAATTCAATAAATTTTCTAATTCGGTGATAAGGTCTTTATTTCTTGATAGTGTCAAATATTTTGCTGTGCACGTTTGTGTTATGGATAATTTTGCAAAGATACTATTTTTTGCCAATATACTAATTTCAATAAATTTGTAAAGGAAGTAAGAAAGGGAAAGAGTGCCTGGGCTGTTAGGAAAGTACAAAGTTGCTATACTAACATGCATAGACACGAGAGAGTATTATAGGCTCTGCTGAGCATTCCTCAGAGGTGTTAAGGACTTTAAGCCTGTCAAGAATGTCTCCAGCTTGTACAGCAAAGACAATTCAACAGTTTAATAAAAAGGTGTAACATTTCCTAGAGGTGAGCTCAAGTGATCAAAGGCTATAATAGAGCTTTTGTTACTTCATTCAAAGAATGCATTCTGGAGTTTAACCTTTGCTTTTGATGTAATGTCATCTTTGAATGCTAACAGCCTTTTCTAGGAAGGATTAAGTTGTTTGAAGTGTTTTTGGTCTTTATTTAGGACCTGGCTTTGAAAACTAAAGAAAGCGTGGAGTAACGTGCTATAAATTATGGAAAGGCTTCAAACAGTAATATCTAGAAGAATAAAACTCCTGAAGGAGAAGGTCAGGACTGGACAGTTGAATTTGGTCAACTAGGTTTATGTTCAACATGGATGTCTGGACTTTAGAAGAAAACCCTTTTGGCTGAGAATATATGTGAAATGTCAGCAACTGGTCCATCTTTGTGGATATGGTACTTGCATTTCCATCCTGGAAGTGGATAAACAATCAGCAGTAGACAACAATAACAAAACTAACAGGCCCAGTATCTGCTCTGTCTGAAGGATGCTTCTGTTCTTGAGGCAGAGATATAATATTTCCTCCTAAAGCCTCACAAGATTTCACCTGGGCATTTAAGTTACTATTACCAAGACTCTGACTGTGGCTGCTGATGACCTACGTGAGAACGTATTTACTTTTGGGCTGGCAAGGAATGGTGGCTTTTGCCACTTTGTTTTAATCCTACTTCAAATACATGTTAGAGTCTATGGTCACATGTTCAACATCCCTGCAGATGCAAAGGTAGAAGCCATCTCATCACTGGACCCTCCCATGTGTTCTTAATAAGCACTCCCACCTCCACTTTCTTCTCCTTCTGAAAATGCAGCCCAGGAAGCAGAACACCTAATTTCCATATGCTCTCCTGATACAGGGAAAAGCAGAGATACTGAAAAGTAATATGAGGCATGACTTTTAAATAAATTCCAATATGATGCTATCTAATGTTAAGCAAAGCATATAGAAAAACTGAGCAGAAGTGACAGCAGGAAAGACATGCTGGTGCTTTGCTTCTTAGTAATGAAACCAGATAGATAAGGCTGATAAATTCTAAATTACCAATTAATTGATTGTCTTGACCTGGACATGCTAATATATCTCCATCCTCTGGCATAAGGTAGTTCAGGTTGTCTGTAGAAGCATCTGCTTTGACAAAGAAATCAGAACATTAGTGAGTGGTACAGAATAGTTTTAGGCAAGGGTGTAAGCTGTGGAGAAATTCAGAAATTTCACATTTTGAACCAACAATTTGGGCTTGAGGCAGGCAGTAATACTTCCAAATTACTGGAGCACGTTATGCTTTCAAAGTCTGAAATAGAAGGCCATGGAAATAGGAATGGAATTTGTGCCTTTTAAAAAAAGCCCCCTTGCCTGATGTTTGTTTCTCCACCCCTCCTCCCCACTGCAACTTTCCAGCACTAGGAACAGATGTGGATCCTAGGAAAACAACTTCAAGAGACTTGTTTCAGATTGCCAGAAACAACAGCATTGTGGCATGTTTTAAAGTTTAGGGTGAGGTTCACTCGCTCAATTCTTTGCCTTCATCTCAGTTTTTCTACAAAGCTAGCACTGGCACTTCAGTTCAAACTAGTAATCTTCTGGTTGTGCATCAATTCCTGTCCACCGCCACAGCTCCAAAGTGTTTCATAAATAAGCAGTGGAATTTATTTGCGCCTTTGAAGTTTTTTCAAGCAAATGGAACACAGATATTAGACTTAATTCAGCACTGCAGTCTTGTGAGGGTGTAGGCAGCTGGGTCAGAACAATGTGAATGTCTGCTGAAGCACTTGCCACGGCCGGAAGGTGCAGCATGGAGATGTTAGGAGTGAAGGTCACAAATAAAATGCAGTCCTGTTCACAAACATGACTTTTCAGTCCTCCATTTCTTTTTCCAGCCCCTGAGGAAAGTCTATCTTTCCCCATGGTAAGGATGATCTTCAAGGAAGGCCTTCAGACTCTGGGCTTCATCAGACAACGCAGACTGGAAACAAATGTCAGGAGAACTGGAAGGGAGAAGGGAAGGCAGTCTTCTTAATAGTGCCAGAATTACAAGGCTGCTCAGTTACATGCATTTCATCTCGTGGGCTGACAGTGAAGACAGATGAGCTCAAGGGATCCAAAAGAATGATTCTGTGCATCCAAGTGTTCTAAGTTTCTTACCCTGTTTTCTCAGCGTGACAACATGAAACTTTCTGCCTTGGCCTGCCTCAAATCAGAACATTGCCACATGTCTTTTATGAATCATTCTTAATGAATGCCACCAGAAGAAACACTCTAAGAGTAAAATGTGGGTTTATTTCAGGGAGCTGGAAATTTTGACACAATGGACATACTATAAATTAATATAGTCATTGTGTATACTATTTAAAGCATGTATGTGTACCTATAGAACAGCATAAGATCTGTTCATCTGTTCAATAAACTTTCGGGCAGCAAACTTTGTGGGGATTTTGTGGATACTTGTTTTTCTTTGTAATGCATTTTTTTTTCAATTCTGTTATTTCATTAGTGTTCCTCTATCATTTAGATTGAAAATGCTCTGTTTTGATATTGAATATGAATATTGAACTCACTGACTCAGACAAGAACAGCAGAATTTGTAGAGGGAGGAAAGAGTTATACATTTAAGAAAAAAAAAAACAACGCTTTGAGTTATGGGTATATGTAAACAGATAGTAACACATGAAATACATTTGTAGTATCTCTGTCCACAGATTCATATAGTTTCCATAATAAATGAGGAAGATGAGGAAAAATCCCATCTCTCCTGAAGGCAGAGGTTACAGAACACTCTAAAAGACTTCTCCATACCTTTTGTCAATACCAGATGGATTACTTGCCAGTGCAGACACATTGGATACTTAAATGTAAGCACGATACATACATGAACACTTGTGAAAGGTCATGTGGTCCATGGGAAGGAATCCTACTTCTGCAATTCTTAAAAAGTCTCTTGATTTATGAGGCCTTATCCAGTGTATTATTGTATACCTTTTAGGATGTTCATTTTTTAATGTCCCAAATATGTCTTGCACAAAATATGTCGGACAACGTATTCAAAAGCACCCAGTTGAAATTCTTGGTCTTTGAAGAAGCAAAATAGTGTGAGTTCATTTTAGACACCACTTCATTTCCATTTCCGTAACTATTAGAGAAAATAGACTTCTACAGGATTAGAAATAAATTAACATTTTTATCGCTGTTAGCTATGATTCCAGTTTTTGGATAGTGCATGCTAACATGTGAGTTTGAGGCCTGCATATTAAAATTTGTTTGTTTTCTCCTGGTAATACTGACAAATCCATATAAATACTGCTCACATGAAAGAAATTACTTATGCTGCACAACTTTCAGGAATTATATTGTTTTAAATTGAGACATTGTTAACCAGCATATGCAGTGATTCATTTTTATGGGCTCTGGGTGTCTTTCATCATCAGTATAATTTTTTCCCCATTTTATTAAGAGTGGTAATCTTTTTTATGAGAAGAGGCTGCTGATCCTGTGAAAGTGTTTGAGGGATAAAACAAAGGCATATCTTGAGTGAACGTGTTCTTTATTTTATGGATAAATCCATGCTATAATTTTACTTATGGAAGCATCCATGAAATCTAAACATTGTTCACTTCTTTATATCTTTACTCATAGAGAAGTGGTTGATGTTTCTGACCAGACAACAAAAAATCCTGTCAAATAATTGTAAAAACTTCCTTGCTGAACCAACTATTTGGTGCTTTTACTACTGCTGATGAAAGAAATGGAGGTGTTTTATATTTAAATGTTTATTTCATATGTATCATGATAATGAATGTTTTACTGTAATAGTTGACCTTAAACCATGCCACAGGGATGTTTTTTTCATAAATTCCTACTCAGCGGAAGAGTAAATGGTTTTATATTATGGAAATTCAGATAGCTACGCCTCCTGTAGAAAAGCAAATTAAGTGTCTGGAATGCCCCAACTTTTACATCAAATTATCATTTTATTGTCCTTTTTCCTAGTTCTGCTGGTCACACATTCTTTTTCAAATTATTGTGGAAATAAAGTGTAAATAGTAAAATATGCTTGGTTACCAGACAAATCTGCATACCTCTAACTGTATATTGCAAAAGGAATGCTTAAAAACTTATTTAGTATCATGCAGTGCCTTATGAAATTCCTAAGGCATAGTGAGGCTGCTGCCTTTATTAGCAACAAGAACTGCAGGGTTTGTTTTCTACTTATAAATTGCAGAAAAAATGTAAAAAAAATTTTTTTCTTTGAATTTGATTCCAAGGAAAGCTAATTCCAAAATATATTTGGTTAGGGAGGAGAACTGGTGATAGTGTATGTTCTTTTGTCTTCATAGGACAAAATTTGTCTTCATACAATTTTTTTTTAATTTGTAAACCACTTCATAGTGGTTTACAAATTAAAAAAAAAAAAAAAGTTAAAATTTAGGTGCAAAGGTGGAATTAGAAAAAATATAGAGTTCACTTTTCAAATTTTTACAGCTATTAGAGAAAATTATTCTCTGCACACTTAGGTAGAAATTTCCTGGACAAGTACATTATTAAGGTTGAAATATTTTCTCATTGCTGTAATTCCAATTTTCCATGGACTTCTCAGCTGGATTAATTTCAATCTGAGGAGAAAACATGAAAAAAACCCTCGACTGATTTTTTTAGATTTTTGAAGTCCATGATCTCCAGGTAGCTACTTACACATTTTCCTCCTCTGGTGCAATTTATGGAAGGAGGTCCTTCCATCCGGCCGCTGGGAATTGCCTGGGAGAAGAGGCAGACCTTCACCTGGCTACGACCTCCTTGCAGGGAGAGGGTGATAAGGTGCCCCCCCCAGCCTCCTTTTCTCCAGGTTAAACACCACCAGCTCTGTCAGCTGCTCCTCACAGGATTTGTGCTCCAGACCCTCCGCCAGTGCTCTGTGGATCCCTCTCAGCACCTCCACGTCCTCCCTGTGAATTGAGGAGCCCAGAACTGGACACTACTCTCGAGTGTCACCTCACCAGTGCTGAGTACAGAGGGAGAATCACTTTTCTGGTCCTGCTGGCCACACTATTCCTGATACAGGCCAGGATGGCATTGGCCATGGATCAATTGACCTGAGTCAATTGTGGTGAAACATTCCTATGTGTCTTGAAAGAGCTGTTCCTCTGCAGGCTAATGCTAGATGCTGTCTTTAACCAAGCAGCCCACTAATTTATGCAATAATGATAAATAGGATGCCTGATAAGGTTTGTAACATGCTTGGGATCTCCTAGGTTAAAAATCAAATGTTGAAACTCAAAGTTTAAGCAGTGGTTTACAAATTAAAAAATCTTTTGAGGTGTTTGTTTTTGCACAGTATAAATTTTTTTCCTAACCTTTCCTAGTGTACCTTTTGAAAAACAATAATTTGAAAGCAGACACCTATATAGTGTTTTATCTCCTAGAGAAATTAAAGAAGGAGGCATTCCTTCAAGTTGGGTCACTCTAAGGAGCTTTTTATCATAGCTACTCTTTGCAAAGTAAGGCAATTCTGGGCAATATGAGGATAAGGGGAGATGAGACAGACTATAAAGCTTTTCACCTGGAGCAGAGGATTTTTTTCTCCCATAGTTGCGTCAAAACATGTTTTCAGCTTCTGTGATTTTTCCTAATCCTGTATGTTCCTTTCAGCTGTTTCAGCATGCAGGGCATGTTTACAGACAAGATAATGTAGGCAGGATCACTAGCTGGTTATAAGAGTTATTCATAGCTCTGTGCATAAGTAAGGATAAACAGAAGAGTTTATTTTCTCGACAAGATTCACTGTGTTGGTTAGATGGAGTAGGTTTAGTGTGTTCTCCTAATCCAGCTCTTACAAACAAGATATTTATTCAGCAAATCCCTTGCAGTGGTTTAAAATCTTAACCTTTTGAGTCCCTTAGCATGAAGATAAAATCACAAGCAGAGGCAGTCTTGAAAATATTTCTTGGTGATATATCAATATTTGAAAGGGAGTTTATATATCTTAAAGCAAGATAAAAAATCTTACAGTATAAAAAATATTGAACATGACAGAAAATATTTATTTGTGGGAAAAATAAATAGTAAAAATACATATTAACAAGTTGCTCTCATACATGAGTTATTAAGGGACCCTTTCCAATTGAGATCTACAAAATTATATTCACTTAAGGCTTTTAATAGGTCAAGAAGAGCTACTGACAACTCAGGGCAGCACTTCCTTGTACAGATAAATGATTAAACTAACCTTTGATCGAACTCATCTTTGTACACCAAATTCAGAGTCATCTTTGCTTTTATAATGTCTTTAATAATTAGGTTCTCTCCTGATGAAATTTCTTCTTGTCTTTTTTATTTTTTTTAGGGAGGTGTTTTATCATTCTGCATGGTAGTAATAACATTATTATTTTGTACTGAAGACCTTTTTTTCTATAGGAACTTGCCAAAATGTTTTGTTTATGAGAATTGTTTTGGGACATATTTTTAAAAGTTTCAGCTATGTTAAAAAAAAAAAAAAGGCTTTCCTCTCAGAACAAAGGACCATTTTTCTGTAAATACCAATCTTAATTATGCTCCTACAATGAGGAGTGAAGATCATGGCAGATGAGGTGTGACTATAAGTACTTATTTAGATTTGGACACAAAAGTTTGAGGTGCTAAGCCATATAGTAGACAGAAGCAAAGTTGCCTTTGCCAAAGAAATGTCTTGCTATATATCAAAATGAGACACTATTGTATTTCAAGAAATAATCCGTAATTCCACAAATATTTAAATATTACTGGGTGCTAAATTTCAAGCAGACCAAGAGAATATGCAACTGAGATCCCAAAGAAGCCAGTTAGTAAAACACCATAGTAGCAAACCCTGGCCAGTTTTTTTGGTGCGCCAGAAAATCCTTTTTTCTGAGGTTAACTAGCCTTGCTTAGATTTTAACCTTGTCCATACTGGTTACAAATAGTTGCTTGCTTCCTTGTACAAATTCTAGACTAAGAGATTGGACCCTTTTCTGTTTTATGTCTGTTGGTCTCTTATTCTCTCATCCAAGAAGTAAAAAACCTCTTGATGTGCAGTCAGCAGGCTGGTACACGATATAGCAGGGCTGCTGTGGGTAGCAAACCACTGCTTCAGAGGTGGCCTGTGAATAATTGCTGTTGAGCTGTTGGAGTTGCCAATCTGGCACGCAGGACGGTGCCTGCTGGAGAGTGCAGCCGTGCTAGGAAAAGTCATCATTCCCTTCCCGTCCTGCCTGTGTGCGGGGCGGGGACATTCCAGTACCCGATAGGCTTTTTGTTCGCTATCACTATCACTCATAAGCAGCTGTCACATGTTGTATTTTCCATCCTTTCAAGCATCAGATGTGGTACCACTGAATAGCTGCCACGCATTGATTCTGGAGCGCTGGTTACGCCGGGTTGCTGAGTGACTATTAGCTGTGGCAGGTCGACAGACTTCTTCCCAGTAGTACTCCTAAGGGGGTCCTCAGTAAAAAGGCAGAATGATTTTTGAAGTTTCTTTTTCTATCTGTCTGCCAAGAGCTTCCAAAAATAACCCCTATTGCTCCTGCTATTAGAGCTGAGGCTGGAGCTACGCACTTGGGGAGCGCTCACGGCTCAGCGTGGATCCTGGCATTTCAAAGCCATGCTGCTCCATTCGTAATTCAAGCAGAAAAGTACTTACACCCCTTGCCCTGCTGTGGGCCAGGCCAACTGTCCTGATGAATTTACAGGCTTTAACGTTTCACAGCCACTTAACATTAAGCATGACTCCTTCTGACCCCCAGCCCTCCCAGGCTGGAATAACAGGCCGTTCAGTGCCTTACTTAATTGGTAAGGCAAGATAATAACGAGAGTAAAAGAGACACGAAGACAGATCATGCCTAAATGAACACAAGGGAGCTTAACCAGCAGGAATAAAAATAACTGAGATCTTGTGCCTATTGTTTGCATAAAGTCCGGTTTTTATAAATGCAGCTTCTTATCAACACTTCAATCACACTTATAAATGCACAGAAAAGGATGAATTCAGATGCTTGTGACACAAGCAGTAAGGATGATTGCACAACACAGGTTGAGCTGCTGCATATCCTTCCAGAACAAGGAAGAAAAGATCATGTACACTTTTTTTTTTTTCCCAAAGTCATCCGAATAGGACTGCAGGTTTTTTTTTTCTTTTTTAATTACAAAAGTAGCAATTTAGCAACACAAAGGAAATAAAAATTCGTCTTTGTACATCTAAATTTATTTTAAAACTGACTCTGCAGAACCAAGGTCTTTACAACTTTTATAAAAGCAATATTCTAGCCTTTTTTGGATTCCTTAAAAGTGGTTATCAAGATAAATGAGAACAGTGGTGTGTAATTTCAAAAATGTAATTACTTTTCTCTCTAGCTTTCTCTAAGCATTTTGAAGGTCACCCATAAAAAGGGGACAGATAAACCTACAATCCAAGTCTTCTCCTGGTGCTCCATGCCAGTGCATATTACTCCCTGGACAAAAGCTTATAACTTCTTGAATGGTTCATTTCTACTTTTCCCACCTTCTCAAAAGAGAGTAGGAAGCTCCTACTAGTTTGCATAACATGACATAACACTAAACCTCCAGGTGACCATGAAGCAAAGTAAACTTGCATGTATTTTAAAGAACTGCAAATGGATGAACAAAATTTATTTCCCAGTCATCTGCAGTGTGTATTAATTCTGGTTTGCCTCTTCAGTCTGATGTGTAAAGAATGGGCTTGTTGAGTGAGGCTGCAAAATTTGAGCTCGTATTCTCTGTGTGGTATCTTCAGACCTGCTCCAGCACATGCTTGCCTGCCAGTGAGTTTGTCCTCCCTTCTGCTTGGACCACATTTGAGCAGCTCCTATTTTCATTCTCACCCCAAGATTCTTCTCTGGAGGGTGTCAGACAGGGACAACACTGATGCTGCACTGTTCCTAAAACCACCCACGGACAGTTTCAAGGTTTCCTGGAACAGCATCCCTACCAAATTGGAGCCATCTGCCAGATCATGAGAATGCCAATAGGATGCAGTAAGAAAGGGAATATGTATGTGCCATGGTGGGCATTCTCTGTGTGTGTAGAAAATGTGAAAGAAATATCCTATAAATAGTTACACAGCTTCATGCCATGTCTTTACTGGAGGCTCTGGTTCTAGAAGCTAGATAATTTTAAACATCACCAAAGGACGTAGTGAAACTCCTCACAGGAGGAGAACACACCATCAGTATAAATCTGGAATTTTCCAGATGATCCTCTTAAATCACTGTTATGACTGTTTCACACTAGTTTTGTCAGCTCAAGAGGATTTGTAATATCTTAAAAGGGACATGAAAAACAAAATTCCAGTATTTTCTTGGTACCTTTATAGCACAAATAAATACCAACTCTGCTCTGACATTGTGATTTTTGTGATAGAGGCCTGTAGGAAACCTGAAAAATCTGTCTAGGAAAGCAGACTGGATAGAAATAGAGAAGTGGAAACAAAGCTGATTTTTTTCTTTTAAGTTCATTTTAGGGATTTACTTCTTTGATTGAAAGAAATTTCACAGTCATATTTTTGTAGCCAAAATTTATGCTCAGTGCCAGATGCCTTCCATATCAGCTGCCTGATCAACTTCCATCATCCTGTGAAGGGTTTGTGAGGAGGAAGAGTATTGCTATAACTGAACATTACACCTCTTGCTCACGTGGTAAAAGAAGACTCAGAACTCTGTATTTTGTCAGCTCAGGTACCCTAGGCTATACCCTTGACTCTGTAGAATATTATGTTCTGTTACCACTTCTTGTATTGGTTACCCTTCTCCTACTCATCTTTTTTATTCCGGATTTGCACATGAGTTATTTTCAGTGTCCTTGTGTCCTAAAGAAAAATGCATTTGCACTCTCACATAAAAAACATGATTTTTGATTTTTTCCTATGGGACACACATGGACACGCATCAAGCCAACAAAAAGTTAAACAGCATTACCTGGAAAGATGCTTCTGTTATTGTGATTAACAAAGATATTCCAAATGGAACTCCATTGACCAAGATGACATGGGGGGACAGGCAACTGGTGAGGGTTCTTGTGGAGAACTACTTGTTCCTAATTTAGTATCTCACTCTGATCTACCAGAAATTTGATTCATTAATCTTTGAGACATGCTGGAAAATCCCATCTATTTTAATAACCACAAGAGAATAGAAATGGTCGGGGGTCCTGTGATTATGATTGATCTTTGTTAGGTAATCTATGGAAGATACTTTATTAAATTAAGTTGATCGACAGTATTTGAGTTTGTAACGTTCAGTTAATTTTTTTAAGGGTTCCAAAGTCTGGATTCCTGTCGATTAGCATTGTTATAAATTAATATAAATATGTTCCACAAACCGTAGCAAATTGAACTGTGAGATTTTTGTCAGTGAAGTTATTCCTAAATCAATTATTCATAAGTAGTTCAAATGATGATCAAGTTTAATGCAGTGCCTACTCAACAGAAACAGGAGAGCTATTGAGAAAGGCTTTGAAGAGCCAGTTTGCCTTGTTCCATGGTAATCTTAAATTGTTTACTGGCCAAATAGCTCTGATTTTCTCTTACTTTTCATTGGGTTTGCTTATGTGCCTTATTTTTCATTTGCTGGCATAGATTTCAGTTATGGATTTTCCTGTATTTGGCAAGGGAAGCCAAAATAATTCTCTCTCATTGTGACTGTAGCCAAGGGGATCCCTAGAAATAGAAACTGTCAATAACTTTTAGCGTTGATTTCTACTTCCCTGGAAAGCTATTGCTCCTTCCAAACAGAGGAGATTTAGGGATCCCTGCAAGACAAAACCTTCATGGCTTGCTTCAGGTGTGGCAATCTGGCAATAAGCTACCCTTCAGAAAACTCTCAGCATTTGGTCTCAATCAAGTCTCTATGACCAGCGTTTCAGAAAGCAGCATTAACCTGTCCCTTCTCTGTCTCATGACAAACACTGTAATGATAAAATTGTGCTGTAATGATAAAATTGTGCCATTGGACCTCTGTCTCTTCTGACAAAAAGATTAGTATTGTTAAGAAAAGAGGAAGGCATCATTGTAGGTATCATCCACTCTATCTCTGGCTATGTGGAAGTGAGAAACTCATCTGTTTTTTCTAAACTCCTGTTAGCAGATGAGGGTTTTTTTTAAGAACAGTGGGGTTTGCAGGTGATCTATTCAAGGTTGAACAGCAATTGGACTCTTTTCATTTTGTGTATTTCAGAACATTTGAAAATATTTCCAGTGCATGGAATTTCTTTCTTGTCCAGGACTGGAGAAAATTCAAACTTCCAACCCTTTCAATCAGCAGGGCTGAAAAGTAGCTTTTGTCTGAGGTGTTTCCCATGTTAGCTGGTAGTATGTGAACCTTAAATAAAGAAGAGATGAGAAGACACTGATATTCTATCTCTTGGATATTTGTCTGCCTTCAAAATCAGATGACATAGTGCACCTTCAAAAGCCAAATTAATCAATTTAATTATGAGTACCTTGAGGGGTTTCATTCTATTAGAAAGAGTCTGCTTACATCATGCTTTTCCAAAATAATCCTATCAGTGCATTTACTCAAGCAGATGAATCTTGAGCTGTCCTCTGGGCTTCAAAAAATATGTAATAACTTGCTGTAATAATATTAACAGAGAAGTGGGGAAAGGTTCAGTTACTAACACTACACAATCCGCCTCAAACATTGGGTTTTTTAAAATATTTTTTCAAATCAGAGCGTAATTTAAGGATAAGACATTGTTAGCTATCCTGCCTTGCTTGGGGCTTTGCTGCAGAGTGACAGGTCTTTCTTCCTCCGTAGACTGAATGCTCTAATTACACCTACTGCAAGTCAGAGCTACACTACTACAGCATCAATGCAAATGTCAGATGTCTTTTCACTTTAAACTGTCTACTCTCTAATAACAGTGTCTTATTTCCAGGAAGAGTTTTTAAGAAAATTTCTTTATATTTAGATACCCTTTATTTGTCTCCTTCATCTTTATGTCTCTAATTGTGTTCAAGATCATATTTCTTTTCAGAGGTCTGAGTGCAGTGCTTTGAAAGTTTATATGTTAATTGCCAAGGTCAAAAGAAAGAGAAAACATGCTCTGATTGTTTAATGACAACTAGTGTGATTTGAAACAGAAGTTTAATGGGCTACTCTGTCTCTTAATAGAAAATATGGTTTCAGGGATATTGAACATCTGCAATTTAATTCAAACCCAGTCACTATAATATAACAGGTTGAAAAATATTTTTAACACTCTTTCTGTACATTTCAAAGGCTTAGTAAAAGCCTTGCTAGTAACTTGGCCCTTGTTCAGGAAAGTCATCTATAATACCAGTCTTGCTTATGCTTGTGAAGCTTTGCTGTTAGATACATGTTCTTCTGCTCTGAAAAGCCAGTGTCCAAAGCACATGAATGGATTTCCTTGCCATTTCTGCACCTTTGTCAAAGATGGCAACTCTCTTTGGTATATATAAGAGAACTGAAGATTGGCTTGTTGTCATTTCTAACTAAGAACTGATCCTGCCTCCACTGAAATCAACAGTGATTTACAACACCTCAAGTGGAAGCAAGATCTGTATTGCTACATAACACTTTATTACATTGCATAGTATTGAACAAACTGTAATAATTGCACTACATAGACCTGCACAGTGTCTTTTGCAGAACAAGAACCATTTTTACCACAGCTGATTGTTATTCGTTTCCTGCAAAATCTATCTAATCCAGTTTCTTGACTTTCTTGTATCTGATTTCCAGTAATAACTATGTTAAACCTGTTTTGAACAGTACATAGATCACCCATAAGGTATTATCTCACATGTATCAAAGATGAGCAACTAAGTGGTGTGCTTGCAACTGGATTAGCATTTGCTTTTTTCATAGACATATCATCAATCTGTGCACATAGGAATGGTACGGTTCAGTTTGAATAAGTGGCATTCAAGCTCCCTTCATAAAATTTTCCCTCTCTTCAGAGCAATTAATGTGCATGCAAACCTTTTCTTGTCTATGTGCAGTATAAGTTTGTGTTAGAGGACTGTACCTTATTCATTTTATGTTCATGGCACCTAATGTCCAGAAAAATAAAATAGTTTATTTATTGTGCTTATCCTTATTGGAGCTATGGCATAATGCCACAGTGCTGTTCCCTGTAACTGTCCTTCTTCTTTGGCTTTCAGTTTCAAGTAATAATGTTTAGAAAAAAAAAACCAAAAACAAAACCAAAAAACAACTCAAAGGAATTTTGATATTTTTTTTTTAAGATAAAGGGCTCTTGGCTTTCAGCCCAAGGAAATGTAAAATGTATGGTGAATTCTGATATGCAAAAAGCATGGTGGATCTGGTCTTCCTTCTCCCCTATCTAATGCAGTAGATGAGCAGTTCCAAACCTCAAACAGCTGACAATGCCCAGCATTTCTGTACTGTAGATGTTACTAATCAGCCAAGATACGTCTATCACTGTCTTCAGCTGCAGGTGTGCATTTGGAAATAAGTTGTAGCAACTTTCTTTCAAGAAAGAAGTAGTACTGTGCCTGCTTTCAAAGTTCTTATCTGTTCCTGATGGATGTACCAGTACCTTGCCCCTTTGGAAAGGGTTCTATTGGCATTGGGGAAGAAATGCACTGACCCACTCACAGCTCCCTGCATAACAGCCTGCTCTTATAAATTACTGTGTGGAAGTGACTGTCCAGTGGTTATGACATAGCTATTAAATATTTCTATTTTCCAGGATTTAAATAAATGCAGGGGTTTTTTTTCTGTATGTCTCTGTACCTGCAGCTGTGTATTCCTTGTGAAATGTCTGCTTAGTTAGTAACGGAATCCTCAGGCCTATTTATTTCATTTTTTTTCCTGCTGAAACTGAAGTTCTTTGGACAGTTATAAGTTGGTAATACTTGGAAAAAGGGTTATGTACACATAGCTGATTCCCCTTGTCATTTTTGCAAGTAGCCATTAAATAGTGTAACATCAGTAATAAGCTAAAGGCATGTCAGTCAATTCATATAAGGGTGGGAGTGTTTTCTGAGTGGGGAAGTTGCTTTTGAACTTTCAATTTATTTTCTTATTGCTGAGGAAAATTCTCCTTTCCTGAATGTTTCGGAAATGCAAAAAATATATATATATTAATTTATTTACTTCTTTGAAACAACAATGCATTTTTTGGCAAGTGAAAATCAGTTTATCTTTTTATCCTGAAGAAAGTCCGCTTGGAGACAGTTTGACATATGCTTGTTGTAAGATGTTCCTTGCACATCATAGAAGCTGCATTCATTTGGTAGTCAAAGTAAAACAATGTTTCTGATTCAATTTGCAACTTCTTTAGAAAAAACATGAATTTCAATACTAAATGAGGAGTTCTACATTACAATAATCTTGGCAGCAGCTCAGAATTCATGGTAGCAAAGTTCTTTTTGGCAAAATGAAATTGGGAGGAAACCAAAAGCTTTTCATTTTGAAAACAATTGTTTATTTACAAAAAATTGTTATGTTTTTCAGGTTTTTGTTAATGAATTCCACTGGTTGGCAATTTCTTGAAAGATTATTGTTCATTATCATTCTTAATTGGTCTTGCGTAACTTTAAATAGACAACAGGAAGCCTAATATTTAATGAGAAGCAAGCTTCTTAGTGGTTAGTAACTTTAATACTCTGAAACACAGACAGGATATTTAATTTATTTCCTAGAAAATATCAGTGATCAAAAATAAGTGACTTGCAGTCATTTGTAGTCATTAATTGAAAGTTTCATTCTTATGTTCTCATTTTTAGAAGTAGGAAATGCCATTATAATTCAGCTTGGAGTGGGCTTCCATTGCCTGTCACATTCCTCCCAGGAACATTTAATATCTTGAGCTGGGATAAGGCCCAAACACGAAATTAAACTCAGGGTTGATCTCACAAATCACTCTTATCTGAACAAGGAAATATTAAGTTCTGGACTTCTGGTCTGAGTTCTTCGTAATCTTTAAAATCAGAGGCAAGGGAAGTCATGTCTTTCCATTTGGTATCATGATTGTCAAAGCAGATAAGACTCATGTCAGCTGTTCATGGCTCAATTATGATATTTGACTAGAAAGAATTTTCTCAGGAAGAAAAAAATATGAACATTCTCTTCAGCATTTGTGAATGTCAAAATTTAACGGTATTTAAATGCAGGTTTTAAATCATATATAGTGGTGCTAAAGCTGCAGTGAAAATACCTGCATTAATGTTAACAGTCAGGCCCAGAGTCCAATTAAACAATTAGAGTATATATTGGAAGCTTAGCAGGGGGTTGGGAGAATTGGTATTTTGTGGGGTTTATGTTTGGGGTTTTTTTTAAGAGAGGAAACTGCTGTGTGCATATATTTATTATCATCCTATATATTTGTAAACAACATGTAGGCCACAACTTCATAACAGCAGATAAAGGAGACCTCTAAATGCTGGTATTGTTTTGATGGCAAATCCTAGGATGCTAATATATGTTATAGGTATGAAATATTTCCTTGAGAAAACACCGTGCAGCCCACCAGAGACTTTATATGTGAGTGAGAACTGTGGGAGCCACTGGAAGAGCGTGCCTTTACATTTTAAGTGGACAAGCAGTTTCAGAGAAGAAAGCAGCTGGCAGAGAGATCCATGATCAGTTAACCTAAGCAGCAGCTCCACCGTGCCATTCTGGCATTTTAATTGTGCTGTTATGTAATTTTTAAACAGCTGCATCATTATGTAAATGTTTGGTAAAATGCACAGCCTTAGGTACCTTAGGTGACCATCAGGGCTTGTCCACTGCTGGAACTGTTACCCTTAGCCTATCTGTCTTATAATGATTAAACATAATGTAAGAAATTTAGTGGTTCAGGCCAAATAATTGCTACAGAAGGTCCTCCCAAGGGCACCCTCTCTCTCTGTTTCTGTGTACTGGACACGATTTTCTCATGATTAAAATTCAGGTGCAGAGTTCTTAATCAGGCACAAATAAACAAGAATTATGCTTGTACCGGGCTGACAGCGTGGGAGAGCTGGTGGCTTTGCTCTGAGGACAGGCTACTAGCACATGCTTTCCCTGCAGTTTGATCATGGTGGTCACCATCAATCTGTGTGTGCCTTCGCACAGCTAGAAGGACCTTTTCCATCACTTGGAGAATCAAAAAATATCATGAACTGGAAGGGACCCACAAGGATCACCCAACTCCTGTCTCTGCACAGGACCACCCCAAGAACCACACCATGTGCCTGAGAGTGTTGTCCAAATGCTTTTTGAAGGCTTGGGGTATGTGGTGATAAGTTGTCTCCTGCAGATGCTGAAAATTGCAAGTACAGTGTGACAGTGCTGGGCTGGCTGTCATCGCAGTGATGATGGCATGTGCAGCATCTGACCATGAAATTTCAGACACATTTGCAGGTACAGAGATAAATGGAAACTTGGACACCATTGTCCTAAGCAGTCTCAAACACATAATTACACAACCCAAGACTTTGAGGAAGAAAGACCAAGGTTTTCTTCCAAAACACCTTTTGACATTTTTCAGCAGCTACTTGAAAGTCTGTGTCTGTGTGCCTGTGCATGTGTGTGTGTGCAGGACACACTTAGCCGGCCCATTGATTTTGAAAGTTCTGCTGGAGATTGTCCTGTTCAAACAATTCTCTGAAGAGAGCTTTGCTTCTGAGCCTTCTTCACAAAGAGACCACCAGGAGATGTGGATGAACCCATGCAAGGGAACTATAAAATGACCTGTGTGAGGCATTGCAGAATGAAATGTCCCTTACAGCCTGTACTGAGAATGCTGTTGCAAAGTTCCTCCCCACCCCACACTTTTTAACTTCCCACTTTTTAAACTTCCCAGTTTTTAACTTAATCTAGATGATTTGTCAAAAAAAAAAAAAAAAAAAAAAAAAGGCAGCAGGAGGAATTCAGAGAAGGAGCATATTTATTGAATATGATTAGATTTTCTGTTTTAAAAAAGCTTTTATTGATCCTATTTCCCTCTGGATGTTTATGGATGCATTTGTACGCATGTGTATACATCTTTGTGTAAATTTTATAAATAAGGTGTATTACTATTACAGGGCCTTTCATCAAGACAGCTGGATGTGGAAGTTTTTGTATATTTATGGGGGAGGCATTTTTGTAAGAAAAACATTATTCATAGTCTGAAAAAGGGCAAAATTGCTTATTTATAAGCAATAAAGGGCATGTTGGCAAGAAGTATACCACAGTCCACAGCGATATGCATGCTATGAATGAAAGCTCTGCTTAGAAAAGGAGGCTGTATTTAACAAAGGCAATTACTAGCTGACTAATATTTATGTTTGCCTTTCCATCAAAGCGATATTGAAGCTGCCTGCAGGACAGTGGGATCTCAGCAGAGAGCGTGCCGGATTGCTCCAGATAGATGCTAAATTAGTGTTACGGTCAAAATGAGTCAGTGGAAACTCTGTTGGGTGATGAGAGGGAATGCAGTGTGTAAGTTGGGCGCAGAAGGAGCGAGGCTGGAGAAGCGGAGCAGAGGCTGGGAAGGCTCTCGGAGAGGGTGAGCGCATCGGCAGGTGGCAGCATCGCCACGGCCCTGGCGGCCCCGGCCGGCTGACAGCCCCCACCGCTCCCGCTGCAACTTTTACAGATGGAAAGTTCTTTGACCTTTCATAAATTTATTGTCACCCTGGTTGAGTGGCACTAGGCGCAAATAGCCCGCCTCTCCTTCAGTGTTTGCCTGTGACTGGCTCCGGTAATTAGAGATTTCCAACTCTCCGAGCTGCTCGGCTCATTTGTTCCACTCATTGTTTTTGCTACGTGACACAACCTAAATTCTCCGGCTTGTATTTACATGAGCCGGTTCTCAGGCTCACGCAGAGAGGAACCGGGCTACAGCCCACCAGAGCTGGGAGAGGATGGGACTGTGCGAGGGAGCCTGGGGAGAGGCACTGAGGTTTGGGCTGTCTGGAATGAGCTGAGTTGGGTGTTCAGAGCCAGCATTCAAGGGCCACTGTTAAAATCGGCAACTCTGTGCGGAATTTCAAGAACAAGCTTTTAGAGGGATTCCTAAAATAATCCGAGGGTTTTGTTTGCACCGGCGCTTCTGCTGATAAGCGCACGCATAAATGTCAGCATTTGTTAGTGGATACATTATATCCGCATACTTACAATGAGTGAACCCTCCTGACCAAGATAGTTCTGATGTCAAGTAGCAGCTTTCAAGGAGTTTCTTTTTTTTTTTTTTTTTTTTGCCTTTCGTTTTTCTCCACCCCCTACTTTCCCCCACTTCACGCATATGAAATACACTTTGCAAAGAAGGGTCCTTCTTTTCAGGTTTTATCAGACTCAGGAATCAAAGGTCAAGCTCCAAATAATGACCCTCCCCCCCCCAAATTTCAACTAGTCATTTCACAGTGAAGTTAGTTTATCTTCAACTACAATCCAATTAGACTTTCACCCCTGACACACTGGTGAAGTGATAGTATTTTTTTTTTCTTTTTTGATTGTTTTTAATCTAACAGCTACTGTAGAGACAGAATTATTCAGCCCTGATTAAACATTTTCAAGCTGTCTCAACAAGCCAATCATGTGCACATACATTTTCACACACGTTTCTCAACAGTAAATTAGTAACAATTGTTTATATGGTTAATAGTTCAGAAAATGAAGTCCTGCCTTCAGAGGTGTATTGTACTGCCACAATATACACCCCAAATTGACACTACATAGTTGTGTATGCAGGTTCTACTTAAAATGATGGTAGACAGAAGCACCAGGATTCATTAAATTGAGCACAGTTTCTCATTAAATGTGTAGATTGACACTCAGAACTGACTGTCATTTGGGGTTTTTTTCAGCTGTTTTTCCATACTATCAATGCTTTATTTAGAGTGAAACTTTACCACCTGATGGCTGAGAGGTAGCTGGTTTGTGGGGGGAAAAAAGCAAGTAGTAAAATATTTTGCATTATTATTTTTCTGGAAAAGACAACTGGAAGTTTTCAGATTTAAGCTCTTGATCTTGTCTTCTCCTTTTTTCTTCCTGTGTAATTTATACTCTGAACAATGTATGTTATCTGGTTTGCAATGTGCAGAGTGTGCATTTACATTTGTTTTCTAAAGAGAACCCAGTTACTTCTCATCTATTTTCTATAATAATCTCCTCTGCAGAGGTGTTAGCAAGTATATTTCATTTTAACTGTGCCCTATAAATCCTTCATGGAAAATTCCAATTAATATGGCTATGTAGCAAGCTGGGCCAAAAAATTAACCGATCTGTTCTTGCTCAGCAATGTGACTTGATGAATACAGGAGTGGAACAGACTCAATACAAAAATATTCTTTCTCCTTAAGGAGCTGAAGTCACCGTGTGCCACTGTTTTGCATCTTAACATAAAAATCTATAAGACTGCACCTTCTGGTATTAACAGATAACACCAGAATGCTCTACCCCATGGCAATTTGCTGAGATGCAAGATATCAGTGCCCCGAGAGTCTCAAAAGATTTTTTTTCTTTCCATAAACATGGAACCTCCATCACTGAAGAGCAGAACTTGAAGAACACTCTCACCATAAATCAGCCTTCAGGGAGAATGCTGATTTTGGGAAGTGAAATTGTGAAAGTTGGACATTAATGAGCCAGAGAACTTGGAAGGGACATCTTTTTAAAATGGAGGGAAATCGTCAGGATACACAGTCCATTTGTTAAGAACATTAAAAAATACAAAGTCTGTGGAACACTGAATGAGCACATAATCTTGTAAGGAAAAGTCCTCAGGGGAAGGAGCAGTAAGGCCATGAAGGCTCCCATGTTATATCCTGATGGCCTCCTGGGCGAGTCCAGAAGAGATCATACAATGTTTGGTTTCTGATACATATCTGTACTTCTGACTTGGGACATATTTCACAGTACCACAGAACAGCTGAGGTTGGATGCCATCCAGTCCAGCCCATCAGCTCAGTTAGGGTCATGTCCATTCTCTAAGAATGAAAATTCTGCAGCCTCTCTGGGCAACCAGTGCCAGAGGTCAGTCACCCTGAGAGGCAGAGCCTTCTGTGTTTCTGTTTGTACCTGCTGCCTCTGGTCCTGTCCCTGGGCTCCACTGAAAAGCCTGACTGCCTCCTCTTTGCACCTGTGCTTCAGGTGCTTATGTACATTGGTGAGATTCCTCTGAGCTTCTCTTCTCCCAGCTGAACAGTTCCAGCTATTCCAACCTCTTCTTAGATATATTCTAGTCCCTGCATCATCTTCATGACCCTTTTCTGGACTCTTTCTAGTAACTCCATTTCTCTTGCACCAGGGACAGACCTGGACACACCACTTTAGATGTTATTTCTCCATAAGTAACACCAGCTTCCTCAGCCTGCTGGTGCCACTCAATCACCATCAGCTGACAACTTGCTTTGCCAAACTGACAGAGGTGGGCACAGAGCAGCACAAGTGAGATACTGCTCCTGGTTCACAGGAAGAATTAGGAGGGTTCTTTTTCCTACCCTTGTGCAGCTAATGGCCCTGAGCAGTGTCAGGGCTACAGATGCAATTTGCTCATATTCAGAGGTGCTCAGATTCCAGATGGATGGTAGGAGGGAGAATCTGCAGACGTTTTCAACATGGAAACTACCTCCACACACCATTTCCATACTACACATATGTGGGCTGGAGCTTCTATTTAGTTTTTAATAGAACACCATAGTTTTCTGACTTTTTTACATAATGTTCTAAATATTCTGAGAATATTGCACAAATTGCACAAAATATCCCCAGTCAAGTTCCCAAGTACAGATGCCAAAGTCATGTAATGGTAAATGGTAAAAAACTGTGTTGAAATTGTGGTCAAGTAATTTTTTTTCTGGCATTACTCATTAGAGTTTTTAAATTGGAATATTTGCAAAGTCTTTCAACTTCATAATACAGGACAAAAACCTCCTTTTTCCCCCAAATGTTTTACATTAAAAAATTATTAACCAAGTTAAAAAGGAATATGTGACAAATATATGAAGCCAATTTCCACAAGAAAATGGCCTTATTCTATTAGAATTTTTGTTAAATTTCCCAATTCAAATCCCTCAGTTTTCATAAGCCCTCATAAGCTGAGCTTAACTGTGTGTCAAGAAGTCCTACTAATGTTTAAAACTGTTCCATTGATAATGGTCATGTTTTCTCCTACTGTGATTTGTATCTGCACAGATCTTGATATAAATGCTTCTTATGTGTTTTTGTATCTTTAAGTCAACGAAAGTAATAACATGCTAAAAACATTATGCTCCTTGACCATAATGTGACGAACAGAGAAAACAACACTTACGGATTGTCTTGTGAAAATATAGTTACTGAAACTGGACATTTTGGATCAATACAGTATTATGAAAAAATAGCAGAAGGATTTCTTAACACTACAACACTTAAATAAGTATAGGACATTAATTACTTCAGGAACAGATTTCAGTGTGTTGCTTTAGATGCCTGAGTTTCTTCCATATCTCCTTTAATTCAGAGAAAGTGAGTGCAAGAGAGTGCATGGCTTTGCAGCATGGGGCCAGAGAACAGTACTGATAGAACAGTTTTGGGATCCTTGTGTTGAGTCCCCAGGGCTCATCTTTTTCTGCCCAGGACTGGGTGCATCATGGTTCTAACCAATTCTTGCTGCCTAGTTCAGATTCTCCCTTGCTTAGTTACTGTAATTTTTGAATTCCTTTTTAAGTAAGTGATATTTTTGCATATATACAGGATATACAAGCCACTCCTCTGAGTAGTGGAATGGTCCAATTTTGATTTACTCTGCCGTATTTTTTGCAAAAATACATTTTAAGTGGCCGTGCAGCTCCCTTTCTCTCCCCACAGGAGAATGAATTTAAAAGAATGTATCTACTGGAAACTTGGAAAGCACGGATATTTAAAAAAGAAAATCTAATCTAGTTCATTCTAGATATAGTCTGTGCTGTGGAAACAAATCTCAGAAGGAGTATGAATAGCAGAAATATATCATGTCTATATTGACTGAAAAATTCAAGAGTATCTTTCTAAAACCCTTTCAAATATGTTGATGGGAACCTGTTACAACATTTTAGGGCAGCAATTAATTAGAGCTAGCTAGAAAATGATTATCGTGTCTTCATGTCTGAAAATGACATCTGTAAGATAAATTTGCAAGTATATTACCACACACAGTTCTGTTCATCTATGTAAATATTTTCCTATCTGCCAGTAGTTAGCCTACACTGGATACAGTTTTGGAAATCAGCATGTGCCATTAGCATACCAGAGAAGATAAGGTACTCCAGGCATTTCTAACAATAAGAAGGACTTGTTATATGAACTCTGAGTACATATCTGTGCACATACTGATCATGCATTGTTTATTTTTGAAGATTCTGTTCTGCATTGGCTTACTGGGGAAAAATGACCTAAACAATTTGATTTTAAAATTTATTTTATTGTCCTGATATCCTGCTTCCTTTTTAAAAGCTGGTTCACCGTGTGCTTTGGGTTTGTTTCTCTTTAGATTACTCAAAGAATGACACTGAGTAGTCATTGCAAAGAGTTGACACTTATTCAGCGTTTACTTAATGTTTTACTAACAATTCTCCATTTATGTAATTTTGCTGTAAACACAGAATGCAGTAGAGTACTTGAAAAAAGCGGATGGGTCATTGGTCTGTGGAGCTGAAGCAAGGGTCACTTTCTAACTTCTTCCCCACCAGAAGTGAAAACATTCCGACCAAAAGGACACTCCATCTCAAGAAATTCTAGGAAAGATTCTGTCACCTCCACAGCCCAGAAACATACAGAGCTTGTAGGTCACAGAGATCTTTGTTCCTCTGTGCACATCTGACTGCGTGGCACTGATTTACCTGGATTCTCTTAGGTGGCAGTACATTTCCTCACTAAGTCCACACCTGTGTGCTCCTGCTCTGGAGCCAGTGCCACCTGTGAAGGTGCTGCTGTCACGCCCTGGTGATGAAGCTCACCGCAGAGGAGGAGTTTGCATTGTGCCAGGTGGTGGTTTGTTTCACAACCAAGTAAAAGCACCTTGTCTTCAAAACTAGCATGGCTGGTTTATTTTATCCCGAGGAGTTACGTCTGCACAGAGGCCTGGTGAAATGCATTTGGTGACTTATGCTATTATCACGCTTTCCTTACGAGTTATTTGGCTAGACAGCATGCACAAAGAAACTAATTTTCAGCCTGTCGATATTGCCATATTTGTAAAGTATCCTGGAAGTCTGGCTGGTTTTCTAGGCCTTAGTACATCAGCACATCAGCAATTTGCCTCAGGATCTGGCTCCTTAAAGATTATGGTGATGACTACAGCTTTTAAGTAAATGATCCCACACTTACATTTCTAGATGCAAGCTCCAATTTTGTGATAAATCAAAGCACTTCATGCTCTGCTTCCTGGAGGTCACAGCAGAGCTAAAGCGGATTTGCTTCATTTATGGTTACCGAGATACATATTTTGGGATTCCCTTTATTTTCCCCTTCTGCCCCAGTGCAGCAGCACAATTAGTGGACACATCACTTGTAGGCAGTGTCTGCATGTTATGCCAAGGGGGATTCCAGCTTACAGTAATTACATTTTTATAAATACTGTACTGTTCTAGGTTGCCTCTTTTTATATTTAAAAATATGAAGTTCCTTTGTCATTTCCCCATACAGATTTTCTCTGAGAGAAAAAAAGGAGGGATGGCATGGCATGAGTGGTATTTAATCTCATTTTCCATTCATGACTCTTCTGTCCTCGCTATTGCCCAGAGAAACTAAAGTCTAACCACACACTTCAAAACACAAGAACACTGTCTGAGAGGGCAAGATTATACATAAGTTTGCATTTTAATTAAAAAGGGGCAAAAAGACTTAGAAAAAACCCCAAATCTTTCCTTTAACAGGGCAAGAGCATGTTTCCTCAACAGATACAGGCTGTATGTGAAATGCATAAATACCTATTTCTTATTACAGAAGAATTTATACAAAGTACCTGAATGATTCTCTCCAAGGTATTTTTTTCTTTCAGGGTTGAAATACTATATGGCTTCTCTGAGGGAAAATTAATCTACAGCTTTCTATAGAGTACCATGGGATAAAATAAACAGTGCTTTAATATCTCTTCTAAAGGACATACTATAAAAATAAAAGTGACACATTTTTTACTTGTTTTGAGTGCACAATTTTTCACACCACAAGTAACTATGTAATTTATTGGAAATTACACATTTACTTTATTCATTAGTACTTGTAAAAAATAATTGAATTACTTCTAGCCTATTCTAGTTTTATGGAAAATGAAGAATGACTTGATTCAAACATTATTAACTAAATTAAGTAATTCTTTATGAGGCATTTATTTCTGGACTGCCAGGACTTTCAGCTGCAAATAAGCCCCTTAGACCAGGGTAGAGATTAGTTCAGTGAAAGCACAGAGCTTCCCATTCTCACTTTATAACATTCATCTCATTAGATCCTGCAAGATCCGTAGCTCACAATAACAGGCAGAGAACAAGAATTGAAGGAAGAAGGCAGAAATATGGAAAAAGGTGAAAAAGGAGAGGGCTTTCCTTTATCTGTAAGAAATGCGTCAGGTCAAAACTAGGAAACAATAAGGTAAGACAAAGTGCTTGTCAATTACAGTAGGTTGAATATATTCTACTAATTTGGTAACAGCTCACTCTGCTGCTTTTCTATGTTTTTACTGCTTGCAGATGTGCTGTAGCGTGGAGGCTACTGGAAAGTATGGCAGAGCACCACAAAGCTGCACACTACAAGCTTTGCCAAAAGGATGGGCTGTGATCACACACTTAACACTGACCAGTGCTGTGGTAAAAAAGAAGAAAAATCAGTTTACATCAGGGAAAGAGCTGCCCTGTAGGTGCTGTAAATCGTGTGAGCTGGGTAAAATTCACCCTATTATGATCACAAATCCTGATGAAGCAGCTTCAGACCAGAAGCCATTTTCTCTGAGGCCTTGTGGAAGTTCCACAAAGGAGAACATTTCAAAGAATATTTCCATATTTATTTCCGTATATAAACAAGAAAAGAAGGAAGAAGTAGGAAATATAAGACAGTTACAAAAAATTCCATTCTTCGAAAAAATACATACGCCTAATAATGAAGGAATCTGCTAAAATCTGAGTGATAACAGAAAGGAATAAACACTCATCAGGGTGTTGTTAGGGGCAAATTATATCAAAACTACATGACAAGCAAAAGAAGAAGATGACAGCATATACATCTTTTGGTAATGTGTTTTTCATGGTGGTCTTGAAATTAAACTTGGCAAAAGTGGTTTAGGTCAAATTGCTACTAGTTCAAAACTTATGGGAAACCATACCCAGATTAGTAACAGTACATTTTCAAAATGAAAGAATGCAGTGAGTGACTCTTGACAGAGATCTCTCCTGATTTGAATTTTTCACTAGAGAATTGGGCAAAGGACTTGAAAAGATGCTTAAGGAACCTGTTAGATCTGCTGATGCAGGTGGACATGATTAGAATAGAAAAAAGAGTTTCTGACAAATTGAAAAGATAAAAATATTGAATCAGCAGAGCAGTACACTTAGATAAAAATAAATAGTTGAAAGGACAAATGCAAGCTGACTAGGCAGGAGGGCTGAAGCAGAGAACCTTGTGGGGCTTCAGTGGGGCCCAGAATGAGCCAATCATGTCAACGGTGTCACAAAAAGAAAATCACCACCGTGGGCTTTTAAGAATATACCTTGAAAATCATGTGACCTAGAGCACCAAGCAGAGTTCAAGAAGCACTTGCACAATACTCTCAGGCAGCTGGTGTGACCCTTGGGGTTGTCCTGTGCAGGGCCAGGAGTAGGATTTGACAGTCCCTGTGGTTCCTTTCCAACTCTGCAGTTCTGTGATTATGTTCAGTGTTGGATGGCCCAAGCTGACACACCATGTTCAGTTTGTTAATACTATGCTTTTCACAAGAGGAAAATCAAACCAGTAGAAGGATGAAAAAGATCGGTGTGACCTGTTAGAACAGGTTGATTAAAATCATGCTATTTAGCTTAGAGGAAGAGAGTCATAACTATAGTTTTTTTATATCAATGATGGGAATAAACTTTTTTCCTGTTTAACAAAAATGTACTTGTTCTGCATTAAAACAAACAAACAAACAAACAAACAAACAACCAGTCAAATAAATCTTTCTAGTCAAATAAATCCAAGTAACAAGTGCATGGTTTTGACAGGGAGTTTTGTGGGATCTCTAGCACAGGAGTTTCCAAAAAAAGTTGGAATACGTCTTTGTTATGAATGAAGAAAATAGAAGTGGTCCTCAGCTGATGGATGGATGGGATGATCCTGTAAGTTCCTCCTTTCCTGTGGCCTGTGAGTTTTGTAGGACCAGATGACCAAGTAAATTGTTGGCTTATGAATTGGTAGATTTTATCATGACAATCATGATTTCTGAGATCAGAGAACTACTCACAGAGAAGAAAAAAAAGCCCTGAGGCCTAACTATAGTTTTTGTGAGACCTTTTGTACCACACTGATGAAAAGAACCCATAAGAATGTAAAGAACCTATATCTCAGTCCCACCCTCAATACACAACTGCATGCAATAAGTAAATACAGCATTTTGATAAAACTTCTTTTTTTTTAATTAAGAGTCTTCAGCTGTTTATGGTTTTGAAATAGAATCTGTTTTTCAAAATCAGCCACAGTGTACTGAAAAATAATGAGAAGAAGGAGAAAAATAGCCACAGCAGTTATTGGTAGTCATGTGTGATAAACAGCAGTCTGAAGAGCAGAAAACAGGAATGTTCCAATATTTCTCAGTGCAGAGATTAAAATACATAAGGAATCTGCTTGTTTTGTTTTACTGTCTTAATGTACTTGTGCAATGGTCTGCACCCATATAAAAAGCTTTCTTTAAAAATGCATTACAAAAATATATTGCAAAACTCAAAACTTTGCACTAAGACCCAATACATCTCTCTTGGTTAAGTGAACTTGCTTAGGACATATCTTCAGGTGATACTTTGACCCATAAAAATCTCTTAGGTGGACAAACAAGATTAACAGCCTGAGATTTCATGCTATTCAGAGATGAAAGGCCTTAATCAATTTCTCTCTCATGTACAATCACTGCTGCTACACAGTTGTTTTTGCAGAGTAAACTGTGTAGCTTGGGTTCCAGTCCAGGAAGAACTGAATTTCAAATACAGCTGTTCCTAGGTGCAGATTCCTGGAGGCAATGCCATGGATTCATGGATATTTCTCCTCTCTGTGGTTTTTCTTGCTTTAATTTCAATCTGACCTCAAGAGAGGCCCAACTGAAAAGACTGTTCTGGGTGATTTTTGTCAACTGTTATAGTTCTTAGGGGTCATGAGTTGACCCCAGCACCTCCAAATATTTTGGAATCTCCATGTCTGCAGCATGATGGGGCTTTTATGGTTGGTACAAGGCTTGTATTTCTGTAACTGAGGTAATCCATGGTGCAGAACATGGCCAGACTTTATAGCCAATCTCAGTGTGCCTGTAAGTTTTATATTCCTGACATAAATTCAGTGATTAAAATATTTTCTAAGAGAGGGCCATGTTCATCAAATATGTGCTTTCTCTAGATAAGAAATGACTATGTCAAGGTAAAAGATGTTGAGGTACATAATTAAAATAAAATACTGGAAGATTTGGAAGTGATTGTGGGTAGGAAATGACATGTAGGGAAGAAAGTAGTTCTTTAGCTTACCAGTAGAGGAAGAGGAAATGGAGATTTTTATTAATAATTGTTGACCCACAGATTATTTGTATTTTAGCTTTTCTTTTTTTTTTTTTTTTTTTTTTAAGCTTTGAGCAAATTTTATTATTAGTAGGGAAAAAAGGGGACAAAACTACTTTATTAGAGAGTATGCTATCTGTCTTCTGATATATTTGCAAAGAACAGACAGCCAAACAGTTTTTACCAGAAAGGTTGCCCTTAGCCTCATCTGCCCTAAAGGCTTGAATCCATAATCTCTGCTCTTCTGGTCACAACATATACTTACATTGTCTAAATCGTTTTACTTAAAATTATGTTGTTCCTTGTGACAGTGGGGGTTTTTTTGAGAATGATTATGCTCACCATTAGTGATTTCAGCATCACTGGGTTAGTGTCTGAGCATCAGATCATCATGTCTGTACACTTATTGAAATCATGGAAATTCAGCCTACTATCTTCTCCCTCTAGGAGACACTAAGGCAGATGAAGTTGTAAAATGGTCATAGCATCACAAATTTAAACCAGACACTGTCTGTATTTTTGTACCCCACCCACCTCTGTCCCCTCAGGAGACATCCACAACTGCATGGAATGGTTGCAATCCTGCAGCTGAGGGCTGCACAGGTAAGTTGGTGGAATCCTGTGTACTTTGTGCTTGTTCAACAACTTTTTGGTGTGCAGTACGAAAGCATAAGAGATGAGCACAGGTGGGTTTCTTACCCAAGGTGCAACAGATGCCACAGGAAACCAGAACACACTGTCTGTCTCATGTTCAGGCCAAGTGTGCAAGCAACCAAATTGATTCTGCCTGCACATGCTCTTCCCTCTGGGTTTTTCAAGGCCAAAATGATGAACATTACATAATGATTTTTTCTGTAACATTTTAATGACATCATAAAATTTTCTTTTCAGTATAAAGAATAACTTTATGATGAGCTCATAGAAGGAAGCAAAAATATTAAATGAAAAATAATTAAGACTGCTATTCTGTGTAAATATGGCATTGACAGTTTTATATATATTCTGTTTGCCAAAGATTGTATTAAATGATAACCAGCACAGAATTCCCAAATTCCATCAAGCTTTCATCTTTCTTGATATGATAGAAATCCAGAAGTTCTTGTCCCAACTTTGCAATTCTGTGAAAGTTTATGTAAATTAGAACTGTATAGTCACCCTAAACCCCCACAATTTTTTGTCTCAGACATTAAAGTTTTACTGATAATACTATTTTCATAAATCTTGGCATTGCTGATAAATTACTCATATGGTGTTATATGAAAACACATGACAATTTTTTAAAGATATATCCATCAAGCATCTTTCAATCAGCTGAGATGCCGCTGCTGGTGATTTTTCTGAATCTTGCCATTTGAATGTTCTGAATAAATTTTAGTTTAATCAATAAGTTTCACTCACGTTTCCATGTGTTTCTTTCATGATTTCTACAGATTCACTTGTATTACCCTTCTATTTTATTTTTCTCTTGTCTCAATTTCCCTATCTGCCATGTTCTCTTTTTTGCCATTCTTGCAATCTATCATTTCAGTGTTGAAAAAGATATTCCTTATTATCTGATCTTCCCTGGATGTACTTAACTTTGTGACATTCTTCTTCTCTGAGTGACCTTTGTAATATAAACTTTCATTTCTGCCTCCTGAAAATGTATTCTGACAGCAAAGTCTGGCACACCTTTAACTCTTAAATACAGAAGTCACACTTCTTGATGCTCCCATAGCCCCTTTCCATGCTTACATTTCAGCAACAGGACAATTGGATTGTGTTGCTAAGTTGCATTACACCTTTCCATTTTCATTTTATGAATTGTCATACATTATTTCTTTGGTATTGATCCAGAATGTGAAGAAAGAGGGGGTTTTCAACTGAGAAAGTAATTCAAGAACAATGAAGCAAGCAAAACCCAAATTAAAGAATAAGTATCTTTGTTAATATGGGGTTAGATTGCAAATATCTTTTGGTTATTTCTAGCACAGAAGCCTTTGATATTTAGGGTTAGTCCCCAAAATCAGAAATAGTTTAAAGCACAAAAATGACAAGAGGTAGTTTCAATTTCTAAAACACTCAGAGCATCATGAATACGGAGAGAAACAATTAAGGTATCTAAACTATCCAAACTATCTTAACTCTCTGCTTACCTCATCACTTTGAGAAAAGTAGAGAAACTTCAGCCAACCCTATCAGAATGCTACTGGTGTACACCCAACCAGTGATCACAGCCTAGTGTTAGCCCTCATCTTAATACACCCCTCCAGGACTTAGGAGCTTGTTTTATTCTCAGCTTATACTTGTAGGATTTATTGTAACACCCTGTGACTGTTTTGTAGCCTTGAAAGTTCAGGGAGGTCTCTTTCTTGAATTCACTGAAGTTTGAACTAGGAAAAATATGTTTGTAAAAGGAAAAAACATAAAAATCAAGACAGTTTAAAGAAACTTCTAAGTACATTTTACTTTTTTTTTTTTTTTTTTTTTTTTTTTTTTTTTTTTTGAAAGAGCAGAAGTGTGAAAAATTGGTCTGAAAATCCACAATTATGATCCCTGCATCAGTTTGTGGTGTGTCTGCTAAACAGGAAGTTAGCATGAGCGAGGCACAGGTTTATCTATATTATAAAAGAAAGTGGATGGGGAGAGAAAAGAAAAAAAAAAGGCAAAAAAATAAATGATAGTTTTTCATTGTCCTGATCAGAGCCTTGTGTAAATATTAATGAAAATTTCTGTAGTTTTCTTTGAAACATCTCAAAAATCACAAGAATGACAACAGAATAATAAATAAATTAACTAAATAATTAATAAATTAACTGTTTTCAGAAAACAGTTTTTGTGTCCAATGTACCATGTTCGCAATGTCCTGGACTTTAAAAAGGGCACAGAACTGAGCCAGTGAACATTAAGCATCTTTAAGATTTCTCTAGGTTGGCACAAAAAATCCCAAGATACCCCAAATATCAAGTCAGAATAGAGATACTGATAATGTGTGTGTGTGTGTATATCTTCTATCCCTGTCCCCATCAAATTCAGCCGGTGTTTTCCCATGGACATCAGCTGACCACAAAGTAATTTATTCCTTGAAACACTTCCAACAGGTTATAAATGAAGAACTGAAGCTCTGCACAAATTTGTTCACTCCTTGACTCCGTATTTCAGTCATATTTATTTGTGAGCTATCATCAAGCTGAAATTTATAGCACTAGTTTATTCAAGTGTTATTTACCTGAATTATCTACCAAACATGATAGAAAGTGTTACCTTTCTTAAATAAATCCATGGTTGAATTGAATAGATTTAATAATTAGTTTCAATAAGAATTTTCTAATCCCTGAGAAAGCACATAAAATACTTAATAAGAAGGTTATGAAATTTTTAGGTTATGTAAAAAAGAAAAAAAAAAGTAAAAAAGGTCTATTTTAACTAAAAAAAATCCCAAACAAAACAAAAACCTCTCACCCCAAACATTCACTTCCAAGAAAAGTAATTTTAAAGGAAAAAACCATATTTTTAGTCAAAACACTGCAGTCTGTTAAACTGAAATGATATTAATTGCATGCACTATGTTTTTCTCTAGTAGGATTTTTAGCAAACTAGGTAACAAAACAAAACAAAATTTACACTAATAAATAGTGTAAAAACTTCATGCCCTTATACTGAAATGGTTGTTTCTTCATAATGTCTCTAAATCTAAACAAACTCCTCGTTAACAGAAAAGAATAATTTCTTCCAATTCAGAAACTTCTTAGGAACAAATGCTATAACTGGATAGCAAAGGAAATTACTTTAGGCAAACATAATGGCTCTTTTTGGCCTTCAAGTTTAAAAATCTATTAAAAACCGCTCCTAATCCAAATCATAACCCAACCCTTTTGCAAGTCTGTAGCAAAACATGGCTTTACAGCTTCCCCAGAAGTTAACAAATATTCTCCAGGCATTCAGGGAAAGTATATAAGAGCAGGAAAGAACACCCTGTCAGCAGAACTTTAGTTTTATAATCTCAGAAGATAAGAACATAAAATTACCATGCTCGGTCAGGCTGCATGGTCATGTAACTCAGTATTGTAACTTTACTGGTGACTACTGTAGGGTATTTAAGGTCTCTCTATAAACTTTGACCTTCTGTTCACTTCATAGATTACATATCAAGCCTGGAAAAAAACCCAAACAGTTTCTTGTTTTGTTATTAATTTTTTTCTTTTTTTTTTTCCCCATGCTTTAAAAAAGTTATTTCAATTTTTTATGTTGCTTACTCTGTGGTTTATTTTTCTGTAATTTTTCTTAATTTTTGCTTTTTAAAACATTTCCAATTGGCTACGAATAAGGAGGATAATTCCCCTTTTTCAGATTTGCTGTTGCTTTCTTTACTTTTTCTGTTCAGCTGTACAGTTTCCAATGAAACACCTATTTTGGTGGTAGAAGTGATTCAGTATTAATTTGAATAGCTTATACATGATTTTTAAAATTTTTTCTGACAATTTTTTTTTTTTTTACTTTGTTTTAATTTGTTTTTAATTAGCTGCCTTCTCTATGGAAGGGTGAATTTTTTTTCTGGTCTTATCTACAGCAGAAGTCCTCCCAGGTAAATGTACATCAAAAAATTTAACAGTCTGCTAAGCTAATATCGTCATTTTTAAGTACCCCTAGAAAAAAACAGCTCAAGAAATCCCCGATTTAACTATCACCACAAAAGCTCTATCAACACTGTGGTTTGCAGATTACCACTAAACTTTGTGTAATACATTAATAAGCAGACTACCTCATTACCCATTTGCTTCAATTTTTGTTTGGACTCAGCATAAGTCATGAACAGCCAGTAAAAATGTGTAACCCCAGAATCTTTACTTATTTGCTGAAATCCTTTCCTTTGAGATTATTCTATTTCTATATCAGAATGAAGACTAAGGAACTTTATCATGGACAGTAGTAAAAGACTCCTTAAAGTAGAAATAAGTTGTTAGGTCTTGCCTCTTACCCTTTGCTCCAAAGGACATTCTCCATAAGCCCTATAGAAAAGATTTCTGTGATTCATCCACAATTCCCTGAGGAACTATGACCTCAGGTACAATGTAATCTGAATACCAGAGATACCCCCAAAATAAAAATTGCTTCACTTAACCCCATGTTAATATGGGACGATTCATAAGACAGATGAAAAAACAGGGTCTTTCCTACTTTTGAGCCTTCCAGGATACTCTCAACAACATTTCCAATTAAAGCTTGGAAATTTTGCAGTTTCTCAGTGGTTTTGGGTCAAGATACAGGAAAGAGCACGAGTCTGCTACATTGTGACTTAGATGGAGGTAGAAGTTAATTGTTTCTGTGAGTTCAACTTTCATATCCCTTTGTCTCACCTGAAGGAAGGAAATCAGAGTGAGGAACTGAGTGATGGTGGATACAAAACATGACTTAGAACCCCTGGCAGCTGACAGCTTCTGGTGCAGTGCAGGGCTGGAGCTGCTAGGGTTCCTGGTACGTTCCTTCCCAGCTCCTCAGTCCAGGGAATTTTGTTCTGTTTCATCGCATTGGCGATTAACTGTTGTGGAAAATTTAATAGCCATGGCTTATGCAAATCATGTGCTCTACAAGTAAAACAAATAGAAATGAGGAAATGTACACATTGTACCTTTGAAAGGTTGCGAGCAGTGGCGCAGAAGACTTGGGTTACAATAACATCTGAAATGAGCCTGGGAGTGAGAACATAGCAAGGCCTGTTTCAAAGGAGAGCCAGTTCACTAAACACCACAGTGATTTAATGCACCATCAATTATTTCCTGCTTGTCACTTAAACAGGCTCCACATATGCATGGCAGGTCATGAGTGCAAAGAGGAGGTAGAAAGCATGATTTATTGGCTGGGGCAAACACCTGCGAATTAAGCAGCTCAGAAATTAGCCACAAGTAGCATATTAGTGCAGCTAATCAGGCACGGTTCAGTATTTCAGTTTCTTGATTTGCCCATAAATAAGGCTGTATGTGGCTGCCCTGGGGCGTTCTGGTGATTAACAGCCCTGACCTACAGTAAAGTGTGCAATCTAAACAATTTAGTGAGATCTGCAGGTGTACATTGTAAGCTTGTTGCCTATAAGGCTGCTACATTCAGTACATAGAAAGATTCTGGTATCTGGATGTCTTGTTCATACGTTTAATTGCACCATTTAATGATCAATTTTCTTTTCATTCATTTACCAAGGCCTGTTAACATTAATGAGTTTTAAACTATGAGGCACTGATGCACAACTGTGAAACCCAGTTGTCTTTGTCTCATTCAGATGCCAGAGAAACAAGATCACCACTCTTTACCACACATTTTCATATCTGACACCGCAGTTTTTGACTTCCATCACGGCTGAAATGACAAGCTGCTACTTCATTATTTTGAGACCTGTATTTGGCTGGCCTACCTGATTGCTGATGTAAAGGTGCTGTCTTTACACAGCCAATGACAAACTGCTGTTCTGGTTTTGCAGAATGCTGGAACAAAGACAGAAATGCCCGATCACTACACACCAGCACTTTAAGCACATGTGCTTGGAGGAGGTTCGGCTGTCTCTTGAATCACTAAATGTGAACTCACACAAAGCTCAGCAGTAGCCACTGTAAGAAAAAAACCACACATATAGGAAAGAAAAGAAAGAAAGATATACTCCTAAAAAGGAAGATACTTGTGTAGAGGGCAGTTTCCCCAGGAAAAGAGAAAACCCTGGAAAAATGCCTTGTGAAACCCCATTCTCCATGCCATAAGCAAAAGGCTTATTGACATGCTCTCTATGCAAATTGTTACTAGGAAGTTCTCAGTTCTCTGTGTTATCATAGGTTGATTTTTGGTGCAAGAATTTTAATATTCTTAATCGTTGTCCCCCACTGGACCCTTCCCTCAGACCCCACCTTAACTCCCCACCCATACCAGGGTGCATGAGTATCTCCGTCTGACCCAAGACTCTGTCTTTGGCCCTGTGCCTTTTGCCCCTTGTACTGCCTTGGTCCAGTTCGCTCCAATACAGGGGACACCTTATTGTTTGGTATTTTTGTATGATTAAATTGCTTTTCAGACAATGGATCAAGGCTGACTCTCTCTCCATTTAAGTCGCCACCGGGCCAGAGTCCCAAGGAAACTCAAAGAGGTCTGAACATCTGGGCTCAGGCTCCAGGAAGTTTCATAGTTGATAAAGCACCTTTGTTACCCCAAATACTCACAGTAGCCTGCTAATTCCTCCAAAAGAACACAGTAGGACATGGACAAGGATGAAGGTGAAGGACTGGTGAGAAAGTTATGCCATGTAGCCTCACCTGTGAAGAAATGACATTGTTAATCTAGAGCTGTCCATGTTTTCATATAAAAAAGTGCTGGAACATTTTAGGAAGGAAGCACAGAATCATAAAAGGTACATGACTGAGGAAAAGCAAGGAAAGCAAGGTGACCATTGCTATTCATATTTTCTCCTGCTGCATGAATAACGTGGTAGGACAACTTGGACCACAAGGCAGCAATTCTTTTTACACAAATGCTTTATTATTTTAACAGTGAGAACCTTGTATTATTTGAGCAAAATAATATTAAACACAAAAATTTAGTACACTGATAGACAGAGACCACAAGTGTGTTTCATAAGGGAAACCTTTACTCACAAGGGATACATAATTTCCTGTTACATATTAAACATTAAATTTAATTACTGCTTTTTTTCTTACAATTTCAGTTTATTTTTTCATCATACCATGTGTGATACTGAACCTGGCCTGGAATGTCTTTGCTTAGGTTTCTAGATTGAAAACACCAAGGTCCAGTTCTGGCCAGCTGCTGTTCATAACCCTCACCATAGAATGCCCAGATTGATTCCTCTAGACAAGCACAGACAGCATCTCCCAGTCTTCTCACTGGAAGAAGTGTCATGGGAGAGATAGAAACACCTGTCAGGGTTGGTTTTCCTTGATCTAAAGACTGTTTTTCTTATTGGGACTCAGTTAAAAAGTCTGCTAAAGCTTCTTTCAGAATTTATATAACTTTATATTGGAACAGAGTTGTATTCAGTGAAGTGAAGCTGAGGGTGTGCAACATGTGCAGAGGAGGGTGGGATGAATGTGGTTTTGAATGTAAGATATGGGAAGACTGGAATGGGCAACAAAGCAAGATGTCTCATCCCTGTACCTGCCTACCAAAGTTTTCAGCCAGGCCTGGATGCTCCCTGGGTAAGCATTGCTTAATTGATGTTGCTCAGTCCCAGGAAACATCCAGCACTTGTGAAGCGTTACCTGTCAAAGAAGCAGTGCAAGTGAGTCATTAAATCGATGGCACAGGCACACTTGGTGAATTTCTCTTTTTTCTTTTTTTTTTTTTTGTTTGGTTTTGTTTTGTTTTTGGTTGGTGTGTTTTTGTTTGGGTTTTATGTTTAATTGTAGCAGAAATAAAATGGGACAAAATGGTTTTCCTGGCTGACATGAAAGATAGCTTTTTTTGGAATAGTTTGAAAAAAAAAAAGCTCTTTGCTAGTGCACTTTTTCCTAGTGCATGTTATCCTCCTCATACCAGTATATTATAAACTCCTCATGTACTCATTAAAAGAGGTAAAGTATTGAAAACATAAGAGAAGAAAACAGAAAAGTAATGGAAAACTTTACAATATTTTTATATGCTACCACATCCTTTTAGGTGAGTTACAAGGTATGCATGCTAGAAAACAATCAACAGTTTTGAAAGTATTGATAACAGAATAAAAGATATTCAGAATATAATGTATAATCTAGAATAAAGATGGCAGTGTAGGAGCAGGATGAAATCTGTTAAGATTCTTTTGATGCATCACAGAATTTCAGGCAATGTCTTTGGCAAAGTTAAAGTAAGATTTGAAGGGGTATCTATGATTTTGAAAAGTGCATGGTATCATCACATCACCAATGCATCAGAGCTTTTGTTATAAAACAGTCTTTGCCTTTTGCTAAAGGAGATGCTAAATTTCAAGAACAGCAAACTTAAAATGGCTACATAAAACCAAGCAGATTTAAAAAAAAGGTTAAAAAACCCAGATTTATTGTGAGAACTCTGAAATGATATCTGGATGATCCCCCTAGCAGCCCTCGAGATGTCAGAGATGATAATACAGTAACAACATTTGGGAAGTATTTCTAGTTTTACACTTAGCCTTTTGGCAGGAATTTATTAAGACAGAATAAGCCTGTGACTTTTCAATTCCAAGTACAATTTGTTTCTCTAATATATCTGCAGGAGTAATGTGTGATGGAATTTTTCCTTTGCTGGGCCCAGTACTTGTGGGTGATGATGTGCTATAATAGGTTCTCACAAGCCATATCTCAACAAGATAAAACACAACACATGTACATCTGTGGCCCAGTGTCAATGCCTTAAATGTACATCAGAAATGCATTAAATCTTCTGATTGCTATTTTGTTTGTACAGCTTGTTGGTTCAGACTTTCCTCTGTAATGTACCCTGCTGATTGCCTTGAATTATTGGCATATCCTTGGTAGAACAAGCACACCTTGTCCCGAAATTCAACATTACAGATGTGGCTTGAATCCTTTCCTTTATTAGTAGATACAGAAGAAATATTCTTCAAGTTATTCCAATATGCTTCCTGAAAGCACTTATTTCAGAATCAACTGGGTCTAGCAGAGCTTTGGACCAAAAGTAAAGGCATGTGATATCACACCAGAAATTCATCCACACAGTTGTTTTTGTGCATCTGTGCTTGTGCCTATATATAATGACAAAACCATGTAGAAAATAAAGTATTGTGGACAGCTATGAAAAATGGTGCATCAGAAGAGGCACTTTTAGTTTTGGACACTCTTTTTGGGCCAGATTCTCAGCTGGTTAAAAGCTGTACATCTCACATCAGCTTGCTTGTTCATACGTGAAACTCTTTAGAGAAATCAAATATTTTAGAAGCAATATTGAGCTGAACTGTAATAGATGCCTTAGTGTCTGATACAAATAAAACAAGTATATAAAAAGTAATATTAATTAACATCATTCAAATTCAATCTCCTGTGTTCCTGCAACATGATTTCTGAGCAAGGCAGACTGCTGAAAGCATATCCCTGGGCACAAAGATACAGGGATGCATCCCTGGGGTTTCACTTTATGTTAAGCCATCTCATAAAGTGCCCAGTATGGGATGGTTACAGCTTTTGTAGATGAATTCTCCCTTTTTTCCCATTTGGTCACCAGATTTGGTTGTTAAGGATTGGGTCTCTGTACCTGCATTGGTACTTTGAGGCTGATAACTACTCCATGAACTGCACACCTTGTGACCTTTGGACTGACCAGGTTGGAGACATTAATGGAGGGGGTCTTTTTTCATTGACATCCCAATGCCTTCTTTCCAAAGGAGAATCATGGTGGAGTTACACAGGGAATGACAGATGTGTTTGCCTGGGAAAATGCACTCAGGCAAATCTGGTGGCCTTCTATGATGTGCTTATGATGTCGGTGGTTAAGGGAAGACTGACTGATGTCATCAACCTGGACTTGAGCAAAGCATTTGACAGTGTCCCACACAACCCTTTATCTAAACTCGAGATCTGGCTTTGATGGTTGAACCCCTTGGAGGATAAAGAATTGGCTGCATGGTCACACTTGCAGTTGTGCAAGGCAATGACTTTGTGTCCGAATGAGACCAGTGACAAGTGGCTTTCCTCAGGGGTCAGTGTGGGGAGCAGTATGGTTTAACATCTTTGTCAGTGACGTCGACAGGGCTCTTCAGCGCATCCTCAGCAATTTTGTCCATGTCACCAAGCTTTGTGGAGCAGCTGACACAGCGGAAGGAAGGGATGCCACCCAGAGGGATCTTGGCAAGCTTGAAAGGTTCAAACCTCATGAAGTTCAGTGAGGCCAAGGGCAAGGTACTGCACCTGGGCTGAAGCAATCCTAACCACAGATACAGGCTGGGTGGAGAATGGATTGAGAACAGCACTGAGGAGACAGACTTGGGGGTGTTGGTGCTCAGCATGACCTGGCAGTGTGTGCTTGTAGCCCAGAAATCTGACCATAACCTGAGCTGCACTAAAAACAGCGGGGCCAGCAGGGCAAGGGAGGTGACTGTCCCCCTCTGCTCTGCTCTCATGAGACCCCACCTGGAGCACTGCATTAAGTTCTGGTGCTCCAGGACAGGAACCTGTCAGAGCAAGACCAGAGGAGAGCCAGGAAGATGATCAGAGCTGGAGCACCTCTTCTATGAAGACAACCTGAGAGAGTTGGTGTTGTTCAACCTGGAGAAGAAAAGGCTCTGGAGAGAACATGCAAGAGCCTTGCAGTCCCTAAAAGGGGCCTGCCGACAAGAAATCTAGAGAGGGAGTTTTTACAAGGGCATGGAGTGATAGGACAAGGGGAAGTGGAAGGTTTAGAGTAGATATTAAGAAGAAATTCTTTATTCAGATGGTAAAGAGGCACTGGAACATGTTGCTCAGAGAAGTTGTGGATGCCTCATCCCTGGAAGTGTTCAAGGCTAGGTTCAAGTGTTCAAGTTGGATGGGGCTTTGAGCAACCTGCTGTAGTGGAAGGTGTACCTGTCCATGACAGGGGAATTAGAATCAGATGGTCTTAAAGTCCCTTCCAACCCCAACAATTTTTAAGCTACAGTGCAAATTTTATTAAAATTTCAGTTTCTTTTTGGCTTCAAAAGTAGATTTTCACTCTTTTCCATACAAATATATAATGTGATTTCAGTAGAATAAATTCATTTCCACAATCCATTCAACACCTGATTAATTCATATTATTGAGGCAACAGAGATATGATTAACTTATTTGTGTCTTACAGTTCATAAACTCTGTTACAGATAGCAGTGTAAGTCGCTGCTGATTCTTTATGCAAGAGAAAAGCTTTAGAAACATCAATAGAGACCTGCTTTTTCATTAAATATGGTTGTAATCTAATTTAGTTGTAAAACTCAGCATATTTCTTGAAACTGGCATCCTACATCAAATAAAATGGAGCTTGACAGCAGCTTTTTAGTCTTCCTAGCAGAACTGAAAAACAACTATGGGAAGCTTATTGTGCTGGCCCCATTTTTAGATAATATCCTGGAAACTTTTCTACATATTTCTGAGTGGGTGAAGTGTATGACTCCGTGAACTCTTCTGAGCATTCTAAACCAGTACTTCACTACAGTGAAAAAACACACAAGGAAAATGTCTTTTATCCAAAATAGTATAACATCAGTGCCCTCAAATTACAAAGCACTTGTATTGGAAAATGTAATGACAAAACACAGTGTCAGTGCTTGGTTACCCTCACAGTAAAAAAGTTCTTCCTCATTATCAGATGGCTCTTCCTGTGTTTTGGTGTGAGTCCATTGCTTCTGGTTCTGTGGTAGGTGCTATTGAAAAGAGCCTGGCTCTGTCCTGTTTGCATCCTTCCCTCAGGCATTTGCACAATTTGATGAGTTCTGCCCTGCAACCTTTTCTTCTCTTCTACAACCATGGACTCATGGTTGACTCAGGACCAATTGTTGACTCATAGGGTTGATAAAGTCCTCAGGCTCTTCTCCACCACTGGCAGGACTGAGGGGAACACTGGCTTCTCCAGTGTGACATGCTCTGTGGCACATCACCACAACAGCTAAGGATGTGTATGTATGCTATGTTGTTGTAGTATTTCGCTGGCCTCTCTTTTTTTACTATTTTACTGAACTAGGTGATTCTTCAAACTATTCACATTTGCATAAATGTCATAGGAGAATAATTTGTTTGGGAAAAGATAAAGACTTCTAAGTGAGTTAAATTTAATCTGAAAAACAAGTGAGCAGACAGCTGGAGAATATGGTCAGTGATTCTGAACACAGAGGCTGGTAAGTGGTAACTGTCTCCTGAAGAGAATACTGATCCTCTCTCCTAGAGACACTACTGAATGTCATCTCCAGCATACCTGGCCTTCTGGAATGGTGGCTCTCCTTTGGAAGATAGAAGACGGACTCTGCAACCCTTTACCTAGATGTAATGAAGAAATTCTTTTGGTCATTTAGTGTCATTTCCATTTAAGGCAAAGAATAAAAAACCCAGGGTTTCTCCAAGTCAAATATATGATGAAAAGAAATTGAAATATAGGAACACTAAAATAAGGTGAATGCATTAATTAGAATAAAATTAATATATAATTAATGTGCCATACATAAAAGTGGATAATAAATTAAAATATTTGCTAAAGTTAGAAATAAACAAAGGTAGGTAAAATAGCTATAAGTTTTACAGCAACACAGTAGGTCATATTGTTGTGAATTTAGAGAAAGTCAGTCTCAATGGAGTGAATGCCAGAGATTTTAATTAATAAGATAGAATATGTAATCAGTACAAATTTATTATTGAGATGGCAACAGCTTATCCTAAACTGCAACAGCCTAATATTGGTTGGTGGAAGAGTTGGATTATTCACAACAAATAATTGTTATATTTTTTTCCCATTTTGGCTTGTAAAGAATTTACAAACTATATCTGACACCTAAAATATATTAATTTACCACTATTTTTACCTTACCAGATTTCAGAGTTATTTCTAAACAAAACATTCCAAACTGTATATTTCATGTATAGCACTGTGTATATTTTGTATACCAAAGCATAGTATAGTTTTCACTTACAGAGAAGAACAGAGCTAACAGAGTAATAAACAGGAATTTTTTCTCTTCAGTGAAGAAGATGTTCCTGAAGAATCACAAGTTTCAGGATTGCAGTTTTGGATGCTGGCTGCTAAATTTACCTATAGCCCACTTCTTCATCTTTGATTCTCTTTGGATCTGGCCATGAGGTGGCAATGTCTCTGGGACATGAGTATTTTTCTGTGCGTTGGTTTTGTGATTCATGATTTGTGATGAGGATTTGTAGAGATTATTGCAAAACCGAGCATAGATAAATAGCTTCTGTAGCCATTGTGTCCAGCTTTGAAATGTAATCTTCACAAAAAAGTGTGGTTTGTATAACCCCCACAAAATATACCTCCCTTCCTTTTTCAGTTGATTATGCCTAAATGCAACAAGATGCAGATGATTAGAGTTCTCTATTTTACACAGTCCTTGTGAGGACTATGTGCTTTTGTCTGTAATTATACTCAGTTCCTGGCTGAAGTTCTTTATCCAGGTGACAAATTTCCTTCTAATAATCTCATTCTCTCACAACAACAAAAAAAATCTCCCTCATTTGTAGACCTTCATATTTATGTGTCAAGAAAAGTCCTTATGATGAAAAGTCAGATGAAACGAAATTGAGTGTACATATAATGTTAATAATTTAATCCCATTGCCTTCCATTATTATTCTTGAAACTGAATTATGAGACCCTATTTGAAAATCTCAGAGAGTTCTGTGAATTACAAACACTGGCTCTTAGCTAAAGTCTTATAACCAGACCCTATATTACCACACAAGAAAAACTTCAATTACAGCTGAAAGTGGACGTGCCACTTAATGGTAATAAAATAAAATAGTGATAACATAGATACCCTTAAATCAAAGGAATTCATACTTAAGTTGCACTCAAGAGAAATCCAAAAGTATTAGAGTACAAACCACTGCAAAGACTTTGCTTTTGATCTCTGATGATGCCTTGTGGTGGGTGAAACCTTCTCAAAGCACTGTCCCTGGAGATCCAAATTACATTAAAAAGTTTTTTGAAGTCACTGGATTCCTTCTGTCTCGTTTTAGTTCTTATAGACTGATAAAGAGATCTGTATTAATTCTGATTCTAGAAGAGGCTCTTTCTGTAGGGTCAAAGCATTTTTTCAATGACAAGGGCCATAAATGAAGGACATAACCAAACCCAGTAAGTTAATAGAGGTGGACACTGGCATTTGTCTGTTTCACATGTATAAATTTTCAGACAGCCTTGATCTCAAAAAGCTTGTGGGTTTAGTGTCAGCAACTTAAAAGAAAAAACAGGTACTACTAGGATTGTATGGTTGGTTTGTTTCTGAGATAGGTGCTCCTACAGTGAGCTTGGGTGGGTACATCAAATAGGTATGCAATAACCTTCCCTCCCGCCTGACTCCCCCCAAGATGGACATGGAGCTGTGCTGAGAAGGACTGCAGTTGGCCAGCCTGCAAGATCTCTGTAGGAACTTCTGCTGCAGTCCTGTATGCATTCCAAATAAAGCAATTTAGTTTAAGAGCATCTGCTTTTCCCTGTTGCAAGATACTGCTAATCAGCTAATTGACATTGTTTCGCCTCTCTAATGCCAGGGGCTCCGGAATAAAAACATTAGTGCTGCCATGATGGATCAGATGAAAGTGTCCATCTTATCCTGGTTTCCTTTCTTCATTTGTGATTAGCAGCAGATGCCTAGGGAAGCAGTGATAATTCCCTCTGTGCACCGTCCTAGTTGTGAGCAGCATGTGGACTTGGTGAGTCAAGGACAGTGCCTTTTTTGATTTTTTTCTGTGAACATATCCAGGAGTTTCTGCTTCTGCCTTTTTGTTCATTAAGTGATACAGTATCATTCCTTTAAGCTCAGTATTTTGATCCACCCAGGCTGCCTCTGATTTTATATCACTTTCCCATAAATCTATTTGTAGACTGTTACCTTTCTTCCATATGGTAGCTATTATCTCTTTAACTGTTCTTTGCAGAGAAACCGTGCCACAGATCCTCCTCACTCCCTCTCCCAGTGCTGTTTTACTTTCTGTGGGACCAGAATGTCACCTGGAATAACATGTTATTTTCTCCTAAATAATGGTTAACATTTGTCCTAGGCATTTTTATATATCTGGACATTCCAGCTTGAGAACCTTGAACAACTTAGTAATGACAGCTTCTCCTGGACATTGCAGATGCTGACGCAAGTTCCTGACCTACCCCTCCAGAATCACAATTTCTCCTTCTTTTTGTTCCATAATATACGGATAGGTATTCATGTCACACCTTAAAGTTTTAATTTCTTTTAGACCCTATTACAAGTGATGTGGCAGACAACCTTGTAAAAATCAAAATACTGTATTTCAACCAGATCATCCTCACCTTCAATCCTACAGAGATCATTAATAAACTGTAAGCAGATTGCTTCTCTATGAGTACTGGGTGGTTTCTTCCCCACTGAATCACGTTTCCTTGGACCTATTGTTTCTATACTTTATTAACTGTTTCTACAGGTCTACTCATGTTTAGTGCCATATATGATGACCTGAATTTCCCCAGATACATCTCTTCACTGGTATCCTGTACTGGCAAACAGTTACTCTTTTTAGAAACTGGTATTATAGATCACAAATACTGACAAAACTAACATAAGTTGGATGTGTAAATTGATCTTTGAAGTCACTGCTCTTGAATTTCCAGCAATTTTATTTCATGCTATTCTATCAAGTGCACTGAATCTTGTTTACTTCTAGAAAATACTTTTTCTTTCTTTTTCTAAAATGTAGCATTCTTACTACAAAAAATAATGTATTCAACCAAATTCATCTGTGGAAACTCTTATCTAGGTTAGAAAGAGTAAAATAAATGCTGTTTTAATAGAAGATCTTACAGAAAAATTATGTCACTGTATTGTAGTGATAGAAAATTTTTAGAAAGAGAGTGATGACTCTACAATATTCGTTTTCTTCTCTGATTTTTTGGTATGCTTTTCTGCTGGATGATATTGGGTAAAGGGGGATGTAAAGCTATTTATTTTCTGTGAAATATTCGACTTTTCTTCAAAAATGTTAGTTTACATTACTTTTATTAAAAAATTAAAGTGTTTTCTGATGGCAATGGGGAAAAGAATTTGACATGCTTAACACTAGGGTAAATTAGGTCATAAACCAGACACTACGTGGATGTGAGGGAGAAGAAACGAGTGACCTAACCTATGATCCAAACTCCCAGAAGTGTAGTGCCACCTCAACACATGGAACACCTAGAAATCATATGTTAGTACATTGTGCTGATGCTTCCTCACTATCTGGCCTCTTTCTTGAAAACAGCTGGACTTACTGGGGTCATCTGGTCAGTTGTGTCACAAAGACAGAACACATCTGCCAAGAAGCTGTAACAATTTTATGATGAATATGAAATGGCTCTCTAGAAGTTGGCTTCTATCAATGAAGATTTGGGTTAATTAAGAAGTTTGCATCTTGAGAAATGTGAAAATTGTTTCAGTTGAAGCTCAAAGGCTTCCTCAGACCACATACTCAAACCCAAGGCAAGATCACTGAAGAATTGAAAAGATTTGCTTTAATCTTATTAACCCAATCTTGCAGCCCAGCTAAAGCTACTTTAAACTCCTTTTACATTCCTGAAAGAAGACAAAGTAAATAAGTATATCCATGAAAAAGAAGCCATGCTGGCTTAAGAATGAACAGCAGAAGCCTGTGGATCAAGAATCCTCCCAGCTTCACTCAGTTCTTCCACTTTCGGTTTGGAACAAAGAGAGTCTTTGTTGGGATGATGCATATTAATAGTCTGTGACAAGTTATAAATATATTGTGGTTGAATGGAATTTTTTTACAATAGATTCTTGTAGTGTTTCTCTATCAGAATTATATGCGTGGATTTTAAACAACCTGAATACATTTTTGGGATTATATCTCTGAAAGTTGACATGATAGGCAATAATGCATATTTAAGATGATACAATGTAAAGTCATTTGGCAAGTCTGTGACCCAGTAAGGGAGAAAAGAAAGTATTTTTAATAAAATAATAAAAAACCCTAATTTTTTATTATGAAAGAGATTTGAGAAGTTAAAAAATGTCAATTTTACTCAATTTTTGCTATCTTTTGTGGTTTGAATTTAAGGCAGGAGGAAAAAATGATAGTATCCTGATTTAATATTCTGTGTTTTCAAAATACAATGTCAGTGAAAAAAGGATAGTATTGTCATATTTCCTTGACAGTTAACCCACAGTTATATCTTTCTGTAGGGACAATAAAGTTTGCTTCACAATACTCTCTTAGTTCCCCTTCAGAGGAAGAATATTAATGTTTGAAAAGAACACAGTACAACTTTTATTAATTCCTCATAATTAACAGTGGATATTTCTAGTGAGACTTATTTGAATAATTTGGAAAAGCTTAGAGTCTTAAACTGCTCTAGAATCTCAGGGAATGACTGCAGTGATCAATGTTACGATGATTTAATTTGTTTCCAAGGGAAAAATGTGTGCCTGCAATTTGAATTTTGTGACATCCAGAAACCAGAAGATTTTGCATATGAAAACTAGTGAAAAAACACCAAATGAAAACTACTGCTTTTGAATATCTACCAGTGATATAATTTACTGCAAATATGAAAAAAAAAAAATACAAAGGTTCTTTTAACTCTTAAATAGTAAAATTTAAGACTGTCTTCTGAATAGGAAATAATAATATTTCATAATTAATAAGACTGTGACTAGGACTCCATCAGAAACCTGGTTTTGAGTTCTCTCAAACTATGCCTCTGGCTGAATACTGAATGTATTAAATGTATATTAAAATGCATGTTATTTGAATACACCCATGATGCCATGTGATCTGGATGTCTCTGAATAAACAGCCTTTTCTCACCATTATCTTTAATCAACCAATCCTTGTGTCATCAATAAATCTGATCAGCTTTTTCTTGTGAGTGAGAGAATTACTGAATATACTGACCAGATTTATTCACTGGAAATAATCCCACCAATTTATTTTTTTCTAATGTGTTTGTTTTTGAGATATGCCAAATGGTTATTTTTCAATTCACACTGCATCTATTATTTAGATTTTGTATATTGTAGGTTTTTTTTTTTAATAGTTCCAATACTCAACCATAGTTCAAATATCTGACAAAAATAAAAGTATGTAACTTGATCACCTTTCATTTTTATGGCCAACTAAGTAGAGAATTTCTGAGTACAGTCTAAAAACAATTGGTCTCATTTATGCTCAGTTTTTTCCTTAAGGATCTGAGATAGCAACCTAAGAGCAGTATTACTTAAAAGAATTATATGTATAATGTAAACCAGCATCTGTTAAAGACTTTAATTTTAGTTGCAACACTGCAACTCTATTGTGGAGCATTTTAACATCAAAGAAAGTTAGGAATACTTTATATATAAATACATAGATTTATGATTTGGAAAGACAATGTCCATAATCACGTCAGTAAATATTAGTGCTTATTTGTTTTTTCTATTTTAAAAAAATTGCCTGTTGTATTTTTTAAAAATACAACAAAACAAAACAAAAAATCCCCAAAACAACAACAAAAACAACAACAAAACAAACAAAAACCCCCCAACCAAACAAAAACCCCAAGAAAGCAATTTTGTTAGTTACTTAGCTTACTTTGTTGGAAGGAGGGGTAAAAGAATGGCGGCTTATTTTACTAATCTTGGTTTAAGATTTTCAGCACGAAATCCAAATTGACTTCAGAAGAAGGAGCTGCTGAGAACTAGCATATACAGACATGCTTGAGCATGTGCCTGCTTTTTCCACACTCTGGGAAACCTATTCAGTCTGGAATCATAGAAAAGAATGTTAAGCCTTCTTCTGGAGAAATAGATTAGACTTTCTCCTTGAAAATAGAGTAAAGCACAAAACCTCATGGTTGAAACCTCTGCACAGTGTGTGGTGGCCTGGATTCCTCAGCCTCAAGCTATTGGGACCAAGACATTCTGCCCTTTAGAGTGTACCTGAGCCACCTGGCTACAATAATAGCCTTGAAACTGTTCCTACACATGGCAAAACCTTGCATGTACACAGGGTTTAAAGAGTGAGAAAGAAGACAAGAGGGAGCAAATTCTGTAACCTGGCACTTATTTAGGATATTTTCAAGGTATCATAGAATGGCTTGGATTGGAAGGGGCCCTAAAGATTGTCTGGTTCTACATTGCCCACCGTGAACAGGGAAGCAGCTGAGGTCTCCCAAAGCCTTCTCTTCTCCAGGCTGAACAACTCCAACTCTCTTAGCCTGTCTTCATAGAAGTGCTCCAGCCCAGTGACCATCTTTGTGGTTCTCCAGCATATTAAAATGTTGTTTGCCAGACCTCACTTCCAGGTTAGCTTTGCATTCTATCCAAAGACCATATAATAGATGAGCAGTGCTATACTGACATTTTATAGTACCACAGGACTTCCAGAGACTTACAGACACGGAGATGTAAAAATAAGATTCATGTAAGGGAAGCATGAACTGACTTGTGAATGAAATATGATTTTGATAAAAAAATGAAGATCCTGAATAAATGAAAAAAAAAACCCCAAAAGTGATAGTTTAAGGGCTGATCCCTTTAAGTACATTAACAGTTCTTATGTAGTAAATGTTCAAGATTAACAGGGGAAGGGCCACTTTGATATTAGACCTTGTCTTTAAAATACACAGAACTCAGTTTACATATGAGACAGAAGACTAGTCTGTTAGTTAAATAACCAGATTTTAACTTGATATTAGATAAATTTTAAAAAATTGCAAAAGCTTAGTTAAAATATAAAAAATTTCCTTGTTCTGTATCAAAATATTTTACTAACTCTGACATTCTATATTTTCTGTTGGCAACTAGGCATTAATACAGGTTTGATTTAGAATGAGTTTGGATGGATATTAAACTTGCCTTAGAAACTTGGTCACTTTTGAGGGAAGTGTGGCAGTGTTTTGAAAGCTAGTGGAAAACATTTTTTGTTGATTTTTTAACTGAGCATACTAAATACATTAAAAATTGGTGATGTTTTTACAATGGAAAATTAAGAGGATCACGTTGTAAATTGCTTTTCAATTGTTCATGTACATGGGAAGTGCACTCTGAGATTACTTTAACAATTTTGGACCTTTTGCCTCTTTTAAAAACATATTTGTTTTCTGAGTGATTTTTTGGAGGGCGTGTGTTTGGGGTTTGTTTTGGTTTTTCTTAAATGCTGAGGACTATCACTTCTCCTGGATCTTTGTTATGACCTACAGGGCATGTGGTTCCTTTGACATGAAGTTTATTTTTCTAAACCCACAGCTTGATATTCTAGCACTTAATTTCAGAATGCAGCTTAAATCACAGAAACCATAATATGTCAAATGATCCTACACTTGCAGGGGAAAACAGTAAGTAATGAAAAAGCTATGATTGCTTTTCTGTCCCTCCAAATGACAGTTATCACCTCAGTGACCTGCTCCGGGCGGACCCATCTAAACATGACACACTAAGGGATAACGTCATCTAACAGGGTAGTTATAAAAATCAATACAAAACCCATTTCAAAGATACTCTGTGTAAGAATCCTGGTGTAACGTTTATTTATTGAATAGGCCTGAGGAAAAAAACCAACAACTTTTCTGATAGATATGCTTTGCCTCCCAAGCGAAGGAATTCTGTAGGTAAGCAATAATTGCATTCTTCAATCTATTATTTAGTCTTGCCAAAGCTCAGCCTAGAATCTAATATGTGGATGATTGCTACAACTCAATTATGAAACCTAAGCAGAGCTCTAATGCATCTGTAATGCAAAAGGAGCATAACAAGACAATTGACTCTACTTCTTTTAGTTGTGGAGTAGCTGTCTGTGTTTGTGCAGGGATGAACAGAAACAGGGAGGGAGACTGCGATATTGTGTTTTTCACTGAAGGATTAGGGATGTTCTGTACTTATCTTCACTCATGAATATCCAAGGTATGGTTACATCATTGAAACAACTGCAGGCTCACAACTGACTGAAAATAGGATTCTATTGTTTGCTTTCTCAAATGACAATAATACTGAAGCCTGGAGCAATTTATCCCGTCATATCCCATATAAAAGGCATGCAACTTGATTTGCTAAAAAGTCAGTTAAAAAAAGCTAATGTTTATTTTCCTTATCTTTATCAAACTATTTTTAAATCTGTGTGAGCTTTATTCCTCTCAGGAAGTAAATAATAAGTATAGGATGTATCTTCAGTTCTGATTTCTTATAAAAAGATGTAGTATATCTTGATAGCTCTAAAAAGATAAAAAAGATTTTTTTTTTCTGGATATTGATGTGAAAGTATGTTTATATTTAGGAAAACATATAGTTTAACAAATATTGGGATTTTTTTTATTTTGGCTTTTATTGTCAACCTTTTGTTTTGTAGTATAATATAGGGTCTTATTTGCCTTCACACTTAACATAATTTTGGAGATTCCACATTCATATTGAGAGGTGTTTGATCATTGAAATTGTCTCACTGAAATCATCTTATAGACTTTGAAACAGAAATGTAAGGAGAGGATTAAAGAAAAAACGTAACAATTTATAGAGCCACTCAGAACAGTGTAAGGAAAATCTGGGCTTTCTGGTAGGCAGGCGTTGCACTTCCGAAATCAGAAAACATTCCGTCGTCTGTCTGCACACCTAAGACATCAATAAAATTCAGGAATGAATGGTCTCTGATAGTGGAATCTGAATGGGGAGGCTCAGAAATGTTAGCTGATTTTTTTCTGAAGCACTGATCTGCTAAAGAACTGATCTGACACTCTTTATATCTCTCCCAAAAACAAACAGTTTTGAAACAAAAAATTCACTTTGCTGGATCATCTCTACTTTCCATGCCTTCCTGCAGATCAGCTGCCATATTGCACACAGAAAATATTTGTCATCTGAAATAAAATTTACTGAAGCAGACTTTCCTGTGAAACAGAGCCAGTATTCTCTTCCTGAGTAAACTGTACCTTAATTCCATACTGTGTTTCCTCCAAAGACATGGATAATTTGAGTGCCTTGGGCCTTTGTATTCAATTCAGTCTGAGAAAGTCTGAAAAAAAAAACCTCTTAGAAAACAGAATCCCATCCAAAGTATATCCAAGTACGGAAGAAAAGACCAGCAACAGTCTGCATATATGCCATATGAGTGATATGACTTTGATTCTTTCTAGTGTACTGTATTAGTTGGCACAACAGACTCTTTTGAATCTAATTTTTAAAAAAAGGAAGAAAAACTTAGAACTGTTTTACTGTTCGTCTGGTACGTATTCAAGTTATATCATGGAAAAACAGAGCCCCAATGAAATTGGCAAGGTAAAGCTAATATTGGGACATGTGAATATGCATCTCATTAACAGGTGCTAATGAGGGCCAAGAGAACACTTTTTTGAGAACATGATTAACACATGACTTTTCTTTAAAAAAATTAAAATTGGGAGAACAGAGAAAATCCATTGCCAATGATCGTAGACTAGGAAACAGCAGCTAACAGTGCCCTTTGGCTCAATGGCTGCTTTTTGGAGCTCTGATGCTTATGTTGCTCAGATATAGATGCTGATGTACATTTTTTATTCTTTAGAAATAGCAATTGCTTGCTTTCATCTTCGAGCCCTTTGTTCAAAGCAATATATAACTTTCAGGAAAAACTTGAGCATAAGACAGGGTGGGGAAAGGCCTTAGGACACTGACACCATATGTGGGAAGTGATCTTTCTGGCTTGCTTGACATTGTCATGCCCTAAAGGTAGAGCACTGTGATGATCCTGGATCATCATAGGATGGGACATTTATGGGAGTATTGCTTTCTTTTATTTCTTTCTTTCATTTTCTTTCATAGTTAAATATCCCTATTGGAACAAGGAGGGCACATCTGGTGCTAAAGATGCCTTTAATTAGTGCACAGAGTTTCTCTTCAAGCAATTAAAACTAGAATTTTCGTTTCAGAAAGTCTTCATATTAATAAAACTCTTATGAATAAAAGACTATGGCAATGTTCTTGCTGAAATGTCTTAAACAACAAATACCCAGCTGGAAATGATGTTTGGAAAAGCTGTTTACAGGCTGTACCAAATTATGAGGTCAGGAGAAAAGTCATTATTGTGAAAGCCCAGTTAATGAAAAATCAATTACAGACCCTTCTAAAGGTGTCTCGAAATCCCTCAAAAGAGCAAGGGTCTACAGCTGTAAATCAGTCCAGTAAGTAAAAGACCAGACCCTGTGTGACTGGTTGTCCCAAGAGGACTAAAAAAAAAACTTTAGCAGCTGTTTTTCTGATGTGTCACTCTGTCTTTTGAGAAGAGTAAATGGCTTTGTATGAATAAGCTGGGGCAGTATAAGATGTTGCTTAATCCAAGATTTGCTTCAGAGAAACCCCTCTGCACTACTCTGAAAGAGAAGATACTTGTCATGTGGGAGCCCAGCTTGAGCAACTTGTATTCCTCTCTCACTATGGCTGTAAACTAAAGTCCTAACTAAAATTCCAAGATATGCAGTGGTGACTGGAGGCACAGGCTGCTTCACAGATCCACCTTCATCCTTCAGGTTAACTCACCAGCAGCAAGGTAGTCTAATAACCTTGACTTTGAGGTGGATCTTTTCTAGTGAAGTGATACTTCAGATTTGGGGAAGAACAGAGATTCACAGGAATCATTGGGGAGATTAATTTATGACACTTAATGTTCTAGAACTTCAATAATGTCAGAAGGAAGGCATGATAGAGCAAGATTTTGAAAACAGAAGCACTCTTTATTGACCAAGATGGCTTCATTTGTTTCCACAAAGTTTTGAGGGAAACATTTGTCAGAAAAACTGTGAACTCTAAAAAGCATTGACTTTTCCAGAGAACAAATTTCATCAACACTTTACTGAAGAGACTCTCCATTTCTCCAAGTATGCAGTCAGATGCTACAACTGTGAGGTTGCTGTGGAATATAAGGGCTTAAGGGGAACAATTGCAATTACACAACTGAAACACCATGACATGGGTATGTCACCAACTCAGAAAGCTGCATGTCCAAGAGATCAAATTGCAACAATATTAAAACTCCCTTTCTGTTTTTACTAGAATTGTGCTGATCCTTGCCTTCTTGGATGTCATTCTACGACTTAGTCTCACTGTTGAATTGTTGTCTTATTTTGGCATTATATTGTTGCTTTGATCAGAGTGTGAGGGGGATGCAACATTTGCTGGAGCTCTCACGTTTTTTCAATAAGCTCTTTGATTTTTATAGATGAGCATTAGAGTGTTTGTATCATAAGGCACATTGCAGAAAACAAAGAGAATATAAGAAATTTGAGAAGGCATTCCTAGTTTTCATTTTTTTGTAAAGATGGTCTGTACTAAATTATTTTTCCTAAGCCAAGCACTTTGCTCTCTGTCCTCTCTCTTCCTCCACGTTTCTTTTTCTTTCCACTCAGTTGCTGTCTGAACCTTCTCATGTCCATGCACACATACAGTGTCTCTCAAGAAGGCATGATGTGGCTTTTAAGGATCTCTTTAATTCCTTTAGCATCAATGCTAAATATTCAACCATATCATGCATCTGTCATATCTTGAAAAGTGCTGAAGATAGTTAAAACTCTTTCCAAATTAAGAACCACACGGTTTCACAGGACTGGGCTACTTTGTGTGACAACAGTGAAGCCATCTTAATTTCTTGGGAAATATGTCAAGACATTGGCAAAACATGTCCTATTAAAAAAAGTGGAAAAGTAACCACAGCATTTGTGAAGAGCCCAGGATGTCCTTAACCAGAAGCAGCCAATCAAAGGGTAAACTTAAAACTAGTGTTGAGATGTGTGAAGGTAGTTTCCATCTCAATATATCAATAGGGGAACATGCTGAGATTTTCCCACTATGATAATGAGCATCTGGCTCTTATTTGTAAACCAGTTAGAGACTCATTTATATTTCAGCAGTGTGTTTGCCTTTTTGCCCTTACTGGTTGAAAAGGAGGTGATATTCTACAAATAAGGTATATAACCTCATTAATTTAATCACAAAGTATTTTCCCTCTGTAGTTTTAGATGCTGTTTAATGCCAGCATGGACCTTTGCATCTTTGAAAGATGAAATTTGGTCCAGATCAGCCATGATCAGTTAGGGCAGGAGGGGTGTGAGAGGTCTGTGCAGTTGACTGACAGGTCAGTGTCATGTGAACTGAAGCATGCAAACTGTATGAGGCCATGGTAATGATGGGGAAGACATTCAACTCCCTTTGTTTTCTCTCCTTACCCAATAAATTCAGGCTTTAAAAATGTCAGCCAGATTTTTTAGCTCCATAGGTACTTTAATGCACTCGTGAATTTTTGATATCATCAGAGATACATGCAAAATATTACAGTCTTGTGTGTATTACCAAAGCAGCTGTGCCTGGGTGACATAGTGGCTTCAAGTTACACACCAGGATTTCAGAGTAGCCTTTTCAGAAATTAGAATCAGCCAAGTCAGATCAGGTCATAATGTTAAGTATACAGTATCTTGAGGGAAACTCAATCAAACCCAACCAAACTTTTTATAAGGCATCACAAATCATCCTGTATTAGCATCACATGGATTATTTATGAAAATGCTGTTGCTTGTCTGACAACGTAGGTGACATTACCTCTGGAGGATGAGCATCACCATGGCAAAACAGACATGTCACCATTAGACATTAGTCTACTGTAACTAATTTATAAGGCTGTCCTGTAATTTGTTTTGATCAGGCAGCCTGAATATAGTTGAAGGGGATGAAAGGGAGGAGGGAGTGCAGGCAGGGAGGAGAGAGAAAGAAAATCTAATATTATTATTAACTAGAGAATTCAAAACTGTAAAAAATAAAGCAAGAAAATGTGTAGCAATTTTTTCATCTCTGTAACTTCTGTATTTATATACAGACATAGACCTCTAATACAAGTTTTCTCTCTTGGTGGTGGAAGTTTTCCGAAAATTTTTCTGTGTTTTCTGTGCTCTAAATTTTTTCAAGATACTGTATGATAACCATCCCCCTGCTTGTAGTTCCTTTTTTTTTTTAAACAAAGTACAGATATAGTCCAAAAGTGACTTTGTGAAAATATCACCAGTTAATCATGTTACAGTGAGTGTCATATCAAGTTTGTCTGTCAGGGAGAAAAAGGGAATGTCTCAAACTTAGGCTTGCAAGCCAAAGCAAACATGTAAACATGCAAGCTTTGGGCTGTGTCCCTTCTGACTTAGCAAATTCTTCAGTGGAATTTTGAAATTTAAGTCATCTTTTTTTTTCCTAAGGCTAGCTGAAAATAACATTAAATAAGAAAGAAAGAATCAATAGGATATGCATGAATATGAAATAGTGAGCATTTCTTCAAATGCAGTTGATAACTGCTAAAAAGAGATGAGAAGGTGCCATAATTACATAATAACATCTCCATAATTTCATAATAACATCTCTATAATTACATAATAACATTTCTGACCATAAATGACCTTGAGAGAATTCATTGTCATAGACCCTGCTTGTGACTGTATTGGGACATAAAGCATTCTTTTGAGCTGAAGTTTTCAAGGCTCTGGTTCCAACTTATAACTCAGTTTTGAAGGAACATATTTTCCCTAGAAAAATGAAGATTGCTGCTCTAAAAAAGAAAGGTATTCTGTTCAGAGCTGGGACAATGAAGGAGGAATCATTCAGGGAAATTACCAGCATTTAAAAGGCCTCAAAAAAGGGGTTTAAAGATTTCTAAAGTGTTCCAAAGAAAATTATTCTGCAGTCTGTGATGTTGCAGTTGACACAGAAACTGACAATTTTGGAGCCAAAAGAACTCTGTTCAGCTGTAGTAAAAGAAACCAAAGGGTTCAATCTTCTACTTTGTAGGGTTTTTTTTTAGGCAACATCCACAGCTTTACTTCTTTTCTTCAGTTTTCATTCAGAATATCACAGCTGCAGAGTAACCTATATTGCAGTATTATATCACTATTAATTCAAGTAGTAGCAAGTAGAGAGTTAACAGTGAAACATAAATGAGCTTTGCTTTGTATTTGGAAGCAAGTGTGGTAAGGAATAGTAGATGGAAGAAAGGGATTGCTCATTTGGAAGATTTATTCCTCCTCTTGTGAACAGACCTATCAACTTTGTTAACATTTTTGCCCTAAAAAATCCCATGAAAAATTTCCTCTCATCTTCCTCAAACTTTACCAGACATTGTGTAAACCCAGAGGAGAAACTGCTTCTGTCAATATGTCTGATTTAAATAGAAAAATGAATAATAATTAAAAACAAACAAACAAACAAAAAACCCGCCACAACAAACCAAAAAATAAAACAACCAAAGAAGAAAACAAAACGGGAAAGATGGGGAGATAAACAAAGTACCAAGAACAAGGCTTACTAATTAGATTTACTTTTCTACTTTTCCACTTGTATTTTGGCTACTCCAATAAACTCAGGAGGAAAACTAAGAGAAATACATGGGCATAATTTGTCAGGTGGCAATGTAAGCTTTTGCCCTATAATCATGTGATAATGATTTATTTTCCTATTTTTACCTTATAGTGTCTAGGTTTCATGCCATGGTTTCTGGTTCCAAAAGCCATGTCTGGTTGTGTCTCAGATCTTTAAAATTTTGATAGGCACATTTGAAAGGAAAAGAAAGGGTCTGAAGAATGGAAAGGATGCATTAGCTCTTTCAGAAGTTATGAAACATATTTGTTATATTTAAATAGTATTACAAAATGCCACCAACAACTAGGAAAGCATGTGTTTCCATTAAAATAACTTAGAATAATCTTATTTGTTTGAGCCAGTTTTTCTGGTAAATTTTTTATTGATATTGGTAGGTCCAGTTTCTTTTAGTCCAATATTCTTTCGATATTCTTTTAGTGCAATATCCTTCAGTCCTCCAAGTGAACAGTTGGCATCACTGGGAATGATGCAGTGTATTCCCCTATTTTTTTCCCCTGATTATCAAGGTATTCAAATAACACAGAAGCACGAGATGTGTTCTTCCTGTCCCTTCAACTCTTCAACTGGTCTCTTTGCAACACAGTTTTTACTGTGTCAAAGTTGTTAAAAAAACTTCCCAACCCCCAAACCTAGAAACATATTTTCTAGAGTTATAATATTAATCAAATTCAATAGTAATAAGAAATTAATTAATATTGTCATTGAGTCTTGTATAGGCAGCCCCTTTGGAATATCGGCTATGAAAAAACTAAAAAATCAAGACAGCTTTTCTCTCTTTTCTCATTCCAAAATAATGACAAAATTCAGCAGGTTTTTCTGTACATCACACACAAAGTTACACTGCTCCCAGCTAGTTATTGCTGACAGTGATTTTAAAATCCAAGTCTAACGTGCTATTCAAACAATCCGGTGTTCAGATATCTCTAAATATATCAAGTTAGGACATAAGCCTGACTATATTTACTCTTTAAAGAGTATTATTGTGTGGCATAACCATTCTGAAGTGACCTTTACATTGCACAGAATGCAAATAGAGCAGCAACAATATACTCCATGTACACACATTTCTATTTTTGTAGATTTCTTGGTTTTCCTCATACATTAAATTTTCTTGTTACAGCTCGTAAAATTTCAACATAAACCAAAAAAATCCTTCAGCAGAAAATTTACCTTTATGGAAACACACCTTTTATGCAAGCTTTCTCATGTAGAATTCTAATTCTAGGCATTGTTTTCCAGCATTCATACACAGTAGCATATATAAACACACAGGCATACAATATTCTTTTTAATCTTGTACACAAAACTTCAGAAAAGTAAAAGTATGTCTACACTGTACACAGCAAAAGTAAAGCACAGTAAATGAGCCTTCACAAAACTCCATGATGTTGCTGTGAGGTTGATTTCAGCCAGTAGATGAAACTGTTTGCTTAAAATTAGCCTGGGTATTGTAGCAGCTTGAATTGCACATATAATATTAGAAACCTACTAATACTTTTGCAGTTTATTATTTTTATTTCCCTAATAGCAAGACCCAGTATTGCATTTTATGCCAATTTTTACAGTGAATTTAATTTTTTTTAAAAAAGGTGCTTTTGCTACAAAAGTTGGTTTCATTGTATTTAAGTCTGTAACAAAATTTCTAGTTTATTCAACAACCGGATTGTAGGACAAGGGTGCTGGGAGTCACAGTAAAATTGAAGAATGCAAACAATATATTCAGAAAAGCTTTTTAATTAGTTTTGATAAAACAATTTGTAGCATGCTAAAATTATCTTTTTGAGACAGACATTATCAGAATCCTGTTTATGAAAGATCTTTTGAACATGAGGTATCATAAAGTGAGAATTACTATAAATGTTTAGTAGCAGTAGAACATGAAAAGTTTGCTTTTTTTATGGTACTAGTTTAGTGGAAGAATGCTTCCTTCCACAAATAGAAGCTACTATGTTTGTCTTTAATTAGAGGCCCTTTCCTAAAATACCCAAAATAATATTTCTTACAAAAAGATGTGTTATCAAAATAATTTCACTAATAAACCAATTTACAAATATCAACCCAAGGAGAATTTGTGTCTAATAAAAATGCTGCTGGAGAGTTTTTTGTTTTATTTTACTTATGATGAGCCAGTACATTTGGAAGGTGAATAACAACATTAATATAGATGCTGGGTTATTTGAAAGCGAAGCTTTTTGTGCTGTTCATTATCTGACCTGACTAAATCTTTCTGAACATGAGATTCTTGTTTATTTTTCTCTATTTCAATTAGCTGCACAGTGAGATGCAGAATATCTCCTCTTACAGGAGACAGAGGTTTGTGACAAGGAAATTGCAAATAATGTTTGGTTTGGACACGTGTGCCACAAAGTATCTGAGATTTGACATTCAGCTTAATGCAGAAATTTTGAAAACTGTTTGTTGTTTGCCCCATGAGAGGAACACGAGCAGTTCCTCTGTCCAGGGAGTGGATACATGAGCAGACATTTCCATTGATGGGTCTTTATTACTGTTACTCACTGTTGCCTGTAGGACCTCAGAGGGAATAATCTGGGCTGCACTGTTCCTCTGCACCTTCCCCTCTAAGCCTCAGTGACTGTGAAAGGGACACCCAGGACAAAAAAGCATAAAGCATGTAAATATTCTTTGGAAGAAATAATTTGTATTGGTAGGAGCACTGCCATGATTCAATTGCAATCACAAAATGGAGCAATTGCTTAATCTCTGTCTGGGCGAGTACACTTTGAAAAAACCCACATCTTCATATTTTGAGTGTCTCTCCTTTCATGCCCCCTTTTGTTCACACGGTCTGAAAAAGCACAGGACTCTTGCAGTGCACAATCTATGACTTTCCAGGGAGGTAAAATATATTTCTAAAACTGCATATGCCCCACTTTCTTCAGCTGAGAAATTTAGGTAAAATATTTCCTGAACCCAAAAGAATGTTGTTAGATAATATCCAATAAAACAATGTCAGAAAGTCTTTTTTTTGTATGAAGTGTTTGAGAAAAATGGTAACAAAATATTATTATTTATTAATCAAATAACCAATTATTTATTCATCAAAGGAAATGAACACAGAGCTCCTGTTACCTACATCATGTCTTAATTCTCTGTTTCATATCCTGGTATCTGTAATTAGGAAAATGAATATTACTGGTTTGTCTAGGAGATGAAAATGAATATTACTGGTTTGTCCGGGAGATGAAAAATATGCCTCCTTGCAGAAATACAACACAATTATAATATTCACTATAGAAATTATGCAGGATGAAAACTTGAATTCAGTGGAAACTATCACAGATCTCATATTGATGACGATATGCAAAATAATATATAAAATTACTTTCAAAATAAACTTCAGTTTTTGTCAACAATAATGCATTTATACTCCATTTCTATGTGAAATAGATTTTGTGGCGTTAAAAAACCATTTCAGCTCAGACTGCAATTTTCCCTTTAGTGGTGACATTAAATTTTGTAGATTTGTTTGCATTTGTTTTATCTGGCTGTCACTTTCCATAAAATTTGGAGGAATTTAACCTTTGAGGCCCTAATATATGAGCTGCATTTGACTGAAATTGGTAAGCTGGTTTGAAAGCTATTGTAAGGGCAGGGACAATTGTTTGCCAGATGTATGAAACAAGATGATAATCATACATGCTCATTTTCTAAGAAATACAATGAAAAATAACGGCTGGTTATTGAGGTTTATTAATTTTTTGGTTTGTGTTGTATCTAATCTTTCTGGTTCCTTTTTTTTTAAGATAAGAGACATACACATTCAATTTGTTAGACATAAAAAAATAAATCAGTATTAATACTAGTATTAGTACTAGTATTAGTATTAGTATTAGTATTAGTATTAGTATTAATATTACAGTCTTATCTTGTGGCTTTTCCTGTTTGCTATGCTACCATATATGTAACTGTGAAACAACTTCAACACACAGAAAATGTTCAGGACAACACATCACCTGGTTGATTATTTTTCCTCAGCCATTACTTGCATGCCCCAAACTAGTAGTAATTCTGTTGTGATGGTATTTTCAAACTAAGCTTTCTTCAGGTGAAAGAAGGAATTATACTTCACCTGAAAGAAATATGAATCTTGAAGAATAACTTTTCCCAATGAATCTGAAATGGCCATTTGATTTGGACTAAATATGTTTAGAAACACATGGACCCAAGTACGTAGGCTTGGGAGGGACCAGTTATGACATCAAACTCACTTAGGTCACCAGATTTGTCCAGTACAGTAAAAAGCAGTCATGCAATTAGGTATCTCATTCTGAAGAGTTTCCAGAAATTGTCCTTTCTATATGTGACACACGTAAGTAGAGTTGTACTCTCTTCTCTATCTTCGTCTCAGCCCCATCTAATTTCTAATTCTTAAGAAATGGGTGGATACCACACTTTCTTCTCCTTGACCTTTAAAACCATCAATGTTTAGCAGAAAAAAACTCCAACAGCAAGGTAAACCAACAAATATATCCCCATTTTCCTTTGTACTCATTGAGCAAAGGGATCCTATACACACAATAGGCAGTGAGTTTCCTCCTTTTAACCAGACAACAACAGTGTTCCACCTGTTGTTTTAATTCTTTCCTGATGCGTAGATGTGGCACTGAGGGACATGATTTAGTGGTGGATTTGGCAGTGCTGGGTTAATGATTGGACAGGATGAGGTTTTTTCCATCCTAAACCATTTTATGTTCCTGCTGTTGCAAATGCTGGTGCTTTTAGACCAAGAGATATGTATAGAAAAAAATCAGATTGCAGTTTCAAAATGAAAACAGGGGACAAGAAGAGAGGTAAGTAGAAAGTTGCAAATTGAGGAAGCGTGTGGAAGACTGAAAGCTGCAGCCTGAAGATATTGACCAGTTCTTAGTTCCCAGATAATTAAAATGCAATGGACAAGAAGCGTTTTCTTTATCTGCTAAAGTCTGCTATGCAGGTAGCTGGTCCAATAGACTGATGGAAACAAAATGTTATCTGTCCTCTACATCCCTTTTCTTTTTAGATATTGACACAACTTCCAGGAATGAAACCTGTATAGTGAAGACTCCTACTTTTATCGAAAGCACAGGCTCCTTCCAAAATAAATAAGGTGGCTTCCTAAATTACAGAGCAGAATGTACATTGGTGTGTTTTGGAAGTCCTCCCTAAGGGTTAATCAATGGACCTAAAGAAGTCTAAGACAAGACCAATGACTTTTTGAAAAACAATGAGATCTGTTAATGGTGAGGCAGATGGAGTATTAGAGATTAATCTTAATACTTGTTTTATTTACAACTGAATTACAAACTTGTTTCCTATGGATATGAGGAAAACATAGAGTTATTTTTATTAAGTGGTCTAATTCTTACTACTATCTGATATTTATTATTTAACCTATTACCTACGGGGATTAGGAGCTTCGCATTTCAGAAGTTTCATTTCACCAATATCTTTTAGACCATTTGGAATCTGGAGAGATTTCCTTATGGTTATCACAGAATCACTGAATTGTTAGGTTTGGAAGGGGCCCCTGGAGATCACCTAGTCCAACTCCCCTGGCAAGGTAGGGTCACCTAGAGCAGGTGACATAGGATCACTTTTAGGCATGCTTGGAATGTCTTCAGAGAGGGAGACTCCATGACCTCCTTTGGCAGCTTGTTCCAGTGCTCTGCCGCCCTCAACATAAAGAAGTTCTTCCTCATGTTGAGAACTTCTTGTGTCTTTATGTGTTTATGGCTATTATTCTTCATCCTGTTGCTGGGCACCACTGAAAAGAGTCTGGCACCCACCTCTTGACACCCACCTTTGAGATATTTAAATGCATTAATGAGATCCTCTCCCAGTCTTCTCTTGTCCAGACTGAACAGGCCCAGCTCCCCTCATCATCTTTGTGGCCTCTGCTGGACCCTCTCCAGTGCTCCTTGTCTTTTTTTGTGCTAAGGAGCCCAGAACTGGACACAGCACTCCAGATGTGGCCTCACCAGGGCTGAGTAGTGATATATGATCATTGTTCTTGTAAAGGACTCCAATAGCTCTGGGAAGCAAGACTTCAGACCTGAGTTTGTTTAACTCTGCAGCATGTATCAGATTACACTGATAAGAAATTTTTTCATTTGTTTTTCTTGTTCCACATTCTTCCAAAAGATCAGCATCAACAAGATCCTCTGATAAGTCTTGCATAGAAAAGAGATTTGGAAGAAGGATTTGGAGAATCCTTCTTATTCTTCTCCACAGGGAAAACAGATGGAAAACATGTGCTGAATTTTCCTACTATAACTTTATCTTTGAACATTCCTTCTATATTTGGTTACTTAGTGGCCCTACAGGTGCTTTGGCAACATTCCTGTTCCTGATGTGTTTAAAATAGGATTTATTAATTTTATGTCTTTTGGACATTTTCCCTCCAGTTCTTTCTTCTCCTCCTTTGTGCTTTTAATTTTCATGTATTGTGTTCAGTATAGCATCTTAAGTCTTCACAGAAGTCTGCCACACCACTAAAAGGATTCACATGAATTTCAGTTCTACGAGGACAGCTGCTCTGAATAAATACCTTTGCTGCTACTGTGGAAAGGAAGCCAATGAAAACTGCTGCAGGAAAAGCTCAGACTCTCCTTCACTAACACTTCAGTGGTAAGAAAGAATTATGGATAAGAAACTGGCATTTGCATGGCTGAGGACCAATGACTGATTAATCAGTATCCTTACGTTGGGGAAAAGCTGGATGGAGTTGGTCATCAGGGTATAAAAACTCTTGCTGTGAGTTACCTCTTGCTCTGAGGTAACCAGAACCAGCTTACCTACATTTTGGACACTTGATGTCTCTGCAGCTGTGACATATTCATGGTGTGGAGGGTAAGAAGACATTAAAAGTCAAAAGGATGGATCCAACACAGTCTCACATTTAATCAATGCTTTAGTCAACATTTTGACTTTAAATGTCTCATTCACTATTTTGAAATCTCAGCCTTGCACTGGTCCAAGGGCTGCAGCAGGAATTATCTCCTGCTTGATGTTTTCAAGGGCTTGTTGCTGACATACATACTTTTGACAGAACAACAATCTGATCCCAGAAACTATTTAAATATTGTTGGGTTGTTTTTTGTTTGGTTTCCTCCTTAATTATAGGTTTATTCCTTAAGTTTTTTGTGTTTCTGTATATGCAGTATGCTTTTTAATTCTAGTCATTGTGCAGTGCCAAATTAATAATTTTGTGTAGGTTTGACAATTATTTGATCACTATTTGTAGTAGTTAATTATAGTAGTTATTAGTTTTTATTATTTTAAATATAATTAATAAAATCTACCATATAGAATTATCCTTTTTTTTTTCCTGATATGAAAACCTTATGACCAGACCTTGGGAAAACACAAGGGGGAGCACAAGGCAGGGCAGAAAATATTTTTCATTGGCATATATTGTTGTGAGACAATGAAATCTGAATATTGCCTATCCTGATCCCCACTGGGATGCCTGAGTCCACAGAATGATCCTAATTGAATTTTCCCTGCCTAAATGGAGTATGCCCTGTTGTGAACCTGCTTTGAGCATGATGACAGGATGGAACGTCTCAGAGCATCAGTTCTCTTAGACCCAGGGCCTTCCTTCTATTACCTCTATTATCTAAACAAATAACCTTGGACAAATCAATTTACATTAATCCAGCCATGTGGTTTAAACCTCTCTCCTTTCCTTTAAAACATCTCAATCCGGTTTCAAGTGAAATTTCTTGAACATTTATCTCTTAAAATGTGCCTGTGTATTACAAGAGAAATCTGTACTTTTTTTAAATTAAAATATATATTTAAAATATATAAAATGTGTTTAAAAGGGTAAATTAATGCACGGGTCATAGCAAGTTCTTTCTGCTTTGTAACACTGACCACAGAATCCCTTAGGAACACTTGTGTTTTTATTTATGCTAAAACGAGTTGGTTAGTGAGATTAATCTTGGATTTTTACTGTTGTCTTCTTTCATTAAGCATATGAAGGACTTAGTATTTCAGCATTTTGCTGCATAAAATTAAAAATATGCACTCACAGTGAGCTCATGTTCACTGCAGTAATCACACAGGATTATTTCTCTATGATACTTCCTATGTAAATGCACTTGAAATAGATAGCACTATGAACAATGATTCTTCAAATTTATGGGAAACTTTTTGGAAACTTAATGAATTTCATTACTCTTTCAAGTCTTTCTCTTTTTTTTTTTAATCTATAAAGGATTTTATCTATAAATTAATCTAATGTAGCTTTCTTGTATTTTGACAATTACTGATCAGTGCATGGTTATTTTCACACACCCTGAGTTAATCCATAATCTGTGTTTGTGTAATAATTCTTGTTCTCTATAGAAGTTATAAGAGCTTTATGCATAAGAACAGCCATGTTGTCCAGTTAAGCTCTTGTGTATAGTATATATTAGCTGTTTTTCTTCTGATTTCATATTCAATGAGTAGAGACAAGGCAGTGACAGGGGAGACTAGGAGCCTTCTCTTATCCAGTCTGAACAGCCCCAAGTCACTCAGCCTTTGTTCATGGGAGGAGTTGTTTCAGCCCTCTGACCATTTTTGTTGCTGTGCTCTGGACACACATGGTGGTTTTATACTTTTGAGTTAGAGCAGAGAAATTGCTGGCCTTATCTGTGCTGCAGACACAACAGAAGTTCAAAGATTTCCTAAAATGTGAAAAATTGAGTCTGTCATTGCAGTGTTTGTATTCTTGCAGCATTTTTTATCGGTTCTGCGAGAAGAAGGAAGCATTCTTCAGTTAAAACCAAGGGACTCATGGCTGAAAATTTCTTATTAGCTTCAAGTTTTTCTGTTCTCCCTAGGAAGTTTAGCTCTCTCTACATTTTCTCAGAGCGGCACTAGGATGCTCTTCAGAGTCCCTTCTTCCCTGTCCTTGAGCACTGACTCTGGATTTCATGGGGCAATCAGCATCCCAGGTACACTTTTCCTGTGTCCTGGTACAAAGATAAACCTTGAAAACCCCACAGAAATTCTTCTGGCAATATCCCAGTAGTTAGAGACAATGCATGGAGTGAGAAACCCCCCAGCTGGGTGAGCTCACCAGGCCTGGTGGTGTCACAGCTCAATAGTTTCCTGTATATCTTGCTCTAGTAGCTCTGCACAGCCTCTCAGGCTGCAGTGCAGGCCTTAGACAAAATTATTATCATAAACCCCTCAGCTGATTCCTTTGTGCTGCACTCTAGTCTCTATAGGGAAAGTTTTATCACTTCCCTCACATTTTAATTGTATCCATTCCACAGCTGGTAGCAAGATGTCCAAACCAATGACATGACTTGACAAGCCTTTCAAAAGATCACAGTGACTGGGTTTTATCTCTCGATGTGAGAGAGGAAAAAGGAGAGTAAGTGAGAAGAAAAAATAAAAATTTTCTTCCCATGCACTTTTCTCCCCAGCAAAGCAAAAAGGTGAAGATTGTATAACCTCTCTAGCCTGCTGCCTGTTTATGCAGTAAATCTATACCAGTAGGAGATTTATTAATTTAACTGTGGTCTTGCATATAAGAATGATATGGGAAGTCTCAGAACATATTTATTAATATAATAGAGTGATTTATTGGAAATGTCTGCTAACCACATTTTGTAGTTTAGATCATTTTTTTCCTTAATATTGATAGTTTTCCCCTTTCTATTTAAAAAAGACAACTCTGTAGACCCAAACAAGGAAAAAACCACCCTCTCTAGCTGGATGACATAATTCGGCAATCAGCAAATTAGAACAGCATGTCGTTTCTGATAAAAAATATTAAATATGTGTCTCATAACTCTGCTGCTGAGCTTTAGTTAAACACATAACCTTTATTTGAACTTATCTCATTAATCATGGGGAAAAACGTAGCTATTTCACATATGGGACTATGGAAAAAGATAGCATAGTCATTTACCACTGTGGAGTGCTCGTTCCCCAAAGAAGAAAGATAATTTCTGCAAGGAGAGCTGACAATGTGCAGGTTAAATACCCATATTGGCTTTCTCCTGGAAAGTTCATGAAAATGAGTACTTTTTTTTCCCTTGAAAATTATTAAAGGCTGTCCTTATTAGAGGTTGTTAAAAGCTGTTAATAATAGCTCAATTTTTTTTCTCTTCAATGTGACATCAGTTTGCTATGATGGACCCCCAAATTGTCTTCTTTTCATTTGCAGCCACTATCTCTTTTTTCTTGTGCTTATATCTGCAGCCTCCAGCTTCACACAGACAACTAGCTAGTTTCTCAGGTTTTTACCCAGTTAGGTATCCCACTACCTCATTGTTTTCTTGCCCCAAGTTTTGCAGCATCCACCAGCCACTGTTTATCTGACTTTTACCAACCTTTTGGTCCTGAGTGTTAGAGGCTGGCTCACTGTTAGATGCTGCGACCCTAAAGAAAGCAATGCCCCATGAGTTTAAAAAATGACCCTATGCTACTGAAACACTCTATACAAACCCTCCCCTGAGGGACCAGCACAGTACAGCGTTACACTGAAATGTTGCCATTTCCTTCTGCAAAAAATACAGGTCCAGGATTCTCCTAACAAATCAAATCCCCAGCGCAGTCCACTCTGACATATGCGGAGATTAAATTTCATCCTCCTAATGATGTGGGAATTTGGGAAATTAACATTCAAAGCTTTTATTTCTAAGAGGACTGGTGTGCCTGTCAATTTCAAATGATGACATGTGTGATAAGACTGTGATCTTACTGAGTTTTCTTAGGAAACCAAAGCAAGTGTATTTTAGATATATACACTTAACACTAATCATTCTCTCAGGGAACCACTGGTAGGCTGCCCTCCACCTGTGAGGACTGTGTATTTGGGCTGTAGGTAAGGCATGAAGCTATGCAAATATGATTAGTGGCCTGGGTGTTACTTTCTTCATTTTGGGGTGGTTTTTTTTCTGTTAAATAAGAATGCTGCTTGCGCAAATTTCTCCACAAATTTGTAGTACTTTGAACACCAAGCTCTTTAAGTGAAAAATACAATCATAGATTGATTGAGGGGGGAAAAGGCCCTTTAAGCCATGGAATGCAACTGTAAGCCTAACACTGCCAGGTCCATAAGTTCACATCTACATGTTTAAATGCCTTCTGGGATGGTGACTCAACCACTTCACTGGGCATCCCATCCTATTCTTATGCTTGATAACACTTCCAAAGACAATTTTTTTCCTAGTATCCAATCTAAACATCTCCTGGGGCAATTTGAAGCCATTTCTTCCTATCCTATCTCTACTAGAAAGAACCAGCACAAGTATTTGAAAGATAAAGCTTTTGGCTATGCATCTCCCTTTTTTAATTTCCTAAGTAAATTGTATGTTAGCACCAAATGAGGCCTGTGCACCACTATATACTAGAACGATAGGAGCAAAGATTTGACTATGAATCATCAGATAAATGCTTTGTGACCCCCAAGATTTGGGGTCTTCTACAGGAATTGCAGATCCAATTCCAATGTGTATCTGGAAAGCAAGGATTCAATGCCTAAGTGTCTCTCATTCCAGATAAGTGATCAAATTTACAAAGCTGTGTAGTCAACAGCTTTCTTTTGGTCTCAGTGAATGTAGAAACACTGATGTAACATGGCAGAGTCCCAGTGAGGCAGGGAATACTATCTTCAGTAGTCCCCTGGGCTGGAAATTCAAGTCTGTCCTCTAAAAGGTAGAGAATGCACTTTGAAGTCAGGGATTCCACCTTGGTGATTGATTGCAGCATGACTTTTCAGCAGCTCTAGGACTCTGCTTTCTCTCGCTGTTTGCAGAAGAAAGGTTTAGTACAAATCCCACTAATTAAAAAAAAAAAAAAATTGTGGAAGTAGCTGCCCTCCTTTTGATTTTCAGGACAAGAATCTTCCACGATCATGCATGACCAAAACACTCTTGCATGTTATTCCAAGGACCTAGGAGGCAATTCCCAGTTTCTAGATAACACCTCCTTGCTTCTCCTCTACCTCCTCAACCCCCACTTCCCCCTCTCTTGCCAGCCAGAAGGAAATCAGGGAGTAATGTGCTACAGCAGAATATTTAAGCTAAGCCATGAATGAGTTTGGCAGGTTTGAGACAGATGCTGCTTTCACAGACTGCCTGGGCAGGTGCATATCCATAAAGCACCCGAAGGCCTCCTGCTGAGAACCACCCATGTGCCTTGTTTCAGGGATCAGTCATAGTCTCTGATTTGTTTTCAATATGCTGCTACACATTAACACCAATTTCAAAATAATAGTAAATATATCAACACAACATGTTGTGCTTCTCCTGCCTCATAAACGTGATCAGGCTCCTACTCTGCCATGTCCTGCATATACACTGAGTGCCAGGCACCAAAAGGGTCTTGAGGAAGCAAGGCTAAACCACTGAGGGCTGCCAGTGGGTTTGCAATGCATCCATGACTGCCCAGAGGGCTCTGAAACATCACTGCTAGCCCAGAGCTGGTGACTGCAATGTGCACATGCCAGCAATATCTGGAGGTGGCTGTACTTAAATCTGTTCAATTATCTAAATAAAATCAGGAATGTGGGCAGAAAACCACTGTGTTACCTTCAGATTTTCCAAGTTAGATCAAGCTGGCAAGGACTGGTGGTGCAATGAAGGTTTCTCCTCTCCTCTGCCCCCCACAAACAGCTAGCTCAGGTTTAGGAGGCTTTGGGGAAAGGAGATCTTCAGGATAGGGAAAGGAAATTTCAAAAGAGGCTCTTACCCTCAGGAGGTGTTCCAAGGCTTTTATTCCAAGAAGGGAATCCCAGGGCCAAGAGGGAGATCATGGGGAAACAGGGGCTTTTATCTCTTTCGGGGTCGGGTTCAGATTACCTGGCTGAAGGCCATAAGTCAGAGTCAAGGGGCAGGTAAGACCAGGCAAGGTTACAGTCTCTGGGGGAGGGGTTTGTGAGGGAGACCATCCCCTAGGAGAATGCAACAGTGCAAGTTTTGTATCAGCATGGGCAGAGGTTCCAGGGTGCAGCAGAAATGTGCTGAAATAGCCTGTCCTCTGCCTGGCTTCACCATCATTCTCCATTTGTCAAGACCTGGAGAATTTGGCTGCTGTAGCTGTTTTGACAGAGCTGCTCAAACCCACCTCACAGCTGCTTGGAGTAATGACATAAACTGTATTTATCCAAAACAACACATTTATAGCTTTTTGAACACCCAATTCCACTTTCTTTCCCCTTTTTGCCATGTGACGAATCAAAAAGAACAGCCATGCCTTATTGAAGTCTTTAATCTAATATAAATTGAATTGTATTTATTAGATGATATCAATGGGATGGGGCAATTCTTTTCTTGCAATTGAAATGATTCAGAGAAGTGAAAAAGGACGTAGTGATATTTTGAGGTTTCTAAGAAATTTGAATATATGGAGTATTAGAAGGCCATGTGCAAATAAGTCTAAGGCTTAATGGGTAATTTCAGAAGCCCTAGATGGTTTTCCAAAACTCGTGACAATTATTTATAATCATTCAACTGCAATAAAGAGCACCACATGTGTGATACCACACAGAGACACCTGAAAGCTGAAAATCACTGCCCAAACACACCCACTAGCTCATGCTTTGAGTTCCTTCAAGTCCTATTGTGGATTTAGAAAGACAATTTGGACAAGACTGGTCTGATATATTTGTTTTTTTCCAGTTTCACCCACTAAACAGATAGAACCACAGGGTAAATTGTGGTGATGAAGTTAAAGGAGTTGTCTCTCATTTCCACTCTCAGAGATGTTCCATCTAGCTCAGGAACTCCTCAGGAGCTCCTTCAAAGGAAGAATTTAATTAGGGACCGTTCTGCAGGAGCCTAGAATGCACATATGCTGTGAAGGGCAAATTCTGCAGAAAGAAAATTCCACACTTGGAGAAATATTTGTTTTATTCTTTACTCTTCTGCTTGAAGTGACCTTTCGATATCTTTTCCTCTTAGTGAATAGCATTTGGATAATCTTTCAACAAATTATGCTAAACCACTGCAGGTTATAAAGAACACGTGCTAGATGACCATTGATTTTTCTGTTAGTGATCTTAAGAAGAGAGAAATTAATTAGCAAACAGTGGGATTTGTCTGCTCTACACCTTCTGCCCACTCAGCTTTGAAAATGCCTATCAGGTAAAATTGTTAATTAGTCAAAAGACAGGAAAAGCACTGCACGAATATGTAGAACCATGTTTCTTGTCAGAAATATTTCCTTTTAGATACAAAATGTGGCTTATAAAATGTTATTTCAACATTTAAAGCCTTTTTGCCAGTCAAGTGGCACAAATAATCTAAAAGGAAAAATGCAAAATGTATAATAACATAGGAATTAGCATAGTTCAAACCCTGAAAATGGTTGACTATTTAATGAGCTTCTCTTGGGCTTTCAAAATAAAAAAAAAAAAAAAAAAAAGTAAGTCTTATGTGAAACATCTCTGACCATGACTTATGTTGTAACTGGCTCTCTGGGTGAGTTTTGTCTGAATGTTAGTATGTAAGTAGTTGGAGAATATACCCTTCATTCTACCTTTTAACATCAGGTGAAAGCTGATGCTGTATGTCCTGAACCAAAGCTGCACAAAAAATCTTCTGCCTGTGAGATGAAGAGGCAGTCTTCCTCCAAATGCAAGGTGTGGGGGCTTCCACACACCCTGTTTTAGTGAATTTCAGTAAGGGAACGTGAGGGGGAACTGCAATGGAGTTTGTATGGGGCTTCAGCAATAAAAAATGATAAAAAGGGGTAAGAATGAGAACTTCATTATCTTTGTCTCTTCTGTCAAGAGAATGCTGAAAATGCTTTGTAGATCTGGCCACAGAGGTAAATTAGGAGAGGCAATACTTAACTGGGGAATCGTGGAAAAACAGAGTTGAACAGTTCAACATAATGAAGAGTAGATATTTTGAAGAAAAACTATATTCTTTGAAGATGCCAAGAATATAAATTTTGAAAGAATTTTCTGTCTTTTTGCCAATTAGATGGCATCTGAATCATGGCTTTAAAATACCTCTGTTGTGGGCAGAAGTAACAACAGCATACCCTGTCTTAGTCTTTCTGTGGATCCAGCCCAAATGCTACAATTCTTATTCACACTGAATAGTACCTGTTCACCAGAATGAACTAATTTGAAGCAGACTTTCCCCATGGGGGATAGCTGTAGTAAAAATAGGAAAAAGTAAAAATACAAAGAAAGTTCATTTGTGCTAGTTAAAAAAAAAATAGTAGTAAGTTTAAAACAGTGAAATAAATTAGGATTTATATTTAGTTAACAATGAGTTATCACAAACCATTCCCATATATTTCCTGATAGTTTACCATTACATAATCTGCTCTATATTTATAATGTACATCTGGCATACTGTACTTCTATTCAGATCACTTTAATTAAACCAGCCTCCAAGCTCCCATATAAAACAATGGAAGTTCTGAAATGCAGGAAAACAGCAGTATGAATTAATGAATAGCCCAGTATGTGAAGGCAGGCAATCTGCAGATTAGTGTGGTGGTTTCCTGTTGTTAACACCATAAACTTGTTGAACTCTGTTAGCTAAATTCTTCTAACTTCAGCCCAGTCACTGCAGCTACTGCAGAAAAGAGGAACCAGATGGGAAAAGGAAAAGATAAATAACTGTTTTAGATTGGAAAGTAAAAAGAAAAGAAAAAAATGAAACCCTAGCTTTGTGGACTTGAAAAGAACTGCAGTGCTTCGGAACTCTCTTATTAAAATTACAGTGTCTGTGTTCCCTCTCCAAGACATAAATTTCTTAAACCAAGTAATCAGTAATTGATAGGTAGGAGAGGCCAATGTTGAAACTATTTCTAAAAGATGCTTTAAGATACAGACTTGATTTTCAGTAAATGTCTTGTTTAGTCACCAGTCTCAGAGAAATGGAGATGTTCACAGCAGGCAGAGCTCTTCTCATAAGGACGTCAATTATATGTATTTAAAAATAAGTGATACTGATGTATTTAAAAATAAGTGATACTGCAGTGTTTGGGTGCAGAGGGTTATTTCTAGTCTCCAAAAATCTTGATATCCTAACTAGCTATTTAAATTCTCCATCAATTAACAGACTACATGTAAAAACTACAGGATTGATATAATTCATTATTTTTAGACCTTGTTGTGGGCCTCTAACAAATTCTCAGTATGGATAAGGATACTTAAAGGCAAATAAGTCTTCTGATCAAGGGTTCAAATGTCTTAGCTGTTTTTAATGAATGCTGTAAAATACATGAACAATCAGAAGAGCATTAAGATAGGATAGCAACTGTTAATATATATTTATATGAAAATAGATTATTAGCATATTCTATGGTAACTTTAATAGAACAATATTTTTCTACTAGCTCATAGTATCATAGGATAATTCAGACTGGAGGGAAGCTTCTGAGGATCCTAATCCAGTCTCGTGCTCAAAGCAGGACAGACCATGAAATTGATACTTCCTCCAGCCAGATATCTGCAACTAATAAACCAAAAAGCCGCTGAAACCTTCCTACAGACCTCAGACACAGTATAGCTTAGTGGTTTTAGAATGTTGGTCAAGCCCCTTTTCACAGCAATTATTTAATTCAGCTGAAAATGGAATTAATTGGTAAAGGTTGCGTTACCTAATTAGTGAACACAATGTGTTGCTTAAGCCATCAAAGGAGTTCTTGGTATGAATGCAGACTCTGTGAGCTACTTGATATGTAACAGATCCAGTCTGCAACATCTGTTTACAGTACATTTGCTGTCAAATGCTTTGCCAAATGGTGCAGTGCTCATTTTTACCTCTCTTTGCACCTTTTTATCCTGTCCTTCCCTTCTGGGAAAATGTCCTAAACAAGGCCACAGACATGAATGTTTTGGTTTCTGATCTCTTAAACAGAAAGGGCTAATTTCACTAAATAAATTATTTGCAGTGCTTAATATGACCAGTGTAAATAGCTCCAGGAGCCACAGGGGAAGGCAGTTTCTCTTTTCTCCTGCTGCTTCCTTTTCTCCTTCAGGGAGAGATTGAAGTTTTAGACATTATGAAGATTATCCAAAATTACATTAGTCCAGTCACAATTGTAGCAAAATCCTCTTGTGTTATACAAATTAATTTGCTGTGAAAACCTGTATAAAGATATTCTGAATAAATAGAGGACTACTGAAATATTACTTTGCGCTGTACAAATAAAATTTTTAATTAAGATTTAGGATGGGGAGCTTCCATTTCTGCTTCTACAGTCCTTCTCTGCAGAGCATTGATATCTCTTGTTTAAAGATCCACAAGCTGGAACATTATTTCATTGTAAATCACAGGCTGAAAGAATTAACAACATTAATTCCAAAGGGAAATAATTTTAAGGTAATGATTTAATATTGATGTAAGACAAGAGTCTGTATGGCTGTGTGGAGATGCAAGGTACAGGGGAAGAGAAGGAAGAAAGGAATGGAAGAAAAAACAAGAGGACGAGAATTAGGATGCTATCCCTGCATATAAGCACACAGATGGAGTGACAGACAGACAGACATCCAAATGTATTACCCCTGCAGTGGCCAGCTGAGCAGGGGCTGAAATAGGTGGCTGCCAGTCAGAGACCTACAGGGTTGCTCTTTGTCATGCTCTCTTTCCCAAACTGCTTGTGCAGACTTACCCCTGATGGCAAGGGCATTGCTCTTCCTATGGTTCCCTCATGAATATAATGGCTGCAACTGCAGCAAAGAAATTGTGGCAATACACAGCAAAATGTGAATTTTCTATGACATCACTTGGCTTGTGATTCACAAGTCAAGCTTATGCTGGAAATCGTGAGCTTCTCTAATTCCCGGGGCAAAAATCCACACATCGACATCCAACAGGATACAATGACAGTCATATTAATTTGCTTTGAAACTCAAGTTCTAACACTGGCTACTGCTCTAATATTAATGCTCAAAAGCTACTCAAGAGCAGGATGACAAATGTTGATGTGTGAATCAAAATGGTAAAGACGTCTCTCAGTGCTGCTTGTTCATCCTGCCAGGTGCTCATCAACCAGAGCAAAGAGATGCCTTCATATCCTTTCTATACACAGACTTTGGAACTGCATTGGAGAAGACACAGCTGTGATATTAAACTGAATTCATGACTCCATGTAGGCTTCTATCAATGGAGCTTTTCAGTGATATGTCCTTCTGGAGTGTGAGAAGCAGGTCCACTTGAGAGAATAGCAGCCATAACACTGTGAGTCCAGGAAGTCACCACAGATACACTGAAACAACAAGAGAATGCAGAAGAGTAAAAATAAAGTCCAGGTTTGCAAAAATAAGTGACTCTGCCATCTGCAGTAAATAATGTTAGGGGAGCTCTTTAGATGAACAAATATTGATATTGATATTTGTAAAGCCCATCTGCAGATACTGCAGTGCACTTCTGAGTCCAGGGGATGTGGGCATAAAAATAGTAGCTGATTGAATGGAGACTGGGACAGAAACTGTCAGTGACCAATTATCAACCAGTAATAGAGAAAAGCAGGAAAGAGACACTTGCAGTGCTGCAGCCTTTCAAACAATGCACCACAAATCCTGCTGTTTTCTCCAGGTATTAGTCTTTCTGTTTTCACAGGGAAAAAAAATGAAGAAAAACATGGAAAGGATCATGTGTAAGTTATGGCCATGTAGGGAACGGAAAGTTCCCTCCTGGACATATCAGTTGACTTAAAATAACTGGAGATCAGGTGTTCAGATTCCTTAAGATGTTTGAACATTTTAGTCACTTCATTAATCTGCTAGGAGAGGATAGGATGTACTTTCTTCTGTGCAAAGAACCATAGGAGAACTTTCTATGATTGACACAAATCTTAGATGTTAGATACTGAGAAAAGTTTCTCTGGTTCATTGTTTATTTGATGAAAATTGGAGCTTTAGAGGAAAGAAAAGAATGTAAAGTACCACATTGTGTTTCAACATTTATAAAATAAATAACCTTGATTTTTAAGGTGATTCTTCATTTCAATATTTCCTGAATTTGATGCAGAAAAAAATAAACTAAGTAATTTTGCACACACAGGTGTGCTAAAAAGACATTACATTTTTATGGATTGATGGTCTTATGATGTTTTTGAGGTCTGAAAGACAAGTAAAGCATAATGTACTGCGTTGATCTTCTAGCTGTTGTCTTGCAAAAGCCACAAGCACAGAATGGAACAAATATCTCAGATATTTTAATCTGAGATTTGCCTTTGACTGTAGAAGAAAGAAATATACATGTTTCCCAGGGAACTAAGATTTCAGAGTAGAAACTGGCTAATTAGCTAATTTAAAGTTGTCAACATAGTACTAAAGTGTGAGCAGCAACACAAGGATGTTTTGCTACATGATTTGATTTCCACTAAAATTGTCAATCAGTAGCAGTGAGTACATTTATATTTTAGTTTGCATGAAGAAGGCTTTTCTAGAGGAGATACCTTATTTCTTGGAACTATATTTGGATGAGCTCTTCTGTGATCATAGTGAACTGCATGAAATTCATTAAATACTTTAGCATGTGAGGAATTGTTACAACAGTCAGGAGATGCTGCATGAAAATCAAGCAAAAGGGAACACAGCTGTAAATGGGAACAAATATATTTAAGGCAACTCTTTTGTTGCAATGTGTGCCTCCTTATTTTAATTATTTTTTTATTGTTTTACCTAGTACTTTTGCTACATGGAGTAATTGTTAAAAACTTGAAAATGTTGCAATCATCATTGTATATCCTAAGACTGTGCTATTGAAGATCCCCACAACCAATTGTGCAAAAAGTACACTTGGTATTGGATTGTTTGGTTATTTGTGCATTACAAACTCACCCATGTTCCCAAATATGTTAAAAATCCAAACTGAGGTTGGCCACAAATTACTGAATTTGAGACAATTAGTTCATTGAGCTTTTAGGATATGTTCACAGTTTTTCTTCTGTCTCGTTTTAACATTTTGAGTCACTAAAGCTCCATGTTGAAAAGGTCTCATACCTGTGGTTTACAGTCATCTGTTACCCATTCATTAAAGGGGCTTCTCTGAACCACTCCTTATCCTGCCCAAAAGTGAAGTTTGAGAAACAACCCACATATAAAACAATTGCAGTCAACAAAACAATCAACCCCATTGTTCTCTGTAGGATTTGCTCCAAAAAGTACAACTGGAATTATTTAGAAAACTGAATTACTGCAAGATGGAGTCAGAAGCATACTGGCAATACTTTGAAAATCATCTTGTTCTGCTTGCCCTTAAAAATATCTTTCCTTTAAAACATTAGGAAGAAAATATTAGTAAAAAGTTGCATATAGCAGCATTTTAGTGGAAGAATGAGAGTTTATTACTTAACTTCTGTGGTTTACTGTAATCCTGCAATGTTTTACATGGGATTTTGCATGAATGCAAATCTTCCCATTTGGACACAGTGATGTGCAACTTCACAGCTGAGGTATTTTTGCTGTCTTGCTTGTATCAAAATTTTATAGAAAATTTAGTGAGAATCGAGCTGAATGGGGATGATGACCAGCTCTTTAAGTCATAGCAAGTTATGCAGCATCTCTCAGGTTACTCCAACATAGTAAAAAGATGGCATTCCTGATGGTGTTAATGAAATTCTTAAAAATTTAGTGCATGCTCTGCATGTCAGCCCATCAGAACCTGTCTTCACACAAGGTCATGAGCATGAAGACACAGTGTATGCTCTTGGCCATTTTGTGAAGGAGACAGCCATGTCTACAACCCCATTTCAGAGAGTCAGTATGAGCTGTTTTTTTCCACAAGATAAAATAATGGGCAAAACTTTCATTATCTTTCAAGGCACCAGAATTTTCCCCAGAATCTAGTTTCAATCATGACACTGGTTTACACATAGTTGCCAGTAACAATTAGAGTAACAACAGGTCAGTATTTATCACATAGCAACATCTGAGAGGTTTTTTCCTTCCTAGTCTAATTCTAGTAAGCAAGGAAGATAACAGTTATCACAAGATCAGAATAGCAAAACCATTTAGATTACAGTTTTTAAAGTTGAGAGACCAAAATCAAGCACTAAATGCATATTTAGCAACCAAATTAGCCACAGGGTGCTTTACCAGTCAAAGCTAATGATTTAGTGGCCTAAAAGAGATGGGAATTGCTGGCTAGCCCAACAACGTATTGTATGGCTGTTTGGAAAATTAAATAGTAGGGAATAAGTGCTTGTCTTTAAAGAGGTGATGATGCAAAAAAACTCCTCCACACTAATGCTCATATCAATTATCAACTCTCTTGATCTGAAAGCAAAGGATTGTCTGGGGTATATTTTAGTAATGTGACTTAAGCATGGCAGGTAAAGGAATTATAAAATTTTGCGAGTGAGCAAGTGAAAATACCCACTCTGTTTTTGAGCACATGACAAGAGCAACTTGTTATTATTTAATCTTCCTTTTAAAAAAGTTAAATTTCTTTTTATTCAAAATTTATTTAATTAACACTGGTGTCTATGGCACACATGAAATAATGAATTTCATCTGTAACTTCATTTTGAATTTCACTTTATGAAATTATTTCATGTGACAACAATCTGTGCTGGAATGAGAGAAGTGTATCCCAGAGGGGAGTGCTTATTCTCTTATTGAGAAACCCTCATGTGCAGGAAAGCTATGATGCATAAGAAAATTAAAAGTGCACATGGATGTGCAACATGATGAATGGAACTGATAAATTTACAAGGACGACTCTCTTCTAAATCTTTTTTCCTTCACTTTTGCTCGTAAAGCTTCATAACTAAAGAAAATGAAGAGTTACATGTTCCTTTCAGCACTGTTAATCTCATAAGAGAATTTTATGATTGAACTACACATTAAATTAGAAATATAAAAATATGTTCTATTATTTTTAGTGGTAGAGTCTAGAAATTTTACCTGTGTGATTAGCATCTTCTCACATTAAATTAAGAAGATTGTAACTCTGATATTGTACTTCCTTCTCCCCCAGTAAAGTTCAAACAAAAGGTGATCATGCATTTAAAGTAGTCTCCTCATTCAGAGTCCTTCAATATAAATTCTCAATCAAGCACCCTTAGATAAAAGGTCACTTTCCTAATACACAAGATTTCAAACTCAGTATGCCATGACACCTGAGAATGGAAGACCTTAATATATTATAGTCAATGACAAATATCAATGACAAAAATCAATAAGGTACAAAAATACGTAGTTCTAAATCAAATAGGAATAACATTTTAAGTCACAGATGTCTATAATGCAATATATAACATTAATTATATATAATATATACATAATAAATAATACTGATAAAATTTAAGTAGGTCTGACTTAAAAATATGACCAGTGAAGATCCCCACAAAACATTTGTTTGAGTCCAAGTGTACAATTAGCCACCTACTGAATAAAAACCCCGGGCCTACAAAAGACATAGTGCATAGGTACAAAAAAATGAGGCTGATAAAAAAATAGTAAAATAGTAAAAATTCTGTTATTTGGAATCAATTAGCTAAACAGAAAGACCAACAACAGAGAAAGTAATTTCCTGTTCCTTGAATGATTATTACTTAGAACATCAAATACCAGAAAAGAGGAAGACTTCTTCAACTCTGGGAACAATTCAGAAAATTATGTACTCATATCATGCAGCAAATAATACAGACCTCAACACAATTAAACTGGCATCCAGAGCAGAATGATACACTCAAGAATTATTAACATGGGACAAGTTGTACAAAGGAGAGTTTAGAAAAGAAAACGAGGACGATAGAACAATTCATATAAATACATATACTAGTAAATATATGTATGTAAAACTAGATATATATTTACAAATATACATCTATTTATATATCCATACAATTACACACAGATACATTGGTTTGCAAGAATAGAATTTATGTAAAAATAAATGGTTCTTAGCTTAATATGAAGTATGATAGCTTTCATTTGCAAAAAAGTAAGACCAGCTGGAAAGAAGAAAGGCCCATTAGGAACTAGAGGAAAAAAATAGTATACATTTTTAACTCTTGGGCAGAAAGACATCATCAGGAAGATTCGTGAGTTCCTTGCTTTGTTATGGAGCAGAGGAAATGTTTAAGGCAAACACTGAATTCCTAAGCTAGCAAAGTATACCTTTTGAATGTTGGGACAAATAGTTTCAAAGGTAAAGTATCCCAAAACAGATCTATCCTAACACTATAAACTGACAGCATAAACTCCACTTACAGTAGAAAGATTTTGAAGACCATTGATTTCTATGGTCTTCTAATGGGTTTCAGAGAGAAATTGAGAGAACACCGCAATGCCCATGGTAGTACAGGGGAAGGAGGTCAGCTTTGGGACTGAAAAGAGTCATTTGATTAACCCAGAAGGTGAAGGCATACAGAAGGAATAGGTCAGAGAATAACACTGATTTTAAATAAAATTAAAATGTGGTCCTGAAATGTCTCAGGATTTGTTTCAGAAATCCAAAATATCCCTTTTAGGGTTGTTGCATTCATTTTTGAGAAATTGCAAGGCCATGTGTGGTATGGAAAGTAGGAAAAAAGACATGGTATGTAACTTAAAAATAGGGGTGGAGAAATGTAGAATTATGGACTATTCAATTTAAAACCCCCATACTGGAATAACAAATGAAACTGTTTACCTGCAAGAAACCAAGGAGATGAGTAGCAGCCAGAACAGGTTACTTTACTAAGGATCAGGTCAAGGACATGTAATTTTATTCTATGACAAAGAAGCACAATATGGACAGAGGAGAAGAAAATACCAATATATCTTAACTTTAGACTTACTAAAATCTTAACTGTGATACTATATCTCATGATATGCTTGTAAGAAAACAGTCTTTTATTAAGTATACTTTAGGATAGCGTAAAAGCAATAGGAAAATCTTTGATAAGTAGTATTATTTTGCTGGGAAGCACTGACTATGATTCTTCATATAACAGTCGGGATTGGGCACTTTTTTTTTTTTTTTTTTTTTTTTTAATTAATGACCTGAATAATGGAAAGGGAGTAGTAATTAAATCTGTAGGTGATGCTGAGATGGAAAGCACTGCATTATACTGATGGATGGGATTTCATTTCAAAAGGATCTTGACAGATTGAAAGCATGGTGTGAAGAAAACCAAAATGCAGTTCAAGAGGCACAAGTGAAACAGTGCAGATAGACAGGCCTAATCAGCCAAACAAATTCAGGATCTCGAAAAACTGGTTGAGCAACCAGCCAATAGACAGGGATTTAAAGGTATTAGTGGATCACAAGTGGAACACAAGTCAATAATGTCATGCTGTTGAGAAAAAGATAAGTACTATCCTGGGAAGATTAAAAAGAGCAAAGTGAACAAACACACAGTATAGCTTCCTGCTCTGCTCAGTATTTGTAAGAGTTCAGGAGGAGTCCTGTGTGGGGCATTTTGACAGAAGTGTGGAATACTCTGCAGGAGAAAAAAGAGAACAGTCAGAGACCAGAAAAGCAGAGCTTGTGCAGACAGGCTGAGAATTCTGCTTTTTAATGTGTGTCTTTAATGCACAGAAAAGAACAGGGAGAGTGTTTTACTCATGCTGGCCTTAAAAGACAGCTGGAAGAGAAACAGAATTGTCTTTTTTCTATGGCCACAGTAAACAGGAATAAAAAGACTCCAAGCATTTTTAGTTAGGTATCAGACCTCAGGACTATTAGATGTTGAAATAAGTTGCCAAGGCATGTGTGGGATCTTCATCACTGTTCTCCATGACAGCTTCACCAATTGCTTCAACAAAGGTCTGTTGGGAACGATATGCTTAAGCTTTTTGAGGGAGGGGGGACAAAGGACTAGAAGGATCCTTTGAAAATCCAGTGTCCAAAGTCTTAGTGACTCCTTGCATGGTGTGACCTTTACAAAAATGTAATGTAAAGTATTTGGCATGAGAGCAGAAGAGAGACAATGATGGAGTGGTGGGACAGGAAAGCTTGCTTCACTGACTAATATTCCCCCACACCGATAAATACGTTTCTTAAACATCAACTTAGAAAAAGAAAAGAGAATATTTTAGAAAAAGAAAAGAGAATATTTTAGAAACCATCCTTTCATTCACTGTTGTTTGCACTGAATCTTTGCTGCTATTTCAGTTGCATTTTTGCTGAAGGTAAAACCGATAATAATGATCTACTTACACGGCCTGTTCTCTGCATATCTGTCATATTAAAGTCCATGCTGTTTGTTTATCAAGCAGTCATCTATAATTCTCTATTAATTTAATTATACTAAGAGATCTTAAAAGCCTTGGGCTAAGTAACATGTCAATTACAAATGAGTTTAACTTGGAATAAATATAAACTTAATACTTGTAATTTATTGCTTTAAATATAAACAAAGCCCTTACTATGACACAATCTATTATTAATTGCTCCAGTGCCTTAAGTCCAATTAAGCAAATCCACTTACATTTTCTTCAGAGGAAGTCAATGTTCATTTCTCATAGGAAGTGCAAGGAGCCTACCTTTCCACTTCTTTTAAACCCCCTAATGCAACAAAGCACTTCTGTGTTTAATGAAGTGTATCATGTCAGGGGTGAGGGGAATGCTGGTGGCATGGCGGGTAGAGCCACGTGTGAGGGCTCATACTTAAACAAAGCAACTTTCAATCAAATATCTGGTCATACACCTTGTTTTTTTCCTTAGATATAAGTAATGATTGCCTGTTTTCTAGTTGAAGATTCTATATTGTCTTTCTCTAGCACCCTTTCAGTAACAAGGACAAGCTGTTTGGATTTATGCTATGTATATACACATATGTGTGTGTATAAGTGTGTATGTGTATTATATATCTTCAGCTGAAAGGTATCTTAAACTTTTTTTATATTAGTTATACTTGCATGTATTAAAGTAGCTAAACTAATTTTTTTTTTTTTTTATGTGTGTGAAAACGTGTACATATAAAAATGTCAGCCGCTGTGCTGAGACCTGGTACTTCATGCCTGGGGTAAAATTTTATTGCCTAGTTATAAAAGAGAGGGTTTATAGTGGAAACCCTGACACAACGTTAACTATGGTTATGCTATCAAAGGAGTGCAGCATTTAAGAATTTAGTAACTATTCCGTTTGCGTGTGTACAGGCAGTCATGTGTCTGTCTGCGTCTAAAACCTCATGTCGACTTACACATGTAATTTACATTTATTTTTAAATACTTTGAGAAGGAAAGTCACAAACTGGTTCTGACAGAAGTATCTTCATATGTGTATCTGTCCTGTTTGTTGTCTATAAACAATAAAATAATTTAAAAAACTGAAAAAAAAAATGTCTACTAGAATATGTATAGCTTAAAAGTGGATCAGCAATGCTTTTCCCCCTATTTTTTCAAGCTAGGGAACTGAGTAATGCATAGTGAGTTGCAAGAACACACACACCAAAAAGCTGCAGATTTGAGTCCAGAGTATAAACCTTCTGAGTCCAACCCTATTCTTCAAATACCTGGGCTTTTTATTGATGTTAATGAAAAATTGAAAACTCTGTGATGTTTGCCTGTGTAGTTGCCTCAAATGGAATGGATCTGACAATCATTCTTGAATCTATCACTCATAAAATTATGAGAAACATAAGGGTTTCATCTATAAACCTCCACAGGGTTTGCAAAATTTCCGATGGGACTTGCAGGTAGTTCACCGATTCTTCTGAAAATTAAGGGTTGCATGGCAGGGGTAGAGACCATCCCAAGGGTTGTCTGTAGCAAGAAAACAGTAAAATATGGAAAAAAAATAAAATTAGACTAGGCACTACTTCAAAGGACCTCAAGGAAGCTTGGTGCTCTAACGTTATTCAGTCTTGAAGTAAAACAGTGTTACTTCCTAGCAAATAACTTCTGTGGTTTTTTTTTTTTTTTTTTTTTGTTTTTTGTTTGTTTTTTTTTTTTTTTTATGGTGTGAAAATGATACTAAGAAAAAGTCAAAACCAATTCTTATCGCATTTCCAAAAATCTTGTTTCAGATCTCATGATTTTGGAGGCTAAGAGGATTGCAGAAGTGCAAATACAAGATGTTACTACTTTTTCAATCTTATAGTATGTGACAGGACAACATACCAATCCACCATAGACGATACGTTTAACTACCAAATAGACAAGGGTAGCTTTCTTTAAGATATTAAAATTAACATGAATGTTAAAGTGTTGATAACACAGCACTTAATGGAAATGTTATAAGTTGAGATTTTTCTCCCTGGGGATGGCCTCTTAGTAAACAAAGGGAAAGAGGTACACTATTCCCAGTGATGTTACATAGCTATCTATATCCATACCATTTAGATACCTGTGCTTGAAATGTTGTCCTCACATTACTTCAAATATCTTCGAAGTAGTGTGGAATAACAGATGCATTGAATACTTTAAGTTAAGAGGAACAACTTTAAGTTAAGAGGAACAACTTGAACCCAAGCCCTGCTTGGGTGTGATTTGATAAAAGTGTAGTGCAGGTGTAATTTGATAAAGGTTGTTCAGGGTCTTATCCCATCATATCTTGAAGACCCACAAGGACGGAGATGCCACAACCTCTCTGATCAGAATGCTTCAGTACTTGAATCCCTCAACAATAATAATTTGCTGTATATTTAACCAGAATTTCCCGTGTTTTAACTTGTGTCTGTGGCATCTGGACTGTCATGGTGCACATCTGAGAACTTTCTAGGTCTTTTATATGCATGCAGTGATCAATTCCATTGCAAGCTGCAAGTCTCCCTTTAAGTTCATCTTCTCCAGACTGAATAAACCCAGTTTTCTCAGCCTCTCTTAAGATGTCACATGCTCCAGCTGTAAACCATTTTGTTTCCTCCACTAGACTGGCTCAAATAAGTCAGTATTTTTATTTTACTTGTCAACCCATTAACTGTATTCAAGTTCTTACTAACTTTGCTTGACTGCCTTGAGCTTTAAAAGATGGCACAGTGTTCTCACAATAACTTTGGCCAACTCTTTCAGCACTTGCACACGTCCCATCTGATCCCACGCACCTCTGTGACTGAATGATCAGATGTTGTCTAACAATTTCCATTTGTACACTTATGCTTTTCAACTCCTTCAGAAATGTCTTAGTGCTCCATTTTTAGTAGTAACATAAACATAGATTGTATTTAGACTTGTTTAATGTCTCCTTCACACAGCCAAAGCACTGTGAAGGTCTTTAGTGTAGAAGAGAATAAAACTCTCAGACTGTAATTAGAGGAGCATTTCTTTACATGGCAGGCTGGCCTTACTCCTCACCACTCCTTCCTGCCTCCAGACAAGTCCCTCCATTGTGCTGGTACAACTGTTGGAGAAACTGTTTGGTGAAATGGATTTCGGAACTTAAAACTAGCCAGGCTGCTAGGTGAAATGGATTCTAGGGGTTAAAACTAGCCTTTTATTCCTTGCAGGTTAAAATCCAGCTCCCTTTTCTTTCTGGGTCCCCACAGAACAGTCCCATGCCAGAAATAAAGAAGAATAAACATTTAATTGCAGAATTGACAAGGAAACAATAAGGCTGATGTTTAAATGCTTTGTTTTGCTGCATCCTCAGAACTAGAAATGAGAACTGGCTGATATAAGACAGGAAGAAAAACCCAAACTAACAAAGAGGAATTGCACCATCCTACTTCCTACCTTTATTTTAGCATCTTACCATTCCAGCAAACCTAGAAATCTCAGCATAATAATGCCATTTCAAGTAGCAGAATCAATTGGTTTTGTTATGGTGATTGTATATATGCATGTATACGCCCAATAAAACCTGATTCCACCTACATTACAATTTATGAAACTCTTACAATAAATAGACAAGTACAATTTTATTACTCCATTCAAGCTATGATCCCTTAATGAAATAGCAGGCACAAAGAAATGTGCTAAGAATAGTCTCTTCTGGTAAATGTGAGTGCTCCTGAGCTGAGCTGGTTTCACAACTGAGATGGACTTTAAGAGGAGCAGAGGTAAGACGCAGAGCAGATTGAGCAATAAAATATTCACAGAATATATGCCACAACCACAAATAATTGAATTAAGCAATAACAAGGCAGACACAGGGCATTTCCTGGGGATTAATGACTAGCTAGGAGAGTTGATGGTCCACGGCGGTCATCAATTCCCCAGGAAATATCCTGTGCCAAGGTCATCGTTGCTATTATAGCCCCCTTTTCTTTCCTCCAGCAAAAAAAAAAAAAAAAAAAAAAAAGGCATCCCACATTTTACCTGTTTTCTCACAATGTCATCACTCCTTTAGATGACTGTGGAGCAGGTGGGTGTGAATGCAGATCTGCTGAAGGATTTCTGTGTATTTGGTGTCCAGTGCCACAAACAATCAAAACCCCTTGATCATAATTGAAATTTTAATCAGGCTTATACAATACTTAAGTTTTGGACTCATCTAACTCTCTTGAATTCCCAAATAATAATTTTATTTTGTTGTGGCCTGCAATTCTGACAAATCTGTGTCTGCATTATAGCTAGGTGAACTGGAGGAAGATAGACATATTTTATTCCTTTAGAAGTTTTCTGGCATAAACAATCTGCTGAAAGAACTGGCAGAGAATTTATGCATTCAGCCTGCTCTTTTGCAATAATGTGTGGATTTATAACATAAAGTACTTGCCTATAACAGGTCAATAATGGAGATAATTAAATCTGTCTTTGCTATTCAATAACAATTATGAATTAAAATTTGTTATGGCATATTTTTCAATACAAGGGCTATCATGACTGAATTCCTCTAAGTCATAATTTTATCCAGACATTTTTAAGATATTGTTCTGTGGCAAGTATGTAAATCTCTAAAATCTATTTTTCAGACAGTAAAATAAAAAATAAAGCACAAACCCAAAGGTCCAGAAGACAAAGGAGCTTATGATTATCTGCATGCTCTTGGCTCAAATTTATTTTACAATTAGACCAATACTCCTTAACTCACTTATCTTCAAGATCTGTGAATCTTAATCTATCACTTTTTCTTCCCCTTAAACTAACATTTCACATTCAATTAACCTAATCTTGAAATAAAACAGTGTAGACTAAAAATTTTAGAAATTGCTGTTTATGATCCTTTATACATGTTCCTTTTAAGCACATACTCTGTTACTGTTGGCATTTTCATAGTTTGTGGTGTGCAGCAAGTAACTCTTTCTTCATTTCAGCATGATGTAGTTAAACTGCTTATTTTCACATGCCTGAAATTTTTTGGCTCAGTATACCCATATTAATTTAACTGGCCAATTAGTTGTTATTAAAATATTTTAAAAGAACATACAACAACATATGCACAACAAATTATTTCTTTCCACAATTTTATTAACATTTTTGTAGGTAGTTTCCAGTTTCTCACCTCCTTTTCCCACCAAGAGAGACTCTCCAAGATGAGGAATACAGAGTGCATGTTACATTCAGGGCTCCACTAAGTTTCCTTACATTCCTTTAAGCTACACTGAGCTCATGGAAAAAAAAAATAATAAAAAAAAAAGGGCAGAACTAATGCAATCTTTTAGATCCCTTTCTTGTCTCACTCTAACATGAGTTGATGCCACACTTACAGCATGTTAGACTCATCCAAGTCACCAGGCTGGTGCTCCAGGAATTTTCAGGAGTGGGTGAAAGATTACTATCAGATTGAATTGCCCAACAAAGTGAAAATTAGCAATCAACATACTATAAGGAATGCATGGTCATGTATTTAATTCCCCTTTTTTTGGGTCAGATTTAACTATGTACCACATGTTGTTCAAAAAAATTATTCTAAAAAGATCAACATAGAGTTGGTCCTTAACACTGAAGTTTTAGCTGGCAAGGAGAATATCCTACATTTTTCTTGTAAGCCATTTATGGCAAAAATAGCAGTTTTGTTGGTAGCTTGCTTCGTTCTTAATCTGTGAGATGGATTCCCAGATAAAATATCACTAAAAAAGTAATTTGAAATGGAAAGTCTAAATAATTTAGCCAGACCTTCAAAATTTTCCCTGATCATTTCAGCTCTGTAGTAATACCAACAAAAGGAGATTGTTTCCCATTCTACCTGCACCTCTTCTTGTAATTAATCAAAGCTTGGCGCAGTGGTAGTCAGAGAGAAAAGCAGTACTATAGTGGAAGGCTGCAACTTCCTAAATCTCTGTGTGTGTGTGCGTGTGTATGAGTACATAGGAGTTATTGACTCGTTAAGTCTTTGTCTAATGACATTATCATATTTAAGGCATGAAATTCACAGAAATTTTAAACAATATATTTTTAAAGATGGAAGAAAAGACTGTCGGACACAAACAACAAAATATCAGAATGATCTTCAAGTGTTTCTCCCCTTAAGTAAAAGAAATTTAAAGAAAAAAAAACCAAAACAAACAAACAAACAAACAAAAACCCCTGGAAACATATTTTTAACTAAGTATACAGTCATAAAATGGTATCAACAGTAAATTTATATTGAGGGAAAAGGAGCTACAGTACAGTAGCTGAGAATCTGGCCTAAAGTTTGCACATAAAATAAAGATAATAGAAAAATACTGTTTACTTCAGGGGGTTACGCATTTCAATTTATTGCCATAGATCAGGAAGGGTCAAATTTTAATCACTGGAAATGAAGAACATATAACGCAATTTTCTTTTTGTAAATACTTAACTATTGAGGTCCACATTTTATTTCTGGAAATATTGCATCTATTGTTTCAGGATATCTTATTTTACCTTTGTGGAATAGTTGACTTACTGCCAACAAACTCAAGACCAGAGTCCTGCAAAAATTAAAATTTCCCAACATAAGAACAGTTACAGAAATTGCCACTATTACTGTAAAAAAGGATGGTGACCATAGACTGAAACAACAAGCCATGTTGCTTCAGCACTGACCACTGAATGAGATTCCCTTAAATATTGATTCCAGAAGTATAGCCCTCTGCTCCCTTGCTGCTATTATTGATAGCTAAAGATCATATTTCTAGATGCCTTCTTATGTCTTCAAGCTCTTCCACTGCAGATGAGAAAAGCTGCTCTATAGCATGAGCCAGAGGCAGCAAAAAATATACAATTGCTTTCCCACCAAAGTTGTTACTGTCCAGGGAATTTCCATGATGACAAATGGAGAGGAGGTGGTGTACACAATTACAAGCAAGATGTAAGGTTGTCAGTCGGGTATTCCTTCTACCAGGAACTTGAGTGGGGAAGCAGGGAATATTATGGATTGAGTGCTGTATTCTAATGGAAATGGGATGTGACTGAGCAGTTGCATGATGGCCAAGCACTCTTCCTCCTAAAACAGCTTCTTACTACTTTTTGCCCACACCAAAAAGCACAGAGGAGAAGTTGTTTGGGGATTTCTCCTGAGTTGCTGCTTCCTTCTTCTGCCTGGGTCCCTGAGTGGGATCAGAATCTCTTCCTTCATCAGGAATCCAGAAACATAAGGAGACAATTATTAGACAGGAAGCTGTCTACTCCCACCATAGACTTCATGGTCCACACACATATTTGGGACTTAGTGGCAGTAGATTTGTCCATAATATGAAAAAACCAAGACCAGCCAGATGAGTACAAAAAGGCTTAAAATACCCTCCCTACTCAAAGCACTTTGATTTTAGTGATGGAGCACAGAGACTGCAAATGAAGAATGGAGAGCTGTTTCTAAACAGGTGAATACACTTGTTTACTAATCATTTGATTACTTCCAGCAATGCCATAAGGTATTTTTATACTGTTCTTGTGTTAAAGAAAACTTTCAGTCTGATAAAACATCACACCTGTGCAAACATGAGGTATGATGCCATAAGCTTTACTTACAATTACAGTTGTTTTTCTTGAATTGCATGAAGTATAATCCACAATAAGACACTTCATTGTTTGCAATTACAGATGTATCTCTGAAAAGGCTGATTGCTTAATTACACCTCTTACTATGACTATTCTGGCAAATTTCTAAAAGGAATCTAACAAAGAATCGGATGAATGTTTCCTCTGTGTTCTTCAGTTAGGGTTTGACTGTTCAACCTTTAGATTTATTGAAGTCAAACAGTTCAGCTTCTATTTTCTATTTAGTGTAATTTTACTTCAGGCAAATTTTTCTTATGTAGTATTTAATCCAAATAAATAATATTATTCCAAACCGTCTTGCTTCCTATTGCACAAAGTTGTTAAACAATTGTCTGAAAATTCCAGTCGTTAACTGTGACATGCCTCAATGTTAATATGTTATTGTTAGCAGCTGTAGCAAATTGCCTTTCTCACTCATACATACTTGAGTTAAACCTTAAACAGATTTTTTTTTTTTTTAAATAACCCTTCTGTTAATTTTACTCATGCAGAGATAGTTTCCAATTAGACGACTGGAAATTTCAATTAATCAGCTTATGGATACACAAACATGGTCTTTGTATCAGAAGCCTGATATATTTAAAGGTATATATGTAAAGAAAATTTAGAAACCAAGAATTAATATATCTACTTTTCCATTATGTTTCAATCAGGTCATTGTTCCCTGAATAAAGCAGAAATTATTTTTGAGGGTTTCAAAACTATTTTCTTGATTTAACTTCATAGGGATTTTCATTAGGTGGTTTATTTAATCAGAACTAGTCTGAATCCCTGAATTTAATCAGACATCTGAGTCTTTTCAGAATTAAGGCTAGAGTAGAAATACATTTTATAAGTTCTGGAGAAAAGACTGCTGTGATGAGACTATTCATGAGTGCTTCTTCTGAACGAATACCTAAAAAAGGACAGGTAGTCTACTCAAAACTTCTTAGCCAACTAATAATGTTCACTCTTCTCCTTCTAGACCTTTACTTGTGAAATATTCAGAAAATATTAATTAAAGTGCTTGTTGCTATTGACTTGGTCCTATTCAGAACCATAGGTATGGAGAAGTCACAGTGTAATGAATTAGTTGTCTCAAAGTAGACACTGTGTATCCTAAAGCTGTGTCTTCGGAAGAAGTCCCACTTTTGTTTTTCTAAAATTAGAGTCCTCAGATGATTAAATTTGTCTGGACAAGCCCCTGAATGACATGATCAAATCTTGAAGACAGCCCTGTTTGGGGCAGAAGAGTGGCAGGGGTCTCACCCACCACAAATTATTCCATAACTACAAGACGAAATTCCATGAACATGAGAAGGACACAGCCCAAACAAGCTATGGCAGAAGGGAAAATATGACTTCCTGTTACTGAACAACACCTTTATTACACACAAAGATGTTTAGGAATGACATAAATGTCAAAATGAAGAAGAAAACAATAACTTTTGGAACTGCAAATCCACTAATGGACTAGAAAATCCAGGGCACACAACTTCCTCCTAAACCATTGACCCTTGGTAATAAAAATATACATTTAAATGCATTTGCTTTTTACATACTCAACATTAGTAGTATCAAAAAGGTAAAACCAAGCAAACAAAACTCAAGCCAAATTAATTGCTTTTAAGTTGAACCTGTGCAACCATGAAAGAACAGCACATATCACTTAGCAAAAAATGGATCCAAAAATATTTTAAAAATGCTTTGTAAAATACACATAACAAAGTAACACTAACATTATTCACAGACATTCCAGGCTGTTAGGAACATCGCCAATAGCAAGTGCGTATCATAATACAGTGATACATTTTCCTACGGCAAGGCAAATAATTTCTCTGGCAGCTGAAATAAAGTGTTGACTTTTCTTGAAAATTAATTAGCACAGAAACACAAGAGGAAAAATGAAAGGCTTCTTGTTCCTAAAGGTTATTCTGTAAGGAAATAAATCATATGAAGGTACGCAGTGTGCTCTCCTGTACTTTATGATTAAGTGCTTATAATATAGACAGTCTCTAAGCCTCAGCTTTTGCTAGGAAGTTCACATCAAAGGTGAGTTAAGTCTTTATTATAAATACATGGTAAAATATATAAACCAGAACTGCTTTAAGGTGGGAGATCCTCTGGTTTCAGTAGAAAGGCCTTTTTTTTCTTTTTATCAACTCATTTTACAAGCGATGTCCCAAATTTATGCTAAGAACATTTTCATGAAGCTTTTCCTCTCCTCTTGGCAGAAGGCCTTAAAATTTGTGTCAAATAAATTAGAACTAATGTCTATGGCTAAAAAGAGAAGCCTGTTAAAGGGCAGTAGTAATCAAGACAAGATAATAATTTATCTGTGATTTTGTGGGTATTAGTCTAATATCCTGTCTATTCACAGCATGTCAAAGATAAGAGCAGTCACCGGTTTACTGTTTTTCTGCCCTCTCCTTCCTCCCTCCCTCTATCCCTCAGGCCTCAGCAGATAAAAGATAAAAAACACATATTAGGCCAATTGCAATAATATTCCACTAAAAGGGATACACTGTTACTATTATAAATTAATGCTTTAAAGGAAACTAGTAATAGATAATTATCTGTCCCTTAGATAATTATGCACATGAGTAATTCTGCCTCTCTGAAGAGTTTATAGGATTTACTGGAAGTCCCTGGAGGTATCAACAGTCGCATGTGAACCTGCTTACAGGATGTGACTGTAGCTCCAAATGACAGCCACGATAGTGATTCCTAAAGAAAGTTTCAGGGTGGAAAATAATATAGAGAGAGAAATAATAAAAGAGAGATAATATAAAAGAGAGATACCTCATGGGGTTTTTTGTCAAATCTTTTGTTCCTATATGTATCAATTTAAACTTTAGGGTTTAAATCTAATGCTCGTGCGGGCCACTACAGGTACCACTGGAAAAAAGGTATCTCAAATGTGTTGTTGAACTTCTCTTTAATTCTTATCAGTTTTTTGAGATTAAATCCTGTTGATTTTGTCACCTTACTACCTTTGAAGAGTCTCCTTCCTGATGGGGAACCATTTCAAAAGGTCAAATAAATCACATAATTGTCAATTCTGTAGTTTTTATAGTCACTTTTCTGTCATGTAGTGATACAAAGCAGCCTTGAGAGCTGACTCTAAGAGCTTCCTCAGCTTGCAGAAACTTCAGGTTCACACTAGTTAGTGAAGAGAAAGTGTTTTTCAGCCTCATATTTTTTTACAATCTGCTTTTTGGCAGGAGTATTCTTCCTTAACTATGTTAGGAATTGAGGCTCAGTTCACCTCATAATTAATTAAGGCAAAGTAATTTATTTAAAATTAATTTTTTTTTGCTTTTGTGCACAGTGGCTAACCTTTCACATGTGACATATCGCATAGATTTTTATTTTATTTTATTTTTATTTTATTTTATTTTATTTTATTTTATTTTATTTTATTTTATTTATTTAAAAATGTCTGTTTAAAAAAAAATGATTAGTTCAGTAATATGTTCAGCAAGGCTTCTTTATAGCAAAGCCCTCCTGGGAACTCTTATGCAAATAAAATCCATCTGGAGATTGAAAGTAATGCAGGTAAAATTATGAACAATATACTTAATTTTTAGGAGGATTTAAAGGGATATAAAAGCACACTTCATTAGAAAATCCAAACTACCAGCACATGTCATAATCACTGTTTTTCAGAAGTGCTGCTTCATCCATCCTCCCCAAACTATTGAAATTGGTGCCAGGTGAAATATACATACGATTTATGTATTTACTATTTTTCATAGTTTACTGACTGGCTTGTATTGGGAAGAAAAACCTGCTAACAATTAGCATAATTTTCAGTGATGTTAGTAGTTCATTAAATTATGTATTCTAGCAGGAATCAATTATAGCAATTAGGAAATTATTTTATTTAGTTTCTTTTATTTCAAAATTAAAAATGGCTGATGAGTGGATGTTATCAGGATGCGTATTATAGAAATTAATTAAAAATTTGTAGCTATCATGTTCTGTAGCTATGGAAGAGCAAAATAGCATAAAAGGAATGTCTTAGTTGTCTCTACTTTAAAGGTATAGGTGTCATGGAAAATTCAAGTCACAGAGTATCACACTATGGCTATTGTGTAAAATCTAAGAACCAGGAATCTTACTTCCATGAGCCAAAAATACGACTCCCAAATCCTGTCATTTAAAATGTGTGAAGAGAGTCTCGTCCTGCTTTACCACTCCCTTACAAGGTGAGCCCCAAAGGAGTAATGGGTGGGCATTTTTGTTTTTTTTTTTTTTTTCCCCATGAAAAGAAAGGAAAGAAGAGAGAAGGGAAGGAACGAGAAAAGAAAGGAGGAAAACACCTGCTGATTATTTTTTGTGTGTGTGTGAGGGGGAGGAATCTGCTATCAAAGTACTCTTTTGGGACACATTTTCACTTTTATATGATACGCTTCATCCATCATCAGCACCAGCAAAAATTTAAAAGCGACAATTTTGAAAAGTTTGATGCATTTCTAAAGGTAAGTGCATAACAAGGGAAAAAATAGTGACTTTCTTTTGTTTTAGGGAGGACTAGCTGAGTTTCCTAGGTTTTATCTGAGAAAGGAAAAACTGTAACTGAACAATTTGGACAGTTCCGACAGCATTTCTGAAACAATCTTTGTTCTTTTGTTTGCTTAGAGTTACAGGAAGAGAAACTTTTGGCATCAAGAAACATCATTAGTAATTATCAACATTTTATCAGGATGAAAATACATTGTCCAGCCAGTGTTTTAGTTGCAGTTTTGAAAGAAGTTCACTTTTGTCTTCAGGAGTTAAAGGTTTCTCCCTTTCCAATAAGATGGACATTAATAGTTTCTTGATTTGTTTAATGTCAGGAAAAGCCATACCTTTCAAGTTACAAATAATGCTGCTTAGTACAAAAGAGGTGAGGGATTGTGCCCTTCAGACTTCTGCATGAAGCTGGGATCTGTGCAGCTTGTTGGAAAGGCAAAATGTGTAGCAGGACTGTCAGCAATCAAAACAAGTCAGAGAGGATAAAAGACAAATCCAAGCACTGTTGAGAGAGTGAGGCACACTATTGTCGCGGTTCCTTGCAAAAAGAAAAAGAAAAAACAAAGGTAGAAGGAAAGACAATTGTAGTCAGCTTTTTCATCAAGACATGGGGCTGCAGTCATGAGACTCTGGCTTAAAAAGCTCTTAAATTCAATCAGATCTCTCAAATCTTGGGGTATATGAAAGAATCTCGTTGTACAAAATAATATCCTTCTGTAAGGAGGCAAAATTTCTTTCTCATTGGGACTGAAATTAGTGGGAAGTCTAAGAGGAAGAACCTTGAAATTTATCTTGAAAAAGCCATTTTCAATTAAAGATATTATTGATGCCTAAAATTCTTGAACTCGAAGGTGAACCAATCTAAAGAAGAAAATAATTAAATTAATGTTTTGTGTGAGGCCTTTGTACGCTTGCTTCACACCACATGTCTCTTCTGAGACCATGGAATATCACACGAGACTTCCCTTCCATGGAGGATGTGCCAGCTGGTAATACCATGCTTTCTTGCTCTCTTTTTAATTGCAACTCAGTAGTGTGTTGGCCTTTATGTCAATGCCCTCCTTAATCTTTATCTATAACATACCCTAAACTTTGATTAACCTTTTTAACATTCTTCCACATCAAACCACTATTCTTTTTTTGTTGTTGTTGCTGTTTTGATTTTTTTCTGTTTGTTTCTTTCTGTTTTGTTTTTTTAATCATTGCTGCCTGCAATGTGTATCAGAGACTGCATTTGTTCTGACAGTTCCTAGGAAGCTGAGCCAGGTGTTTGTTTTCTGTTTTCTAAAGCATTTTCTGTTATATTTCTCTGGGTTATGGATTGTTCTGTAAGTTTATGTGCATATGTATCTCTACATATGTATACAGATAAATATATTTACGTACTTAGATATGTGTGTGTATGTCTAACATGTCTATCTCTGTTATATATCTGTACAGATATTACATCTAGAACATGTATGCTTCCTTCTTTGACTTCATCTTACCACAGCCTTTTGTACTGAACGTGTTAAGAGTCTGTAGGGAAAGAGAGAGAACTAACCAACCAAAAAAAAAAGTTTTTCAGTGGTTTGCACTGCACAAATATATTTTGGGAGGTCCTAAAAACAGTTTTGCTACATGTAAGGTGAACTGGCAGGGCATCTGCTAATGGACCTCACAGTACCTGCTGTAGCACGTGGCACTTTTATCTGGATTTTAGGCCTGCCTCGATTTCTGCTAAAGCCCAGTGCAGTCTGGGCTGCTTGTTTTCTAAGTTTAGCAAACAGCCTTGTGAAAAAATGTACTGCACCTTCATCCTGACATTCTGCAGGTCTATCCTGACTGGAGGCCAGGAAGCAGCCTTTATCTCAAACAAATACTTCCATTTGCACTGTAACACTACAAAGGATCTGTGGGAAGAAAATCTCATGGCAAAACCTGCCATTTTTACCTGCTTACCTGCTCTCTACTAGAACTAAAACAACAATTTGGATATTAATTAAAACCAGGAAAGTGGTTAGCTGCCTATTTAGATGTGTAACAGCCTAACTGTATATTTAGTGGCAGAAGTCAATCTTATATTGGTAGTGACTAATATGTGCTTCTGTTTCTCTTCTGAACATATTCCAGAGCAGAAAAGTGACCAGCAGAATTGAAGCTGGCTTACAACCCTTTCTGACATTTCAGAGACAGTCCAAGGAAAAACTGGATATGGTGAATAAACTCTATTTCATTCAGGAAGAGTAGTTTCTTCTGTCCAGGTAAAAAGTATGTTTGCTTAGCAGTGAGAGAAACTTGCGCTCCCTATGCTGTGTGCAGGCTGTCAATAAATAAAGAAGTTCAATTTCCAGGGCTGTCAATAAATATATTATGTATGAGGTTTTTCATTATGTTCAGATGCAACTTGAGGTATTGTCTCTGCCTTCTTGGAACTAAAGCTATTTTTCTCAACTAGAATAAGATTCCCTTAACACATATTTGCAAATACATTGTTAATAAGCCAACGAAATGCATTTAAAGACAGCAAACAGGTTATTTTTATTTTCTTTTGATTCCTTCTGGGTGCTTTGAGTGAACTGGAAGGTGAACTTAAACTTGTTTTTAGCTGACTTCATATACTGAAAAATGCAACATTTATAGATAAATGCTCTCACTTTTAATGAAAATTATTAGCTATTAACATTTTGCTTGGAGGCATAAGCCATAGCCCAAACTCCTTTCAAATCCATTAAATATGCTTGAGACCCAGCTGTCAATAGGCACCATGAAGTAAATTTAATTTTCAGAGTCAATACAGAGCACAGCTGCATTAAGCATAGGATAATTCTGGCACATTATTAATTTGAATGGCCATGTAAGGCATTGTCTAGACAAGATATAAGCCCAAGTTTTCATAGGCAATCTGTACATAAAATGAAGTATGTCAAGGTTGTAAAGAATACTAATAACACAGATCTGGCCTATTAACCAATATTGATTGCTCTTACTGTGACACAGTCCAGTAACTTTAGAGGTGAAATAGTAAGATGTTCAGCACTGCTGCTTCTTTTTGAAAAGCAACACTAAGAATGGACTTTTTCAGATGAGGCTTGAATGCCTGCGATCTCAAATGTTTACTAGCACCATGCATGATTTCTAGCAATCTATTTCTGTAGATTAGGCCATTTTAAAAATAGGAGACTCATCAGAAACAGCAATTAGCCTTGCTGCCAATATGAAGCATTTTTACTTCAAATGCTGTCAATATTTGTTTTTTTCATCACGATTGTGGCTATGCTCTGCATAAATAATGTCTGTTTTAGAAGGTTAAGTAAATTTATACTTGATACTTATAGTACTTATATAGTTGTACAGAGTCTGTGTAACATTTCCAAGAAAAAAATATTAAAAAGGAAAATCAATCTTTTGAAAACTGCACAACTCTAGCAAAATTTTTCCAAATTATTTCAGTGGTCCCATATGAACTCTGTTAAATTATGATTATTTTGGTGCTTTTTGTTCTGTGGGCAAACAGACTGGAAGTTCTAAATTGCTAGTGAAGTGAATCCTCTTCACTTTCAGATAATAAAAATATTTGGTTTGCATTTTTTGGATGCATTTGCACACTGAGCCTGGAGGCTTGGACTCATTACTGCCAGCCTTGTCTGTCTCCACATTAACAAGAAACAGGGCAATAGGAGGGATCTGCAGAGCACAGTACTTGGTGCTGAGGACCAACATCCTCATTGTACATATTTCCAAGGTGTTTTTTTAATTTGGACTAGGTCTGGTGTGGTCTGTTGCAACTGTAATCCTGTATAAGTGCACTCCCACGGGTGCATCTGAAGTGTTTTGTATCATGCAGTTTGTCTGTCCCAATGGGAACTAAAGCACGGGAATGGGGAAAACTCAGAGATAAATATCAGGAGCTGAACTAAACCATTAATGTGGAGAAAACCTTTGGGTTCTTATCTGAGGTGACTAAAGAACATAGAATAATTCATAGGTTAAGTTAGATTAGAAGAGACATCAAGAAGTTCTCCAGTCAAACCTTCTAAGCTGGCAAGCCAGACCCGTGGCAGTGGAGAGGAATAACCACCTTCACAGTGCAAGCTAACACATGCTATGATCTGAAGATTGCTAACGTGGTTTCTTTCCTTAACAATTGATGGAAGGCAGGAATAACACAGTTCAGCAACTGAAGTTCAGTGGGATAAACACTTAGCATTTAATCCATTAAAAAATACCTACACTTATCAAATTTTATCACAGCAGAATAGTTTACTCTTTCTGAGGGCAATAGGACATTTTATTTTTGAAGTATAAGTATGACTAGCACTATTAGTTTTACCTTAGTTAATGCAATACCAAAGAGTTTTAAAATAAAATTATTATTTTATGACTGTTTATAATTTTATGCATCATGATTATCCATATAGGTATGGTATTTATTTAGGATAAAATGTACTGCGAAAGTGAATCCCAAAAATTTATTATAAAAGTAGTAAATTATTTCCTTGTGCTTGCTTAAAATTTGTGTTTCAAAGAAAGCAAGTGTTCCCGTATTTCTTTATTATATCACGCTTAGCCAGTCTTGTCTGGAACTAGGACTATTAATAAATTACATGCTAATCATTTATGAGATTCTTAGTCTTCTGTTTTTTAAAGAACCTTTTACTGAATTCTTATTCTTCCCTCATTGCCGAATGAAAGTATTCAGAATACATGAGATTGAAGTAAAAAAAAAAAAATAAATTCAACATGTAAACCTTTTTCCGCTTGCCCTTTTTTTTTTTTTTCAATTTATTGTTGGATGAGGGTTTCAGGAAAATGTCTGACTCCAGGAACATAAACTTTGAAGGGGACAATAAATACTTCTATATTTGCAACAAAATCATTAGAATTGGCATGATCTAAACGTTTTGTACCTCTGCAGACAATTTTCCTTAAGGCATCTCATTGCCAGTTGGTGCTCCTTGAGACATGAAATAAATTCTTTGTCTCATGGAATCTCATTCAATCAAATGTACTGTTGCTGTCTGCCAGTGCTAAAATTTCACCTCTTTTACACGTCTTTTTATCATCTAGAATAACCAGTTCACAGAATATTTATTTTATTTGTTTCCTCATTCAAAATTGCTTTTGGCTACTAAGTCTGTAGTTAAATAATATTTTTTATCAGAGTAAATATAGTTTCCCTTTTGATTCCTGTACGTACAAACTTTCCCCTCTAGGTTTTTTTTCCTTAGAACATCTATATTATGTTAAGTATAATTGCATTATTTTTTTCCTAAATAAGTTCAAATTGCATGCTGGATATTACCAAGTAATCAGTATTTTTTGATTTTCAGATTGCTATGTTGATATACTACAAATATTTTATGATAAAAAGTTTTTACTTACTTATTTTGACGTCTATATTAATAACCATCTGTTTCTAGCCCAGCTGGTTATTGAAAAATCTACTCTTCAGGTTGTTTCATTTACTTTTTTCAGCTGTCTCACCTCATAATCTTGCACGAGTAGTTCATGGTATTTATGACTTTCCTACAATCCATTACAGCAAAAAGGATGAAATTACAATTTTCAAAAATCTCTCCTTTATGATTTTCCAGATGTAGTTTCACAGTTGAGTTGTCGACTCCTACATGTAGTGTATTTCTGCTAAGCGCTTCCAGTTTTCATGTGTTTTGATATATGCTTAGGTCATCATGGTTTCCTTTGGGCTTCACTAATTACAGATCAACATATTTCCAGCTTTGTGAAAAACAAATCACGTACAATTCAACAGGAATACCCAGAATCTACTATCTGTACTTTTCTGCAGAGCCCTTTTCAAAAGAAGAGGGAATCTTCTGCACATTAGGAACTTCCCTCTTTCTTTTCAGTGGTGTGACCTGAAACCTTAGATCTGAACACATGTGAATATTGAAGAAGTGATTTTAGTTCAGACCTGGACATTTTGGCTAATGACAGGTACAGTTACCAGTAGGTTTTTTGCTCACATAAACACCCTTTTTAAAAAGAAAGTGGAGGATTTGTTCCATTCTTACATAGTGTTAAGAAGTGTTGCTGGCCAATAGAAAATGAGCAGAGAAAGAATCAGAAACAGAAGGTGGCAAATATTTGTTAAATAGCTCAGCATCAGTACCTGCCCATATGTGGTGTGCGCCTGGAAATATTGAACTCCATAAATCAATTTACAGCAGGGCTCATCAAAATGATGAGATGCAAATGGGATACAAACCCAAAAGTTACCTTCTTTGAAACATACTGAAATCCTTGAGGTGAATATTCTCCTCGCATTTATTTCCAGCTACCAAATGGTCTAGAAGTCTGAGCTACCGCCTGGAACTTAAAACTGCAAAAGAAAACTGCAAAAGAGAAACTTGCTAAAATAAAAATGCATTAGTCTACTAACATAATGCTATACTGATATTGCCACTGAACATAGCCAGTAAAATTTGCCACATACCAATAGTATGTAACATTCCAGTATTAAGAAGAGAAACGCCATTTTTTAGCAAATCCAACTTCTGAGTCTTGCAAAACAGGCTGTATTTCTATTCTTTCATCAGAGTAGAAATATTTTCTGAATCATTTATACAAAGGCAGCTGAAGTCTTAAGGAAGCTTAAAAAGATGGCTTCTAAGAAAAGAAAAACAGTCTACTATCATTTTGGAAAGAGAAATTTGAAGTGTCTTACTGCAAAACACAACAAAATAATCTCAAAATTGAGCAGGATCAGTTAATATATTTTTATCAGTGTGTTATCTCATGCATGCTCTCTGTGCACAGATTTGCTGTTACGACAGTTTGGTATCTTGTAATGGACATACATTGCTCACATTTGAGATGGAGAAGCAGCAAAAATCTGTAGGCTGACCTTTGAAAAACAATTAGACTAGTCCTGATATAGATAGTTGTTGGGAAAGATGAAGTTCAGATAGTGTTTTTGTATTTCTGGATCTGGGGAAAGCTCAGCTGTACCTTGGACATGAATTTAATCCCTCTCCTTCCATGCTTCAGTTTCTTCTGTCAGTAAAAATCCTAGATGCATAAACCAGCAGGAACAACAGCACACCCCAGGCACCTCTCTCAGGAGGAGAGTAGGAGCAGAGAGCACCCTGTTGAGTGTTGCCAACACTTTACGCCTATTGCTTCTCCTGTTGCAATGGAGCCCCCAGAGTCCTTGCAAAATGTTAATTTTCCTTTCATGACAGTGTGGCACAAAGCACAGGAGGATGAAGCGAAGAAAAAAACAAGAAAGAATAAGACATTAGCAATTAGTTCAGGTATTTTTCACTGCCATTAAATATTTCAGAAGGTGACCCATGCTGAGAAATTGTCAGCACTTCACCGCTGCAATTATGGCTCCAGTGGAAATCTTAGTGAAGCTAATGAGTGCTTTCATGTACAGACGGCCTGCTGGATTAGTATCATTACTCACTGTACAACCTGGGAGAGTGGCTGCAGCCAAGACAGGTGCCCTACCAGGCTATGGACTATGCCAGCACGTCACATAGAACAGGTATAACCCCCACCACAGGCTTCTTACCGTCCAGCTGTAGGCAAAGGACAGGAGAAAGGAAGTGCCTTGGCTCCTTTTAGCTCCACACCAGAGCTCAGAGGCAGTGAAATAATCAGCTGAAGGTCATACAGAAAGTTTGTGGTGGAGCAAAAAAGTGAATGCAGAGTTTCCCAGGTGAAATCCAGGAATTTCAGCACCACACTGTTGTTTACTCCCAATCATTCACATGAGCCAACAAGGACCATTTTTTCAGCAATGCTGTACAGGGACTGAGGCTGCCCAGCTGCTATTCTTTCTCACAGCATATCTCTTTCACCATAGTTTTCTTTAATAGACTCTAAGTTACTGACTATATGCAGGTAGCAATAATGAATGATATAATTAGCTAGATAATTCTGTTTTTCTTCAGTAAAAGCTTAATAGTTTGTATAAGAAAGCACTAGATTCCTTTCAACTGTTGTTGTTCTATGCATATGCTGAAACCACAAAGGACATTGATTATTTTAACTATGCTCAATTTGCCTTTGAAACCAACATTCTAAAAAGCAAAAGAGCTTAAACAAACATGAAAGTAATCTAATACTGACATAAACATGAAAGATAATAAGATTATTATGAATTGATCTAAATATTACTTAAAATAATTAGAAATTATTTTCCCATGGTAAACCATTTAAGTTAAGCAGCTTCTTAATGTTACTTAGAAAAACAAGCACAGCATTACTTCCCAGAATTTTAGTTGGCTTTGTTTATGACATTCAGTAAAATAATGGGCAAATATGCATTTCTCTTTATTGCTTTATATTTTGCATACAGTTTGTAACCAACTCTAGTTTTGTACCAGTTAGTTTTGTAAGGGCAGGATTGTTGCCATTTTAATACTGTATCATTTTATTACTTTAAACCATGAACCAACTGAATATTTTTTTTTTTCATTCTTGGCACCATTTCTTCTAGTTAACTTTATGAAAAGCAGTAACATGAAGGAAACAAGTCATGCTAATAACCCTTACAGCCACCAAACAAAAATGGCATGCATAGAAAAAAATACCAGTTAAATTTCAGTGCCATTTGTCAAATTAGCTATGGGGGCCAATCTCCAAATTAACTCAGTTTGGACTTGCTTTCACTACCTCAGTCCCAAATGATTTATTGGAAGTTTGGGTCTTGTAAGAAACATAGTATTTGGTGGGGTTTTTTTCCTAAGGATTACCCAAGTTATCTGAATATAACTAAATTTTTGAAAATAGGATTAAAAGCTGAGAGTACCAGGTTTTCTCTCAAGATTTAAAGATCGACCTGCTTTTATACAGTCTAGCAACTGTTTTCTTTTGTAATCTAAGAAGTACTTTTCCTGATTAAAAGGAAATAAAAAAATATCATTTGGATAAACTATTTTCCATTAATCAGTTAAATATTTTAAACACTTAAGTGAATTTAAAAATAAATCCAAACAGGAAAGATATTTGGGTAGTTTGGTAGAAATACGAGGACTTCCATTGTGTTTCCTGTTCAGCTCTTCAATCCTCAAATCTTTATAAATCTTCGATTTATAAAGTTTTCCTTTGCATGCCAAATCTAAGACAAAAGATGAATGATCTTTTTGTTTTTAAAGACTGCAATGTCTACATATTTATCACGGTGTGTCATTAGATGTAAATATAGTTTCTCTATAGTATTTGGAAGTCAGGTAGGAAAGGCTTGGAAAGAGATCTCAAGAATTCCTCATGATGCACAAAACACAGAAACAGTAACAGTTTAGAAAAGAAAGTTTTCAGACTTGAGTCTGAAACAAAAGAACCCTGACACATGGCAGCTGTGGGTGGGAGAAAGAATAATTTCTTTCTGGTGCACCCTTTTCCCCAGCTTGTCATTTGGCTCACGATGTTGGGACCCCTCATGATGGGCATTTGACTTTCCTGGAGTATAACAGCGAATTAAATCACTGCTATTTTGTGGAGTCTGTGTAGTTGCTGTGCTGAGAGAGCAGCCTCGTGGTTTGTCCCAAAAGGATACTCTCCTTGCACTCTGACACAGGCACAGACCCCTCAGACAAGTCTGGGCTTGTTGAGACTCCAGGCAGCGTAGGACCCGAGGTGCAGCGGCGAGATAAATGTAGCAAGATGAATCCTGCCTGACTCCTTCAGAGAGGTTGGACCAATCAGTGGAAGAAGGAAACGGATCTGCTTCAGGAGTCTTGTCCAGAGATTTTATTCCAGTGCGGCAGCACTCCTGAACCGTGTGACTTCCAAAGCAGAACCCCGACCATGTGCCTGTCCGGGGTTTTCACCTGGGAGAGGGGGCTGGGGGAGGACATTCATCCTACTGATCAGAAAAGGATGGGGCGTGACCTGAGGACTAAAGGGCAGCTTAAAGGTCAAATCACCTGTGAGGAGAGGTGGGTCCTTTCTGCCTGGGCCAATTCCTTTCATGGCCAGCCCCTGCAGAATCTCAGGTTGCTTGGTGAACCCTGTGTATTATAATCATTCCTTCAGGGTTGGCTGGGAAAAACCTACTTAAAAGGGAGCACACTTTGAAAACTTTAAAGGCACACCGCAACACTGGTGCAAGCAAAGGCAGAAACTCTTAGGTCTAATGAAACCTCAGAATAGCCTTATACCAAGAGGGCTTTCAAGGCACCATCATCACAAAGGGAGCTCCATGAAAATGGTCCTTAAAGCAATTAGCTTCCGAGGTCTGGCATGGAATAATTGTGGCAAGGAAAACAGAGGAGAAGACAGGGCCAGAAGTGTACATTGGAAATGAAAGGGAAAAAATAACACTGTGTTCTCTTGGGTGAACACAGAAAAAACATCTATTTATTAGGAGACTCAAATACAAGATTCAGATTCCCATTCTCCTGTTGTCCTCCTTCCATGCTATCTCAGCACCACCTTCCTTTGTTGTAGAAGAAATCTGCATTTCTTATACATCTGCTTCTACCAGAGAAATGCCCCAGACGCCAGAATTTCATAGAAAGGGCTGTCACAGTCTTGCTAGACCTGAGCTGTAATGCTAGTTTTAAGACATCACAGGTTTAAAAAGCAAGGTGTGCTCATCTCACTTACAAGGTCAAAACTTGGTGATCAGGAGGAGAACTTCTGTCTCACACCACAGAGATGAGCTTTTTGCTGCCTAGAAGTGCTCACCTTTAGAGTGAATCCCAATTGGCACTGAACACAAATCTCCCACAAAGGTGACTTAATCCATGGGCTGGTGAATAGGTACCTCTTAATCTCTCCCTCTGGAAGTGCTCTACTTCCAGTAGATAATTAACATTCATCTCTGCAGGGACTGTGACTGGATTCTCCCACATTCCAGGGGAGTACCCTGGCCATTGGACTGTAGGATTTATTTGTAATTTCCCTCTTTCTTCTAGCCCAGTGAATATTTCATTAATTTTATACACCAACGCAGAGAATCATGCACTCACACATCTATAGAATAGTATCTATATATGATTATAGACATTGTGAAGAGTACTCTCTTCACAACATATGCTTTTTTTTTTCCCTACAATTGGAGAACTGCAAAAAGTATTACAGATGCCCTGTGTTCGTTTAAGAGAAACCTGAACAAAACCAACACAAAGCCTCTAAAATGGAGAAATGAAAAATTTTTATGTTAGGAAGCAAATTTCTTACCTATTAACATTACTACCTCACAAGTGGCTGAAATACATCTTTAGCCTATTGCAATGACTCCCAGTATGTGTATATTGAAGCTGTGCAAAAATCCTAAACCACAAGCAACTCCCTGGGTTTCAGTTTTCGTTATAAGCTCAACACTCAGTTCAGGTTCACCGAAAGGACATTACAAGCCTGGAAAGTCCATGAATGATGCAATGCAGACCTCTCATATGGCCTACTGTGTTGCACAACACAGCATATTGACAGATAGCACTTGCTCCTTATTTAGGGGTACTATCATTGCAGCACTCCAAAGATCCAGAGGTGTCTTATGTATACATCACTAAATGAAGACAAAATGCAGGGAAAGATAGGGATGGAAAAAAGTTATTATTTTAAAGTGCTTGACAATAGGTCAGAAGAAGGATGCTTATGTGGCAAACTCCAGAAAGAGCAACTTGGGGGAGACGAGATTTATGGTACCCTGTGAGATCCTAATTCTGCTCCTGTGTGCATCCACCCTGTGCTCTGAAAGAAGCAGTCTCATGAAAAACACCCTGCCACAACATAATTAAGGTCCGTAGCATAATACAGATGCACAAAGGATCAAATAAAATTTGTTGAAACATTTTCTGTGTTCTTCCTTCTGAAATGGAGCCTTATGAACCTTTTTGGCTAAATTTTTCTACATATGAGTTAAATGTTTAGGGGTTTTTTGGTATTTTTTGCGTTTTTTGGTTTTTTTTTTAAGAAGTAAAAATCTGAAGTTTATTTAAACAGTAACCTCCATGGAACACAGAACTAATTGCTACATTTTGGACATAAGAAGTTATTTTTTACCACAAATGCTAAACATAGAATTTCTGTGAACAACCACATAAGGTGGTTGCTACCTCCAGGAAACTGCGGCCTACACCAGCTTTTAGAAAAATGGGTAATCTAGTTGCTGTCAGAACACATCAGCTGTTCTAGTGGCACACAACCAGAGTTTTCCTGAGGAATCTAAACTTAAAAACCAAAATAATAACTTGCAAGAGTTTGTAACTCAGGCTGTTCATAGGTGGACTATTGTGAGAAGAGAAAATCCACTTCTTCAGCCTATAGACTGAGTCAGTTGTGGGGTTTTTTTTGCTTTTGAGGTTTTATTTGAGGGGAGAATATTGCCTCACCTCAGACAAATGATCAGTTATTTGTCCCTAATCCTGTACATTTCACTTAGTCTTTCTGAGAAATTTTATTCTCTCCATGGAAAAGTCCTCAGGCCACATAGGAAATATCCACCAATTAAGATAAGGACTGAGACAGCAAGAAAGGGAGTTCCTTCACAATTACCATCAAGGGACACTCTGTAACCTATTAATGACTATATTTTGCTAGTCCAGCTCATATCCCCATTGCACAGGAAAGGGAATACATATTGCATCATTGCAATGTCAGATTCTTCAGTTCTTCCTCAGTTCTTCCTCACTCCTACCCTGTAACCACTACTAAGAGCTTTCCTGAGTTGGACACACCAACACACACACAAGGGATTCTCCCCCTTCCACAGACTCTTAATCCAGATCCTTTCTTTAGTCAGAGAACAGAAGAGTAGATTTGTCACTAAAGGAGGTGCAGTTTGTCCTCAATCATCTTAGAAGAGAGCTGCCTTTAAAGCTTCTGTTTCTTTATGTCCCTGGCAGAAAATAGGTTATAAATTTAATCTAAGAAATGAATTCCTGCTTATAACTGTTATTTGATAAATCTTATTATTCTGACTATTCAACAGAAACCACTCCTGCGTGGTAGTAATTATTCTCACAGAGTTCTAATCCATACCATGTAGCTTTTGTACACAGATTAGTATTTTATTACATATAAACTATATATTGTTTGTATAATCTAATAAGGTATTTTGCAAATAAATACAGACAGATCAGAATTATACTAACCGAACACTAATGTAAAGGTTTGAATACTTAAAGAATGAAACGGTTGCTTACCAGAATTTTCTGTTGCATTAAATTAAACATCCAGCTGGCATCTTTATGTGCATCACATTTTCTTTCTGTAAAATATTTTGTGAAGATGCATAACATTAGAAGATAGGTGTTTATGATTCAAAAAATGTCCCGCTAATGCTGAAAGTATTGACATTTCTTCCTGAGGTTCTGACAGAAAATACAATACACTGTCTTATGTCAATTGAATAATTAGAGATTATAGTAATTCCTGCAAGGCTTTCATATGTGGCACATTCTGAGAAAATTTCAAAAGATGAGATTTGCATAAAGGTGGATGTCAGGAAAAACCAGGTGCCTCTCCTACAACAGTGACATACTAAAGAGAAAAAAATTAAAACTCCTCTGGGGAAAAATGTTGGCAATGCTCATGTAAACGTTGGGGAAAACCCAAATTGTAAGTGGAGAAAGGACTTGTCAGTATGCTCCACACCATGTAGGGGAAGTGGTATATTCAGACAATAATGGAGCACTTAGCATCTTTGGATTCAAATACGGTAATGAAAGAAAATGATAACCACTCACACTGATTTACAAGATCACTTCTACAATTCTTAAGCAAAAATAACGCCTTTCAAACATCACTGACTTAACACCACTTCCCCTCTCCTTTTTCCTTTTAATATTGTGTATATATTTTATGTGCATTTTATATACATTTGTCAGGAGAATATTAATGTTCTGCTTTATGATTACCACCACCTTTCTAATCATTGCTTTTTATTATTCTTGTTCAGTACAGCTTAGCCGCCGAGCATGAGCAACGAAATGGGGGGAAAAAGAAAAGCAAATACTGTATTATATCATCATCTGGGGAGCGTGATTGTTTCTGCTGTGTTAATTTACACTAAAATCTATGACCCAGTGAGTCTGATTGATTGCCAAGGGCAGAAATCCAGCCCCTGGCCTAGTTTATTTTGTGAACTGTAGCCTCAGATATCACTGCAAGCCACAATGATATTGATTTGATATACACTAGATGGGTCTTTATGCTCTTTGGGAAATTTATTGTGCAGAGTCAGAACTCAGACAGATGGGGAGAAGCCGCTCTTTAAATTGAAGAGGGTTATCATGGTTTGACTCCTGGGTCACTCAGGTTACCAAGTGGCCTGAGTGTGGCTGGGTCGGAGCAGGCTCGAGGGATTAGTGCTCATCGGTTTTGAATGTCAAATCTCCTCAGTGGACTTGAGTTACTGCTAATAGGAACTTGCTTGGGCCTATAACATTTGGATGGCCTATAACTTAAACATCATAACCCTTTCTTCATGTCATAGTCCTTTAAATTATGGCTGAGCATACCACCTCTGCTCTGGACGTTTAGCAAGAGATGGCTGTGTGTTATAGAGAAACTTGCCTCCAAGGTGGACTGCACCATTACAGCTCTGGTCTGCAGGCGTGCTGTACCCCCACACTCCAGTGTCACAGCCATGTCCCCTGCCTTCTGATGCTTACTCACTGTCACCACCCTGGTTTTGCACAGGAGATACAGAATAGTGAAAGCTAGAGCATAGCTGTACTTTTCCCTGAATTCAGTATTTTTCCTTCATGAGGGAAGAAGAGGAGGAGGTCTGGGGAAACTTCAACTTGTGGGACAAAAAACCCTGTCATGGTGGGAAATCACATATTCTTTACACAATGAATGAATGAATGAGGAAAACAACAGGGCTTCTAACTTCAGAAAAAGATTTAAGAGATTTTTCTACATAAAACAAGGCCAGGTCTGCTATAATTAGCCTAAGCCTGAAGAGCATTTTCACTTAAGCACTACTAATTGTTAACCAGTATTTCATGCTACAGTAAATGTTGAAGAGACCAGGAAAAATAAGATCTATGAATTTAAAGGAACACATTATACTATATATCATAATACACTCAAACCTTTTAATTACCAAAGAAGAATCTCACTATATTTTAATGGGTATCTCTAACAGAGCTATAAACTTCACACAGCCCACACTTTCACACTCAGCATTTGATCCATTTCCTTTGAGATCAAGAAAAGGTTTTTCAGTCTCATTCAGAGAGGAAGGGAATTAGCCTGAAGGAAGTCCCATGTATCCAAGAGATGGGACAGGGCTCTGTGCTGCTATTACAATGAGAAAGGGAAATCTGTTCCCACTTTCACAAGTAGCTTCTGGCTTCCTATGTACAAAAATTAGGAGTTCTCCTCTATTTCTCTTCAACTAGTATATGATTCACACAGGAATGGGAGAAAGTCGAGTTTGTTTTTCTTAAGTAGCTGTTTCCTTTTCTTGATCTGATTTGGTGCAACTGGGAATCAATATTTCTAAAGGATTTTTTTTTCTCCAAGAAACTGCAGTACTTATTTCCAGTAAAAGGGAAAAAATAAATTAAAAGCCTTCTGGAAACACACATTTATGCCATCCCATTTTGCATACCTATACAAAACAAAGACATCTCATGACATTAATGGTAAATGGCTTAGCCTAGTCTTTTGGACTCTATTATTGGCAATACACTGCAGCTCTAGCTGTGTATTACAGACATACTATTACCATTTAAATGTAATACTGCCTGGCTTGTATTCTGGTCTGAATTTCCTGGGATTTTATTCTTCATTTGAAGTGAATACTAATTGAGAAAGTTACACATTCATATAGCTCCTGAAGAGTAACACCCACTTCACCTATCTCTCTATTGTAAATTAATATGTAGCAGATGGTGAGCTGAGATAGTTTGACAGCCTACTTACAGCACCATCACTTTAACCTCTATCTGAAAAAAAAAATCCCATTAACTTTTCTGCTGTTGGGCTCTTAACCCCCCAAAGTATCCTTAGTTATCATATCATGGGATTTTCTGCAATGCCAAGGAAGAAAATAATTAAAGATACCCTCTTCCATTTAAATGCTTGTTCTAATTTTACTGGGCATATCTTTTCCTCTTAACTTCTCCAATAATTTCAATTTAAATCTTCATTTAGAATGAGATTTTTCTTCCAAGGGGATTTTTTATTTTATCTTCAGGGACAACTTAGTGCACTGCAGAAGCAAACACAGAAGCCCTTCCATATATTATGATTAATATGGTGTAAGGAGCTCCCCTTGCTAGAAATGCAGAATCAAAGGAAGCAGAGCCCATAAGTAGAATTTAAATTCAATACACATTGGAATCTTATGGTTCAATTCAAAGTGGCTCTAAAGGAAATAATTAGACACTCACCAAGGCTTTCAGTAAAAAACAACTTTCCCTAAGAAGGGCCTTCTCAAAGTCTTCATTCAAAGTACTCAGTCACTTATTTTTCCCCTCCAATCTTTCCAATAGAGAAAGGAGAAGGATTTTTTTAAGATTTGGAGTCGATATTAAAAGCTTTAAATTTAAATCTCCCTTAAAATAAATGGTCAAATTGAATGTTTTCTGATGGGCTGATAGAAGTGCTTTATTTGTTGCAGAATATAAATGTATAGATCATTGTCAGAGATTTGCAAAACCATTGATAATGTGTATTTAAGACTCTTCCATGTGGACCGAAACAAGATATTGTTCAGTCCCACGGCATTGTTCATATTCTGTTGTTTGGAGGTTTAGAAGTGCAAGAGAAAATGCTCAGTGACTCTGAAACAGTATCTGGGCTTGAAGCCTCACATGTGCAAGATAACAACAATGTTCCATAATTTGTGGGCTTCATAGCACATGATTGCCTTAGGCCACTACATTCACCAGAGCATCCAAAATGTTGCCTCAGCTCTTGCACATTTTACAGAAAAGTGGACAAAAATTTACTTGTATTATAGTTTGATTTTTGATCAAATCTCCTCTCACATGAGAGTGTGAATGGAAGTTTTCAGTTTCATCATTCATCTCCACAGCTCTTCTTGACCCTGGCAATTTTCCTACACACACATGCATCCAAACCCAGGCCCAAATAGATTTGGTCTTTCTTTTTTCCTCTCTCACAAATATTTACAAAAACAAAATGCTGATTTTCACATATATATACTAAAGACTCTGTCTCTTTCTGAACATACAGAGAAGGAATTAACACTAAAAATATCACAGATGCTTTCTATTTAGATGTCTCTTTTCCTTTCCATTGTGAGTGAAAGTAAAATGTCTCTGCCCTCATGTCTGATGCCTGAAGACCAGGCATGTTTCAAGATATTACCATATCAGTGGCATCACCTGTGGCAGTATGGAGAACTTTTTTCTCTGGATAGATATTCCACCAAGAAAGGGCAAGAGAAATTATAAACTGCACTCACTGGACACCCAAACTAGATCCAACCCTTATAAACTACCTGGAGTGATGGCAACTGCCATTCCCAACCAAGCATTACAAAGGCACAGATGAGAGCAGCTGGCCAGGGAACTGGAGCGGCACGGAGTAGTCGTGATTGGGAAGGATGAATTTCACCTCACCAGTCCCTTTACACAACCCGTGCATAGACCCCCAATTACTTTGGCTTCATATGAGTGCAAGAGATTGAATTTCACCCAGAGAATTAGAAATACAAATAAACATTTTATTAAATAATTAGAGACCATAATTGCGGATTACCTTTCATTTGTATGAGAGGAAGGCCTGGTATGGTCAGACCGCAGAATCTTGTTTGGTGTTTACGTCACATCTGATTTCTAACTGACTTTTCAGAATTGTTTATTTTCTTTCATTCTATTTCTTTTGCTATTAAAATTGATTCCAGATATCAGAAAAATAGTTAATTTCCCCTCACCCTATATTGAGATAGCAGACTAAAATAGCAGATCAAGAACAACTTTAATTTTCTTTCTAATAAGAAAATACTTTACTTATTTAATTGTTAACATTTAATACTTTCTCTTTGTAACTCTTAAAGGTAACCAAAACATTTTTAGCTGTTTCCCCAATTTTATATACTATAGAGAATGTCTTTAATGTCCTTTAACACACATCCAAGTAACATAATAAAGTCCCCATATTTGGGAACAGCAATGTCAGCAGGAGGCTGAAATATAACTTTGAAATGCTTTCAATCTCTTGTTTTTAATAAGGTAAATAGGTCATGATTTTTAATAACACTTAGAGTACTTGTGGCTGATTAAAACTTTATTCCTTATTTGAAAAGCCCTATTTGGATCTCAGTTCAAATTTTTAGGTGAAACTCTGCTAAAAGATTTTGAGCTGCTATCTTTTACACAGGACTGGTACTGTGATTTCCCAGGAACTAAAGAAGAGCAGGGACTCAGTCACTCTTGGAGAGGGCGGAAAGATCCTACCATTTATGGGGAAAACTCGTCCCAGTCAAACTTTCCCAGAATTTCCTGTCTGCTTGGGAAGACAGTGAGTTGTCTATTGCTGCAAATAGCACAGGTTTGTCAACTGCAAGCTGAGCAAAGCACTTGAAAAGAATGAAGTCTACAATGAGGGTTATGCTCAGGACCAACATGTTTTTCAAGCACTTGGGAATAGTCTAGAAGGCAAGAATCAGATCAAAGAAGGCAACTAAGGCCCCCAGACCTAATGCTAAGCTTTTAAATGGAGAAACAGAGGTCTTAATATTTTTTATGAACTTGATTATTTTTTCTATTTTCAATTTATACAAGAAGGAATGGCTAGAACAATGCCACCTGTAGCACTACTGATAATACTTCAAATCCCCACTTAAGTTTGAAAATGTAGACTTTGTGATGAACCATGGTGGTTACCCAGAGGTGCGTTAATTGGAGTTACCTGACAAGAATGACAGCAGCTTCACCATTGCTAAAAGGCATTAGTCAAGTGCATGCAAAATTCAGAAATAATACTAACAGAGTGAGATGAATTTGTATGGCCTTGTGTGTAACATAAGCCATGCCTGAATCACCCTTTTTCTTTTTTTGTATCACCAAGCAATATTTTCAAATCGCATACATTAAAGGAGATATATATACATTCAGTACTGAAAATGTGTTTCCTTTTCACCCTGAATTTACTAAGGTTTAACTTCTCGCCATTTGATCTTATTATAGTTTTGTCTAATAGATCAAAGAGCACTGTGTTGTCAAATTTCTGTTCGTCTTGGTGTAGCATCATACTGGGAACTCTTGTTCAGCTGATTATCTCCCACTGACCTTGCCTTCACCCCAAGAATCTTTTTCATCATCACTACTTTATCCAGTACAGTCCCCCAGCCATAAATATGTCCTTCATTCTTTGTGAGTACATGTAGGTTTTTACAACTTGCTACGTTAAAATGACTTCATGTTGCCAAGCAAGCCAGATAGTTCTGTAGCAGTGACTTGTCTTCTTTATTATCTCCTGTACCTGCTGCTTTTCTGACACCTGCAAACTTTTATGGGTCGCTATTTAAAGTTGACTTCTATATCATTGATAAAAATAGAATAAACAGTAGAGCTCTTAGCTGTCCATTTAGAAGCACAAGCTAATGATAATTTCTGCTCAGAACCATTTTCTGAGTCTTACTGGTTAGCTAGTTTTTAATCCATTTAATATATTACATGTTGATTTTGTACTGCTCTCATTTCTTAATCAAAGTGTTGTGCTGTAATAAATGGAATACTTCACTGAAACCTCAGTACTCTATATCAACTTGATTATGTTTAGCAACTAAATTTCTAATCTTATTAAAAATATATTAAGTTACCTTGATAAGATCTATTTCTGAAACATCCATATTGACTGAGACTAGTTTTTTTACTCTCTTTTGATTCTTTGTACATTAAGTCTCCTATCAGCCATCCCATCATGTTTTCCCAGTGTTATTATGACAGCAGGCCTGCAGTTACTGACATCATCCAATTCTCCCTTTTTAAATATCAGTACTTCACTGGCCTTCTTCTAGCCTTCAGGAAAACATCAGTATTTTAAGAATTACTGAAAAGCAATGATAACAATACAGAAAAAATAATGCCTTCAGATTATTTGAGGAAAATATGTAAGGCTACTGATCTCAAAATGCCCAACTTTAGAGACTATTTAACATTGCTTTAATATGGGGGTGGAATTTACGTCATGATCATGAGATGATTTACACTTCACCCTATTTCTCCTCACAACACAGTGCATTGCTATATAAATATTTACACACTTCCCATTACCATCTGAAAATGTTTCTGTTCCTTCACTAGGATTCCCTTTATTTTGAAACAGACAAGGTGTTCTGTCTATACTGTAGCTCTTTTGGTCAATGATTTTTTATTTATTTATTTTTTTTTTTAATTCTTTGCTTCTCTCTCAGTTTTGGGCAGTTATTAGTTTATGTTCATTGCTCTCCACTTTTCCTCCCCTTTACTTTAATCTTGTTTCTATATTACTTTTTAGTTCCCTTTCTTTATAGCTGCCTTCCTTTCCCCACTAAACCAGGCTCTTTTTTAAATCTATATAGCCTTTTCTGTCAGGTATGGAAATGGTTTTTGGACACCCAGTAAAACACTGTTTAACAGTTCCAAACTGCCATTTAATTTTTTTCTCTTTGATTCCTCTCTCTGCCTTGATATGTCTTTTAATTATTTTCATTTTGTGAAATGGTCCTTTAAAAGCACCAAGCACATAAATTGCATTTTGGATGCCCTCCTGACTAGTCTAGCCAGCCTTTCTCTGAGAACATTGGTTTCTCTTCTACTGAGATGGAAGCCATCAAACCCCTGCAGCATGATATCACAGATGGCAAAACAATTTTTTTAAAAGAAACTCTTTTCTGTGTACAGCTTAATTGATTAGTTATTAAAGGTATTACTGTAAATTCATTGCTGTATGGATTTTTTTCTTTGCATTTCCTTTCTCATTTGTTACAGGATATGTAACCTCTGACAGAAATGTTCTACTCTTTCAGCACTTGCTTTAGCACCATTAGGAGCTGGCAAAGTGGAATGTCCTGTCTAGAACAGTGATCATATCACTTGAAGGACTGGCTTAATTTTATTAATCTTAGAGTCATGTTTCATCTCCTGGCTCTTCCAAAACAGAAAAACTCTATTTGAATGCAACATGTCCCATGCATAATGCAATATTTTAAGGAAAGAAGGACCTAACCAAGACCATTGCACTAATCATGTCTGAACTATATGAATGTAATTTTTCAGATGGGTACTAAGAGGTTTTTCTGTTATTGCCATCCTGATAAGATGACTGTATAACTTTAGCTATGCTGAGTTTACTCTGGGACTCCATTAGTGAGACTTTTCTCTGGGTTAAAATTCTTCAGTGTCAGAAGGAAAATCTGACACTGAAGAAGGTATCTAAGTGGACTGCAGGAGTCTGAAGCTCCTACCCTAGTGGGCTAATGTTCAGCCACCACAGCCAGTGGAGGCCAAGGAGGCAGTTCAGCTCACCTTAAAGTATCTCTCTTTTCCTAGTAATGAATAGTTAGTATACAACATTAAAAAATTAAACCCTAAGATAGACGAAGATAATGACGCATTTCTGAAACTCACTGAAAAATTCCAGGGAAGACTTGGAACTGTTTTACTGTTATCTTGTGGCTAAACTTACAGCAGAAAAAACTTCTCAATTCTCTCATGAACTTGCTTGACCTAATGCTTAATTTGACAAAAACTTTAGTGCAGGTCTGTGGTTAACACAAAATCATCAAAAAAATCCTTGAGATTTTAGTACCTTGAAAGCATAAAAATGGCTACAAACATGACGTGAGAAATGACATATCAGACAATTTTAATAATGCATTGCTCTTGACCTACATTGCTTATCAGTTACTTGGTAGCAAGACAAAATATTAGTGTGTTAGGGGATCTTGATTTTAACTTTTGTTAGAAACCAAAATGAACCAAGATAATGTAAATGAAGCCAGCACTGGGTTTCCCACCTGAATGTCAGTATTGTTTCACATCTAAGAATATATGCACTTATTCTTAGAACTTATTTCACTTTGGGAGGGAACAGCAAGACAGGTATGGAACAGCTGCTGTCTGGAGAATCACTCAAGGTATCTAACAGTCCAGTTGATTTTCACTGTTCTAATAAACTGTAAATAGTATCATTTTTGACTCTTCTGAAATGAGACAGTTAAAGCTTGTACAGTATGCAGCTGTTACATCGCATTTGACTTAGGCAAAAGAACTATAGAAGGACAATTTGTCAGGCCAGGTGCAAAGTTTATAATCACAGAAGACATTAAAGAGCCATTTCAGCACTCTCCTACTTCCTTTAATTTTTATGCCTCAGGAATATATCCATAACAGCCTTATCTTTCTGAGTTTAAAACCAGCCTGGAGACTGCACTCCCTGCTGAAAGCAAAGAGATTTATTTTTCTGATGCCTACTTAATGTTTATTTCTTCCTTCTCTGTACCTCTTAGGTCTTCTTTAAGTTGATCATTTTAGATGCCTAGGCTTCTGCAGCATCAGTCAGACTTCTCTTCCTACTGCAGTTTCTTTGCATCTTTTGTCAAAAAAATTAGAGTCTCACAACGAAAAGTGCTTCAAATATGGCAAAAGACACTTTTGCCCCTTATCAAAATTGGAAAACTTACCAGGCCAGATCAAGTTACTTGTTCATTGATAGATGCTGAGAACTTCAGACCTCTTTTCCCATGTTTCCACATGAATCAGCATTTCAGGAGTTTTATGTTGATTTACTCTCTCACTCTAAATAAAACTTAGGAATTTGGAAATCACAGTTATTGTAAATGAAAACAACGCAGATTGAAACATAATTTCATCAGGCTGCATCATACCTCACATGCTTTCACCAACTTCTGTTCATTATGTCATGATGAACACAAATCTTTGGTGGTAGAGGCTGCTTTCTAACTTTAAAAGCAGGCATAGTTTTTAATATAGCCTTGCCAGGGTTTCTGACCCTGGCCCCTAGATCCAGACAGCATTTCTTCCACACATCTACAGTGGTCATTGGTGTTAGTGCACAGTAAGTTGTCTATGATGAAAATTGCTACATTTAGCTCACTAATTAATCCCTCTTTTCACTTTCAATCACTTTAGACTCAGTCTGGTTTTTGTATAATATCATTAAAACCCAAGTCACATTTAAAAAAAAAAAAGAACACAGAAATCTATGTCTTATTGACAGCCAGCACGATTTAGCTTGTTCCGTGTCAGATTTGAAGGTGCATTTGGGCACTTATGTGCCAAACTAGCCTTTCAGAAGTAGCTAAATAGTGAACCCCTCTAAGCAAACTGTCAAAAATCTATACAAGAGTACTTCCTAGACCCATTCAGTAAAGACTCCTTTCTAGCTTGTTGATTGCCTAATGTGCATTGCAGTTGTACAGGTATTTCAAAAGTCGAAAACACATGCCTGAGCAAAGGGTAAAACAAGAAAAAAAATATTTGGAAGGAAGACATCTCCAGGTGTCTGCATTCCTCTCTAGGAATACAGAACATCTGCAGACGTGAGACAGAGTGGGGGTGACTTCAAGAAAACATGGCACTAAGAGGAAAGATTAATCTTCTTCAAACTTTCTTTGCCTCTGTTCTTACTGATGTAAACTCTCCTGGCCTGTCATTTGCAGGAGGATTAAATGGATATTCCTGTTTTGAATCGTGCTACTGAAAGATGTTTGACCTCCTTCTGTGTAAAAGTTGAGTGGATCATTTTTAATAAATCTGCTTCCAACCGGGCTACACAATAAGGGTGCAAAGGAATGAAACCTGGGGGTAAGCAGAGAGGGTACTACAGCATATGGAAAGTTTGTATAAAACTTATGATGTTAACATGACTTCTTTCACCTAAGGAGAACCTATAAACTCACCTATTTTCTCAGCCTACAAATTCCTTAGTATTTCCCTGGGGACGGCTGAATGGTTCAATTCAAAGGATTTTTTTAATTCTTGTAACTCTAATCTTCATCATTATTTCTAATTCCTCAGTACGAAACTAGAAATATTGATGATCTAATACGTTTTACAGAGCAGCACACAACCGTCTTTATGGCACTTACATCATTATGCAATATATTATAAAGCAACTTGCATGTTGTAAAACTCATTAAAAAGATATATTTTTTTCTCTTAGCTTGAGTTCACGATGGCCAAAATTGAGGTGGAAAGCTATTAAAGTTCCAGAAATCCTAGCAGTACACGCTCTTTTCAAACGTTCTTTTCTGCCCTCTTGCTTGGTGTTTTCTGTCACATTTTCAGTATTTCTGATGTGGGTCTATTGAGAGGTAATTTCTCAGCACGGCAGCTGAAGTAAGACTCCTATGGGATTAGTAACCCAGCCTTATAAATTGTTACCTGGTTTCTGTCATTTACGCTGATTTGGTCAGGACAGTTGCTAACTGAATGAAAGTGGTGTAAGCCAAAGTGAAAGAAGAATGATACTGAAATATACTATAAAAATATAAATTAAACTTTTGTCATAAATGATTGGACAGATTTTAACACTTGTCAGTGCTTTATCGACAGTAAGTTACTAGGCACTTTGTCTGGGAAAGCCTCAAAAAAAGGTAATATGTTTAGTATTTTTAAAATTAATTTAGTGTTTTTAGGCTCTTACTGTTTTCAGCACTTCTCAGGTTCCTCTGTCTGCTACTCTCTTGTATGCTGTATATGCACATCTCATGCTGACTTTGTGGGATTTTTTGGCTGCGAAAGTAGACAATTACCAGGGCACATGCTTAGTGCTCTAGTGGTTGGGAAAATTAGGGAATGTCATTACATTGAAATACCAGCAGGAATACAGTTCAGTTGTGTTCTCATTGAAACTGGTTGATTTCAGAAGAGCTGTGTCTCAGACACAGACTGTAATTTGTTCTGCTGAAAATGGCCACCCCACCAACAGCATCCTACTTCACTTGTAATTTAAGAACTAGCATAGCCTGTCAAGCCTAGCAGCATGGAGGCATATCCTGCTTTCGCAAGAGTAGAGCAGACGTTGCTTAGCTGAGAGTAGCAGCTCCCTGTTCTCTGTGCTGGTCAGGCCAAATTGTAATACCAACTTGCTCATACAGGCAACACCAAAACATTATTGTTGTGTCTTCAGTTTAAATTTGAGATAAGCAGAAGTTAAAAGACCAGCTGTGTTGCACAATTAATTTACATGCTTTCTCAGTCATTTTTAATGAGGTTACTGAAGAGATCTTGTCTTCACCTGAGCATGTAAACACCCTATCACTCACTAGCTGAATACCCCAAGTTCCTACAACCTTTGGATACCAAGTAAAACTGAGGTGAGTCTTTTCACTTGCCCAAGCCTTCACTGTTGAGATTAATTTCTTACTGCCAGTCAAGAAAAAACACAAACTCCAGGTATTCAGGGAAGAGCAAAAGCCCAGGTATAAAGCATGCCTTTACGTAGGATTCCCCTTGGTGGATGGGGAGATAAATGATGAAACATATTGCAGCATATTTAGAACAGGAGTGTTGTTTCTGCTTTCTGGGAAATATCACTGCTGATTAAAAGCAATGCAGCTGCTTGGAGAGTGAAATAGATCCAATAAACTACAGGCCATACCCTCTCAGTGCTAATTAAGGTGTTAATTAAGAAATGTTATCTTGAGGAGGTGTAATTGAGGGAAGAAATCCTTCATACATTTTTGTGTACCAATAAGCCAAGGGTAAGAGTAAGAGATGGTAGTATTTTCAATCCTGATTTTTTTAATGAGAAGATGGATGGTATTTATTGTTTTAACTAAACCCCCTGCCATTAACTAAACCCCGGCCATTTACTTAAAAAAAAACAAAAACACCTCCACCTATTGATACATGAAGTCCAATCTTTGTGACTGTAAGGACAAGATGGGGTACTTTTATGACTTTTTTCTCACTGCTTGGTTTGTATCAGTCAAAACGAATTTTGGGAGTGTGGTGGATCTCCCCTACAGCTATCTCAGCAGGAAAGGTGTTTTGGTGGTTCTATGTCTCCCTAAATCATCATGAAGCAAAAAGCCACTCCACCTCAGCAGACAAGGGAGTACGAGGGAGACATCTTGTATTTCCTTTCATGTTCTGCTAAACCTGACAGATAGGAAACCTGTGGATTTGAAGAGATGGGATCAGTGATTTGTTCTGATCTTTCAAAACTACTACTAACTTTGTTAATTGACCGTATAAAATTACGATTCTGTTCTGAATTGTCTCCCCATATGCAATGGATATATATATAATAAAAATGGTAGAAAGACTACTGTTTGGGTGAGGGATGAGGCATGATGAACAGAAACAGGAAGGTCATGCTAAAAACACCTGTAATTTCACTTGCCTAAAAACTGGAAGCTGGTCCACTCAGTGAACTTTCCCTTTGGAGGCATTCCCTTAGCCTTTTTAATTTTTTTTTATTCCTCTACAGTACTCTAATCCGTGTCAATCTCTGGTAACTTGTCTGCAGCTACCTGAGTCAAACAGGATTTATGCGGTGCAACTGAGGCTATAAAACGTTTCAAACCCAATTTTTATACAGATGTAATGGCTTTAGGATGCCTGCAAAGAGGTTGCTCAGTTTGAGTTGAGTTCAAGCCAGTGAGTCTGTCCTGCTCCCTGGCATTGGTGCCTATTGCAATCCCCAGTGGTACCTGGCAGGGATGAGTGGCTGAGTACTCTGGATGTGTGTACGGGAGAGATGGCTCAGGTTACAGACATCTCAGCCTGAGATGGGACACTCAGTTTCTTTTCAAATGTGCCCCATCTGTAGACACCGTTATTTTAGATTCACTGGAAAGACGAGAATTGCTTCTTCTAGTCCCCTTATCCCTTGTGGGACCATTTCTCAGGTGAGATGCCTGTTCAGGAATCAGGTATCTCCCAGCCTGTGTTTTTTTCCACACAGGCCCTGTGTCAGGCCGACAAGTTTGTGGGGTTTTTGTTTGTGTTTGTGGGGTTTTGTTTGTTTGCTTGTTTTGTTTATTTGTTTTTTCCTTCCCTTGACATTGGCTTGGAAGCTGGCCGTTTTCATTCATTTATTTATTTATTAAACTGCAAAAAGCCTTCTATTTATTTCCTAGCTCCTGCCAGCACGGGGTTAGCCGTGAGCCACCCTGCCGCCCAGGAGAAGTTTCTCCTTCCTGTGCGCCTCTTCCTCAAGAATCCTCCGCTGTCCGGCAATTAACTTAGAACAAGGGCAAAAGCTGGCAGTGCTCGCTCCGGACGACAGGCAAGGCTGGAGGAAATGCCACCGAAGGGTTTTTTTCTGTCTCCGCGGGGCCGGCGCGGTGCCGCTGTCCCCGCCATGGCCGCCCCTCGCCCGCCGCACCGCGGGCGGCCTGTAGGGGGTGCAAGAGCTCCACTGAAGCCGCCGCGGCCCCTCAGGGCAGCCCCCGCCCGGAGCCGGCTTCCATCGGCCCGCGGAGCCCGGCCAGCCCCGATCCCGGCCCCGGCAGCGGGCACCGCTCCGGCACGGCTCCGGCCCGAAGGCGTCAGTGAGACCTCCGAGGGGAACCGGCCGGTGCTCACCCCCGCGCCTCCGTCCGACCCGAATCCCCCGCCCGCCGCAGGAGCACGGCGAGGGGCTCTTCGGCGGGCTGCGGGAAAGGGGGATCTGCCCCAGAAAAGAGTGGCAAACTAGTTTCTTCCCCAGGAAAAAGCGATCAAGGGTGTGACGACCATACAGGGGGGACTGGGAAAAAAAAAAAAAAAAAAAAAAAAAAAAAGGAGAAAAAAGTATGTATAGATGCATATGTATATATATGTATTTAGAATGAGAAGGCACTTTTGATGAAGATTTTGCTAATAAGTATAATTTCAGCTAGTATTTTCTCTAATCTGGGCGATTTTATGAGAAATGTCTATCCCCCCCCCCCCCGCCCCATACATATATATATATATACACACATTATTATTATTATTATTATTATTATTATTATTATATTATTATTATCATCATCATTATTATTATTATTTTCCCTTGTGTATTACCGTTGCTATTCCTGTGTTTTTAAGCAGTGGCACATTTCAGGTTGGAACCCCGTGCTGCCTTAATGCCGCCGAGGAGCCCGCTCCGCTTAAGTGATTGTCACTCAAATTAGTCCCATTGTTTTGTGATATATAAGTCGCCTTCTATACTGCCTGGATTAGTCAGTTCAATGGCAGTGACAAACATGGATTGTTTGTTGTCAGAGAGAGGATTCTCACATGGGAAAACACATGTACATCCAGTCGGGACACATGCATTTCTCACCAGAGGGAGAGGGGGAGAGATTTAGCAAACTGGTATTTATTGCTTGTTCTTGCATGCGCGTTTTGTGCGTTGGGTATCACAGCTTGACAACAGGAAATAAAGTATTGAAGAAGTGTTTGGGCACGTAAGGATGTGGCTCTCAAAGGATTAACAGAGCTCCTCTGCAGTTAAAAGTATGAACTGATTATTTACAGCTCTGAATTTTGTAACACTGAAATTAGGGTTAAGCCTGAAAATAACAGGTACAAAAGGGAAAATCCAAATCTATGCAGCCTGAGTTGGCAACGTTTAAAGGGAACTACAGCCAACGGAAGCTGTGTGAAGCACTTGAAAAAATCATTTTGTTCCCACAGAAGTGCAAAAGCATCAGGGGAGAAAATTAATTCAATACTTGTATTGCATGATACAATATCAAATGTTTAGGAAGAAGGTTAAGAAACATTATGTAAGGAAGACTTCCCCAATTAAACATATTTAACAAAATTGATAATCTTGTGATGGCAGATTATAGTAATTTTCTTAAATATTTTCAGTCTAAAAAAAGGTTGTTTGCATTGTGCTGATTTTAATATTTGCTATGGTGTAAAGTGTAATTCTTTCTCTGAAGTAAGTGAATTTCATAATGTGTATTAATCCAATCTACTTGGAAAAAAGAAAAAAAAAACTAACAAAAACCCAGTCAATTTCTCCTCACTGTTATTACTAACTTTATTTCAGAACAAAATTATGAATTCAGAAAAGCTGCCACAAATTAATTTTCTGTAGGTAAGCAAAGCTGGAAGAGTCATCTCTGCAAATCTGTAATGCCTTCAGTTTTTCCAAGATGCCTGTTGAAAAATTATGTAAAAAAAGTAACTCAGTTTTTGGCTATCAGAACAAGGAGGATCTTACTTTAAAAGAGGCCTCAGAAACTTTTGCATTAAATGTTCTGTTGTTTCTCTCACAGAAAATGGAATTTCACAAACCTGATCAGACAAAAACCTAGGTGAATAGTCCAAATAAATTTCCCCCTGTACTTCAACACATTTTTTCTTATTTTCCTTTTTCAAAAACTTCCTATATTTTCTCTTATAAATACTTCCAAAAAGCCCCATCTCTTTTAATCTAACTTATTTTCATACACTAGAAAACAATTTTTAAGTGTGTTTTCTGTGGGCATTTGTATAAAAAAACAGATATCAAATTGGTAAAATAAAAACCAAATCACTATATACTCTGTTTCTTTGGGTTTTCAAAACTAAGCAAAACCATTGGAATTGATTTTTTTTTCCCTCTTGATTGCGAATCCATTACCGATTTTTTTTCCCCTTCTTAGGTAAATAAGAAATTTGATCCATTTATAAACAGGAGGATAAGGCAAGGCATGAGAAGAAGAATGGAGTTCTCGGGTCTGTCTGTTTGAATCAACAGGACTGCTGCAGTGTGAAGTAGGGCTCTTGCATGCACATGTTACCTGTGACAGTTCCATGGGATGCTCTATGCATTAGCATATACAGCCACAGTCTCAGTTGGATCAAGAGTCTGTTTCTTTATTGGTTTTGTGTGGGAGAAATGCTGCTTTCAAATGGTTTTTATTACATCCCAGAATTTTATCTGTAGGGGTTTTTTTTGTTATTGTTGTTTTTGGGTTTTTTTCCTGGCAGTTAGAATTGATCCCCATGTGCATAATTTCATTTATAATTTTTCCTCACAGGCTGCCATAAAGAACATTCTAATCTTATATATTAAAAGCAGTTGCCTCACGATAAAACTATTTTTTGAAGAGGCGACACAGGCTTTTCTCTAGGAACTACTCATGTTAATGACTATGGTTTCAGAGAATAAAATAATTCAGAATGAATCATGAAGTTATTAATGATTTACTAGATGAAGACATACCAAAATAGATTTAAAAAAAAAAAAACAACGAAACTTGCAACTTCTATTCTGTCGTAAGTTTTCTCTTACTTTGCATTGAGCTTGTGAGCAGAAGGCATTAGGGGGAATTTCATCTTGATTAAAGATTGACGTGCGTAACTCTTCGTGCACCGCAATGAAAATATGCCCCTTAGAGCCATGGCACTTGACCTTTAACAATCGAAGAGCCATTTAAAATCACAAGAGGCACACAAGTCAAAAATACAAAACCGCGTGTGACCATTTTATGAAAAATTATGAATGAATGCATTCATCAAAAACAGTTAAGGAAATCCTGAAGGCACTGTGCAATTTGTGTCTTGTGGCAAAGTAATTGATTGTGTAGGTTGTATGTTTTTACAAGGAGGAAAAAAGAAACTTTACATACGTAAATGGAAGGAAATGGTGAAAGATATCATCCAACAAGTTTGCAGAATAGCTGAAAAGAAACAGAACTGAGCCAGCATGTCATATGATTTCTCACTCAGACCTATGATAAAAGCTCTATATAGGCCTCTGAAGAATGAATTCCATAGGTCGAGTACCACTGCCATTAAATGCTGTAGGTGCTGAGGTTGTTTTTATTTCTTTACTGTTCCTTTTGAAGTTATTCAGTGTGTGAATATCAAGTAACATTTTTAATGCTGTGATGATAGATTCTGTTTTTTACAGTGTATTTTGCAACTAGGACAGCCTTTCCATTGCCGAATGCAGATTTGGCTGTAGGGAAAGGCAGAACTCCCTTCTTTGATTATATTCAGTTATCTAACCTGAAAATCGCAGCTGCATATTCTGCATTGGTTCCATACGGTAAATTCCCATTTGATTTCCAGAGAAAATATGTGCAAAGGCTGAGTCAAGGATTGCAATAGCAATCCACAGAGGGAAAGAAATTCTTCCTGTATGTGCTGCTGCTGCAGGCTGCTATACCAGGTTGTCAGTTCTGAAGCACAGAGCCAAATTCAGCCTTGTGCTACCTTTTTTCAGACCTTTTTGAACTCAGTGACACTATGGAGGGTAAGAAATTTGGTTTTTACTTACTAGGAAGCTGTTTAATGTGAGATGTATGGCAAAAAAGTGCCAGCTATGAAGTGTAAATACTGAAAAATGGCATGACTGTTTAACTCCTTGTTACTTGGCAATCCTCTGGACAAAAATTGGAGCTGACATTTCTCTTTGATCTGGTTTACCCATCTCGCTCTGCTGCTATCAGCGGTGTGTGACAGCAGCAGACATTAGCTAGGAAAGAGGGAATAGGGAAGAAAGAAATGTAATCCTCCCCATGGCCTTCATGGGAGAATAGTGAATTAGAGCCAGACGTTACACTTTTAGGTGGACTTAAAAGACAATGCCCTTCTCCCAGCAACTGTATGTGCATGCCAGGATATTGGGGAACTCAGTCAAATGGACTCATTATTTGAAAAATTAATAAATCAAGACAAAAAGACGGAAGACAAAATTGAAAAAGTTGAATACATCTGAACCCGTGCTGAAAATTTGATGTTTTTTTGTTACGTTCTGCTTAGATTATGTAGTAGATATCAGGATATGCATCTTGTCCATGAGAATATCTTATTTTTGAATTTTGCCATATTTTCGGGCTCTGTAGCAGAGAAGGGGAACCTTTGCCAAAGGAATGGAGCAACTTGCCTCTGGTAGACACTATTCCTTTCAGCTTCAAGAGTAAATGGATAATGGTAAGTATTGATAAAATTGTGAGTAACTGGGAGAGGGTTGGATAGGTAGCAGCTTTCAGCATTTTAGTGTAATGTTTTCAGGGCACCAAAAGAAGATATCAGAAGGCAGATTTAAACTACATACAAGAAAAAACAAAAAACAACAACAACAACAACAAAAAAAACCCAAAAAAACCAATAAAACCAATAAAACAAAACAAAAAGTTACAGACCCTTTAACCAGAGAATAAAAAAAACAGTGAATACACTCAAGAGACATTCAAGGTCCATCAAGGTCCATTCATGTTAGAAACTGTCCAGCCTTTCTTAACTTCTACCAAGTGCCTACTACGCCTCTTAGTTGGAGAAAATATTTATCACCAACTGACTGATCAATATGGTGGTTCTGATGCTCCTTTTGTGATTTCAGCATTTTCAGTATGGGTTACTCAAAATTGCTTTGATTTGTAAGACTCAAATCCATCATGCTTTTCTGTGAGGGTCTACTTGTGTTACTAGTTTAAGACAGGAAATACAAACCACTATTTTATATTTCTATTGTATATTTGATTTAAAAAATGTTTATGTTAGCATAGCCGTGTGGCTACTCTGCTGATCATATCACAGCTTGGGGTGGTTTCTAATACAGAACATTGTATCCCAAATACTGTAATTTGTTTATCTAATTCTGTGGTGGTTTAGCAAGGAAGTGATTCTTCTGAAGAAGTTGCAGCAAAACCAATCAGTGACTAGGCATGAAAATTGACAGCTAATATAGCCATTAGAAAGGTGATACACCTCTGCAAACACACAGGGTTAAAGAAAAACATTTGGAAAACAGAAATTGGCGAACATGAAACCACTACAAACTCTGATCTTTTTTTTTCTGCTGTTCCCCATTTTCATTTCTGTTACGTTTTAAGAACATTGCAAATTATCAGAATAACGAAATTAACACCATTTTAAATTACAAGTACTTTTCTCTATTTTGGCATTATTTCTAGCATGTTACGTAGTCTGGTTTACTAAAGTCATATTTGGTTGATTGGTGAATCAAGAAGGAAAAAGAGATAGTAAGCTTCTTGCCCTTTTGAGGGTTTTATCTGTTTCTTCCAGTGATCCTTGTAATCAAGAGCATGGAGAAGATCAAGTCACTGAATACCATTCTTCCCTCACTCCTTTACTAGCAAAGTTACCCTTCAGGAATCCCAAGTCCCTGAGGGCACTGGGGAGAGTCTGGAGAAAGAAAACCTTACCCTTTGTGAAGGATCAACTTAAGTACACTAAATAAACTTGATGTAAACAAACCTGTCAGACCCAATAGGATACTTCCACAAATGCTGAGGGAGCTGTCTGATGTCATCATGATGCTGCTCCTGATTATCTTTGAGGGGCTGTAGGCCTTTGGGGAGTAAATTCCCTTTACAACTGAAAGAAAGCAAATGTCATCCTTATCTTCAGGAATGGCAAGAAGAAGGTTCTAGAGAACTACAGACCAATCATCCTTGCTGATTGTGGGCAATGTGATGCAGAAATAATTCTGGAAAGTATTTCTGGACATAAGGACAAGATGTGATTTGGAGTAGTCAGCCTGGCTTTAGTAAGGGGAAATCATGCTTGATGAACATGATATCCTTCTAATTAGATGACTGGCTTGGCAGAAAGCAGTGACTGTGGAGTCATCTCTCGACAGTGTTGCCATCTCTAACTTCTTCATTGACAACATGATACAGAACAGTGAGATAAAAGGACAGTTGATAAAAGTTGAAGGCCAGCTGGAATCTCGTCACTAGTTCTTTAATTCAAAGGTTGCTAGTAAGGCCAGTATTGTTCAATAGTCATTAATAACCAGGATGGAGTGCACCCTTGGCATATTTACACATGAGAATTTACACATTGATACACCAGGTGGCTGCACTGCCAGTAGGATCTTGAGATGTTGCTGAAGTAGGCCAGTGGGAATCTCCAGACATGAATGAAAGAAAATAAATGCCAAGCCTTAGTCCTGTGGAGAAAGGAAACACCAGGCACCCCCATGAAAAGGCTGGGGTCTGACTGACTGGAAAGCAGCTTTGCAGAAAAGGCTTGCAAGGCTCCTGGTGGACACGGAGTAGAATGTGAGCCACAATTTGCCCTTGTGGCAGACAGCCAGAAGTAGCCATCCTGCATTAGAGCTTCACTACCGTGTTCTCCTCAGCCATGCTGAGAGCACATTAGGAGTTTCGTGTCCAAGTCTGGGATGTCCAGTGAAAGGGAGACTAGGACATCCAGGAGCAAGGCCAATGAAGGGTTGCAAAGATGCTGAAGAGATTGTAGCCTCCGACATATGAGAAGCTAAGAGAGATGGGATCACTTAGGCTAGGGAAGGGAAGGTCCAGAAGCAAATCTTAGTTATGTGTGATAGAAAGGAGTAAAGACAACAGAGTCAGACTCTTCTCGATGGTATCCACTAAAAGCTGAGAAGTGATAGGCACAAACTAAAACACAGAAAATTCTACTTAAATGTAATAAGAAAAAAAGTCACTATGTTGGTGATTGTTTACTTGATCGACTGTCCAGAGAGGTCATGGAAGTCCCCATTCTTGTATATTCTAAAATATGAAGCTTGTCATTATCCTGTTTTAGCTGACCTAGCTTTGTGAGGTGGTGTTGAACTAGATGATCTTCAGAAGTGCTTTCAAATCCTAAAGCTTCTGTGATTCTGTGAGTATAGGCATCTATACCCACTTGAGAAGTAGCTTCAATGGAGTGCTACGTGGGAAAACAAGGGAGTGTTATGTCTGCTACTCAGGAGAGTATTGCACATGGTAGTGATGACTAGGGGCTGCAACAGGGCATCTACAGTAACAGAGGTTTCACTTGTCATATTTTCACATGTCATATTTTGGCAGTGCTCCTCCCTGGTGTGTGTGTAACATGGATATAACTAACACAGATTTCAAAAGTCCAAAAATGTCAGTGGGAGATCATTGCTGTGTGACCTGTATCTAGAAAAGATTCCAGGTCTAGACTCAAGACTTTGATCTGGAAGTACACACAGAACTGCAGCTGAAAAAATCTTGTGGGGGTCAACGGAGTTACCAGTGTTGAGTCTAGGTAATCAAGTATGGAGAGTTGCATACTGAGAAGCAACTGATCCAGACAGTGGAGTGTTTGAATTGATGATACTGAGGCAAAACTCCAAGAATATGCTCCTTCAATAGTAAACAAATATACAGGTATGTCTGTGCAATCAGTTCTAACAGCTTAATCTTAAAGGGTGCCCAAATTGGAGAGAAGACCCACAGCAATTATTTGAGGCCCAGGAGGAGACATTTTACTACAAGAACATTAAAGATCATTCTGCTTATTGTGTTAAGAATGTCAGAGGTGGTTTGATCTCACTGTAAAAGTAATGTCAGGAGAGATAGTGTAGGATACTAAAGGCTCTTTAATCTAGTTGAGAAAGGCATAATTAGAACCAATGGCTGGAGGCTGAGGCAAGGCAGAGTCATCTGAGAAATGAAGCGCACAATTTCGCAGTAGGTCTGAGAAGCCCTTGAAACAGATTATTGGAGTATAGTGGTGGCTTTTCCTTCTCATGCCATCTTCAGTTCAGGACTGGATGTCTTTCTGAAGATGTTTCGTCAGGCTATTGGGCCACCTACAGTGAAAACAAGATGAAAGGCAGACTTGTTATTGGTCAGGAGGTCAGATTCGCCTGATGTTGGATGCCCTACTGGGGAATGGGCATCCGTTATTGACTGTGTGAAATTCTTTAAGATTAACTGGATGGTACAGCAAATAAATGCTTAAAATCTATGGTTTACATTAGAGGACTGAAAGAACTCTTCACTGGGTATTCCTAACTTTGACTGTCCTGCCCTGCTCTGCCCAAACAGCTGTAAGGCAACATTGCAGCCATCAGCTCTATGGCCTGATCTGGTTGTCTTCAAACAACAAGGGTTGTGTGTGCTAAATGTATTCTAAATATTGTATAAACTGAGAACTCAAGGAGCAGTTTCAAGGTACTTCAGAACAGTGTATAATGCTTACATAAAGATGATAGAACTATTATGCTCTCTCTAAAAATGAATCTATTTTAATGCAAGGCGTCAACAGGTTAATATTTTATAGCATAAATACTGGCAGAGAATCCCTGCATTCTTCTTTACTTACATTTTCATGAGCTCAGTAAACTGAAACAATAATCTTAATAATAATGAAAAACAAGACTAAATTACAAGTTGCAGAGGCTATTGTCAATTTTACAAATCCAACAATAGCCTGCAGGGTTCCAGGTTTGTTTCTAGCTGCTCAGGAAGCTTGTGTGATTTGCTCACACGTTTTTTCTTATATCCCAGAGCTGTGCATCTGCTGGAATCAGGGATCTAATATTCTCTTTGAACTTCCATAGCATCCTAGTGCATGCTGTGATCTATAATTAGTGCATGCACACACACAGACACACACACCAGCTGCATTAACTCCTAAATGGCAGAAGCTTTGCTGCATCCATCACCTGGTTGAGGTGCCACACAAGAGGGATACAACTGTTGCTGTAACCTTGAGGGTGAAAATCTGCTCTTATGACTTGTATCCTTAGGGGGATATAAAAATAGAAAACACAACTTTTTGGTTTTTAGGAGTGATACTAAGATGTAGTTTTCCAGATGTGAAATGCCTGGGATCAAGGAGGCAATCGTAAGTTGCACAGAAACCTAAGATGTTTCAGCGTCAATTATTGATAAAAGATGTGATTACTAATGTCTCTGGAAAACAAAGACGTTTTGTTTGTCTGTAGGGCATGTCAATATTATCACTTCTGGAGAGAGATCTTTAGAACCAGAAGATAGATTGCTGGTTTTTTTGTTTTGTTTTTTGTTTTGTTTTGTTTTGTTTTGTTGTTGTTAAAAACCTAACCAACCAAAAATCACCAAACAACCAACCCAAAAATAAAGAAAACAAAACACACGTCCAACCAGCTAAACATATAACCACTTGGAATACGTGGGATAAAAATGCAGGTAAGTCTGACAAGTTGTGCCATTTTGGGTATTCTTTCTAGAGACATTTAAATGTGTCCTATGCATCTACCTAAAACAGTATAGAAGTCACCGAATTCCACAGCAGTTTCCATTTGCATAGGAAACTGTCTCAGAAGGCTGCCAGGTGCTCCACTGTGAGCATTTAATAGGTTTCTTGGGGAAGAGCAACACTTGTTGAGTAATTGTTTGCAATTAGGACTGCTCTCGTTTCTGCTAATGACGGTGATTCACACAAACCTGCATTTGTTTTGCAGTAATGAGCAAGACATTAAACACCTCATATCCTTGAGATTGCCGGTTTCAATGGCAATAAATAAAATAAAGATAAATAATAATGGGAGGAGGGGAGCAGATATATGGAGGGGCATTGATCAAAGATTCATCATGGAGTGTAAGCAGAGATAGGGAGGGATCATCATGCCTGTATGGATTGGTAGATTTTAACATTTTAGTTACATGCACCTAAAGAATCATGTTCTGTCCCATTTAGCAGCACAGCTATGGACCTGTATGCCAATATTGTTGGGGTTATCCCAACAGCTATGTTTGAAGCGTTTTTTGAGAGACTAAAGAACCTCTGTTACAGACCTTTTGAGGTGTTAGACTGTAGTAATAAGAGAGCCAAGACCCCAGGTTAGCAGAAGGCTACATTCCCAACAAGGAATTCACTGGTAAAACTGCATTAGTGTCTTAAAAATCTAAAATAATCACAAGGCAAAGTATTCATGTTCCTGACACTGGTTTTGTTTTTTAACATGCTACTGAACTGTGCCAGGCTGTCGCTAAAGTACAATATATATTTTTGTGAAAATTACAATAGTTTGCACAATTTGCTATTCTGTCAGCTCTTGGAAAGTCTTGGAAAGTCAAAGATTTGGAAACTTCCTGATGCAGAAGACATACACTATTACTTTCCAGATTATTAGATAACCATAAGCTGAGTTTGCTCTTGCTTTTACCCTTTCTTCTCTGACACAATTAGCAGGACTTTGTATGCATATAAATATAAACAAAAGGAGAAAGAGAATGCAGTTCCAAAAGTTCAGGTCTCTCTGGTTAGCAGATGGCCCAAAGCTTAATGGGACTCGTGTTAGAGTGTGAGGTGTATAGTCAGCATGTGTGTTTAGTTTTCCAGGGTGAACAAGAGTGATTGCATTAAGCACGCTGTAGCCATATTGTTCCAAGAGAAAAGTATCACAGAATTACACTTTGATTTAAAACCGTGACTGAATGCCCAGGTGTCACAGCAAGATCAGAGGATACCAACAGATTTCTGGAACATACATGAAGTCCTTCACTTACTTCCCTGCTCCGTCCCACCTCCGAGAGTCCTGACTTCGTGTGTCGTGCAGGCCAAGCTCTCCTTGGGTCTGGCAGAGAGAACCTACAAGCGATGTATTGGTTGGGTTTCCTCTCAGCTAGGATGTCATCCAACTCATGTTAGATTAAGCACATTTTGAGGATGTGGTGAAATGCAGTCAATACGTCCTATAACCACAGGATTCTTAATTTAACCTTACCAAGTGCAACTTGCTAGTCTCATTATATAAGTCCAGGTTAAGGTTCTTCCCTCTCCAATTAGCTTCAGCTAATATTTAGAACAAAAATATGGCCATTCATTATAATTATTTATTTAGAACAAAGAAACCAAGATGTGAGTACACAAAGAAATAAAACTGTCAGAAAATTGGTGGGTTGGTTGGTTGTTTTGGGGGGTGTGGTGTTGATTTGTGACTTTTTTTCTTTTTTTTTTTTTTAGAAAATTATCTGCAATAGGAACAGGAAAGAAAGAAATGTTAGGTTTAGTTTTGTGCTGTTCAAACTAAATGCAGGAGTGCAGGGAGATCTAAACTCATGGCCTGAAGATTATTTCTATTCCACTGCTCCATGGCAATTCCAACTGACTCAGGTGAGTTTTGAGGAACACTTTCAGCATGAATATGTGGACCTGCCTACCACATCATCTTCCACTTGCCTCTGAAATGTGGATTAAGAGTCCTTGATTTGGTGCTTGCAGATCCTGGAATAAACATAAACTGTTAAATAATCCCTCCAACCTCTACTCTGAAACAAGGCAAATAAATACATTACAATTTCTCTCCCTCTCTCACATGCAAGTTGTTTCAGTTTCCTTAGAAAAGCAAATGTGAAGCTATTTCCAGTCAGTAAGTGTATGTGTGTTAGCCCCACACATATATCTCTATTGATGTTTGTTCTACAGTACTTTACAAATACGTGGAGTGGATATATTTAGGGTTTTAGCTCCTTACACAGCTAGAGCATATCATAAAGCCTAAACTAGATCAGTCAAAGGGACCAAAGGAGTTTCCAGCTTCATTTGATTCAGAGAATCAACTGAAAATTTCCTTTACAACTATAGTACACTGGGCCTTCAGCTATAGTGAACCACTGGAAAGCGATAGTTTATCATTCACAGCAGTGAAAAAGGAGGTCATACAAGGATCACCTCTCCAATGACATAAACATGAGACTTTTCTCACAAGCTGTCAAACTTCAATTGTTGGTGAGATCTGTTGTGTCAGTGTTTCATAATAATTGCTTCTAAGTCTTGTTAAGGGTCTAAAACAAATTACCTGAGTGACATGCTTTTGGCACCAGTGAGGGGAATACATATTGCATAACAGACTTGCCTATCAACATTTTCTTTTAGTTTATTGCAGCAATTTTACTATTACTTTCCATTATTTGAAATACAATAATAAAAGTTGCAAGTTGTCACATGTTCACAAGGAAACGTTTGTTCCCCAGATAATAGTCTAGCTGGCCAACATAAGCTCATTCATAACAACAGACTTTGTTTTAAGGAGCATTTTAAAACAAATTGAAAAAAGTTAATCCTTTCAGCTTTGAAGGCTATTCTTTAGATTTAAATACTATATTGACTGTCTTTGAACTGTAAGTCAGCTACTACTCCTTTACAACATATACAATAAATGGATGACAGATTATAGATATTAATGAAAATCAACAACATACCCATCCAAGCCTACAGAAACACACCTGTCTGTGAAAGCATATAAAATTAAGTACAACTTTATGATTTATATGTATTTCCTTGTTAAAGCCATGGAGAAAAGTAAAATGTACTTTGAATTTGCAAAATGATGATCATGTTTGATTATGTATAATGAGATGCATAAAGGAGTGTGGAAAGGGATTCCAGGCATGGGGTTTCGTTAGTTTGGTTTTATTTTGCATTGACCAAACATGGAAATAAAAACTTCACCTGAAAGAAGAATGGGTCAGCTTGTCTCCTTTTTACTCTCATAAGCATATTTCATACAGAAGGTCAGATAGGTGAGCACTGTACCTTGCCAAACTTAGAATGTTAGCAGTGAGTCAATTTAAGTGTAAAATAACCCAGAGGCAGAAAAGAGGGACAAATACTTGATTACTTACTTTTGACCGCCACTTCTTTAAGCTTTTATTTAAAAAAACAACCAGCCAAAACCCTTCTCTGCTTGCAGGGCCCTGGTCTACTTTTCAGGCACAAACTGCTTTATGGATTTGATAAACAGGACACATCAACTAACAATTTAAACTCCAAAGCCATAGGAGTAATAGGTATGCGGCTTTTTCCCAGAGGCTTGAAGTTAAAATGCTACAAGCGCTGCAGAATGGCAGCTAAACACATGTCCCTTGGGCTCTGCAAGGTTTCATTCTGCACAATGATGGAAATGTGAAAAACAAGTTGAATGCAGATTTGGCCGTTTCCACCAAGCTGCAAAAGCCTAGAGGATTTTGTTGTTTATGTCAGGGGATCAAACTTTCATTGCTCAGTTTAAAGCAAAAAGTTACTGTGCTAAACTTCACTTTTTTTACTTTGTCCAGGGCAAAAGAAATAGAATTCTTAATTAGGAGCTTGCAGACATGATGTTATCCTTAAAATGGGAATATTACATTGCATAACAAAATTACCTAGTCTTTTTTTTTTCTTCTTTTTTCTTACAATTTTTCATCATGCTATCATGCTGCTCTTTATTCAAGTTGCATTGTTGGTGACTGATCTTTTAAGCATCACCCCAGTACATGGATTTGATGAAATCTCCCTCTCAGTTGTTCTTATATTGCAGTGTCTTTTGCTGTTACTTCCTCTTTTCAGTGTCTGCAGACTGACAAGTCAATCCTGTCCCTATGCCTCCACCCTGGCACAGCCAGGGTTGGGATGGGATGTGGTGGAGATGCTCTCTGAACTGCACTGTGCAAGCTCTTCTAAGTATGCTGACCTCACTGAGGGGTTTCTGAATGGTGTTGCCTAGAAAGATGGGGTCTTGCAGAGAAGCAGTAGTTTCCATGCAATAGGAATTATTTTTCACTAACAGCTATTATTTTCGGGATTTGTGTTGTCGTATACTTGATGATTAGCAAAAATGTAATTACCTTAGAATTGCGTTTGCTGGGTGCTGTTAACGGCGCAGGACTAAGGACTGCTGCCCTGGCTGAGGCTTGCACTTGCAGCTTGCTTCTGCCTTTGTAGCTTACTGTAAACAGCATAAAAGCTGTAGTGTGTAGGGACTGATTAGTATTCTAAAATAGTTTACGAACCCTCTGATGGGCCTCCTTCACATGTATTGTGTAAGTCATGAGTACCAGAGCCAGAGGAGACATAAATTAAGCCATGTATGTTAGTGTGCTGTTGGCAACGGCAGTTTATATGGGACTTTCTCTGGTAATATATTTGTAATATATTTGTAATGTATTGAGTCAGCAGCAAAAGTGCAACAATAGCCTTTTCCAGTAAGCACAGAACCCAATTTCATTATGTGTTTGCACTGAACAGGAACAAATGTAGACCACAGTATGGTCTTCATTCCAGTGAGGTTCCTGAACATTATTGCAAAATAATGCTAATAATACTAAAAAGTGGTTGACATAATTATGGTGGATGTATGTATGTGGATTTTTACAACTCCTCCCATAGTCTTGGCATCAGACCACCATTCTGCAAAAACAAAGTCATTCCACTCCATTTCTAAAATAAGACAAGCCTTCACCTCTCGCTGAGAAAATACTGTCCTACAAAACTATGCACCATTTATCATATATGGCTTGTCAACCCAAACCAAGCACTTTCCTTAACAGCCCACAAACTGACAGTGAAAAATATTGTTCTGTCATATTCTGTCCTCCACATATATACTAGAAACAACCCTATTTCAGATCTATTGTTCAGCTATGATCTGGACAGCCCAAACAACACTTACCACCCTCCAAAAATAAAAATAAGAACTGCTGCAAAAATAAAAACTACAAAATTTCTCCCTGAATTACCTCTTGATTTAGACCAAATGCCACAATATGATAGCATTATGGTACCTGAGCAGTTTCATATCTAATTACTGTATTTCTATGGGAAATTAGGCTATCAGTCTAGGAAATTTCACTCTAAGTTGTTCAAGAACTAGATTTGAAGCATATGGATGAGGATGATGATGATGATTAATTATTACTTTCAACTGAGATAGGTTGAAACTCTGGGGTCAAAGTATGTCTTGAGTTTTATTTTAGGTTTAAGTTCTTAACTCATTAAAATCTAAAAATTTGTTTTATCCATGTAGTGACATATCTTTGAGAGTACACATGAAAGTACTTTGCAGATTTTTAGTAACTAATCTCTGTAAATCTGTTAAAAAAATAAAGAGTAAAATGTTTTATCACGAACTTCTCTGATACGGGAGGTAGTCTTTAAATTTCTAATTTATTTTTCCTGTTCAGTAGAAGACACATATTCTGTGAAAAGTCCATTTGAGCCTTTTTATAAAGATGATTTGTCAGTGAAGGCCAGTGAATTTACCTAGCCTCAGGCTGGACAGGAGGAATGTTCATTGTTTTTCTCATCCTTATTCTTCTGAATAAATTTTTGAGTAAGTGGATCTGTGTTGTTCATAGACTTCATCAATTCCATCCCAATCTTCCAGCAAGGACCCACAATGGACAATAGCTATTTGACACAAAATGCTTATTGTGTCACAATACTGTCTTGTCACTTATTGCCCAGCATTGTGTCTGGCTCAAAGATAAGTGATCCATCCTCTGACTGCTGAGAATTTGGGTCTAGTTCTTACACCAGAGCAAGCAAGATGACTGGGCTGGTCACATATTTGTGGCACCTCTACTAGTCTATTTCCTTCTGAATCTAAGGCCTGCAGTTAGTGTATTTTTGCCCTCTGTTTGTGAGGGACAACCTTTCCTACAATAATCTGAAGGAATGCTCAGGTAGGCTGCAGAATATCAATTAAGTCTTATTGACTTCAGTGACACAGGATATGACCGTCACCTTCTGTGATTTATACTGTGCTGTAAGCTAAAATATCTTTTGCAGAATGACGATCAGTGCACTTTTCTGACAGCTAATTATGTGACTCTCACAATTTGGAAGTACTAAACAAGATTTCTGTTATAAACAACATCATAAATCTAGAATAATTCAAGTTTTATTGTAATGCATTGCATGGACCTTTAGATCATCTGCTGAGGTTCCCTTGCATCTTTCCTTCTGTCTGCAGTGGTGGAGTAGTACTGGCTGGATCTAGGCCTAGTGTTTCTGCTCTCATATATGCCAGGTTCTTCAATAAAATCCTAGGAAACAAAGAAATTAATTGAGTCTGAGTTCAGGTGGTCCTCTGACATATAAAAATGATCAAACATTACCTTGAATATTATGTTTTGGGTTTTTTTAGTTAAGGAGTGCAATGCTGGTGTCAGAGCTTTTGTATTGCTTGCTTTAATCCACTATGAAATCATGTGAACAATTAGTATTAGTCATGTTTTTCTACAACAAAAATCAGCATTTTTGAAAGAGTTTCTAACGGTAGTTTTATCTCATGGTGCAACCAGGGAAAACAAGCAAGCTGTTCATACAAGCACAGAGAGATCAGTGATGATGCTCTACAGTGTTTACCAGATCAGCCAATCAGACCCATAGTAAACTTATGAGCTAAATGAAGTCAGACACTGCAACTACAAGGCAATTTCCTTTTCTGAATTGGGATCAATATTTACTAGCTTTCTACAATGTTGCCTATGCTAGCTTGATCAGCATCTGCTTCTGAAGACCATTGATTGTGCAGAAGGCTTTTTCAAAGGCAGATAATGCTCTTTTCAAATACACTTTGTATTGATCAGCAAAAAGAAAGTTTTTTGATGGTGCAGAGTGCAAAAGCCATTTATAAAGATTAAGGACAGTGATATGTCGCTGTGGGTCACAGTGAGGTTGAATTAATATGGGCTAATGCATGTTCTACTTTCGAAGACAATAGACAAAAGTATTTGAGGATTTAAGTAATAGTATGCCTCCACTTGCAAAATACCTGCTATGCTACCTCCAGGGAATAAAGCCTTTCTCCTTCAAAAATGAATTGGTTGTATCTACTCTCCAGTCTCTTTCCACCTGACTATACATATTCTATGTCCTATGACAAATTAATATATTAACTTGATGGACTCTGGAATTTGATAAAACCAAAAAATATTTGATTTTAGGTGTTTTAAACCAATATGAAATAAGGAGGGATGAATGCAGCCAGAATTGTAATGATAAAATAAATAGCTTAAGGTGAGACCTTGAGCTTTCACAAAAAAAATAACAAGATTAATCCAGAACTAATTTCAGAGACTTTTGTAAGCCTTCCATTTGATTCTTCTCTGTGTAATTTCATGTTTGAAGAACATGGTGCTAGGAATTTTGTGCTAGGAATCTAAGAGTGTGTTCTGAAAGACAGTCTTCATTCTGAAGGAAAAAAAAAAGATGATGGGATAATCACAGTTTTTGGTGTAAGAGCTGGTGCTCAGAGAGTTTAATGAGGGAGGTGAGGTTTCTTCAAGCATGTCCTAAACTAGTTATGTTTCTAAAATAAGCCAAATGGAAAGAGTGTGTATGATCTGCTGGTGTCTACATCTCTCCAACAATAGCAAGCACAGCATGTCTATGAAATAAGCATTTGGTTTCCTAGCTGGAGTTCTCTGCAAGTGCCAAGATTGATCACTGGAATATGGCACATACCTCCCATTAAAGTAAACAGCAGTGGCATATATATTCAAGGACAAAACTCTACTCTGAGTCTTTTAGCAACATCCATAAGATATGTTTTAATGACAGGAAATGTGTGTCTCCTTAGTCCTTGCCAAAGCTCTCTTTACATCCATTAATCTTTTTAACAAAAATAATAAAAAAAATGAATGGGGGTATCTGCAAAGGGACTTTCTATTGTCTTAACTAGAGAAAATTGGTAACAACCAGTTCCCTTGCCAAATCACAAAAACTCATAATTTCTGAGTTTTCTGACTATGCATACTATGGGGTTCTTGGCTCCTTTATCAGGCATTTTCTCTCCATCTGTGGTCATGATGAAATAAAACAGTCTTTTCTCCAACAGGAACTTCCTGGTGACACTTTTGAAGATGGAAACCAGTATGAGCTGGTACTAAATTTCCTAGGCATTCCTGATAGTCCTCATAGAGCAACACTTCAAGATACATTTAAAATAAAGAAAATATAAGCTGGAGTGTTGTTAGCAGTTTGAATTTAGTTAAAAGTTGTAAGTGTCCAAGGAAATTGATTCTGATCCCAAATGCACAGTCACACTAGCACAGAAGCAGCCTGGAAGCCTGAAGTCTTTCTAGAGTGGCCAAGTTTATCTGTGACAAGAGCTTGACTGAAATAGAAAAGAGGTACTTTTGTTTGTCTCTCTCCATTTCTCATACAGAAATTGTGACTTTTCCAAATTTGACCCTGAGACTTCCTTCAACAGTTTGCTTTTGTTCTCTTAGAGTCATTGAGATTTTTTTCATAAGCTTTTCTTGGTATTCATCCACCTCAAGTCACTGGAGGACATCACCAGCTCCAAATGTTTTATCATTCTTCTTGTGGTGCTATTATACAACATATTTAATATAGAGGATCCTGTCAAAGTGAAATCCAAACTCAGTTGATCTGAGAGTTTATCCTTTATGGTTGTTTCCTTCTGTCCAACTGGGTAGCTCTGAAGTTTTATCTGTTTTCAGATATGGTTTTTACTCCTGTTTCACAAGGGTGGTATGTCCTTACCAAATCACAGTTTACAGCCTCACCCCTTTCTTCAGATGTCAGCTGCTACTTTAATTCTAATTATTTTTTCTAAGGCATAGCATATTTGATAAAATTAATTATTACATTTCTGTATTCATATTTCATCCTAATCAGAATAGAACTTTTAAATAATTTTGAGTTTATGTGTGAAGGATTTCTTGAGTACACATGCATTATGCATTTAAAAGTCTGTGGTCTTCACATTTAACACCTTAGTGCCTTTCAAAGAGGTCAGTACTTGTGAGACAAAAGACATCTACCACTGGTATCAATATTTGTCATATTAGCTTTCCCATGAAGGTTCTCTCTATTTTGCAGATATCATAAATGACAATATTAAGCTTTCTAACAAATTTTTTTAACAATTGTATATCTCATGTCAGTGAAAAAAGTATCGCTGTCACCATGATTAATGAGTAAGTTCTAGTGGAAGAAATAACATGAATGCTCTGCACACAGAGGTATTGCAATACAGACATTTTATTACCTATGTTTACAAATGAACCAAATAACTGCACACCCACATAACATGTTTTTATGGTTGATCTAATTGAAGAAAATATGCCAAGAATTGCAGTTTGTTTGTTGAATATGTAATGCTAGATTCAGTGCCACTTAAAACTAAACATCTCAATTAAAAAAAACCAACTAAACGAAGTCCCAAATTTGCAAAGAAACCATATATGTCATCTTGAGTGAGAAAAATAATGTATTTTTTAAAACTATAGAAAGACATCTGAAGACTGATATGATATTATTATTATTATTTTTTTTATTATTATTTTTATTATGCATTAATCTATTGAGAATATGGAAAAATAATATAAATTTCATGTTTAGCTATTGTCGAACAAAACCTATTTTTACACTTCAGAACAATATTTTTTGTCTGGTGTAAAAAAATAAGCATTGTTTGTTTATTTACTGGGGCAAAAAGCCTAAAGTGTTGTGTTTTAATTTACAAATTAAGTGAAAAATAAATAATTTTCAATACATGCATCTTAGCACAACCTATGGTTGTATCTTTCTTAAGTCTTGACTGTGTGCTAATCAAGATGTATAAAAGTTGATGTTCCACAAACAGGTCCCAGGACAATGTTTCTTGGAAAGGTGCATGTGCCTGCTTGAAGCAGAAGCAGGCTGCAGCCACATATCGTGAGAAGTGGAAAGCTGCTGGAAAGCCCAATCCTTCTACATCACTATCCTCCTCCTCCCAAGCTAAGGTAACTCCATTTTGTATAGAGTTTGGGCACAGTTTGTACCACTGAAGTTCCTGCTCTAATACCAGCAGCTGGTCGTCATGACTGATGTTGCCAGGCAATTAGAATTTGCTTAGTTTGTGAAGGTAGATAATGTTCACTTCCTTGGGGCCCAATCCATGTTTCTGGTGCATGATTACTTGAACCTGCCACACCTACTGCCATCTGCCCTACAGGGTGCTAGTGCCTGCTTAGATACTGGCCTGACTGCATTTGTGTATCTGAGCAGCCAGTCTCCATAAGAACATTCACAAACCAGATAAAAACTGAACAACACTGGAGCTTTTTAGGTTACACAATGATCCTTGTGGTACCTGAGATTCAAAATCCTGCTGTGTGAAGCTGGTGTGTCTCAGACATGCAAAGCCTATGACCCTGGAAGGATTCGTTTCAATCTGATGGTTTTGTTATAGGCTTGGCTTCTCAAGGTCATAAGTTTGGTCTGGGAAATTTTCTTTCAGGAACTCGGCCAAGATGCAAACTTGGCACTTGACTCACACTAAAAATTTCTCTGTCCATGCCATAAACATCACTGCATGCTGGAGATGGGGCCAGCTGGGCCCTCTTTGCTGACTTTCTCAAGGGCAGCCTTTGGTGAAGCAGCATTATTGGAGCAATATGTCTCAGGTATCTTAGTAGCTTTCTGACCTTCCAGAGACACTGAAAAAATATAGAACACTTATCCTAGCCTCTTTTGTGCTCAAGGGCACTGCACATTTGTTTGGGGCACTCCTGGACTCTGAGAAAGGAGATGGGTATGGGAGGGGGTCCTGGCAGTAGACACTCTAGTGAAGGCAGGATATGGCAGGTTCAGGTGGCATGAATGCTTCCCATGCATCCCTTGCTCATATTTTCCTGTCCTTTCTATACCTGCTGGAAGGCATGACTTTTATCTTGTATATGGGGGTAGCCCAAGGAGGCTGTAAGTGCCCTTGGAGTGTGGGGCACTGGGCCTATGCCAGGCTGGGCATGGCCAAACAGCCCCTCATGGGAAAGTGAGAGCGGTTCCTCTTAGGCCATTTTCACAGGGGCAGCTTTCCAGTGTCGTAGGTGTGTGGACACAGTCACAGCAAACCTGTCACACCTGTTATTTGTGTGTCTCTGCCCTTCCCTGACTTTATTTCTACCTATTTCATGTCATTCAGTCACTAGTGGTCCTGCCTTTTCTGGTGGTTCCATTCTTCTTTCCAAGTGCTATACCCATGCTTAATAGCCTCCAATTCATCCCGAGAAAAGCAGTCATGGGTTGACATTTGCTGCAATCATGCTATTCAGTTTGTGAATTTTATTCCTTCCTGTCATTTTCATACATCTTGTTTAATTTAATTGTAAGCTGTTTAAAACAGGGGCAGCTTCCCTGTGTTCGTACAATGCCTCACTCAATGTGTCTGTGACCTCGATAATTACTCAGGTGCAATTATAATAAAGAGTTATTATCAGCTACAATAATTATTCTAGGACCAGGAAAAATACAATCATATCCTTAGCACATTCCTCTCCACTTCTTGAGCAATGAATGAACCTGAACAGAGTTGTGTACTCTGCACTTTGTACTGCAGCAGTGTTTTGTAAAGGTTTTTGAATGCTTACAATGAACGCTTCAGAAAATCTTCTCATCCAGTGCAAAATGGGAACCGAGGAACAAATCTTTAAATTTCACCTTACTTTGTGATTGTTGTCGTTATTATGAGTATTTCAGAGACCTTTTGAGGATGTTTGCATTTTTCTGGAAATAATAGGGTTTTGAAACTGTTCAGAGGGTGCCAGAATAGCAGGAAAAAGACCTGAGTGATATGGGCAGAGTGCAGGTGAATAAGATTAAATGATAGACTTAACACAGGCAAATTCTTTCTGCCCTGTATCTTAATATGACAGTACATGCACAACCCTCAGGTATGTGAGGCACATAAAGACTATGAAGTGTGCAACATACTTTCCCCAAATTCAGAATTTTTGAGCAATAATATTGACAAAGAGCCAGTCTAGTTTATTTGCCATCTGGGTGCTCTCCTACAGATATTACTCTTCTTAAAAGTGACTAATGCAGGGAAATAATTTTCAAGTGCCATAGAATTTATTTGAACTTACAATTTTTAGCAAAAATCCCCTCAGGCTAAGATTCAACGTACAGACTGTATTTGTCCATAATTCTTTTCTTCTGTGTGTTCTCTGGGTTTGTTTACTTGAAAAGCAGATCTTGTTCATAAGTGCTTCATAACTAATGGTAGCAGCTGAGTCAATACTCAGAAGACACTCTATCTTCTCATTACACATGCTACCACACTCTTCTCTCCTCTGAGAAAGGCCCAAATCTCATCCTCCTGTATTCACTGTTTTTTACCCTTGACTGGAATACTAAATTAAACTACTATTCACCTCACCACCCCTACAAACCAAAGCCAGTTCCAAAATGCATTAAGGATATCAGGTGCAGATTTATGAAGATGAGTTATGCCTTAGAATATAAATGAATTGAAGATGTGGATATCCTCCAGAAGCCATTGGAATAATTTAAGTGATGTGAAAGAATGTTTTGTGATAATGTTATCACTCTTGCTCACTCTTCAGAGAAAATTGACAGTGTGAAAAATCCTAATGTTACATACAATGTGATTCCCAGCTCTGGGATGACCACTACCACTCTAGGAGACCTTGAATTTAAGACCTAGTTCCATGAGAAGTCTGCTCAGTGCTCAGTAGTGCAATGAGTTCTAATCAAATGTTAGGGATTACCAGAAAGAGAACACAAGATAAACCTCAAAACATTGCATAAACCTCAAAACATAGCATCATTTTGTAATTATATGTGTAGATGCCCTGTGTCTTGAATGCTGTGGTCAGATTCTTTCTGTCATCCTTCCTCATTTTAAAGAAGATCAAATACATGGAATATCACTGCATAAAGAACAGCTTAATTGAGGGGGACTCTTCAGCTCAGAGAAAAGGAGGAACTTTGTGAGGATATATAATGGACATCTATGAAACCATGGAGAAGAGGGTTTGGTTATTTGCTTAGTCTTTCAATACAAGATCTAAGCTCAAGATCTGCATAAAACAGCCTGTGACCTCTTCGAAACAAATGGTGCAAATGGCATCATATTGTCATAACATAGTCGTTGTCATAACATTGTCATAACCTAGTCTAGGAACCTTCAACATAAGAATGCTACTAGTGCTAAAATATTTACAAGAATTCAAGAGGTGAAGAGCTGAGTGAATGAAAAAGGTTGTAAAGCACAAAGATACTACCTCTACCTCAGAAGGCCCACGTTGCAAATTGTTCAGAACTAGAATGGTGTTTGTGGGAAGTACCACCGTGGAGTCACTATTCAGGTATGCTTAGGCCTTCATTTCTCTTTCCCATTGGAGACCAGATATAATTGGTGCCTGTGGTCTGACCTAATACACCACGTTTTTAATTATTTTGTTAAATTCTTATGATGATTGCCTGAGACTTCACATGAAAAGAAGAATTTGGCATGAGGATAAGAATCAAGCACTGATGTTTTTCAGAGATGTTTACAACACTGAAACACTGCCTTTAAAATGACACCTTTCTCTGACTTTCTCTGTTATCCCAGTGTTTCTAATCAATAAAGATTATTTCTGACATTTGGTTTACCAATGATGTGGAAGAGCTCCTCTGTTCACTCATATACTTTGATGGACTACATTATTTTTATGGTTCTGGGAAGAAAGATAAAGAATTACACTTGCAAGACTAGAGATCTGTGTAATATTTTCTCAGTGTTATACACACCTGGAAGCACATTGAAGGCAGTGGTTTCCAAATATTTTTTTGTATTATCTAGTACCATGGAGAAAATATCATAATTATCAAGAGGGTGTGTTCTCACAAGTATTGTGGATATTCTAATTATCTCTTGATTGATAGGTGGACCCCATTATATAGATTTGATCTGGTCATATGTACTATTGGTTTGGTTATAGGTCCAAATAATCATACTAAAAAATATTTCATTCTTTTTGTGGAATATGAAATTATAAAGCATTCAGGTAGTCACCCATGGACTGTCCTTCTGCCAGTTTTAAAGGGTTGCCCTGCTGCTCACATTCAAGATGTCATTGAAGGATTTCTGCAACTGATGTAATAGAACAGATGCAGGAACAAGCAAAGACAAAAAGACTCAGTGCAAAGAAAAAAAGTTGCAGCTACATTTTATTCAGATTCTTTTCTACTCTGAAGCAGAGCTGCTTTTGCAGTCACTAACTCCACTGTTGTTGCTGATCCAGCACAAGGCTTTCTAAAGCTGTTATGTTCCAATGATAATGAGTTGTTATTCCACAGGAGAAGTCCTGTTCTAGAGAAAAAATGAGATGCCAAGCTATCAAAATCGGTTCTGCCTTCAAGATAAGTTCAGAGTCTCTTCATATGGCAGAGCTGATTATCCTCCATAGTTCTGCTCTTTATACAAAGAATGTGGCTTCATATTCATGTAAACTCAACTCATTGGTAGAGTTGAAAAACTGCTCTGCTGGCAGTGCAGGGAGACTCTATACCTGTCCTTAACATCTGAAAATATTAAAAAGCTAATTCATATGGGCAAAAGTAACATGTCCATGTTTGTCTTATATTGCAATAAGCATGGATTATATAACCAAGGATAGTTTGCCCACAGATGAGGCTCAAAAACGGCAGTTTTCAACAGCATCAACAGAAAGGTAAAAGCAATGAACTGTACCTCTTAGAAAAAGTAGTTTTATTTGACACTGGCTACAGAGAAATAACTATCTTAGTGATCGATGGACGTTGTCCTGAGGTCTGAGCCCTCACCTGTCGAAGAAACTCTGGTCTGAGTCCTAAACCAATGCTTCTCCCTGTTCTTTTGCTCCGTCCACCCGCCAGGCTTCTGGGACTTCCTTTTCCCACTTTCACAAGATAGACTTGCCTCCTAAATCTGCTCCCACAGTCTGAAGTGAAAGGTAGATAATTGTTCTGTAAGCGCAGTTTGTGCTCAGGCTTCTTCCCATGTGGGAGTTGTGAGGAGCTGAAGAATTCTCAGAGGAAATGGGCTGCAGAGGGCATGAGCTTGTTTGCATCTATCCAAACTGAAGTTTCCTCAGATAATGTTTGGGTGAGCATTTCTAGGATGAGCAGAAGATAAACCTGCAATATTCCCACCAAATTCCATGTTTTGCTACAAACTCTCAAGATGTCAAGTTTAACTAAATTATGTGATAGCATGTCTGAATTCCTTCTTTAAATGTATGCTGCAAAGCCAAAAGAATACATCTTCTGAACACATTCTCAGAAATGTCTCAAACTGGTTTTTTTTGTTTGTTTGTTTTGTTTTGTTTTAATTTTATACTCGCCATTACTGATTGGTTTTGCCTTTATACTTTATTTCACTTATTTAAATGCCTTGACTTGAGAGATTATATCTTACCTAACTGCAGTGAGAGCTGAATCTGACTTTTCATTTATTTGCTGGGATGTTTCTTTAAGGTCAGAGCAAGGTTGACGAGTCTAACTTGATTGCTTGTAATAGCTAGGTTAGATTTTTTTCCTCAATGTTTTCTCACTGTCACTGTCCACGTTGTGCAACATCTGGGTCTAAATTCATGTCAGCTAAGAAGCAGGTAGCCACTATTACCTTGCTGAACAAATGTGGCTTCCTCACTTTGGGTGAATGGGTTGCAGAACTGTGTTATGAATTGTGGAGTGTTCTTGCCCTTGTAGCATTTGAAACAGATTTGCATAATCAAGCTCCAGTTCTTTTCCATCCAAATCATCCAGAGATAAAGCATATTCTGTGAGGCTTTAGGTTGCCTAAGTGATAATATAAAACCAATATTGATTAGACTTTAAAAAGTCAGCATGTGTATTTTTCAATGATGAGACAATATATCTATAACATAAAGAGAGAAAATTTAGCCAAGAAAAACACAACTCAATTTTTAAGATATGTTTTTGCACATCTGTTATGTTTCCTGGAACATTCATGTGATATAAAGGTGAATGGTTCTTGTTTTTTGGTTATAAAGAAGATAAGTGTTCATTCTGATTTGAAATCAGTCAAAATGAGATCTTCACCCTAGAAAAAGATGTGAAGAATCAGTAGATAATTCAGATGTATCTGGCTTGGAGTTCAGGTGTATTTTCAGTATCTGACTGGATTTGAATGAGTGCATTGGCATTTTTGGGATAGATGGACTAGGTTTAATTTTTTAAAACATAATTTACGACAGATAAGTATACTGTAAATTGCTCAATTCTATAAGTAAAATAATAATTAAAATCTGGTGGAATATAACAAAATAAGATTTTATAGATTTCTTTTGTAAATTACTTTATTTCCAGGAAAGTTAAATTTATCAAAAATTTTCACTTACAACAGCACATTCTACATTTTCATGCTCTCACATTAAATTTAAACTCAGGAATTTCTGGGACATCTTTCTCTTGAAAGGTGTAGTTCTCTTGAACAACAACATTTTCAATTGGATGATAGACTGCAGCAGTGCCAGTGCATTGAGTGATTCCTATGCCAATCTATACAACAAGTGTTTCTAACTGGCAGAACATTGAAGATTAATGGAATGGCACTAGTCTGTAAGCTCTATTACTTTCTTATTTTTCTAAGTCTGTGACTGTAGAAGAGTGTTTTGCCTGTCACAGCTCTGCAGTGGTCATTCTTTCTCCAAACTCTACTGCTCAGGGAGTTGGAGAGCTGCCATATGCATAGAGACCAGCAAAGCAGAGGCAGTAGATAAAGCCTTGTAAGTCTTAGATGCACTTGGAAGCTAGCAGAGTGATATTAGACAAGAGATGCAAAATACTCCATAAACCAAATTTTTATAATTTCTATTTTGTTTAAAACATTCATCTTGGCAATGAGGAGGACTTATAAACCATAGGAATGAAATTTGAAGGAGTTATCCTAGTTCTGTTCTTTGAATCAATTCAGATTTTTCAAGGGCTGGGTTTCTGTTTAAGATTTCTGCTATAAAGAACTTATATCTTCAAGTCCTGATCTTTTTACTTGGAGTAATTTAGTTTATATGAAAATGCATTTCAGACTTCAATAAATCTCAGTAGATGCAAAATGTGAAGCGCATATTTGCAGAATTGGGACTTTAATAGATTTCAGCAAGAAGTGTAGAGATACAGATGTTGATGATAGTAGGTGGAGCATGCAGTTGATAGTCGTTTTAAAATCTTTTCCATTTTAGGTTTCTTGGAATACTGCAAGTGTCCCAAAAATGTCAGAGGGAGATCTATCACAGATTCTACTGGGTCCTTCTGGCCACAACAAGGTTTTTGTGGTTCAGGCTGCCTTTTTTCTTTTCCTGATCTTTTGTCGTTTATTAATACAGTCCTTTCTCATATTTGTAATTCTCAGTGTTCTTTTCAGTTAGTTACTTATTAAAACTCCAAACCATTAAAACAACAATAAAAAGTACTCATTCACCCCAACCCTCAGTGCATATGAGTTGGTTCAGTCCAGTTCTTTCTTTGTCTTGAAACTCCCCCATCATTCTAATTGGAGGATGAGGATTTGTGGCTGTCCTTTTTCACTTGCCAATGTGGGATCTGGCACTATTCATTTAGTTCTTGTGTAGTTTCTGGAAGTCACCCCACATTGTCATTCTCATAAAAAAATGAAGGGCCTTTGGGACTTGAAAATGTATGTATGTATATGTGTGGAACAATAGGATTCTTTCAAAAAAGTGATCTAGGTAGTGGCAATACCCTAAACAGTGTAACTGCTTTCATAACAAATAGAGACCTAATCCTTGCAGAAAAACGGTAGTCACGTGGAATGAAAAAGTAGATAAAGTGGAAGAGAATCATACAGAAAATCACAGCAAACAAGGAATTTGACAGTGTGAATGGACTTCTTGTTTCCATTTCTGTTAGGGCAGCTATGGTGGAGAGAGAAGCAGTAGGAAGAAAAAGTAGGAAGAAAAAGAAAGAAAAAGCAGACTGAAGGGAAATGAACTTAAAAGATACAGGAGGGCAGGACAGATTAGGACATGGAAGGCTGCAAGGTTGGGAGCTAAAGCAAGATTTCTGTGAGATTTTCAGAGCCCTGTTTGAATAGATCATTTTGCTCTAATCCCCCTAAGACAGCTGTTAAACAGCATTCGATTGCAAGGAACAACAAGGAACAACTTGACAACATGTCATATTCCTCACTGTTTCAGACTCTGTTAGTAGAAGGGAAAAGTAAATGGATAACCAAGTGAACAATGGTTTTGATAAATTGGTAGAAGAGACATAAATTCTTCTTTCAGTAATCAGTATGAGATGGAAAAAGAGCATCTGCGTTGAGGAACACAGTGTGTATAACCTGGTGGTTATAACAACACCCAGGAAAAGCCTTTTATAGCCTGGGTGGGTTCTGTGCCAGAAGCCCCTCCAGATACTTAGCTCCTGTCTTGTGTTATGGAACCAAAAGTGTGTATTCTATTTCATCTGCTGAAAGCAGTTGGGGAGATGTTCTTCTTTATCTCTTGTAACTCTGGGAGGAGGGGGACGGGTGCCTTTTGATAATGGGCCAACTGTTAAAATCAGGTGGCACAGTGTTTCTTATCTCTTTCCACAATGAGCTATTAAGACTCCCCAAGCTGTTCTCCTCCTGAAAGCAGTACATCCACAATACCCTCCCCAAACTATACCCTCCCCAAGGTAATACATCCACATTTCATCATCCTATTGGGAGATGCTCCACCCAGTGGGGGATGCCAACCACTCCTACCTGGTTAAAAACTGAGACGTAGGAACAGAAGGTATCTGGCTTCACCCAATTCCCAGAGGAAGACTGGACCCTTCTCACCATCACCGGACCCCCTTTCCTTCAGGATCATCTCTACTTCAACAGAACCACATCTGCCACTCCAGGAGGACTCACTTTTGGACTGCTTCCAACACCCTGACCAACAGGGTGTCAGGTTGTAGCTCTGACTCTGTCAGGGTTTTCCAGGATTGTTGTTTGTTTGCTTGTTGGGTTGGGTGGTTTTGTTTTCTACTACATTTGTATTGTTAATATTCCTAGTAAAGAGCTGTTATTCCTATTCCCAAATCTTTGCCTGAAAGCCCTTAATTGCAAAATTATTATTTGGAGGGAGTGAGGGGTTTGCATTCTCCATTCTAAGGGAAACTCCAACTTTCCCTAGCAGATACCTGTCTTTTCAAACCAAGACAGCTCCTTAGCTTACTAGCCATGGTATAGCTCTGCAGCAACTGTAGAATGTTTGAATCTCAAATTTAAGTAGGGATCAATGATCAGTGATCAGTGATCACCAAGAAACACAGTTTACAGAAGACCAACATGTTTAGGAATCACAGTTGTGTAACCAAGAGGCTGATATGACAGAGGGTGTCACCAACCTCAACATGGATGCTTTGTGAGAATCAGGCTGGCTGGAAAAAGAGGTTATGGCTTTGAGTATCAGGGATTCACCTGTTTCTCACACCACCTTTTAAGTGGCCTCAAGTCACACTCTCCTTGGTGCTTCACACTGAGAACTTTCAGCAGCTTCCCAATAAACAAGCCAGCTTTTTTGCTGGTCACATTTTTTGCTTCTTTACTTTGCTGAATAGGAAGTCTCCTGCCACTCCCTGAGACAGTGAGTACGTCTAGGCACACTTTTAAAAACACTACTGGAAGCTTTCAAAGAGAGTTTACAGAATTACAATGAGATTCCCTGACATTTCAGGGTTTTTTTCCAGTTTGATGCTTTCTTTCTAGACTATCTTCATATGATGCTACAACTGAGAAATTGCTTTTCCCTTTGCTTTTTCCACCCTCAGCTTTCACATGTGTATCAGTCAGTATCATTTTTTGTTGTGCTTTAAGTTAGCTAAAATGTGAACCTCAGGGGAAGCAAACTGTTTCCCACAAAGATACATTCCTATTTTCTTTGCTGAAGCCTTACTCCTGCCTTGTTTTGCTTTATTTGTCTTCAGAATAAGCAGCAGTAGCAGATTACCTTTATATCTATATTTGTTCTTTTGCCTGCTTATTCCATAAAATAAGATTATACCCTCAGTGCACTAATGCAGATGTCTTGGAACTCTACAGTTACATTTTGAAATCATGCTGTTACCTGGGTTTTAGTAATTTAAAGGAAAGTTAAATATCCACTAGTTAAATCAATAGAGTGCTCTGTAATCACCTTGAATAAAAGCTTTTCTCATTCATGAACTAGAAAAGCACTGTTTAGAATTCTTACACTGCATAGTTATGTTTCTTAAAGCAACTTATCATGAAAAACAAAATAGGTTTTTTCTAAGCCAGACATGTCAAATTCTGTTAGCTTTACTTAAAAGCCATTGAATTTCCTTCTTCTGGAGGTTTAGGCAAACATTTTTTGTGAAAGGTTTAATTTAGCAGAGTGTTCTAACAGACTTATTTCTCAGTAATTCATAGTCTGTCTTGTACTTAATCTTGCAGAGACAGATGCTGAGAGCTGGGGCATTCTGCATGTGACATAAGCAGTCATTAACAATCACTGTTATTCAATCTCCCCAAAATAGTTTCCAACATCCCTACTGTAAACAATCAGCAGAAATTCAGGTAAATATTAAGTGTTGTGCAGGTCCTATTTGTAAAAAAAAAAAAAAATCTTAGAAAAATTATTATTAAAAATAAATCCCAGTTGTTTTTTTGTTTGTTTTTGGTTTTTGGGGGGTTTTTGTTTTATTTTTATTTTAGTTCTATAGCTGATTTCATTAGGAGGAGTTTCTAGCAAATAAAATTGCAGTTGTATTTCAAATATTTTTCTTATGAGTTTACAGGAATATATTATGATGTAGTTGGCAGAATTTGCTTAAGGAAGAGAATTAGGCTGCAGGGAGACTGAATTATCTTTTAGCACTAGGGAAGTTGGGGTTTTGTCCCCTCTGTTAGGAATGGTGTTGGAATTCCTCTTTTATGGAAGCAAATTAGTCCTTACTCATCTACTATATTCATATTGATTGGAACTTGCATTTTCTGTTCAGGACTACCCTTTTACTCGCCCGAGCATATAACATTTCAAGCCAGTGTCAGAGGGAGAAGTGTAAAAGTAAAAGAATGAGATTCAAGCTATAATTGATAGATAGTGAGGTGAGAAAAACATTTCAAGTTGAGGTACAAATGTGCAGTATTTTCAGTGGAATGTTGGCTTTACCAAATAGCAATATTCATGTTTCCTATAACAGGAGTAAGTAGTCAAAAGACAAGGGGAAAAATTACTTTCACCATATCAAATTGAAACAGAGTATGTATAAAAAAAAAAGAATACAAAAGATGATAATTAAGCCCTTTTCAAAGAAGAATAATTTTGGAAAATAGTGGCTCAGTGTTGGAGATTTGTTTTCATCCTTACAAAAATCATAACTGATGCTAATACTTGTAGAATAACAGGCACTTTCATTTGTCTGGAGATTGCAATGATAGTGTTTGGTTTTCCTTTTTTGGTGAATATTTTAAAATTAAACAGCAGGCATACAATACCGCAGGACCTTGCTCCAACTCACATATCCTCTTTAATATGCCTGCCTTAACTGTACAGCTGCTATCACCAAAGCATCAGAGTGCCTGATAGCCCATAAGGCTCAGGTTTATTTTTATGATTTTATGATTAAAAGTGCCTATGCTTGTAAGTCAGAGGATCTATGTGACTTACATGTACAATCATGTAAGGTTGTGTTTCTTCCCTACTGAATGCTTATGTGTTGCCAACAGATCAGAGGCTTGTGTACCACTTTTTATTGTTGGCTTCTGACAGTGGGAGGGATTTTGACTACTGTAGAGATTTCTGACAGTTTTAGAAAATCTGCCTCCATCCCTGAGAGCAGTAAATCAGAAGGTTGCTATAGGTGTCTATTTCTGCTTTTAGAGGTGGATAATGGGAAATGCTCAGAAATGAAATGGTGCTACTTCTGTTTTCTTTTCCTTCTCTGTCTTTTGATCTATTCCCAAACTTCTTTTTGTGTCTCTGAAATTCTTGTATGAAGGTCAGAAAAATGTGAAAGTTGTTCAGCTATCAGGCAGTGCCATAGTTTACCTTCCCTTGGCAAACCCAGCCAAGTGTGACAGAGCACTCTAAAGTAATGTAAATGGAGTAAAAATGTGGAGAGCTTTTTTGACTTTCACTGCAATGGAATCTGTGGTGCCATACGTAATTATATCAGATCTTTGTTGTATAACTGTTTATCTTATAGTTACCCAACAGTGTATACTGCACTGTTTAAGGACAATTTTCATGTATAAATTCCTCTTTTTGATATGGTGCTACTTTTATTCCTATGTATTGACCTAGGCTTTGTAAACATGATAGAGAAGCAATTGTTTTCTGTCCAATTAGCCCAACCTTTGCCTTGGCTGTTAAACTTTATGTAAAATATTCCGTGCAGTCTTTGCAGTCCAATGAAACAAAGATAGACTTATAACTCTTAAGGATTTTTGGCAAACTGCTAATAAGAGCTTTTTAGAAACTGTAAGACCTTCAGCTGATGGAAAAGTATAAGAGGAAAAAAAAGACTGCAGTCTTACACAGGCAGTAATGATGACAGCACCATTAATAACATGGATCATTAAAATTTATAAAAAGCTATTCTTAATATAGGGTATAAATACATTTCTCAGGCAGAGCTATGAAATTTATAACGTTTTTATTGTCACCAGAGGACCTTCCTAGTGCTCTGCACCCCTCCACTGTCTGCCCTCCCTCATAAATCACTATGTGGTTAATAACCTAGATTACAACTACCAGTTGCATTTACAGAATTAAATATTGACTATGTGAAAATGTTATTACATTTTTACTGATCAGAAGACCACAGAACAGCCCTGCAGGACATGTAGCTGAACAGAAATATCAGTGTAATCTTTGTTGGAAACACAGTTATGGTGTGCTTGGTAACAAGTGACAGTTTTTAGAAACAGAAAAGAGGTGGTGGAAACTGAACTCCTTAATATCACACTGAGCAACACGTTACCCAGAACAGGTTGTGTATTAAAGGCCACTTCATTTTTGGCTGAGAATTTCAAGACCAAATACATGAAGTAACATTTAAAATGTAAGTGCTTGTGTTGTCAAAATGGTACATCAGAAAGTCTGATAATACTTCTTCTCAGGTCTGAGATCTTGGTGAAACTGAGCTACATTTATATCAAGTAATGGGGATTCTGCCAGGTTGGCTGGGAGACTGACTTTGGTTTTAGTACTTAATGAACTGTTTCTCATACCACTTCATGTCATTTTTTTTCTGTTTTCTCATTGGATGAATTATTCCAAGAGTCTTTTGAACTTCCTCTTCTCCACATCACATGAATTAACATAACTCAGAATAAAAAATTTCTTGTTAAAAGTAATTTAGGTTTTGATCCTTGTTATTTATTTAATAATTTGTTTAATCGTCCCTTAGAATCCTTTGATATAATTTCATTATTAATGCAAGTTTTTACTAGGATTCAAGAAAAATTCATATGCCCAGATAAATTGCCATTTTCCATGTCACTATTACATTCCTGAACTTCCATCTATATGTGTTCATTTTTTCAGTCTCTTCCTTCTGAAGGAAAGTAACTCTTTATCTTGCCCAGGTGTAATTTTGCTGCTGCACTGGAAAATAATCTATGCTTTTGTGCTGCAACATATTTTAAAATTTATTTCAATCCAAATCAAAGTGATTAATTATTTTTCAATAAATCAGTATTTTGAATAATTCTTTGTCAATTTGCAATCTAAACAAGTTTCAATTTACCCTTTTAACTTGGATTTCCACAAAAATAAATAATGCTTTCGTTAGGCATAGGTCTTTGTCTCCTGGCATTTTTTTGCTTATCTCCAAACTGCCTTTAATTTGCCAACAGATTCTCTGTTATTCTGCTGGTAGGCAGACATCAGCACTGCAGGAGGTGTTTCATTTCATTCACAGGTGAAAGAATGATACCCTCTTTCTTTATCATATGGATCTCCTCACATTGTCCACAGTCTCAAGAACAAGTCAAAGTTTTCTATCTGTGGTGTCCTCCAAGTTTAGCCTTATTTAGAGATTTGTAATGAGCCCCTGCTGCATCCCAAAGCAAATCATATTAAAAATGCCTTAATGGTAATGATTGTGGGAAAATCAGATACTCTATTCCTTCTCCTTTCAAAAGTCTTTCTGGACCGGAAGAAGCAGGAAGTTATTCTGGAGAGACTTCTTGTAGATGTAATAGCAAAAGTGCCAGATTTGTGAAGTGTGTCGTGTCTTGCTTTGATATCTGACCCTGCTCACAAGACTCCTGGCCATTTGTCAGACAACTTTGGTTATGAATTATTCTGGTGTCACTTTGCAAAATTTATTCCAGATTATAGTGGCACAGAAGTCAGAAGTCTGTTAGTGAAACTTTACTTCAGAAGAGATTTATATATATTAATTAATAACTGATAATGCATTTCCAGCAAATTTTAAGCATTCTGCAAGTTATAATATTTAAGATTAAATCCTTTTCTTTATCTTCAATAATAATAACAACAATCTTTTAATAATATTTGACTTTTTCCAAGTTCTGTAGCACTTTGATACTGTTCATTTTTATACTAAGGGGCTGTGTAAAATCTATTGCCATTGAAGGAATTGTTCAAGTTTATTCTGTTTTGTGTTTAGTTCTTGTTGGATAAATGTTCTAATATTATGTATCAGTGAAGATCCATGCTTCAGAGGGTAGCAGGGAAAGAATTAGAAACATGAATTGTTGTTGAGTGGTGAGGAATACAGAACTGTGCACAAAACCAAGGAATTGATATCCCTCTAGACACAGACAACAAACAGTGAATAATTTTTACCAGAGAGAAGAAACGTTCCCCTGCCTAAGAATTCTGCTGTCACACAGTTCTCTGGCTGTATATATCAGTATGGGAAATCTTCCAAAAGATGACCTTTGTCTCCCGAGTGGCATTTTGTATTTCATTCCTTGAGACACTGACATCTGAAAGCTTCCTTCTCTGTTTGTGTGGCCAGACCACTTCAGTGTCCTTTTGGTCATGGTAGTATCACAAGACAGGGATATATTTAGAGAGCAGAAAGAAAAAAAAAAAAAAAAAGAGGTCAGGTAGAAGAGTAGGAAAAAGACATATAACGGGAAAAGATGACAGCAGAATCATAATTTTCACATAAAAGGAGATGTCTAGCATTTCAAAGCTCCAGGGCATGTCACGTAGGACCTTCTGGATGGCTCAGTCCAATCAAAGCATCTCTTAGAACAAGGATATGCCAGTAGCCCATCTTGAGCCTCAAAATCAAATTCTGCTTCTTTCTCCCTAGGTGTTTTGACAAGTGATACAACTGGATAGCTGCTCTTCCCCCTCCAATTAGGCTTAACATCAGAAATGTTGACCTTATTTAAGCCATTTCTCAGATTTCTTTGAAATACTTGAAATGTCTCAGCATTTTATTAGAGTTTAGTCATTATCCTTCTTATTTTGAATGGATTCAGGCTTGAGGTGGTGTTACTGACCCTAGTGGGATGAAGTCAATTGTACCATAATTGACTTCTATACATTCAAGGTTATCCTTAATATAGAATGCAACTTCTCTTCTTTTTCCCTGTCTTTACAAAACAAAGCCATCCATCATGTTTCTCTGGGCCACGTGGGTTTTTCAACCATGTTTCAATTTATCCTGTGATATCAGAACTTTCTGACAGGCCCAGGAGCTCCAGTTCCTCCTGTCTATTCCTCTGCTTGTGTGCATTGGTACACATACATTTAAGATGGTTGGGTTTCTGGTTCTTATTTTGGGAGACAGCTAGGAAATGTTTGTTCCTGCTTTGGTTGGCCTGGCTTGTTCCCCTGGAGTGAGCATTACTACTTTAGACCTTTCTTCCAAAGTCTTTCAGTTTAAAGCACTTAACAAGTTTGGTATCCTGCTGCTCTTGGAGTAGTAGTATTCCTTGACCCAACAAGTGGTGTAGACCCTGTCGAGAGGTGTGAGGTTTGGACAGCCTGCTGCCCACAAACAATTAGCAGACCATGCAGGCAACAGCAGAGGAGTGAGAGCAGTGGGAGGAGCAATAAGGAGCAATTCTCTAAGTTCACATCAACTTTTAAATAAAATTGATGGAAGTTGGGCTATTAAGAGGGCTTTTTTGTGCTAAATGGCTTTAGATTAAATTTATCTGCTATGTAAAGTGGTCTACCATGAGTAATATGGTCTGTAAAGTGTTTTTAATCTGCAATAATGCACAATACAATTTAATGTGGTTAATTTCTACTATTCATGTGTCTAGATTTGAAAGAGAAACACCTCTTTTAACTAGTCACACATTTTTTTCTCAGATGTTCTTATATAGTTTTAGTTGAGGGAAGTCTTTAATCCGGACACAGACCTCATTTTGGCAAGGTGTAAAGAACTTCGGTTGTGCTAACAGAAGTCCATCCTTTTGGATGTAAATAAGGCCAGATGAGATGGGCCTGGTCTAGTGGAAAGTGTCCAGCTGACTCCTACTGACCAAAGGGTTATTCCACAGCAAATGTTGTCACCGTATACAAAGTGGGGGGAAGAAGAAGGGGGGACGTTTGGAGTGATGGCATTTGTCTTTCCAAGTCATTGTGACACATGATAAAGCCCTGCTTTCCTTGAGATAGCTGAACATCTGTCCATGGAAAGTATTTTTTTTTATTTTGCTCTGCATTTGTGTGGCTTTTATTTCCCTATTTAACTGTTTTTATCTCAACTTATGATTTTTTTCACTTTTACTCTTCTGATTGTCTCCCTGATCCCACTTGTGAGGAAGTGAGTAAGTGGGTCTGTGGTTACTTGGTTACTGGAACCATGACAAGCTCAAATACATAGATCTGTGGAACTCTATAAAGTGCTATGAGAAAAGCAGAATAATAACAGATACATAAAAACTAGTGTTATTACAACATGGTAGAAGTTTACCTCACCTTTATGGGAACAAATGGCAACAGAACAGTTAGAGGAAAGGTCTGTCTTAAAAGTTTTGGTGTACAGTACCCATTCTTCTTTTCCAACATGAAAATGGCTAGATAACTAGAAAGTATTTTCTCATGTAAATGTAATCAGATTACTCTTGATTCTTACTGATTGACCCTTGAAAATTTCCCCTCTCTTTTCCCTAATTTTTTGCCAATTACCTTTATCTTTTTTCTGTACAAGACATTTCCTGTAGTCAGCAGACCCTTTCAGAGATGAGTTTTTGACAGATGTTTTTGTTGTTTCCCCCCTTCTCAGTCTTTCATATTTGTCTGTTGGAGCTGTCCTTACAGTACAGGGGGGTAAACCTGTAGAAATAGCTGTTGATGCTTCATACAAGAATTAATAGCTTATTCACCTTCTATAAAAGATGCAGAGAATGCAGCATCTATTGGACAGCTGAGGGCAGTCAGCTCTCGATTCCATTTGCACAATGTCATCCCATTAAAGAGCACCCCAAATTAATGTTTGTATCTCTCAGATGTTATATTCCATTCAAGATGGCACTATGAGCTCTTTGCATGAACAGTAGCACTCCCTATCACCTGTTCACTTAGAGAGAAGAAGGAAGCAAACAGGGCTAGCATTCTGCTGTCAGGAGAGAAAATATCTACGTAACAAATAAGAGGGAATCCAATAAAAGTGGAAGTAAAGCATCTATGTTAAAGTAGGCTTTGTGCTGTGTTGAGTCTTTCATAGCTCTTCATGCTACATCCAATTCAAAAAGTATCACAGATAAGTGCAGAACACAAAAATAATGCCAAACCTGAGCACAGGGATTTAATTTACTCCTTGGAGGATTTAGATGGCTTTTAGAGCTACATCTTTCTGCATGCAAGTGTCTGTACGTGTGTTTGCATAGACAAACAGGCAACAGGAGAATTACAGAATAAAATCTGTATCTTTGTTTTGTCTTGATGCAACCTTCAAAATGAACCCGTTAGCTACAAACTCCTTTCATTTCTGCCATACAATCTGTGAGAAATTTGGGCACATTTCCTTCATAAAATATGATTTAGTTCATGAAAGTGTAAAACTACTAAGACTTATTTCTTCTAGAAGAACCCAAACACTTAATCCATCTGCATTCAGCAGTTCTACCATGCTGTTTATTCAAATGAGAATTCTTAACAAAAAGGTTACTTCATTGGGCCAGTTCAGCTTGTTTGCCCAGCAGGAGCTCCGCACTTTATTTAAGCTTTTAAACTCCATATCAGTAGCATGAGTTGATGTTTAGTGCACAATAGGGATACAGTATAGCCTAATATATGCATTTTTCCTTCGGAATTCTAATGGTTTAGTACTGAAGGAAATTTACACAAGCCTTATAGAAATTAAAGCAAGGCATTTATTTCATTCAGAGAATGCAGTGACTTCCAATGGTTGCACTGCTAAGGACTCTCAGCTTTGAAAGGGACCTTTTATTGTGCAGGAAGAAAGCTCAGATATAGCGCTAAGCGAAAATTTCAGAGTCCAGATTAGCATGCCTAGCAACTCATTGCTGTGGACCGTTTTTTCCCAGTCCCCTACTAGCTGAACTCTTTCCGTACATCTTTAATTGATTGGGTTAATATAAACCCTCAGCACTACCAGTGTTTGTGTGGCCCCCATAATAAGGCTATTGTGTGCTTCTCTCTACTCTTGTGTTCCCTATTTAGGAATGTGTTGCTCTGAGCAGTTCAAAAGTGTGAGCAAATGAAAAAAGCCACAATCACTTCATTAATGATTTGTAAACAGAATATCCAGTACTGACGCCACCTGCATAGGCTTTCAGAAGAAAAAATACTGGATTTGCTGAAGCTCTGTGTAGAATCACTGTGGAATTTATTTCGGCAGAGTAAATAAATGCCCCAATTAACACTTTTACACTCAACCAAATGGTTGTATTTAGAGGAAACAGTTTCTTTCTTTAAGGAAAAATTCAAAGGAGACATGGGATAAAGATAAAAAAGAACACCCCAAAAACAAACAAACAAAAAATAACCCTTAAATCTCTCAGAACAAGTTTTACACAAGATAGCACACAGCAGTGGTTGAAGTTATAAAGGCAGACAGCAAAATGTGTTTAAAAAAGGAATGTGAAGTAAGAAAAAAGTTCACTGAAAATTTCAAAATAGCAGCAAATGTGTTTATAACTTCAGTTTGCTGCTGCTGTAGGCCTCATTAAAGTAAGCCTTTGTTTTTTCCTTTTCAAACACTACCTATTATGACAGCTAGAAACAGCTTACCAGCTGCATACTGTCATCTTGGCCTGCCAAGATATCATGTAATCATTCTCAGAGTCTGAAAATGGGTATCCACTACTGGCTTTGTGAAGATGTCAAAAAACCTAAAATTGCTCTGCATGCATATAGTTATAACTACACTGCATAGTTGTTGATTTAAGAAAGACTTTTAGTAAGCCTTACTGTGGTAATATTTATCTACTCTACCTTTCTAAATTAGAGGCAAGCTTCTTACATGGCAGCAGATATGCACAGTTTTAAGACCTGTCAAGTACTGTGAAGTTCCTTCAAATGCAAGGAAAGAAAATAAGAGTCAGGCTTCTTTCTGAAATGCCAGGCATTCAGCCACTCAGTGGTGCCTGCAATGACAACCCAAACCCCCTCATCAGCCAGGGGATCACCTGGCTCTCTTATCTGATCTGCCATCCTTCTGTACTCTGCCTGTTACTAAAGAAAACATGTTGCAAAGGAAGGAGACATGAAAAGGAAGCTCTGAGTATTTTATCCTGCATTTCTAAAATTGTCTGTGTCACCTAAGACCATAAAATCCCATAAGTAAACAGCAGAGTGGGTCCTTATTTTCACTGGAGCAGGTGAGGAGAGATTGTAACCATAGTCAGATGCTCAGAGCATTGCAGAGGGAGCCTTTGGAGGAGAGAGTGGCTTGTGCACCATCACTGCTTTCTTTCCTGTATCCAGAACAAAGGTTTTCTCACTTCAGAGAAGGATTTCAAAACACTGATTTTTCTTTTTGGAGATGAAACAGCTGCCCATCCTGAGGTGAACAGTGTTCTTCCCCACTCTCCTCTTTTGCAGTGCTCTGTACAGTGCATTGTGGGCAGGGTGAAACAGGTGCTGTCACCCCGACACACCGCAGGATAAAATATTTTCTGCAAAGCTCAGCCACAGCCAAAAAAAAGCTCACAGACAGATTTTTTTTTTTAGGAAAGAAAGAGAACTCGACAGAGGATGTTGATGTATTGATTGAGGTGAGTTGGGGGGAAATGCATCTTGGATACTATAGGCAGTGCTCCTACTGCCCACATTATTCTGAAGCAAGAAGTGATGCAAAAAATGAAGTTTAGAATTTAGAAGTTTAGAAGACCAATTAAAGAGTCCAATTAGGTCCAAAAGGACTTGGGAACTACTGAAAGCATGCAGAAAAATCAGTCATCTTCACTGTGAGGTGCTATTTCCCAAATGTTTGACTATCTATCATTTTAATACATTATAGATCACTGACTAACTGTCCCATACAAAGATGTAAAGCAGGAGTAACAGAAATGGAACATAATTCTAGGGTCCAGAGGTTATATGTGATTGCATTAAGAAAAATATTGGCATCTTATTACTGTGAAGCTCTTTGTCATTATTGTTGGCTTTGCTCTCAGTTCTCATATACAGGCTTATGGTAGTATTATGTTTTTTTGAACTACAGCTCTGAAGCATGTTTTTCCAAAGTTGTGGGTTCTATCTGAAAGACTGAATGTTATGAACAAGGTCTAAAGGTCTACCAAAATTACTCAAACTACTATACAAATTATTGAGCAAGGATAACCCTGAGGTAATCTGAACCTGGCAGGAGATTCAATGGACAAAAGAAATCACAAGAGTTAGTGGAAGCATCAGCTAAAATACAAATAAAGGTAATATGTGTCATTAGTGCTTCAACCTTCTTTCCACAGACAAAGGTTTCTGGACAGAACCATTCTGGATGGAATAGTTAGATTCTTGCTGGTTTTGCTGCATGCTGTATGTAAAGATCAATGATGCAAAACCATGCAAAGCAGAAAATCTTGTGATGCCTGAAAGGTCTCACAAATTAACAGGCAAGATTATTGCCTAACTATGTGAGAAGCCCACTTAATCTCCTATTTTAAGCAAATGTTGGCAGGTATGACAGCCAATCATTGCAGATGCCTCCAGCACTGTTACAAAGCAAGAAGATACGTGTAATGAACATCATTCCTACTCTGGGAACGTGTAGGCGTGATATTTAGGATCCTCTAAATAGGCATGGATTTAGAGGATCCTAAAGAAAGGAAGCTGACCGTTTGCTCACCTGGTACTGATGATGATGATACCAGAGAAGTTTATTCTGTGACATGGTTTGTTTTAGTTTCTTGGCACATTTCTTCATGTTGAGACCTAACCATGCAAAAATCCTTTTGGTTTTCCTGATTCTCTTACCAAGACATTCACAAATAGATAGGAGTGGAGTTGCAGTGTGTTCCCAGTTTTAACTTCAGAAGACACCAAGGCATGAGGGAATAACACAGAGCTCTCCCTTCCTACCAACTAGACACAGATTGCATTATTGTTCTTTATATCTAGTGTATATTGTGGAAAAATGCAAGATGATTTTTTCCAGAAACAGTTCTGCAACCCTAAGAAACAAAAACCATTTCACAGCCCCACAAGAAGGATGTTGGACAAGTAACTCTAATAAACATGGGTGCCTTGAAAAGACATTCAGAACCTTCTGATGCCCGGCTAGCAGACTGCATTTACCTGTCTTTAACAGGATGAGCTACACCAGCATTTTCTAAAGCTTTCTTATGAGTTCAAAAGACACAAAATTCTCAACATATTTACATCCACAAATATCCAACTTTGTTCCGTGACCATCTTTGTTCTTTTAAGAAGTGCAATATGAAGAGGAGAGCTCTTCCTCCAGTTTGATACTTGGCCATATTTTCTGGACAGTACCTTCTCTCTGTTTTACCCTTCTGAAAATGCTGTTTCTGCTGGATAGCCAACTCGGCATAGCCAGGAGAATTCTGATCCTTGTAGTCACTGAAATGACAGCCTCATTAAAAATAGTGGGTTACAGAATCCTAGGATAACTAGCTGGCTCCTGAGTAAATATTTGGAAAAAAATTACAATTAACAACCTCTGATTGTTTGTAAAGTGTTTTTGAAACACGATATTTAGGTCTTTCAGGACAGACACTCAGAAACAGATAACAGACTTACTTTTAAGTTTGTGAATGTAAGCTAACTTTCTCATGAATCTGTATTATTAAATTCTATGCATAGTGCTAACTTGATATTTAAAATTGTAGTTCTCATGCTTCAGCAAACAAGCAAAGAAAATTTAATGTATGGAAGGTATGATTCCAAAGTTAAGTATGTAAGTTTTGGAAGAATGTCAAAACATTTTAACTCAAAATATTCTCTGGGCATATATTTGCACACCTTTGTTTCTTTCAATAAAATCCAAATATCTCAAGCTAGTCTGGTGATAGTTAATGACTTTCTAGGAGAAAACACTAAAAATGCTTTGCAGAATTTAATGTGGTTTTTGGTTTTTTGTTTTTTTTTTTTTACTTTTTTTTTTTCAACTCTACCTTTTCTTTGCATTTTGCCAAAACTGTTATGTTCCCCAGAGTATGATGAGAAATTATATTTGCGGTATTTCAAATTATAGTAAAAGGAAATTGCACAGTGACCCTTCCTTATGTGTGAGAAAATCTTATAATTTTCCGCTGAAAGGGGAGCATGTGAGGGTGTGTGATGCCTTTGAGAAAAGAAGCAGCCTTTTTGCAGTGCTAACAGGCTATAACCTACAAAATCATTTCATGAAGCTGAGCATTTGATTCATTTAAGAATTCATGCTCATCATTAATATTGAAATTTGCTAATTCCTCTTGCACAATCTTTAAATACCCTAGATTAAGCACATACTGGAATGTGACAAAAATCAGTTCTCTTCACTATAAACATGGGTAACTCATTTTTGAAAGGAACCAAAAGTCTTTGCTTTCTTAAGGAGTGTGGTCAAAGATTTACAATTCCACTTGGGAATGTTTTCTAATCTACCACTGAAGCTAAGTGGAAAATTAGAGACAGATTTTTCCATTCCAGAGAGGCACTGAATAGGGAGGAAAGACTGCTGTTCTTTGCAGTTGTGAACAGCAAAATTCACTCATCTTCCTCCATTTCCTCATTATGAATTCATATTACTTCTGTAGCTCTGTGACTCTTATTAAGGTGCAGGAAAATAAAATAACAGAGGAAAACAGCATAACGAAAGGCATTTTTCAAAATGCATATCTGCTCTAGTCTTCTTTATGACTTACTTTTTATTTTTCATGTTGTAAAACTATGATTCACAGCCATATCTTGTCTGGTGGACTCCAGAAATGCCACTAAAACTGAGGAAAACAACTATTGCAATTTTTCATGTGATTTTTTCTTAGACATATCTGGATGTCTTGAAAGCGCCATTACAAAGGAAGGTAGTATTCAGTGGAAAATAGTTCAAACTTGTCCAACTTCTTTATTTTTCTCACAGCAATGCAACATTTTATCAACAACTAAGTGTAGTACTATAACACGACTTTGTTCAGCCTTGTACTCAACTGTGAAAAGGACATTCATAGCTTCCATCTCATTAATAAACATTTTGCACAATGACTGCAATCATAATGGAACACAAATATATATATATATAGGTGTCTTTTATTTAGATTAAAATTGTATAATGGTTGATTGGTCGCCTATAAATGGGAGAGTCAAACATCAGCTTGATATTTCAGTTCCACACTAAATAAAATTAACAACTGGCAGTATTCAAACACGACTACAATACATTTTCTTTCAGTCTGAGATGGACATGACCATAGTTGGTCACAAGATCTTCAAATGAGCATGAAGCCAGATGTGATGTGGGTTCCCTCAGAAGGAGCATCTTTTAATTCCTTCCACGAGCCATAGGGGAAGCTATTCTGCTGCCCCAGAATCTGCTTTGGGAGCAAGGAATAAGTAGAAGGTGTGAATGGAGTTAATTATATAATTAGGTCTTGGCATTGTCTGCTTGCTTGTTTTAATCTGTGTAGGTAAGTGAGAATGAAAGATTGAAGAAAAAACATAGTTTTGTTTTGTCTTCAGTATAAACAGTTTGTAACACCACTTAACATTCTACATAATAAAAAAAGATTGTGAGACTCAAGGTGTATCTCCTTGTTTTAATTTGGTAGGTCTTAGAGGTTTGTTTATTCTGTAACTATGTTTTCTTCCCTGAGAGCGCAGATTAAATACATACTTTATATGTATATTCTGTGTCTCAATTATCAAATATATTTAGGTGGCAGAAGCTGTACTGCTGCTCTGTGTTGAAGGGACTTCCTTTCAGAAATAAGGATAAAACAGTAATGTTGGCTAGTGGGTTATTTTTGCCCACCAGAAAGGAGTCATCTGACATTTCTGTGGTTTTATTATTGTGTATTTACTTTCCCTAGCTACACTAGAAAGCTTGTTATTCTTTAGGGCAAGAAAGTTTGAAAATAACGTGCTTCAAATGTATTTTACTTTCTGATAGTGAGTGGCACTGTTAGTTTGATCCCTACATGTAAAAATATTATCAGCTTTTTTTTTCTTTCCAAGAGTAGATCCTTTCAAAGATGAAAACTTAAACATGATTTTTACTTCAGACTTTTTAATCTGACCCTTCAAAAGGGAGAAAAAACCTCACCATGCAGTTTACAATGAGAAGAGCAATCAAGAGACCATTTCTATTCATATTTTTATCTGGCTTTTGTCTTTTTTAACTGTTTTGGTGACATTTGCTTTGAAAACATAGGTCTTTGTTTTTACCCTCCTTGAAAGATTATAATTGATTCAGTTGCCGTCTGTGTGCACATGATGAGTATTTGTTGTGTAGATGGGATCAGTACTGGCAGAATATTGCTGCATGCTGCATGTTGCATTATTCACTTTCATCTGCATGCAGCTCATGGCTGGCAGGCTCCTCACAGCTACCTTTAAAGTGGCTTATCCAAGATAAAGCTCTAGCTTGTTTAGTAGGGAAGTCTAGTAGATCAGTTGTCATATTGGAAGCCTCCTGCTGAATTCAGGAGAGAATACAGGAGAGGAGACGTGCCAAGGTCTGATAGATGATTTTTTGAGATGGCATTATTGTGCTCCAAAAAGCTCTGGTCATTTTCCTTGAAGTTATCACTTTGTCTGAAGAGCAAAACAAAGTTGAACTAAGCAGAGATAAATCCTGAGATAGAAACAACCTGTGTTTTCCCATTCACTGTCATTATTACACCCTGTGCAATCCAAAGAGCAAAATGATGTCTTTTAAAGCAGGTGATGGTAACCCTGTTTAATGGTGCATAAACACCTAAAATAAATCCCGGCAAGTCTCTCATCTGTTCATTTCACCTTTTGAGAGAATCATCCAACTGACTCCAAAGTGATGATTTAATACTGAAAGTCAATGGATATGCTTTTTCAGAAAGATGCCGTGCAGTCTGAAATTTTTTTCTCAAAGACCATTTTGTTAACTTCAGGGTTTCTGTTATGGCATTGAAAGAAGACCTGTTATGAATTTATAGGCATCAATTTTGAGGGAAAAGAAATGGGAAAACCAAAATGGTGACATGTGTCTGCAGCTCAGCTGCATCAGCCAGAGATCTCAGTGCTTACATCACCAGTGGTGCTGGATTGATGCTAAGCAGCCAAACTTCCTTGGTCAGCTTTGCCCTTTTGCTGACTTTGTTGTTGGGGAAGAACAGGCTGGGGAGGTACTTACGCCTTAAACTGATGCACAGCATGACCTGGAGCTTGTTGAGTACTGACTCTGGAAAAGGTAATTTGTAAACAAAACAGAGTAAATCAATTTTTCATTGAAATATGTTGTTAAGCATTGCTGTTTAGCCCTGACTGTGATACTTAAAGCTTACTTACATTAAACTTGCTCAAAAGATCTATTCCAGCCAGGAAGTTTACTGTTTTGATGATGTTTTCTTGGGTTTGGACTGAAAAAAAAACAACTTTAGACAACAAACATTAAATCTAACATTTCACAGACTAAAAACAGCTCCTGCATATATTCTTTTTCCTACCCCAACTGCATTGTAGGAATTTGTGTACTGGTGGAGACCTTAGTGTGTAGGAGGTATGAATAGGAAGTAGCTGGGGAAAAAAAAAAAAAAAGAAAGAAAAAGTAAAAACCAACCAAACAAAATATCCCAATGCAACAACAACAACAACAAAACAAGAACATCAACAAAACAAACAAACAAAAAAAAACAGGAAAAAAAGGAGGAAATAGAAAAATGCTAATGCTTTAAGAAGGTTTTGGAAATGGTAGGCTGACGTAAGATAGAAAAGAAGGAAATTTGTGATGACAAAGATTTTCAATGCTAACTCTGCAATGCTTATTTATTCCTTACACTGAATGTACACATAGGCTATATTTAAGTCTTTACCTGAGCCCTAAAAGTGGATTTTAATTGTCTCTGTTATACAGCTATGTTATTTACTTCCTGAAGTCATCCCTGGTGAAGTAACTGCTATCCAGAATTGTCCTGCCCCGCTGGTTGTCTTGTTTTCCTAAATTTGACTTAATTCCTGCTAGTTACTGAAAGCATATCAACTGTTTACTATGTAACTATTTTGCAACAACTGTTGTTACAACTTTCCCTGTGTTTCCCTTACACTAATTTCTTCCTTTTTTTACATATATTTCCATTTTGATTAATAATTAATTTAGGGGAAAAGTACATATTTAATGCCTAAAGCTATTTAATTGTTTGCAACTAAGAATGTTTCAGCAGTGGGTTAGAGTAACTCCATATGCTATGGCGTCCTGTCAAAAATATTTCTTCACTGCAGATGAAATTCTAGCCACTAGATATTTTCAACAAGATACCAAATATCTTTACTTCAATTGATAGCTTGGGCTAGCTTGCCTTATGGTATGGTACTAGTTACATTTGCAAGTTACACTTTGTTTGAAGGATTTCAACTCTTGAGAGGTTGCTATCTAGATGTCCTTTGACATGTGTTTCTTTTACTGGTATGGTTGTTATTGCCTTCAGTCAAAAGTACGTAATGCAAATTGAGATAGGGAAGGAAGGAAATATGGTGTATAATAAGAGAAAAAATACGTTTATTCATGGGTTTCTCAAGGGCCACTCAAGCAAGAGAGTGGCAGGGTCTTTTTCTTTTTGCTCAAGGCTGAGTTTGTAGCCTGAGGTTTTTCTGCTTTGCTCCCCTTCCCTGCAAATCTAGAATATACTGAGATATGAAATAATATGTTGTCTTTTTTTTGTATAATGAGGGAAATAATGTTGATATATCCAACTAGAATTCAAAAGAATGGCTTAGATAGTTAAAAACAGTTTTCACTGCTGTTTTTTTCTGTTTTCTCATGCTGTAATGAACTTGCATACAGATTAGTTTTAGGTCTGTTAAAGACCTTACAATTAAAATAAGCCACAATGTCTTTTGATTTACTTGGTATTTTGATCTGGCCATTCCTGTACATGTTAATTTTTTTAAAGAAACTAGGGAATAAAAACTAATTTGAGAAACTAGAAAATTACCAGGCCAGGACATCCTCAAGACACATATTTTGTTGCCTTTTTTGTTCCTTTTCATATTTAAAATTAAAATTATTTTATAATACAGAATCTCATTAGTTAGTGTGGGACAGAAAGAACCATTCTCATCATAGAAGGTGAGAAGTAAGTATTTGCTTTTGTGTGCACCAAATATAGGTACAAATATAAATACCAAGGAAAAAAAAAACCCTAAGTTATCATAAGGATTTAAGTGAGCATAAACTATTGAATAATGAATTAAATAAAGAACATTTTTTAAGATAATCCTTTTTCATCCATTTGCATTTTTCAGTGAAAAATAATGGCTTAAGAGTTATATTTCATCTTATCTGGGGGAAGATTCATTTATGGCCTTCTAGGCAAGGGTTGACAAGAAATTTTCAATGTATTTATAGTATTGTTAGAAATTAATAATTCATGTTGGTATTATTATTAAATTTCTGTCAACTAAGGAAGACTGATAATCGTTTTGCCTAAAGGAACACATCCTAGCAGTATATCTATTTGATATCAAGGTGTCAATTGACTCAAATGAAATATTTGGACTTCGACAATTCATGGATTTTTAAGGATCTATAGTATTTTTTTAAGATTTAGATTCATTTTTTGCACCCTTCCTCCTAAGAAAGTATGTGTCTATGCACACACATTGCAATAATCTGGTCACAAAACTTGAAAAGTGTTGTCTGGCCATATATCAGGTTTTTTTGTCTCTGTGACATCACTGAAAATTTCAGTCAAAATGTACTACTAAAACGTGCACTGAAATGTGTACCAAATCTCACAGTGGCTTCTCTGACTTTTCTTGGTTACAGTATTGAATCACTGTGAGGGTCACACACAGTTGTATAACAAGTAATAGATCAATGCCGAACTCTTTCAAAAATTATTGTGGAAATCACACAGTGTTCTAATTGAACTTACAGCATTGTAAGGACAAATCTGTGTGAACATACCTGAATTTTACTCCAAATGTGGCTCAAAACTAGGAATTGTTTTGACATAGAGGTGACAGATTTTAGAACAATGGCAGTTAGTTATAATAATATGCTTTCCATGTTTGACATTGCTTTTTGCTGTATAGTGTTTCTAGGAATCCTGTAGCCAAATCCAGGAAAAATTCTAGAGTTGTGAAGCAGAGGAAAAACTTTCTTGCTTTAATCTCACAGGACTAATCTTTCTTTCTTTAACTCCTTCACCAATTTAATTCTAGAGAGGAATTGCAAAGCAGAGTGTGGGGCCTCTGCCCACTGTTACCTGTGTTCAGATCCTCTCACATCACTGAATTGATGAGGCTGAGCTATTGCAACATGGGCTGTGCTCTCTGATCTGATGAAACCTGTCAACAGCATTGTAGATTAAGGTTTTCCTGAGCTGTGTTTCTTACTGCTGACCTTGATTTCTTCATAGTTGTATTATACTGAAAATATCAAAATGTATTCACAGAAATTAAGCCTGAAACCTTACACAGATGGAGATCTTAACAATAAGTGTTGGACCACTGGTTTATCCACAGTGGAGCTGGCAGTTTGAAATGTGGAGCTTTCCTTTGCTGCTTGGGCAGCATGTTGGTATGTCATTTCCAACACACTACTTCCAGTTTTACAGTAAAAGCCTGGAAATCACAGCACATTGTTGTCATTGTTTGGAAGTCAGCCCCTATCCTGCGGGTGACACGCACCCAAGAATGACCCTATGAAGCTTCTATAGGAGAAGGTGAATGATGCCAAATTATTTTCTCTTCAGAATTTTATTTACCAGCCTTACACGCTGCTCTGGAGAGAGACTTTGCACTGAGTTACAACAAAGTCAAATTAGCGGGTAGTCAGTAACATCCCAAATACCAAAGTCAGCATTACACACACTGCTGCTGATCTCTTGTCTAAATAATTATGACCACTGGAGGCTAAGCGTAACCTCTTCATGCGGCATGCAAAAGAAAGAGGCATTTGTCATTCTGGTGTTTCAAAGAGTGTTTCTGAAAAGCTATCCTGCTTCAGTCTCTCCTTTTTACTACAGAAAAGCAGTGCTAGGCAGAGTTAAATGGATTAATTACCTTTTCAGTGTAAGAGAAAAAAGAAATGAGTCTTGTCTTTATCTCCTCTGATTTCAGAGGCTGACTAGAGGCTTTTCAGATGCGCATATCCCTTTAATGACTTAATCATCTAATTAGGTGACTTGCAAAGGCTATTGGCAAATGAGCAGAGGGTTATTTTCTAATTCCCATGTATCTGTTGATAGAGCAAAGGATTCTGGTATAGTCTCTGTCTTTTCCCCCCATTCAGAGTTCTGGAGATAAAGAGTTAAGATTAAAGACGAACAAGCTCTTTGAATAGGAAATGCAAACAGGCTAAGAATGTGTTATTTTTATTTCAAACCTCTGCAGCTTTTTAGCAACAAAGTTGGCTTAGAGGATAGGTTTAAACCACTTAAAACAAGCCCTCAATTTTGAAGTTGCCTTTTCAATGCACCCACTTGATACGTGTCAAACTGGCTCTAAGTCTTCAGTTGTGTTGATCTCACGCATTTCGCTGTGTGTTAAAATGGACAATTAACAAATGTTCTTTACATGTGAATGCTGAGTTCTGTGGTAATGGAAAAGCAGTGCTGTCTAAAACAAGTAGCCAGCAAATATAGTTTGAATTTCTATATAGCTCAAGCTCCAAACTGATGGACAATTGACAATTACCTTTGTTAATTTGGGATGGTATCTGTGTTTACTTGCAGCATTTCAAACATATCAATTTCACCTTTACTGTAAATGCGGGAAAACACCATGCCCTTTGCTGTTGTTTCACTGCTGTTGCTTAAAATCGTACTTTACTGTGAAAATACACTTAAGGGGGCATAGCAAGTTGTCTAAATCATGACTGGGCAGTATGGATGTTAAAATAATTCGGGGGTGTTTAATGTCATTGTGGGAGATTTTCAAATGTAAAGCCAACTATTTTTGTGTTTCTGAGGCTCAGATAATGCTGCCAGGTATGTGACAAACTCAACACTTAAGTACAACCTTTGGATATTAATGGTATTTCAGCACAATACAAACCTCTGTCACAAAAATCAATTTAAATTAATCAGAGTAAATGCAATTAAGGAATGAATTTAGCCTTGATAGGATGATTAAAAGGTTGGTTGGGACTGCTTGAGCTAAAGGAGTTGTCAAAATCAAGATGATAACAGCAACTGATTATGAGTTGATACAGAGAACTCATCCACAGGATATGTATAATTGCATTTTAGTTGCATCTAATTGAACAGGCTTGTAGAGAGAGCAGCTATGGCAAATTTTAATGAGTTCTCACATTAAGGAACTCTCCAGTTCACCTAGCACCCATTATCTCAATTCTAGGAGAACGTCTTTGGTCTTTGCTCTGGCACACTTGGCAGGAGCTATCCATCTTCATCCTTTCCCTTAGTTTGTTAATGTTTCATCATTTTTGCTGGACAGTCATTATTCCTTTTTGCAGGACTTACCCACTGTATTCAACAGACTTCCTCTTCTTTAAGACATGATGAAGTGCCAAATCCTAAACTGAAACTTTAGAAATTATGTGAGCCTCTACAGAACAGCACTGAATGTTAACAGTGGGCACTGTGATAGTCAGTTGCCCACTAACACTGTTAAACACATTTGTTAAAGTTACAACTTCTACGTTATATTCACCCAGCTTCCTTATCTGTCCTAATTTTAGACAGAGCATGGCCGTGGTGCAGTTTTCTAACATTTATACCTACAGTCTTACTTGGCCTCTGCTGCCAAGAGTGGCTGTGCAGTCAACCAGCTCCATTAATCTGCCACTCTGCTTTGGTTCGTGCATATTTTTGGTGGATGCATCTAAAAACTACTGCATGGTGGGAAGCCAGGAGTGGAGGCCCAATTTGAAGTGTAGCAGTTTCCGTCTTCTCTGTTCAACCCTATGTGTTTTACCTGTTGGGATTTCTTTCCCTGACTGACAAGCTACCAGAAAATAAATTTCTTCTTTTCCTTTTTAATTCTTTTGTTGGGGTTTTTTTCAGACAAAGCATCTGGTTTTGGCAAATGCACTTTATGTGTTAAGCCTACTTTGTAATGAATTCCTGTAAAATTTCTTTTAATGTGCTTTTTCTTTTTTTCCTGCTTTCTGTTCTTCTAGAGAATTGTTATTTTGTAAATTTGATATTTTATTGTTGTGACAAAAGCAACCCCTGGTTTCGAAACATCAAAATATATTGTTTTATTCCAGTTCAGAATGAACACATTAAAAAACATATCAAAAGACATGCATGAAAGAGAAACTCCTACTTTTGACTAAATTTAGTATAACTAATTAGAATGTATACCAGTCAAATCTATTTTTCTTTTGTTAGGTAATGTAGGTCTGCAACAGAACAAATAATTTAAAAACATTAAAAAAGCTTAGTTGATCTGCACAGGCACATCTGTCGTTTCTCTTTCATTATTGACACCAGTGGCTTAATACACCACTAAAACAAACTCTATTTTAAAATATATATAAGACCTGACTTCTGCAGTACACTGACTTATGTCCTATGAATTCCAGCTCAGGCCTCACCAGCCATATGGACTCTTATTGCATTGTTCATTAATATTGAATCCAAGAGTTCTCAGTGAAAGCTTGGAGATTTCTGCCTCTTTTGGTACAGGAACATGGTCTATCTGTGTAGACATTATCAGTCTTAGAGGCCTGTTGTTTGCATTTATGCCTTCATGTCATTAGCAGTGTTTGTTCTCTGATAAACTCATCTACAGAATCATCTGGGAAGCAATGCTGGTCCAGTAATTGTTAAATCCTATCCTGATGATGCTCCCTGCTGAAGTCAGTTTGCTACAAATGTTCCTCCGTACCCTTTTGTTGATCATGATTGCATTCTAGTCCTGATTTTTGGTGTAGGGTGACTCTGTGGTCTACTGTCCACATACATTATGAAAGAACAACTCTCATCTCTGCAATTCACTCACAGAGATTGATATTGATAGGAGAAATATTTACATGTGTACATATAATAGTGACCCCCATTTCTAGCATTTAACAGAAACAGGTTTTGCCTGCATTTTTGCCATAGGTAGATTAGTTTGAAACAGTTACTAAGGAAAACCTTGTTTTAGAACTGTGCATACTTTTTAGCACCTGGAAGAAATAACTTTTAAGATCTTGAATACCTGCTTAGAAGCACAGGCACTGAACATCAATTTTGAAAGGCATGCAAGTGAACATGTGCTGGGAAGAAAGCTGTACCCAAGTAATTCTTAGGCACGCATCTTGCCTGATTGAGAAGTGATTGGGGAAAGCATTTTTAGATATTTTGTTCAAGGCCTGAGCATGTCAGTAATTGGTAGGACAGAAGTCCACCCAATGCTCTTAAATACTCTGATTCACAATGTTATTAAGCCACAAATCAGTGCAAGGGGAGAGGGCATTCTAGGGAAGTACTACTTTTTTGACATGTATGCTGTATTCTGGAGAGGTATTACTCTATGTACTCATGCTTCTCCATACCTATCCTCCATACACTGCCACTAGAGACACAGTACTGAGTGCAGTGCATCCCTGGTCTGACTAAACATGGAAATTCTTGAGTTTTTTCTGTTTGTTTGTTTGTTTGGGTTTTTTAAACGTAAACTATAATGGAGTATCTGCACAAGAGCTGTAACATAATCTATGTGCGTGTGGGAAAAGCACCTAATTTGATAAATTGTCATTACTGTACAGTCCCAGGGCCAAGTGTCATAAGCCCGTCACACACTTCTTGGTGACTGTAAATTTACAATGTGTGTAGTTGTGTGTAAATTGTAAATTTACAATGTGTGTAGACATGTGTGCAGTTATGTGAAGTGGTAGAGGCATTCATTTACCTAATTATTGATGAGCAGAATAAAACATCAGCTCACTAATTCCAAGTAGGAATCCACTGCTCTCCGAAGCAATCTCTGAGTCTCAGAAGATGAAAGTGTGAAAAAGGGTTAAGAGTGCCTAAATAAAGATTTTCCTTTTGTGGGGTGCTGGAAGTGACACAGGAGAAGCCTGGTCCCCTTTGTTCCCTATTGAGGATCCTCCGAGCAGGAGTACTCAGACTTGTTTGGACGATCTAATATCCGACGTGAAACAAGGAGCGCATGCATTGTGCCTGTCGCCAGCGGCTCTATTAGAAACAATTGGTCCCTTTCCAAGGCTACATGGGGCGTGATGTAATTCCATTTTCTTCCTGACTGCAGGAAAGGAAAATCAAGTAATTAAATGTGAGAAATCACCAGCCGGGGGGCCCTTTCTGCTTGGGTGGATTTCTCAACACTGTTGCCTGTCCGCAAAAGCCAGAAACCAACCTGGGGAAAGGCGGCATGGCTCTGGACAAAAGCATGACACTGCCCATGAATGCACTGCGTACCAAACACAGTTTGTTGTCAGGAACTGACAAGCCAGCCATGTCCATCTCAAGTGGCCTTACTTCCCATCGGCTTGAAAAGGCCTGCCAGTGAGGAGACTTTGGTCACAGCGTTATGCTTCGTGCTCCTGGCCCCATTGTCCCAGGACCCCAGGTCCCGGGCAGGAGGCGTCACCACCCCACTAGAAGGTGACCAGGGGTGGTGGGACTGGGGGATAGAAATAGGATGAGGGATTGAGGGGGGGCTCCTGAGGAAAACGTGCCCTGCACCCAGGAGCAGCCTTGGTCACAATGACCTTGTCTCAGTTTTGACTTCACAGCCTTTTTACAGCTTGAAAACCTGTATTTGCACCACATCTCTCCCTTCTGCAGGCTGCAGAGCATCTTGGTTATGGAATGCATAAAATCTTAGTGCCAAGAAGCATTTATTAGGATTTTGTGAAATCCTGTAGCAGAACTCAAATGTTATGTATGTGAGTAATAAAGAGCCTTATCATATATAGCCTTAACTTTCAGAAAGCCTGCACTGCCTAGGAGTGAATGAAACTCTGCAAACAGGCAATAAAGCTGTGGAGAATTTGAGCCACAAGTTTAGTGGGAGAACTAAAGTCATTTTAGTTCACTTTGATTACTCTTTTTAATAGGTAGCTTACAAGGAGTCCATCACCTGTTTTTTATAAGTAACTATGTTTGACATTTCAATTTCGTTCTTACAGCTTTTAATACATTTTTTATCTTGTACTCTTCTACAGATAATTTACTTCCCAGTGTTTCTTTGTAATAGCAACCGGAATGGAAAAAAATGTTCTCATTTATGTGTAAATTTTGTTAACAAACTCATCTGCATAAATCACATTTCTTCCCAAGGATTTTATTGTGTAGTAGCTGCTTTTTCACTTAAGTTAGAACTTTAAAACAGCTTTCAAAATCAGCTTGAAAGTAAATTACAATGAAAATAAGATCAACACAACAAAACATTTTGATTTTGGCTTTAAAAAATAGAGGAGAAGGAATCAAGACAATAAAGGCTATTAAGGCCAAGGAAATTGTTAATACTTATGTGTTGTTTATAAAATGTATAAAACGTTATAAAACAGGTTGCTCCATCCTTGTGTGTTTTTTAGTAATTGAAATGTGTGATCTTTTGTTTCTTGTTTAAGCATACTTGAAGAACATAATGTGGAAAAAATTAAATCCTTTTATACATTCTTTCTTTGAGACTTTAGATACGAGATTAACACAAAACAAGTTTCTTTGCCAATTTGGTAAAGTTACAAAAAGTATTTCTCAGGTAAGGACCAGAGTTTTGCTCCATCCCTTTCAAAAAAAGTGTGAATATGAATCACACTGTGTGTATCTTGAAGAGTAAAGCTAATTCAGTGGTATTGGGCTGGTCACAGGTACATGCATCCAGTACAAGGCACAGCTGCTTTCTAATATTGCTGTTACTTTGTGCAGCAACTCGCTGTTTCTGACTGTAGACAAAGGCCATAGAAATCTAAAGTCATTTGGGTAATGACCTTTTTTGTTGATCTTAATATTCTATGTTTCAGCAGTCTGGGACAGAAATGAGTATGCAGAACGCACGTGACACCGCGGCTGGTGCTCATTGCTTCAGATTTTTGTTAATGTTCTTCAGAGTGCTCTGAGCACTCAACAAAGAAGTTAATTTAAGATCATTTCCCCAGATCTCTTAGAATTATCAGTAAATTAGCCTCTGTGCTGATTTCAAAGAAGGCGGCATCATTTGTCCAATGCCTACACAATGGTAGCAAAGAGAGATAATTAGAGAAAGTCACAGTTTCAGGTGGCTCTTCTCCTGTTCAATACATAAATAATGCATCCCTGAGTGGCAAAACCAATCCTTCCTGGGAAACACAGCAGAATATACATGTCCAACTTTACCATGTTGAATGTAAAACATTAATGTATAGCACTGTGGTAAAAGCAGGAATTTCATGTTATTTTTATGTATGCATAATGCTGTTTAGCTCTTTTGAATGTCTTAGTTTAGTAGCCAGTCTTCCTAGTCTAGAAATGCACACAAATTCATAATTGGCTTGTAAATGCTTTATTAGAAGCTCTATACTCATTTCCTCCATTGCCTTCAAAGATCTAGCATAATGACTATCTGGAATGAATTCTGCTCCTTGTTTTAGTAGCAGCTGCATCTGTGCATGGTTAAACTTAGCTGTTAAAGGTTACATAGTGGAATTACTTTTTCAATAACATAAAAATATAAGAATTTTAACCATTCTGATTCAATGTCTCCTTCAGAAAGCAGTTGTCCAAAATACCTGATCTGTAGAAAATCAAGCCTATGTTTTTCAGAAAGAACTACTTCACCTTGGCAAATCAGTGACTCAAAGAAAGTTGTGCAAAGCAAGGATCATAATACTGGCCAGCCTGGGAAAAAATTCCACATTAATCCTGTCTTTAGAACTAATCTTCATCAGAGGACCACTGGGTTGAATGTGAACATCTTTTGGTTGCTGTAGGAAGTGCACAGTGGCTTTGCTGGTAATCTAGGCTTGGACAAGTCAAAGTTTGGTCTTTGGAATCCAGGCTGTTCCCTGAGCTAATGCTTATGTGTCTTAACCGGATTCTGAAGTACAGTAGGAAATACTTTGTCATGGCTGTCTTTTTAAATGGCTTTCACTGCTTGTGGCTATGCCTCTATGAGCACCCAGTGATTATTTGTCTGTGTTTGCCATTTGCTGGAGCAAAGGTGGAAGGCAGGAGTAGGAGTCAAATCTCCCTTGAAGCTGTCAATGACAGAGGATGACATGTTCCAATGTAAAAGCTAAGACTACAGTGGCAGATGTAAAACTCGGGGATTTCTGACTTTCATTCTCTATTTTGCTAAATGTGTTGTGATATGATAATGATTTTTTGGTTACTATATATGTGACATGAAAATTGAATTGTGTTACATGTGGACCACTGAATATAGTTTCTAAACACTGTAGCATTTTTTAAACTTTTGAAAATGAAAATGCCATCTAAATGAAAAACTGAATATATTTTCTAAATTTTTTCTGTATTTTTTGTAAGCAAATATTATGTATGATGCAGGAAATTTTAATTATGCTTGTTTATAACAAACTTATATGTATTTTATACTGGCTGAATGCCTGGGATGGCGAGATCCTTGAGAAAATATTTAAACAAATGTACAACAGTCTGAAAATCTGACAGTGATGAATTGTAAGTAATACAAAACTTTGACCACTATCACATGATTTTAGTCCCTCCATACTTCATTATTGCCATTGGTCCTCCAAACTTCTAAGTGATTTTAATGAGTTTTCTTATAGTTATATTTTTGTATTTTTCCATTCAAGTGCTTCAAGTTCTCTGCAGCATTTTCTTATTTTCTCTACAGTCATGTACTGTGCAAAATTCTTAGGTCATTTCCATGCCCAAAATGTGTTGGACTGAGAGGAATAGGGTGTAGAGGTTTTGCCTTAAATCAACTGCAATCCTTTAAATACAGATTCTTGAGATTCTAAAGGGACAAATAACAGTGACAAAGCAAAACACTGGTGAAAGACAGATTCTAGTTCCTAAAATCTGTATTAAGAATCTATTAGTAGCCAGATTTCTAGAAGTGATGAGCTGTGGTTACTTTCTTTCAAATTCAGCCCTTCTGGGGAAAAAATAAAAAAGATGGTTTATCTATATTTTTATTTTGAATTTTTATTTTAGATTCCACATATTTAAACAAGGATTCCTGCAGTCCCATTCTAAATCTCATGTTAGAGCATTTGGATCTGAAGATGTGTCTTTTCCAACAACTGTAAGAAAAATGTCCTAGAAAAAAAAGACACTACACTACCTTTTTTCCTTTTTTTTTTTTTTCTGCCTGCATTTGTATTGATGGAAACAGCTGCTGTTTTCCCCAACTGAGAAGATAATGGAGAAACCCATTATTTGCTGACCACGGAAAAATACAGAGATGATATTATTTAATCAGTTTTATTTTACATAAGCTGTGCTCTTAAAAAGTTAGAATGGAATTCATCTTTAGGGCAAAGTGAAACCTATGTTAGCTCTCTTGGAGCCATGCTTCAAAATTAGTTTCTCTGACAATTATTTGTTATTATGTTATACACAGCAATAAGCAAAATTGATTTAAACACTTCTCAGCTCTGCCTCATTTATAGGACCTGGTGTGTCTTTTCTGAACACAAAGAGTATCCAGTGCTGCACCGAGGTTTCAACGTCATGAGTGGTGATGAGCCTTTGGAAGAGTGTGAAAGAACAAAGTAGAAAACCAGCCATGAGGAAATGGACCTCTACGTATTTTTATAATTACTTGGTTGAAGAGCCTATGTACAATAAAAAGAGAGAGGAAAGAATATCCCCTTTCTATATGTTTATCATTGTTGCCTGAGTCAACTTAAAATTTCCTTTTGTTCCTCAGTATGTGATCCAACTTCTAAAAGACCTCTAGTTTTTGATTTGAAATTGTCTGAGTCAAGATACAGTAGAAAAATGAAAGGCAGATGTCTCACACCTTAAGCCAATCTCTAGAGTATTTCAGAGCTGTGCAGCCTATCCAAAGTTCTGACCTTCCTTGGCAAAGCTTCTAAATTTTCCCACACCTGCAGCTTTGCTGTTTTTATTTTTGGAGTTTTTTTTTTTTTGTGTCTCACAATAAGCATAGCTAGAACAAGCAATGCAGTGAGCATGAATAGAGCACACAGTAGGCAATCTGGGGACTCATTCATCACCGATCAATAGAACTGCTCGGACAGTGGATGAGATAGCAAACAATTTGATTTATTATGATCAATGTTATAATACATGATTTTAAAAGAAATTAAAACCTAAAATTAAAAACCTTTATCTTATTTATTTACCATTTGTAGAAGTAATAAATACATACTGCCATTTCTTTAAAAATATCACCCAGCTGCATCTGCAAAATGTGATATCTTTTCTTGAGAGGCATAAAAATGATGGATTTTCAAAAGGATTTTTAAAATTTTAGTATTTTTACCATAAAGATTCTAATGCATTCAATTAGTAAAGTGAATATAGAGAACAGAATATATACACAGAAACTGAGAATTCACAAGTGCTGAATATGGCAAAACTATTTGGTCTCAGTTTGTTGTCACAGAAAAATTTATGTCTCTTGCAATAAAAATGAAGTTACGAAGTTACAGCATATAGCAACCTATATAATAATATCAGAAATTAATGGATTCTGAAATATGCATATGGAAAACTGGAATAATGACTCCTAATGACTAGTGACTGTAAAAATTTCATTTGAGTGGTTCTTTATCTTTAATGATAAACTCATGTCCAGAACATTTTTCTCAAGACTTTAAAAATTCCAGAAAAGAGAAAGGTTTGATACTCACCCCACAAGACTTTCATTTCAAATTACACTTAATTAAAAAAAAGAAAAAAAAAAAAGATGTTGAAATATTGCAACAATGTTTACTTAATTATATGAGCCAAATATATAATTATTTTCTGAGTAAACTGAGGAACTGAAGACTCATCTTCTTCATAGGTGTTTTGGATGAGCAGTGAAACTCAGCAGTAGAAACTAACATATGGAGAGCCAATGAGGTATTTAGTTGCAAAGAGCACACACTGTAGCTAATGATATGCCTAGTCTCTGGTTTTAAGCAAAGACATATTAATTTTCATGAAAATTTGTCTTTAAAAAGGGGCTGTTTTGCTCAAGTGTTTCAAAGCAGCAGAATTAAATTTTGCAGGAGGGAGAGAAATTCTCTGAAGACTGAAAGCAATGGTGTGTACCAAAGCTAACAGATATTAAAAGAGGTATAACTACACTGTATCTGTCACATGTAATAAATGAAAATTATATTGTAGAAGATTTATTTATTACATAGATTACAAATCTTAATGAATTTTGAACTTCTGCAAATTATTTTCTCTTTAATTAAGAGTGGTCTCTAAGTAAACTTCAATGAAGTCTTTCACCTGAAACTTCCCTTGACATTTTCAAAGAAGTTCTGAGTAGCTTTTTTTGTATTACTAAAAGTAAGTACATGCACATAAGTACAAGTGCATGTACATAAGGACATGTAATTTTCCTTATTTGTCAATTTAAGACTATTTTATTCTGTATTAGATATTCCATAAAAAGACTGCAATTTATCAACACCTTCCACTTGATCTCTATCTTTTTTTTTATTATTTTTTTTTTTTTTGCCAAGAGATTTTTTAAACTTTAACAGAAATGGTTTATTTTTAAAAGAAAAATTCCAGATGATAACAGTTAGCACAAAAATATATATTACTATCAACAGCTGTGACTGATATCTGTCATGGAAATCAGTCTCCAAAAAGGAAAATGGTTTTGACTGACTTCCAGGGAAAACTGATTTTGGCTGTTGGTTGACAAGCCCAAAATCCTTATGCTGCCTGTGAATGGATGTTCAAGTGTGCTCTTGCTGAGGTTTGTCCTGCACCCACTCTCCTCAGTGGTGCAGTAGTGACAGGACTTCTCTCTCCAGAGGAACAGAATCAAGTGCCAGACCAGAAAAAATGCACTTTGAGGTTGTTGGTACACGTGTACGTACATACATACATACATACATACATACATACATACATACATGCATAATGGATTTGTAGAATGGAAAAATCTTAAACAATTTACTTCCAGACGTGCTAGGACATTGCAAGATCTCATGAAAATAAACTCTTGCAATGCTCCCAGAGAAACATGTCCTATGGCTGCAGCTTAGGAACTTCTGGCTCATTCTTGGTGTTCAAATAGTAGTTTGCTTAACCTTTGAGGAAATATTGGGGTTTTGATTATTTTTTATTAGAACTCAGATTTTTATAGAAAATAGTGAAAACAAATTGCCTAGAGAGCCTTCCTTAATGACTCAGGAAAAGATCTTACTGTTTTAAAAAGTCTTAGAAAATAGCTGGAGTTATTAAATTATAGTTTAATTTAACATGATGACGATCAGGAACCTTTCCATGTCAATTTTTTCATGAAATAGTAAAGTAGGGAGAAATATGACTGCTTCTTTCACTGGTATAATATTTATAACAAAAGTGATGAAAAGAGAAATTGAAGGCTTTGTAATTTGCCAGTTGTTTTTAATCCAATTTTGGGAAAAAATATTCTGAAACTTCACACGGTTTGCATTCAGCGGAGTCAAAACTCTATAGTGAGAGCTCTGTGATCAGTGTTCCCATTTAAAGTTTCACACTTGGTGAAACAATGTTTTCTGACAAGTTGTTTTCTGACATGATCTCTGTGATATCTAGACCAGCTCCATATGTTATTTATCAGTACTTGCTAGACTCCTTCCACTCCTTCTTTGACTTAAAAGACCACAGTACAACACAGAAGTTATTAGGTCAAGTCCTGGTTAATGGTCCTTTCTTATAGAAGTCTCATACCAATTTACTTTGATTCTCCACTACTCTTTTGGATTAATACAATGCATATCCTGAATACCCACCTGTACTCAGAAAGCTTTAGAGCTGATTGAATTGTTTCATTGGTAGGAGCTGCCTTCTGCTAAAAAGACTTATCTTTATAAATGCTGTTGTGTTGATAATGATTTATTTTATGCATAATAGATATATCTAAAGCACATATACAATTACCAGAACTGAGAAGGCTTTAGAAATTTAGAGATAACTATTTATAAACTAAAAGAATAGGTAGGAAATTCAAGTTGAGTTATATGAAATTAATTTTAGCCGTTGTAAAGGATATTGGTTTTCTTCTCTCTTTGATTTCATTATAAAATAAATAACAAGTTGCATTAAGAAAATTGGTAGAGTTAATTTGTGAGCAGAATCATAGTGCTTCTTTTTTATTTCAGAATCCCTGAATTATATTAATGATTAATATAGATAAGAACATTAATGTCAGTAATAAAGACTACTCAAGTAAAATTTTAATTATGTACACTTTACAGTACATCTCTCTTATATCTAAAATCATGTGATGGAGCATATATTCAGTTAAGTGATACATATTAACTGAAGAACAAGTGTTATTTGTGGTTTAACACACTCCAAATTTTTTTTTTTTTGTATAACAGAAAAAACACTGCACTCTGCCTACCTTATTGTTAACCAGTTTTCTACACATAGCATCTGTTTACATTAGTAATGTAATTGCTGTGATAATAAGCTCATTGATTTAGTATCTAAGGAAATAATCAGTCAGGACATCACATTTGTCTTGCTTTACTTGACAACCTATCTTCTACACTGAATAGACAATGTCAATTCTTCCCATTGTTTCAGAGAAATGGAGCAACACAAAACCCCAGAAAGACCTCTTCTCTTTGCCAACTATTGCCATAAAAATGTTCACTGCAGCTAACTGGTATTGGACAAATTAATTTTAACAGTGGCACAAGGCCAGTACACCTTAGTGTATTTCCTTTGTTACTCAGGCAGTATGACAGCCTTATCTTTCACTTGACAGTTAAGCAGAAAAAGACTGTGAAATACTGAAACTGAAATAAAACAAAGATGCAAACTTTGGTTAAACTGTCTAACTAGGATTTTTTTTCCCTACTTCTAAGTATTTTTATGTGAAAATGTGTTAGAAAAATGTTCACTTACAAAGAATTAAAGAGCAATTTACAAGATTGTAAGATGTCTATGTACTCAAGTTCAATTCCTAAAATTACAGAGGAAAAAATAATCAGTCATGAATGTTAAAATATAGAACATTCACGGGTTTATGATTTTTTTTTCTTTATCTTATTGACAGTGTTGCCTTAATATGTCCTTACTGCAACTTTGGATTTTGTAAGGTTTCAAAAATCCATGGTTCATGATGAGTGCATGGGCTGAAACTGTGAAAGCTCAAGTTGTCTTGAGCATGTGTGATGCTCAAGGTACAGAGGATGAGAGTCTGTCCCCTCCACCTCTCTGCTGCCCACGAAGCTCAGTATTCACCACAGAGCCTGTACCAGCAGTGCTGAGTCACCTTCTGCCTAGAAATTTTTGTAGATGACCAAAGAGTAAGAGAAGTTTCATTCCCCTCTGGTGGTGAATCTCAACTCACCGCTTTATAGACAGCACAAATGAACTCACATTATATACCACATCAAATAATACTCATCTATACTAATATACAAATAGTGTTAACATTGAAATAATACTGCTCATATAGCACCAGTATGTGACAGGACAAGGGTTGATGGCTTCAAAGTGAAAGAGAGTAGATTTAGATTAGATATTAGGGAAAAAAAAGAATGTGATGATGATGAGGAGGCAGAGGAACAGGTTGCTCAGAGACCCTGTGGCTGCCCCATCCCTGGAAGTGTTTAAGGACAGGTTGGATGGAGCTCTGAGCAATGCAGTCTAAGTGAAAGGTGTCCCTGCCCATGGCAGGAGTGTTGGAACTAGGTGATTTTTGAGGTGCTTTCCAACCTAGGCTATTCTATGAGATGTTAAAAATACTGCCATTAGTTACCATGTGCTTCACAGAGGCAGTTAATCTCTAAACATTTTAGAGAAGAAAAGATGAAGTACTCTTCCCCTTTTAAGGATAAGATTAAAAAAATACATTTAAAGTGTTACGTACCATGGTGTGTTCTCCAGGAAATGGACTGAAAGAATAAATTTACCTCACTTCCCCTCAACATCAGAAAAGATTCTGGTTTTGTTTCCTCTACACAGCCTTTGTTTTAACTGAAAGTGGGAAGAAGACTTATGTTGTGGAAGAGTCAGTAGAAATGAAGATATGCAAAACTAAGCCCTATCATGGAGTGTTAATTACCTATGCGGTAGTTGTACTTACAAGATGAGAGCAACCAAAGACAGGTTGTTCTTTGTTTCCAAACCAGATGTGGGGTAGCAGAAGTGTGGCCTCACAGCTCATCTAAATTCTGAATTCCAGCAGGCTGACAGCTGCTCCTTTTCTGCTGATTAAGAAACACCAACAAACACTTTTTTTTTCCTTTTTTTCCCCTCCACAAAGACCTTCTTGGCTGCTTATATTTGTAAACTCAAAAAATGGGCTCTTCCCATTCAGTGTTTTTAACTGTGATTACTAAAAAGGAGGTATTGTTAAATTGAAGAGGAGAGGCAAGGTTGAATAAGATGTGCTAAGAGATGTAATGATACACCACACATTTAGCTGATGCATCAGATAAAAACGACAATTACAGTTAAACGTTCTACCATTTTTTCCCCATAACTCTCCTGGACAGAAGCCTTGAAAAGTCTCTCCAAAATGGAGTCCTTTCTTGTCAGACAAATGAGGTCTATTCAGTTTTGGCCCCTTGGGGTATTGCTGGCAGAGTTCAGACCTGACACAGGTCCAGACCCCCTTCTGCTCCACATAAGGTAGAAAATCTGTTTCTGCATTAATTTGCAGGATAGTATTCTAGGTCTCTTGGTGTTCTTCCACTTCTCAGGAAAAAAAAAAAATCCAAAGGGCATGATGCTAAAGATGCCCAAAACATTAAGTTTGAATCTAGAGCAGGGCCATGAAGATGATACAGGGGCTGGAACACTGCTCCAATGAAGACAGGCTGAGAGAATTGGGGTTGTTCAGCCTGAAGAAGAGAAGGCTCCAGGGAGACTTTAAGCAGGAGAGGGACCGTTTACAAAAGCATGTGGGGATAAGACAGGGGACAATAGCTTTAAACTGAGAGAAGGTTTACATTAGAGACAAGGAATCAATTCTCTAGTGCAAGGCTAGTGAGACACTTGAACAGGTGGCCCAGAGAAGCTGTGGGTGCCCCACTCCTGGGGGAGTGTTCAAGGCCACTCTGGATGGGGCTTTGAGCAACCTCATCTAGTGGAAGGTTCCCTGTGGCAGATGAATTAGAACTAGGTGATATTTAAGGTTGCTTCCTACAGAAAATATTCTATGACTCGATAAAATGTGGATATTTATGGGCATTACCTCAGGGTGGACAATATGCTGATGTGATTCTACATTCACTTGACATCTGGGAGAGATTTGGTATAGTACCTTCATATTAAGAGTTGCACATTACTTGTATTTTTGAAGATATATTTGTTCCAATCCCAGCTGAATATTTTTTTCCACTAATAATAGTAATTTCCTTTTGAAGGGAAATTAATATTTGGCAGGATGTTAAGAAATATTTTGTGTTTGTCGCCATGCTAACAGTTTTCCCAGTGCCCTATCCTGAAGCTGGATTATCTAGTTTGAAGTGTATGCCCAAGCTATAAATGAACCCCTGCTCTATGCTTAGACTATGTATACTGAGAGGGTTTTTTAATGTACACGTGCATGAATATGCAAATATTGCTGTAATGTAAAAGAAATTATAGAGATGTCAAAGATAATATATGTATTTCATCACATTAAAAGTTATTTCAGTTTTAATTTTCTTTCTCAGGGAACTGTGCCTACTAAAAAAAAACTTTATTGAGGTACAAACAAACTTATCCTGAGGTTCTGCAGGATACACATCAACAGCATCAGAAACTGGGACTGGAACACGAGTTTTCTTCTATTGGTTTGTACCTAAATAAAATGGTTGTTCTTCTTCCTGTAACAGGGGAGTTCAGAAGGTTGAATCAAAAGAAAATATGTACATCTGGGTAGCTGATAGTAGCTTAAACAGTAGTGAAATATGGATAATGGGTACTAACCAAAATGGATAGAAGGCATCCGGATCCAATCCCCATCCTCTAAAAGCATCCACTCTGATTGCAAACAGGTTTTACCTAATGATTTCCACACAAGAAATTCTGGAGTGATATCAATTTTAACCTTTTTTTTTCCCCCACCCCCTTTTTTTTTTTTTTTTTCCCTGACCTTTCCTCTCAGAAAAAGAGTAATAGTGGAAATTCAGCTCTAGGAAGAGCAAACTGGGGAACACGTGTGGGAAAGAAGATCTTCACTGCAGAAAGATGAAGGTTCACTATATGAAGGCCTGTGTTAAATCTTCTTGTTTGCTGCTACCTGAGCAGAAACACTAGATGAGAATAATAGGAGAGAAGATGAGAGAACAGTTTTCTCCTTCATTCCAAGATGAAAGATGCTTTTCAGTCAGAGATGTGTCAGTCACACAAAAGCTGGTCATTAATAATAAGTCACCTTCATTTTATACTCATTTTCTATCTGAGAATGACACCTCTCTGGTTATGCCAAATTCTGTTTGCCTACTTTCCTCAGAGCAGGTGAGTTTTTCTGACTGTCAGCTGAGTATCACTGATGGTTTTTATTATCACCAATCATCAGAAAAAAGATTGGAGAGTAAGTATCGTGCTGTTTTGGAAAAGTTTTATGCTTCTTATATAAGCTCGTTGGAAACAGCTTTGGAATTTGTTTTTTGGAATTTCTTTTTCTTCCATTTCTTTCACATTCACTGTTTCTGTGTAGGCCCTCTTCCTCTTACTGTCTTACTCAGTGCTGCACTGCTCTGTAGGAAATAAATTTCTTTCAGATAAGGCAGAAGTTGCAAGATATTCTAGGATGTTCCATATAAAATCAGGAGGCTCTGTTGTTATTCTTGATAGAATATTGCAAAAATTTTACATGCATGCTGCAGTTCTTACTTGTAGGTGGTTTTACATTTTGAGAACACTTTTTGAAAATTGTAGTCCTGGGAGATCAAATGACGTGAAGATGATGGATTGCTGAGGATATCTTTAAATGAGCAGTGCCTGTTCCATTTATGAATGTAGCAGTCTTCAAGGTTAGAAATGAAAGCTGAAAAATCAGTAGTTAAAGCTGTTTGAAGTAAAGGAAGAGTTCTGAAATGGAGTTATATATAAGCTGCTTCATATATCACCCTTTGTTATGGTTTAAAATTTGAGTGTAGGTGTGAGCAACCACTATAAATTGCCATAGAGATTAGTATTTCAGGCACTGAGGTCACACTGACTTGTCCAGGAACTATTTGAGGTAAAATTAACAGCATCTTTATATTTTATCTCCTTTGGTTAAAATCTATTAAAAAATGACATGCCACTACTCGTAAACTTCACTTTTAAAAGAAAATCAGACTGAGTGTTACTGAAGTTTGCTACTTAAAGCTTCTGACCTTATGTCTTGTATCAATCAAACACTTCTGGGCTATCTCAAATGGTATTTTCCATCCCTACCTTTTCTGGCTGTCATGGAAACGCCATGCACCCTCTTATAAAGGTACTGTAATACTGCTGGGCCGAGCACAAATCACATTAACAGTGGAGCTGGAAATCAACTTAGACACAATAATTGTTGTAGCTTAGGGAAATAGCCCCTCTCCTCTCTTCTAGACAGCTCCAAGCCTGAGCACTTCCCAGGAATCCAGGTTCCATTTCCTGGAGGAAAGCCATCCTGAGGGACACCTGCAATTCTGCACTGAGGTGATGAAAATGGCAGGCATGAAATCCCTGCATCCACTCTTAGGTGGAGACAAATTTCCTCTGAGATCAGTGATTTATGAATGACATGTAGCTTTTGCCATCCAATGCCTTTCTTCAAGGGTGCAAGTGCTCATGAAGGAATTAGAGAGAGAGACAAAATGCTGCACCTCAAGCATCTCACTCTCACAGCATGGAAAAGAGTCACTGCCTGGTTCCAGCCTTGCCTTACAATATAAAATATTATAGCACTCTTTCTTCCTCCCCTAAATGGCATCTTGACTTTCATCTGCAACAGGAGGAGAAAGGAACATCTGCATGGGGAGACTTTATTTTATCTTCTTCTTGATGTGAGTTCTTTTTCCTTACAGATCTTCACTTTTTCTTTTGTCTGTTTCCTGTTCTGGAGTTGTAAGTTCTAGGGTTTGTTCCAGGAAAAACAAAAAGAGAATAAGGGATATCCTCAACCCCTCTCATAGTGAAAAACCCCAAAGCTCTGTTTTTAACTGTCATTCCAGAAGAAATCCTGGAAATTTCATTCTTTCACCCCTCTCCTCCCTTTTCTATTGAATGAAATGGCAGCAACTGCTCCACCATTAGGATCAATATCCAGGCCATTATGCTGGCAAAAGAAGCAGCAAATCACATTTACGTGGATTGTCAGATTCATTATTATAAGCAGATGGCAGTCCTTGCACTACAATGCAGCTAAGAAAAGACTGACATCATTTCAAATTAAAATCTATAATGCTAATACACATCTCTAACTCTTTGTACAGGCCTAAGTGCATTAATCTTCCGAATGATTTGCCAATGTGTGCACTGCTTTAGGTGTTTTCACTTGAGTGGAGCTAAAAGGACAGCTCTTAACTGAGAATGGTTAACATTTATTCATACAGATTGATAAAAGTTAACATGCAATTTTCTTTACTAGTAGCTCCCTAATAGGAATTAATGGGACATTTTGAAGAGAAAATGCCCAGTTCAGATGGCCAGTTTAAGAAATGTGTTAACCATTGAAGAGAAGATATGTTAGTAGCATCTCCCTTATATAAACTGCTTTTAAAATAATTACTCATAAAAAAAATCAGGGCATTCTGAAAATGTGTTGTAGACATATCTAAGAAGGCAAATCAATTTTGTTTGTTAAATGTGGAGAAAAAAAATGGAAATTTTTGCCATCAGATGACTGTCAAATTTTTGAAAAGTGAACATAAAATCAGTCTGTTCTTTTAATATACGTAAAGTGGAAGATGGTTCCCAGAAAAAAGAGGTTTCTATGTTTCACGGATGGTTATATCTGCAGCATCTAAACAATATAGATTGTCATCATATTTTCTATAGCATGCTCTAAAATAACAGAATATTGTACACAGTTTGGTTGATTCCTGCATTCTTCCACCTTTCTCTAGATGGGATATATCCAAGAGACAGTATCTTCTGGTGATTGGACTATGAACAATGTGCCTTCAGGCAGCCTAACTGAGAATGAAATGCTTTTGCTTCTGGAGAAATATTTGCATCCTTAGGAGCTGTCCTGGACTTTTTCTCCCTGCGAGTATGATGCTGAGTAACGCCACACTGGAAGCCAGGTCATCACACTGTCTCTTCCAAGTTAAATACCTTTCCTTTTGGAAGGTCTTTACACTGATGCAACTGATTGGATCCATGGAACAAACAAAATTCCTTCCTAAAGAAGATTGTTTTAAAACATCCACATTAACAACAAAGCCATGAACCTCTGGAAGCCTCCCACCAAAAGCTTTATAAATATATATGCCATTGGAGAAAGGCTTAGCTTTGCCAAAGAACTAACTGAAAAAATAAAGTTTGTTAAAATTTTTTGACCAATCCCAGGTAGGATCTTTTGTGCCGTTTATTGTTATCCAGAGATTTAATTTCAAAGGAAACAGAGCCTTCACATCTGTATTGTGTTGCCTTCTCCCAGTATGTGTCAGTGCCATGTGCTAACATTAATTGCTTACTTCTTTAAATATCATTGATGTTTAGTTTTTCTGAATTCTTTTGTCAGCATATCTGAAACCTGGTGTCTCTGTGTTTCATTCATATTTGCTCATTTAATGACAAAAATTGATTTATTAATATTTTCTTGTTCCATTCATTTGACTCAGCATTAAAACCTATCTTTGCTTGTCCAAACCAGTTGTTATGTGCAGCAATAGAAAATAACATGTTTTGCTAATATAAACCATGTACAACAGCTTAATAATTTGTTTACCCAGATTTTTTTTTTTTTTTTGAGTAGGGATTGATTTGTATTACAAATGACAAATTTGAATAACAAAGTACAAAGAAAAAAAGTAGTTTTTCAATTTGGGAAGTTGCTTTAAAACATACTGCATGGAGAGCTTCACAGCAAGATTCAGAAAGAGATAATGAAGGACAATTTCATTTTCCAAATTTTTTAAAGAAAATGTCATTCAAGAAAATTAAACTTGAAAGAAAGGTATGTACCCATTTACAGCTATATGAGTCTGATCTTCCAAAAAACTCACTGTTCCATGAAAAATATTGTATATTTGGCAGTTCCAGTTTATATGGATGTTGAAATTAACTGATTAACATAGGAACTTTAGGTCAGCTTTAACTTCTCAGCTTTAACTCTGTGACTGTCAGAGAACAATTTAGTAAGAATTCTGAAAAAGTAAAAATTCACCAATGTTTTGATGTGTTGAACGGGCTTATTGTAATATTTGAACCTTTTAAATCCATTTTTTTTGTAAAGTTCTCTACCAATTATTGAAGTCCTAAATGCTATGCACATCTTTCAGGTTTTTCTTTTAGGGATTACATATAAAAACAGGTACATCCAAGGTGTTAAAATTTATGGTTCTGATTATTTAAAGTGCATGAGTTGCATCTGATATTTACTTAAGAATTTCTTTTCATAGCATAATATTTAAACTGCTTAATTAATGGATAATAGCAAGAGATGGGAAATATGTAATTTACAAATTGAAAAAAGCTCTTAAAAGTTTTGCAGAACATCTGGAACTTTTCCACAACAGTCTTGAAATAATATACTCCAAGCCATAGGTCCCATTATAACACATCTCACATATATACTGCCATGACTGCTCCAAGAATTGATTTCTCATATGTGAATTGTTTGGGTTCATTAAGTACAGTACACACCAACGTTCCTCGCTCTGGGTTGATTAATCAAGTTATTAACATCCAAAATACTGCTGCCGAATTAATAAATCTGAATAGAGATTTCCCTGAGATGTAGCTCCAGAGCTTATTTTAGAATATGGCATTTCTCCCAAGTGACTCTCAGTGACACAGTTTGAAAGCCGTAGTAGTTGGTTAGTAAACTGTAAATTAGCATTTTTTTGGATACAAAAAATAATAGACTAGTTCTGATCTGTGTCTGAAGATGTAAGAAACATTTATGGGTAGTGCCTGCCTCACATTCAATCTGAGCCCTAGAGTGTAGATTTCTTTGCCCACCCCCTCCCCCCTTTCCTTTGCCTGCATTGCAGTTTGTTTTACTGACTGAACACTTAAAGAGATATCTACTTAAGGATGTCAAAAGGTGTAGTAAATGGGAGGCAGGCCACTGGGAGACAAAATAGGGAGGTCATTCCGCCTGACCTCCTCCTGTTTTTTCCCACTAAGAAAGCTGCTACTCAGCTGACTTAAGATTGAGAGACAAGGCAGAAAAACAGCAAAAACAGTATTAACTCAACCTGTTTGGTGGTGCACTTTCTACTTGCAAAAGGTTTCCCTTCATGCTGGTCTCCTGTTACAGTCTTCTCTTCAGAAATGCTGCAGTATACTATTGCTTCTCTGTTATTCACCCTGCATGTGGGTTGTGTAAGTGAATGGAAATTCAATTAAAAATCCTCTTTGACTTTTATTAGTTATATAGAGAGGAGTTTCAACAGTTAAACTAAGATTCTCAGTAGCTGATGCTTTTGTTGATATTGCAAAGAGGATTTTTGTCTTTAAGTGATATATAAGGCTTCTGTAATTTCTTGTTGTGGCATTGACATATGGGGAAGAGAATCCCAACCTTTAACCTCACAGCTATATTGATGAGGTGCAAATTGATTTCTTGTGTGTATTCAGTCTCTGAGATGGGCAGGAGGGTCCCAAAAATTCGGCCAGTGAACATTGAGGCGAGTGCAAGTGGATGTCATATTGAAGAGAAGCAACAAGTGTGCTCCACTTGCAGGAATTGTGTACTTTTTTCCAATGCCTGGCAGATCATGTCTGCTTTGACAGCTCCTTGTTTTGCTAATCAGTAGAAATCAGCAATATCTTCTGCACTGGCATCCACCGTAACTAAGAAGCATCTCTGCTCTTTGGACAGCAGCAGTTTCAACCCAGCAAAGTGGAAGTTTGCACTAAAAACATATAGTCTAAAGAGATGCTTCAAAGGCATTTGTACTTTACAGGTGCTTACCACAAGTAATTTTCTTTACTGAAGCTCACTCTTAAATCTGAGCATGGTTTATTATGAACTTGTAGAGAAACTAGTTATATAATTTACCCAGAGAAGGAAGGAGTAGGAGCTTGGCTCAGCACTATATCACAAAATCTTTTAAAAAAATCCATACACAGTAAACTGAAGTGGAAAGAGTGTAATAAAAAAAAAAAAAAATTGGCTTTTGATAAACATGCACACTCGAATTCTTCTTCAACTTATTTTTATAAGTACTACTCTTGCTACTTGAGCTTTACATTAAAAATATTTTACTGTCATATTTTTCCTCTTTTTAGATACAACTAAAAGCCACAATTTTTAAATTACAAGTCTTTCTGATGAGGGAATATATGCAGCTGGGAAAAAAAGGTTTGCAGTTTCACAGGTTAAGCACCTAGGAAGCAAGGCTGGAGAAAATACCAGGGAATGAGTGTAAGGCCTGACCAAACCTTGATAAATGAATGATTTTGAGTGAGATATTTCTCGCTCCTGTGTTGTAATTACTCACTTTCTTTGGTGGAAATTACTAAGGTTATGTTAATTTGACTTATGTCAACATTCTTGAGAGAGAGTTCAAGTCCATGATTCTGAGTTTATAAAGGCACTAAAATTCTAGAATACAAAGTAGAAAGACTTTCAACTGAAATGGGGAAAAAAATGTTCACAGGGCATTTATATCCTAATTATATTTCCTGTCATGGATTTTAGTCTAAAAGATTTGTTGTCTTGTTTGGGTTTCGTTGTTTTTTTTTTTTGGTTTTTTTTTTTTTTTTAATTGGTTGGTTGGTTTGTTGGATTTTTTTTTTTTTAAATAAAAGCAGATAAATTCTTGGGAAATCCCTAATTTATAATGTTTTGTAAATAGGACTTTTAATGCAAATTCACTTGCTATAACTGTGAAAAACAATAGTAAATACAAAATGAAGAACCTTCATGAAGAAAATGAAACAGGATTTTAGACATAACCAAATCTACTTACATTCATTATCTGAAAATGTCGGTGATGTGCCATTGCCAGTCCCTAGTTTCTCACATCAGCTGTACCACTAAATAGCCCTATTCCTCTTTTCTAAGCTTGGGGTCTTTATGTGATTTATTGTCTCATATATAATTGAAAAGAATGAAGAGATGTATATTATTTACAACATTTTCTGAAAATCTCTGGAGAAAAAAATCAAACAAACTATTGGTAAAATAATAGCAAGTACTAGGGGTGCAATAAGCCACTTCATATTCTATTACAGTGTGATATGTGCTAACTTAAGGGTAAATTTTCCCTTTTTGCTTTTCCAGGGGTACCACATAGTTACTGATACTCTCTGCTGGTTCTATATCCATATAGAACTTATTCATGTAAGCAGCTGAAGAGGTGACTTTAAAAACCTGAGATTAGGTTTTAGTCAAGTGTTATATCAATTAAAACAGAGAAAAATAAGGATTAAATACAAATAGAATGGCACCAGAATTGAATGTTTTTACCCATTCTCTGGAGGAGTAAGAAGTGTTTTAGTGCAGGAGTACTCAAGACCCTGTACATGAATATATGAACAGGAGGAATCTCTTGTCCTTAATAATGTTCTGTGTAGCCATTTTTGAAGCAAACTTTGCCAATTACAAAAGGTAGAAAATATCAATTAATCTTCATTTATTAATATGTTTAATTTTAAGAGTTTGCTTATGTTTTGAAAACCAAACCCTTTTCAATGGGATCCTTAAATTTAGGGATGTGGGGCAAATGCACAGAGCATCCTGCAATGCAGGGAAAGTGCATTTCTCAAATGGCAATTAGTTTTTCACTGTTACTGATTCACTAGGTGTCTTTTGTCCAGTGGGACAACACAAGTGGGGGCGGCCTATTGGATAAAGAGCTCCAGATGAGAATGATAGATGTGCTTTAGAGCTAGCCATCTGTACTTTCAAAGGTGCTGAACTAGTGATTTTTTTCCCCCCACTTCCTCCTTTTTTTTTCATTTCTCATGATACACATTTGCAAAAGTACAGAATCTCCAGTGAATGGCAAAGTGGGATGGGGACAAAGGTTTTCCTTACTCGGAAGGGACGAGCGTGGTGTAGAGTGAAAAGTTCATCGTATGATGGATGAGCCAGTGAGTATGAAGGTCACTCTGTCAATGGTACACAAGAGAGGATTATGGGTGACAACGGCTCTGAAGTACTGGCAACAAAGTTGTTTGCAAAATGCAGTAACAGAGAGTTGCAAGAAACTTCCCCAGTTTTGGTACTGCAGAAGGATGTCTAGTACAAATAAGTTGAAAGGTTTTTTTGATATCTTGGAGGACATTTCAAAAGTAGGGAGAGGTTGTTGCTTTGAAGACTAAGATCATCTGTTCCTTTTCGAATTAAATTATTACTAAGAGACAAAGAAGTCCCACCTCAAAGCAGCAAATACACCAGAAGCCCACTACCCCATTCTGAAAAAAAAAAAACCAAAACCAAACAAACCACAAAATAAAATAATGTTATTTTATTTTAACTAACACTCTGCCAAAAATAAAAATATAAAAGGAGGAGTTTTACAAGATACTGCTGTGTGCTGACTGAAAATAAGGAATTCCTATTAAGTTTTAAATTGTGTAAAAATACTCATTCTTTTTAACAGATTATCTTTTAAAGTCAGTCAATTAATGTTCTAATCAAAAATGACTATAGGCACAGCTCTTGAAGTGACCCTCAAATGCCCTAGTATTTGCATACTTTATTTTCTGTCAGCTTAAAAATAATATAAAATAACCTGAGATTTTTATAAAATGTTAATCTCATTAACATTTTAAACCCTAGTATTTAATTATGACTTTCTGCCATTTTGACTTGTTTTTCTTTCAAATAAACACAGTTTGGGGATGTCTGAATGTTAAATTGGCTAAGATTGTAATACGGAAAGTGTAACATTTAATATCATAAAATTTCATTATGATTCAATCTTGTTCTAGAAATGCTTCCTTTGAAGTTCCCTTATTTTGAAAAGCAATGTATCTTAAAAACTTGAGCAATTCATATATCAAATTTCTGTACAAATGTTTTCCTAAACAAAAGAACACAGTTTTAAATTAAAAAAAAAAAAAAAATCATCCTCAAGATATACACCAACACTTCTCCAGCTAAACAGAAGCAAAGATTTCCAGACACCCACCAATGTGAGAATATGCCAGAAGCAATAGCTTCTGTCCATATCAAAGCAGTGTACTGGACAGTGTTTTTACACTGACTTAAAGCTGTGATAACAGGCCTTTTCAGATATGCCATTTCTTAAATAAGGCACCCTTCATTTAACCAAGTGCTCAGTATTGCCAAATCTATAAAGCTAAATTGCTTTTTTATAAGGTAGAACCTTACCTGTTGGATAAAGTATGTGCAGTGAGGCTTATAAATGCTCCTAAAGGGAAAGTATGGATGGTAAAAGTATCCATTACCTTTTGGAAAAAGGACGATTATTTCAAAGAAAATGCCAGCAGTGGGAAACATATAATAATAATTTAGGAGGAAAAATAAAACTGACTTTTTCCCAGTACCACTGTTAATAATACAACTACTTCTTTTATATTAATTAAAAAGTGTTTCTTGCTTGCTATATATTTTTAGTTAGCAGCCAAGTATTTTGCACTTTATAGCAAAGACTGAACTTCAACCAAATTTGGAGCAAGTGTGCTGTGGAAAGCTATTGGGGAAAACTTTATAACATAGTGTCTATTAATGAAGGACAAATTCATTTAATAGATCTCCCTGTAAATCAACATCTGTTGGTAAATTGGCTAGTGGAAGTGCTGGGGGTGGAATTCACTTTTGTGTACTGAAATGGCACAGTTTGACTTTTGAGTTGGGTTAGACTTTTTACCTACCAGTAAGATACAGATAAATGGCTCAAGTGCTTTTTTCTGAGATACAGTGCCAGGCTTTCCTGTGCTGGTGTAAGCACATAAGATCCCAGGAAAAGAAAAAGCCAAATTTCCACATTCAAAAGCTCACCTTTGTATCAGCATTTGGAACTACTTCATAATAGATAAATCAGGTTTTTTTGGTCGGAGGGAGACACTTGTTTCATTTACTTTTTATCCAAATGAACCTGGTAGCACTTACTCTACATCAGTGCCCCAAAAGGCTTTATCACATAAAGTATCCTCAGATACTGACCTTTGCCAAGTGTACCTGACTATGAAAGTGGGATTGTCTGTCCTACTGATGGATAGCCTCCAGTAACTGCACTTCAGTAAGAACAGAAGATAGTATTACATGACTGTTTTATGATGCTTAACATCTGAAGCACAATTGGTTATCCATCTGGGGTGGGGAGTAATGAGAAGATATTCAGGGGTCCAAATAAGAATTAAGAGCTCTCATTTCTAAGATAATCTCCAAAATTCCAGCTTGGATCATCTTTTTGGGATTTGTTAGGATACAAAGAACCGTTGCGATGAACTAATCTGGTTATGCAAAACAAAGACAATCGGTCTGGTCAACAGTTCGTTTCACTATGGATGAGAACATATCAATTTTAGGGAAAAAAAGTCCAGTCTCAATTTTCCTGTCATGGAGAAATTCCCATGATCCTTTAAGGTTTGTTAATTTTTCTTCCTGAATAGTTCTATTGGGGTTGCATGGACAGGTTTGTAATTGCAGGGGGGGTGGGGGCTAAGAGGGGAAACATAAATGGCTTCTGTCAGAAGTTTCTCACATATCTGACAGAGCACAACTCATGCCAATATCACAAGCTTGGGCATGAAAACATCTTTTATCTCCTCTTCTTTTTTCCAAAGGCGAGCAAATTGGCACATTTTGGTTCATTCTTAAGCTGCTCACTAAGAATGAACTAATTCCCGATTCTATTGTCACTCTTACAGGATACTCCCCTATCTGAAAAATCAGAAAGAACAACCAACTTCCTTCCTTCCTTCCTTCCTTCCTTCCTTCCTTCCTTCCTTCCTTCCTTCCTTCCTTCCTTCCTTCCTTCCTTCCTTCCTTCCTTCCTTCCTTCCTTCCTTCCTTCCTTCCTTCCTTCCTTCCTTCCTTCCTTCCTTCCTTCCTTCTCACACCCATACCATACCCATCTTCCCTTCCTTCCATCATTCCAACTCCTGCCCATGGTGATGTCAAAATTTGGTGTACATAAATTTATTAATGATATCTTTTTTCCCTCTAGACTGAGAAACTGTAGGGAAAGTAATCAGCCAACAGAGGATGATATCAGAATACTTTCTGAAGCTGATAGGATTAAACTACTTAGTTAAAGCACTACTGGATTGCTTTGGACTTTTGCAGAAAATGCTACAGAAATTAAAACATCCTCCTTAGTGAGCTCTCCCTTGTATAGGAAGTGTAAGCTGAATTAGGCTGGATTCAATGAGCCATACCACAATTCTTCTTGGTAAGCTTAGACAGAGTTTAGCAACTAGGATAGACATATCGTAGCATATTTATGAGTAGTTCTATGCAAAGACTTAAGTTTGACTTCAGAGATCTCAGTGTACCTCCAAGGACAGTGACATTTTAAAATTCAGTGGTCTAGACTGCGTCTAAATAAAAAAGCAAAGCTTTAATTACAGTTTGCTGGCACTTCAGAAAGAATGGACATATGATTCTCTACTTCAAGAAATTTCTTCCAGTAAAGGGTTTTATATGTTCACCAGTCATATAACTAAATTTAGAGTTTGCATAACAAGTTTGAGTAGATTACAACGATTTAAAGAAAATGCTTCAAACAAAACAAACAAACAAACAAAACAAACCACACCAAAAAACCAAAACATATTTAAATACAGTTTTACTTAAATTGAAGGATAAACTGAAAACAAAAGAAAAACTGACGTTTCAAATGGGATTTAATGTACAAGTATTTTTGTTTGAAAACTGAAAATCATTCATAAATTTGTACCAAATAAAAACCCTCCTTGGGACATTCAGCAGTGCTAATGATAATTGAGTACTCAATTGGAAAGGCCTTCAATACAGGTTGATGTAGTACAAATGTCAGGGGAGATTATAGCTCTCTCAACTATGATGGAAATCCCCAGTCTGTTAAAGGTAGGAAGCTAGAGGGAATAAACCAGAACTAAATATCTTCATCATATATGATGCTTAAAGTTCCTGTTACCACACTCAGAGTCTTCATTTTACCTCATCTCCTGTTTCAGAAAATCATTATGTTCTTTCTCTTGGTGAAACAAATGATTTTGCAATGTTCTTTGTGTTAGTAGGTGTTCCTGCATTGTTTACCTTTGCAGCACTTGAGGGGCTCAGATATTAAAGCTCCACATTCCCTCAAGCAGCAGGGATGCCCTGCCTGGGAGGAAGGGGTGGGGTGGGGCGGGCTGTGTAACCCCTTTTCCCTTGCAGTCCCTGTTGATGCTCTGTGAGGCAATGCTGGGGGAAGAGTGGCACCAGGGCGGAGACCCAGGAAAAGGCAGTGAGCCACAAGCTGGCTTCAGCGGGTAGTTCCCCCTGTTACCTCAACCAGAACTTTACAATTTCCTATTGAGGAGTCTTTTCAGGGTGTATTGACAGGAGTGGCAGACAGGGTAATGAAAGACAAATTCCATAACGCAAAAGGCAGAGGCGCTGACAATGAGATCAGAGAGCTGACCCCTGACCCAAGTCAGCATTTTCTTTTCTCTCCTTCTCCTTCCCTCTTTCTTTCTCAGTTTACTGTTTCAGGTTTGCTTATTATATGGAACAGTCTCAATTGTGACCCTGAGCCCATTATTGCTTTGGCTTTTCCCCTTCCCTCAGATGATTGTTTGGAAAATGGCCCCAACAATGTGGAAAAGATGCTGATAAGTATAGAAAAGGGAGGTTAATGAGAAAAGCTTGGAGATGCTTGCAGTTTTTATTGAAAAGAATAAAAGGAGGAGTAGTGTTTTCAGTGCTGGTGATAACTAGAAGATTAGTGCAACCCTTCTCTGTGCATTTAAGTAAGTTTGTCTGTGGTGTGTGTGTGAGATGAAGTCCTTCTGTCAGCCACTTTCACCAAGAGGATAGAACAAGCAGTGTCATTTCTTTTCCTGTAATGATTTAAGACTTCAAGCCATAATACTAAGGTGTGAAAGATGACCGTGTTGTCATTTTTCAAACACTTATCCCTCTTTTATAGAATTTTCCTACAGAAACACATTCATTAGTTAAAATAATTAATGTTATTGATTTAATTCATGAATATGGGAAAATATACCATTTTTCCCTAGGGGTGGCAAGACTGCTGTTCTACTGAATACTAGGCATCTCACTTCTGAACTACATGGCTTCTTTGGTCTTACATTCTTTTAGGATCTACTGTCTCACCACAAGTTGTGTTCGGACATTTACACATTTTAAACATCTAGAAAGGTCTCCACTTTATTGTCTGAATGATGATTAGTTGAAATAGCCCAGTTATGCAAGTCATAAAGTTGCTTTTCAAAACTTTTCTTCTATTTGTTATCTCCAAAACATTTCCTTACATTAGGGGTCCTCTTCAGACAGTGTATGAGATGTGTCTCTTGCACTGCATTAGTCTCACTGATATTCAGCTAGTTCCATTTTAAACTTCAAATTGCAAGAGTGCACTGAGGACCATATCACCAAAGACATTAAAAAGTAAAAAGAATTTTTTGTACTTGTTGAACAGAAGGCTTGTCTTAGAAATAAAATAAAATAAAATAAAATAAAATAAAATAAAATAAAATAAAATAATAAAATAAAATACTATTATATATATGAGTATTTATTCTTTAAGAATGTAGTGTTTTAACATCCACAAACTACAAGGTACTTGAAGCCAAACAGGAAGGGATGGAGAACAAACTAAGAACCTTCAAGTTGTTTCTTTCATAAGGTCATCACGTTGCGAGAGTTTGAATGCCAAGTCAAGGTTGTGCTGATGAGAAATAAACGTTTTGTTTGACAAATAGAACTGGGAAAACATTGCCTACTGTCTTTATTAAAAACATCCTCCACCATTACTGGTATGAGCCTTGAAGAATGCAATTTTAAGACATGCTGGGTTTTCTGCAGTGCTGTTCATAGCCGTAATTTAATTGTAGAAAAGCAAGAGCATTATCCCAAAATTTTAGGTGCTATGAACCTGTAAATGAAATTATAGACTCCTATCAGGAAAAGGTATAAGGAAAAGAGAGAGAGAAATTTCAGAAGTCTATTGACATGTTTTATAAAGGTAAAGGTAGCAGTGTTTTAAGTAAACCACTCCAAACCTGCTAATAGTTAATTAAATACTTATGGAAAGAATTTGTTCTTTGTAAAACATTATTACACTGCATTATTACAGGCTAAATAGAAGGAGCTTGAAGAGTCATCTAAATCTGACCTTTCTCTGTCTCTTCCTCTAGCTCATTGTGCTATTAGCAATAAGTTGGATATGGAAAATATTCTTTCTTAAAGCAACATACCCTCTTGGGAGTAATTTTGCTTTCTGACCAATAGACACTTTTTTTTCTTTTACAGGACATTTATCAGGTTCAAGCATGTTTTGCCTCTTTTGCAAAGGACCACAAATCAAATCAAATATCACAAAGTACCTGGGGATTACCTATGCCTCCTGCTCAACCTTATTATAGGTACTATCTCTTACACCAACATATCCCATGTGAAAGTAGCCCTATTAGTATTCTCCACTAATGCTTTAAAGCAGGCCATTGGATAAGGGAACAAAGATAGAACCTTTAAATTATTAATAATAAAAAAGTCTCCTATATCATATCAATTCACTGGCAAAAAAAAAAAAGCAATTTGCTATGGTGGAATAGGCATTAATTGAAAGGTTGACCTTCATTCAGCACAGCTTAGACAAGATCAGCAGAGTGAAGGCACTGGCGGACTGCAGATCTCTAGAGGGTTTCCAGCTACTTGTTGTGATGCTTTGGATGAGGCTTTGCATTCTGCCTCACTTCAGGGACTTGTTAAACTGCTGAAATTTGTGAAGTGAGGAAAAGAGCACTATTTGTACACAGGCTTCTGGCATGTTTCAAAATATGGGGCCAACAGGGTCATACCTTTCAGCATCGACCTATGAGCTTGCCTGCCTCACATTCCCAAAGCATTGTTCAGAAGGGGGAACCATCTGTGGGTAGCAGGATTCTTCTACTTAAGACGTTATGGCACCTGATTTGGATTTTCTATTGATTTGGTTTCATCAAATTGAGGAGATAAGTGTATTGGCCAGTGTTTATTACAGGTGCTGGCAATCACCAGTGGACCATAAAAACCAGATAAAATTGTACTTTCCTAAACATGTCTTTTTCCTGGGAGACTAGATGTTCCAAATCCTGCTTCTGAAAGTGGAATAGTTTTTTCCAAAGAAGAAAAGAAGTATGTGTGTGGTTTTATCATTGCTTAAGTAAGCTGAAAGCAGTAGTAAAATGAAAGCTTTATTGAAAGTCCTCGGAAATGGCAGAACACATGCTCCAAATCTGGAGCATATTTCTGTGTGTCATCTCTAAAATCAAAAAAAATTTCAATTTGTATTTCAAATGAGCCAGGCTTCTCCTCAATGAAGTCTTCTAACAACAGAGCCAGATTTACAGGATCATTTTTAGATTCTGCACCTCTGGAGGAAAGAGATTCTCCAGCTAATGTCAACTAAGGAAACAGCAGAACTCCAGCTGAGTGGCAAAACCTCTCCTGCTGCTCTGCCATATTACAAGAAGACTAAATATAGGGTTCCTCAATATAACTTTTCTGTTTGAAGCAGATTTGGGTTGCAAAATTGGAGCAAGGAAAAATGAGAATATATTCAATGTGGCAGACAGTGTTCAAATAGCTCATGAAATGAAAATCTGTTCCTTTGCATATACAGGTTTCAGTCACTTGCCTCATTCTTCCCAAGTCATACATCTCTGGGGGGAAAAGCCTCAAACCAAACCAACAACAATATTAACAGACAAAAAAACCCCCACCCAACCAACCAACCAACCCCCCCCCCCCCCCAAAAAAAAAAAATCCCACTCCTCTCTGCAACAAACCCACACAGATCAAACTTTAATTTAACTATTCTTGGAAATGAAAAAACAGCTATATTGTGGATTGTTTGGGGACAGATTTTACTACCACTGAACAGAATTCTGGAAATCTAGATGTAGCATTTACTAAATGTCAGACAATCCCCATTGTATACGAAGTAGAGATAGAGGGTTCATGAAAATACTTTTCACACTGTTGTCAAGATCACAGAATGAGGTGATCTGTTAATTGCTTTGATGTCCTGTCATACTAATTTGTGGTATGACATCATAATACAAGTGGGAAAGGAAATAAGTTAATTTTCAAAGTTGAAAGAAAAATAATGAATTAAAACTGTAGGAAATGGGACAGTTCAAGCTTCTGTGCTATTTCAGAAAGTACAATAGTGAGCGGTAGATACTTTTTGAAACACTTTGTTTTAATTGTTCTGACTTTCTAGAAAATAAATGTTTTTTAAATCAAAAAAAACCCCTATGGTTTACTTCTCTCAAATGTTGGGAAAGTGGAAGTGAGTGAAAAGGGTAGATAAAGCACTGTATGGCCTAAATATCACTGAATTCAGCAAAAGTCAGAGGATCTTTAGAAATGGAGTTTACAAAATAATTTAGTTATATTTTTAGTATTCTTTTGTAGTACAGAATTAGGATGAAACACAGATGAGATCAGACATGCAGCAATATAGTAGAGCAGAAAAATATAAATTAAATTGGAGCTGCTGTGATCAACCTCAAAATGTAGAAGGCAAATGGAGCCCTGTGACAGTCCACTGTAGGAATTGCAGTCAAATATGATGCCTCTGTGTGTGTATGTGTGTGTGTACTCGTCAGGTTGAGTAGGAAGTGTAATTTGTGATAATTCTTTAAAAGTTAAGTGTATTCCTGCTTACTCTTTGGGTTATTAAGTAGTAAAAAGTAAGGCTTCTACTTTAAGTCCTACTTCTCCTTCTGCCAACCCTATAATTTTCCTGTTACAAGGTATTTTTCTAACAATGCTCTTTAAAAGATTTTCATCTAAAGGGGAGACAGATTATAATCCCTGCATCACTCCAGAAATGGTTCTACAAAAGAGAGAACTAGAGTCATTAATCCTTCTACGATACACATTGCAAAAAGGCACAAAAATTATCTGTAGAGCACTGACACAGAAAAGGATAAGTTAGGATCAGTTGAGGCTTGTTCCTTATGTTTTCTCCTATGTTGCAGTGTACAGGAAAAATATCATCACTGGAGGTGATTGGATCCATAGGACATACCTTCCCCAGAACTGTAATATTCAGGGGAAAAATAAAGAAAAAAATACAGGAGCAGTGTTAGTCCAAATCATGGTCCATATTTTGAGTACTTAGGAAGTCAATAAAACTTTTGCAGTTTCTGGCTAGCTTTTTCTTGATTTGCCCACACCCTCATCCAATGGCAAGCAAGTTGTTATGACTCATAAGTCATGAAAATTTTATTATAACTATATTTTTAACTGAAAAAATAAGGAGTTGAATTCATAGTGCACACTGAAAGTTTTTTCTTTTAATTTTTTTTAATTTTCTCTCATTATTTCAAAATTCTCATAACTTTCTGAAAAGTACTAGCAGTCTTCCAGGCTTCTTTTCAATAGAAAAGGTGGAAAAATTTGCCTTTAGAATAAAATTGGTTGGGCAGTTCTTGAGGTATAATATGTAAACCAATTTCTCCTCTCTACCTTCTCGGTAAAATTTTTTATACATTCCTATAACAAACACTTTGTGAATAAGGAAAAAAAATACCTTAATTTTCTAGTGGTGTTTAATCACTGGATCATGGTTAGTAAGTTATCTGTGACAGAAAGAAGTCAGACTTAAATGTCTATTTATTGTCTGAAGAGTAAAAATCATTTTCTCTGCTCTGAGTTCTTTGCTGTCTTCTGCCTTCAGTCACCCATCATAATATTTGGAGTTTTTCCTAAAAAACATGCCTGCAAAAAGCATGGTGCACAAAACTCTTTTGGAGAGCCAATCAGGAGGCCTTGTTAACAGCTCCGTGCAATAATGTTTTGTGTTGCCTTATGGTAATCTATATCCTATTACAGTGATAAGCTCTAATGTCAATTAAATTTTTGTCTTTGCAATAAGCATTTAGGATTAGTAAGAAGTAATATGATAAGTGCTCTTGGATTAAAAAAAAGTAAAATAATAATTTCTTCTCCAACAAACTGTTTCTTTCACTCCCTTTTTTTTTTTGTGTCTGCAAACCAGAAATGAAAGTGCACGTATTCCCTTTGGGGAATTGCAAAGATATTCTTCTTTGTACTCTATGCAAATATAGCTTAAAAGAGTCTGATAATATGAATAAAGCTTGCACATAGATGTGAACTTAATCACTGGTAATTTACCAGGAATATTCGTGTGCAACTCCTTCTTCACATAAATAAAACTTGCACAGTGAGTCCTAAAGTCTTATAGCATGCTAAATGAAATAAATTAACAATTTCTCTTCAACTCATCAGGAAAATCAAGAGCAGATAGTCCCTAGGAAATTGACAAAGTCCTCCTGTCCATTCCTCTTTGGCCCTTTGTGGGCTTCTTTGTCAGCTCTGTGCTCGGTCACGTACCACTGGGTGGGGGGAGATGCAGGACCCCAGCAAGCTGTGCAGATCACTGTGCAGACCTTCCAGAAGCTCATTGCTGCTTCTGGGAAATTATTGAATGGAATCATAGGATCACAGAATGGTTTGGGTTAGAAGGGACCTTAAGAATCACTTAGTGCCATTCACTATGACAACAGAAAGAGGAGTGAAGAGCCCACTGCTACTAATCCTCCTGACCAACCTTCCAACTTAGTGTAGGAGCCAACATTCAGGTGGGCTCAGGTAGCATTTATTTTGTCTAACATTATTCATTTTAGTTTCATTCTGCAACATCCCAACTACCTGAATCTCTCCCTTCAGCTGTGCAGTCCTACCCTACTGTCTTTTCATTGAAATTTCATAAAACTGCCTACATATAATCGAAGGTGCCAGTTTTAGGAGGGTATTCTCTGTGTGGTCTTGTGGAGAGAGGAGTTTTCCTTTAGAGAACATGGATTTTAAAGCCCATAGGCTCCCACAGCTTCCACTGACCAATCTGAATGCTATCCTCACTCCTTTGGCTATACAGCTCACCTATACTTGCAAATAAAAAGGCCAGCACCTTTTCTCTGATCCAGAGTGTGGGTGACACACTGTCCCTTTATACAAGCAGGCTCTCTTCTTGTTCCAAAGAAGTCAGCCTCACATATGCTTACAATCCTTGGTCTGCTGCAGGAGTCAGCTCCAGATGTGTCTGGGAGGATGTCATTTGCACTGACAGTGCAACTGTGACAGGACTCTGTCAGGCAGGCTGTAGTAAAATTGCATGACAGTTGCTCATTCAAGCTTAGCACCAAAGCATTTTGCTATCATCTCGTCCTCTCTCAATGAGACCATTTCCCCCTTATATATGGGGACTCAAGACTACATTTACCTGTGGTTATGTGCTGTAATTTTCCATCTCACATGAAAACATCATATGAGATGAGGTGGCTATTATTAGAGCTTGGCAAACCAGAGGAGGTAGACATGCCATTGAAGTTGAATCCTGATTGTCAAGCCTTTATTTCATGTTGGTAAGTCATAACATGGCTGGTTGTGGTCATCAGTCTATTGGTAGTTACCAAGCCTTGGGAGTACTGCCTAGAATTTAAAAACTCATATAAAAAAAAAATACAGTTTTTAGGGTTCTTTCCCTAATGAACGACTGTTAGGGCTTTTCGAGCTTTAGTGTAAGAAGGAAGATCCTAAATTACTGGTTTTGATCAGCATCTCTTTTCGGCCCTTATTTTCCTTCATTCCTCTTTCACTGTCTTTGAAGTTTCAAGAGGCAAGATCTACACTTAACCTGTAGCTCTTCCCAGCTGCACAACATGCTTTATAAATCTTTGAGCCTCTCATACTGTGTTCCCTACTGTACAGAATAAAGTGGAAATTAACTTCTGCAGAGGCCATTACCAAGATTTATTGATCTGAAAGGATAACATTTTCTTAGTCAAAACTGAAGCTAAACATGAAGGGAAGAGACTAAACATATTCAGTCCTGTGAGCTTTTTATAGCTGAGGTGCCAGGACCTTATTTCCGTTTTGGAATAATCTATTCTCTTCCTTTTTTATTTTTTTGAGCCCACAGAAAATGTCCGTATTTGTTTCCATGTTGCAGTTCAAAGCCTTTCTTTTTAAATTTTAGTAAGGACACTTCTCTGCAGGCTTTCCCTGAGGTCTGAAGTGGATTTGTTGTTCCTGAAATCTCTGCAGCAGTTCTTTTTAATATCATGCCAGCTTGGAATTAAATTGCTTTTCACCTCTGGCATCTGTGACATGAAAAATATACATTTCTGTGTTCTGAAAATAAGAGACAGTTAGTATTTTGACATTTAATGAGTCTAGACGTGCCAGTTAGACAGACTCAAATCTTTACAGTAGTGGCTTTTCAGCGTGTCTTTTTAAAACTATTTTTCATGCTTCCAACTGGTGTAACTAAATATGCTTTAGAAACGTGACTTTTGTATTTCTGTAGCTTTTTTTTTTCAGAGACATTAAGAATTGTTTGAAATTCCTTAAATAGATCCATATATATGGCATTCAATTTGTGAAACATTTGATAGTAGTTAAAACTTAATATGTGATTTGTCCTTGAAATATCTAAACTAAACCTAAGTTCCTCTGTATGGAACTAAGTGGAGGTGTAAGCAATACCGTAATAGCAAAAAAAGAAACATAACATAAATTATTTTGTGGATAGTGATAGTCAATCCCCCTTTTTTTTTTGTTTTTTGATAGAATGTTAAACTGCCATTTGAAACTTCTTAGAGAAACCTTATTGATCATAACTCTACTTTGCTCATATTTATAGCCAGCTAGAGCTTGAATGCCTGAGTTGTCCAAAAGCTTTTTTGCGTCTTCCATAAGTTATTAAGTGCTGTTTATCTATCTGCTCCTCTGATTTGTGCTCATCAGCCCTTGCTACCTCTTCCTTAATCTAAATATCCTCTCCTTCTTCTTCTGAGACACATGGGCATAACTTTCCTCACATTTTTGGCATGTGTAAAGGCCAAAAATCAGCAGCTTGGGATCACTTCAGATCTCCTTTGACTTTGAAAGGTGCCTGTACAGCAGTCCATTTCCATGGACATGGTAAGACTTGAAGACACAGGAAAACCACTGTGGCCATGTTGAACCCCACTGAAGTAATTACGTTGAATTGCTACACTTGCAAATTTATTTCATTTAATTCAGCTGGTTTCACTTTTAAATTCAAAATGGCATAAAATCTTTGTTACTGCAAATGAAATTATCCCAATTTTAGGAACAAACTGTTGTTTTTGAATTTCAAAGTATGGGAAAGTTCTATTCTCTGAAAACTGTTTTTTAATACACACTCATTCAAGTAATGAATTAGTGCTAAGACAATTCTATGATTCATAAAACTAATCAACTATTTGCATCGACAGGGTGAAATGCTAAAGCTTTGTAACACAGGCTTCCTAACAGGTGGTCTGATATTACTTTTCCCAGCCCCAAGTGTAAAGGTCTCTTGGTGGAAAGGTAATTGTTAGAGTGCTGGAAGGCTTCAGAAAAACAAATACACCAGTTCATCTTCCTTAGCACCCATGTATGTATTTACGCCTTGGAAGTTTCCCTTGTACTCCTCAATCCTTCTCATACATATACAGTCTTCCTTTCCATGAAAAGGTAGGTGTAGTTACACTTACTCATTTTGTGGTTCCAGGGGTGCTTCACTCTCTGTCTCAGCCCATTTAATCACAGTCAGTAAGAAGTGTAGGAAGGGAAAAGCCTCTTTGAGGCTCTCTTTGAGCCTCAAAACAGTCCTCTTTGGGCCTCAAACAGTCCTCTTTGAGATGTACCTTTAAACCCTTGTATTGACATGTTCTTCTCAATCAGTGACAAAGAAGGAAGAAAGAGAAGTGTCTAGTAGGTAACTATAAATGTAAATATTTTTTCCTTTGCTCATGGAGGAACTGGAGCTTCTTCCAGGCATTAAAACAATCAAAGGCATTAGACCTCCTCTTGGAAGAAATGAGCTTGCTGTCAACTGCTTTTTCTAATATCTCAAAACTTCTTTGAGTCTTTCTGTGATGAGAGGACCATGCACTGTCACCTCTGAGAAGTGCTTCTGTAGGACCAGTAACAGAAATCTGGAGAAAACTCAATGCAGTTGGAAGTCTCAGAACAAAGGGTTTCTCTTAACAAGATGAAGGGTTTCACCTGTAGTTCTAGCCCACAAATACCCTAAGAATTATATTTACTAAGGATACATTAGCTCTTTGAATTAAAAAAACTAAACAAAACACAGCAAAAAGAAACCCCCAACATGTATAGGTGTCTATGTGAAAAGGCACTTTGGTATTTGGGATTCTGGGGTAAAATTGTGAAAGTTTGTGTTCGTATGCAATACTTGAATCAATTGGAATACTCATGGAAGAAAAATAACCTCATTTGTGATTGCCTGTGTTGTTTGCAAAGTCACGTAAGTGTGGGAATATAGTCAAGAAAGTCAAAGGAAATTCAGACTCTAAAAGGAACAGCCTTCCACTTTGTTGAGATCACCAAGTAACATTCAAGAACGACTGTCACCATTTTCGCAAATCTTGTAGAAGACACTTGCTCCTACAGAGCACAAGCCAGAAAATCATCATCTTATCTTGTATGCAGCTATAATATTTCCATGTTTCTGGGACTAACAATGAGAAATGCATATTCCTTCCACATTTCCAGCATATGATTTACATAATATTAAGTTGTTAACATTATCCTCATACACTTCTGTAATATCACCTTTATACAATGACGATCACCTTATTTTGAAATGTCTAATTTTATTTTGCAATGTCTAACATTCAGTTTTTAAAATATTTCTATATTTAAATAAGGAAAGGTCATGCTTTATAATTTCTAGAACTTTATGGTAGAAATCAATAGTGAAGGACAAGCTATCTAATTTTTTTATTGTTTTGTGTATTGGTTTAAGCCTTACAAATTACACTCCACCAAATTTTAGTCCCTTCCTTCCCTCCCTCTTTTTAGAAGGCAAAAATCCTCTCAATTGAAAAATAACTGCAGAATTATTTATTTACACAAGTTATTTATTTGATTTGATCAACTTTTTTTTCTTCAGTCTATTGCATAAAAGCTGTATCAACTTGATGACTTTGAGGTCAGTAAGAGACACATTTTGAAGACAAGTTTATTTAATTTCATTAATTCATCATTAGACTAAGTCTTTCAAAATTCCTCTTTCTCAAGAATTTAAATGTCAAATATTATATAATTTCCATCCCACTGTTGTTTTTGAAGTTCTATATGGTACTTAGAGCTGCAGTTTCTTGAAATTAATTTTGTGTTATATCCAATTTTTTTAAATGCATACATGGATTTAATTTTGATACTAAAAGAGCTTATCTTTTAGTAAACACAAGTGCTACAAAGGAGTTTAATCTTGAGCATATATATTCATGGTATAGATGGTAACGGTTTTTCTGCCAATGTACTATGCTCATTATTTATTTAAAATTTTAAATCCAGATTTATCTGGTTAATGTTATATTTTTATATTTATTATACAATATGCATTTATGTGTGCATATTTGTAAATATATATTTGTTTTATAATATATAGTTATTATATTTTTATTTTAATATTTTCATTTTTCACCATTCATTTTCCTTTAGAGGAGCAGAGTTTTTCAGACAGCAGGTGAACACATTTAACAGTCTTATATTTTAATTTTGTATTTCCTTTATTATACATGTAGATTCTGATTCTGAATTTCTCATTGTCCCTTATAGCTCCTTTTTTTTTTTTTTTCTACTGAGAGGTTAGGATGAATTTTGCAGAAGTTAAAGTAATAATGGAAAAATGATCTGTAGATGATTAAACAGGAGTAAAGTGAAGTGCAGTGATGTTCTCAGAAGTCATGTCATAAAACAATGCAGGAAGGTCAAAAGAACAGCAGCAGAACTTTCTGGGAAGCCTCAGTTGTGCTCTCAAAACACCCTCCATTCTCTGCAAGCTTCCAGAGATATGTTGCTTCCTGACATTTTAGTTGGTTTGGTTTTGCCTTTTTTTTTTTTTTTTTTACAAGCTTTTTATTCTTGTCAAAAATCTCAGAATAATGCTGCATGTTATCTATTCAATATATAAAGTACAATTAGCACTGAAAGAGGAGTATGAGGAGCATAAGTTAAACAATGAAAAAGAATTTCAGCTCCTTGACCCTTACTGAGAGAGAAAATCTACGTCATATTAATAATTTATACATATGTCTCTATATATGTGAAGAGTATGTACAAATGAGGGAATGCTGAGGGTATGACAGAAAGTGGAGTAGATCTCAAAAAAATGTAAAAGGTTTATTTCATTCTTGTAAAAAAGGACGTAGAGACAGAACCGATGTATAAATTTTTCTGTTAATTTTTTTTTTTAAACAATGTTGATTAAGAAGTATAAAACCAAGGTGTTTATACTGAATATAATAGGTTTCAACTCAGTACCTGTCATGTACTTCCATAAGAGAAGCTGGCATTTCAATGAATAAATACTAGTAGAGAATTCAGAAAACTTAGTGGGGAAAAAAAAATCTCTTTACAGCCACAACCTAAAGTATATGGAGAAAAAGGAGGGTGAAAATATATTTTCTTAAGACAAAACTTGTTTTATATAAAAGTTGACAGGTTGAAAAATTAATTGAGGCAGTTGAAACCAAGAGAAACAAATCAAGGCTAATGATAGACTTGTTGAAATTATGTCTGGTTACTTTGAGCACCTCTAAAATTAGCATTTGGAGCCTTTTCAATTTAGGCCAGCTCTACTGAAACAACTTGTTTACTCCTGAGGTTCTTACTTAAAAGTGCAGTGAAATTAAGACTACTTGCAAATTTCTGCTTTCTTCTTTTAATTTGCTTGAATAAAGTGTATCATTTCTGCCTAGGCTCATGTTAAAACAGCTTTTGTAAAATGTAATATCCTCACTAAGACATTCTTGAAAATTATCATACAGAAAATATGTCTGTGAGGAAATTTAAATAAAAGATACAACGAGGGCTCCTAGGACTTCTTACACAGAGTTTATAATTAATATGAGGGTTTAGAAAAATGTGGATTCCATACACAACTGTAGAGATTTTGAATAGTAACAACTGGTAATTTCAGCTATAGCTGTAATGCATGAGTATATTAGATGTGTAGGGGTTGAAACAAACTTATTTTCTCATAAGTAATTTTCGTTTAAGTCAAAGTTGTTTTGTAATAAGCTTATTTGAGCTCCTTATTTAAAGAATTGCATAGCTCCACTACAGATGTCAGAAAAACTTGCTAGAGGGCAAAAAATCTCTGAAGGGAATATTTTCTGATAGACCCTCAGACTGCAAAGTAAGATACTGAAGGATGAAAAAGGAACTACTGCAGCTCTTACCACTAACAATAAATTCAACTGCATACAGAAACACAAAAAATGTGTGTGTGCTTAATGAAATTGTGTAACCCTTGTCTGTGTGAGTATTGACAATATATAGAGGTACAAGGTCAACGTCCTGAAAACAACATTTGTGAGCTGTGTCACATGCACAGTGCTTGGATAGTTGCAGCATTACTTGCCCAGGCACTGAACTGCTTATACAAATGAACGCTCAGGCTGTGCCTCACTGGGATTAGAAGCAGAGAAGGGCCATATTAACTGTACTGCAAGATGGCTTCTCAACCTTCTTTCCTGCCACTTAAGAAATAAGAAGAAACCAATCGCTTTCCCCATGTACTGCAATGGTGTGAATGCCAGGAATGCAATAAAGGTCCATAGTTGTAAAAATTGGCTAAGTAGGCTGCTACTATGGCTTATCTCTTGTTTGGAACATTAAAATGAAACTAATTTAAAGTGTTGGAAATTCTCTTTGAAATCCACTAATTAAGAAACTTCTGAAATTTTAACCCTGTTTCTTGATTTTATAACAGTCAAGAGTAGTCTCTGGTATGAAAGGTTATGTTAATAGAGTCGTAACATTCTGATCCATGCAGATTTGTAGAGCCCATGGGCTTGATGGATGAGTTTGGAAGCCCAGAAGTGCTTGCAATAGCTGAGCTGTTCTGTACCATCTTATCTTTCATTTTACTTTGTTTGTTTATGTTTTAAAATGTTGTAAATATGCATATAGATAGATATTGAAAACTGCACCCCAAGGGTTTCTAATTCAAAAAATGTCAAGAGATTGGTTCCTCATATGGAGTTAACTGCAGCTACCCACTTGCTTATAAAAACAACCTTTAAATTCCATTCTGGTCCAATCTTACAAAATGATCTCACATCCTTCCCCAGATGACTAGTTAAGCAGAATATGCATATACATGCATATACTGAAAAAATAGTGAAGTAATGTAGGCAGGATTACATCATGTCTATGGTTAACAGGAGCCAGAGGTCTAGGTTTTCTCTGCAGTTCATGGCAAGAAGCTGCAGGCCAAAAGGTCAAGAAAAATATTTGGACTTGAACAAGCAAGGGAAAGGTGAAAGAGAAGAAATGGGCAGTCTGAAAAGGTCTTGAAAGAGTTCTCTAGAAAACGCACACTTCTGTAGTACTGATCTCTCACAGTTTAGAGAAGAAACAGGTAACATTGAAATCTGAGGGATTTGAGGCAAGTAGCAACAGTTAAACAAGCATGATTCAGCTCTTTCTTTTCCACAGTAACTTTATTGTCAGTCACAGCACAAAACTCTTCATTTTTTTTTGAAATAATAATGTAAAATAATATAATACTGTATTTTCTGATAGTATTACAAAATTCTGGTACCAGATTCCTTTGTAAATGTAAACATCATTACTTCCTCGGCAATGCATATTAGTCCAAATGTCACCAAGAGTGGAAGAGGTTCAACTGTTTGGGAGCAACTGAAATAAAAATGTTGAGCAGTAGCGTTAACATTATTTGTAGTCAAGTCTGCTTCCAATAAACCTTCGTAGAGACTTCCTGCATTTGAGTTGAACACAGGTCTGCTGTCAGAGTTGTCATGGGGCTCCTCAAAAAAAGGACTTGGAGGTCAGGACATGTGTCTCAGTTATAACATGGTAAGAAACCTGTGCAGCTTATGTCTCAAATCTAAAAAAATGCTCCTGCTGCAATTCATTTGCAAAAGTCTTAGAGGATTTTCTCTGTTTAAAATATCATTTCCAGAACTACAGCTCTTTAATGACCTTTTTTACAAAGAGATGGAGGGGTAATGCAAAATTGCAGATTTTTTTTTTTTATTATTATTTATTTAAATACATTTTCACAATTTCAAGAGAAGGAAAAGTTTCTCAACCTTGTCTTTTTATGGATTATTTGCTTTCTTTAAATTTTTCGCATTTCTCAGCTATGTTCCTCTCCTTATGCTGATTGTAGACACAAGGGAGGTTTTATTTAATTCGACCTTTACCAATTACTTTACTTACTGTCCTTTGCAATAGTCAAGGAATGTACAATTTGATACTAATTTAATAATTTGCTTAGCAAGTTTTCGCCTGTTTATCATTTCTCCATTTAATCCTATGATTCAGATATTACTTTTCAACTTAAACATACCATTCTAATTGCAAATTTAAAGCCAGTATGATGCATGTAGTTTCATACACAATTTCATGTGATCTTTGATAAACAGTAAAATGATATGTGTCCACAGTTCAAGAACTAAAAATTTAATAAAAAGAAAGGGAAATGAATATTGTTTTTTCTTGGAATATGTCAACAGGGCACAGTTTTCCTGATATTTTTAAAAATTATGTAGCTATTACTGTAGAACTATTTAATTTATCAAACGCAACTATCATTTTCATAATTTTGTTCTTAGAATCCATTCATAAATACCAAATGATGATTCTTGTTGTAAAGAAGAATCCTATCCCAGAATTTCTCTAATCCTATTTCTAATTAATAGGTTTGATAAACTATCTGCAGCCATATTACTCTCATAGTATATATTTGATATATTTAATATGTGCCTCCAAACCATTCAGCAACACTCACTGGACATTTAAAAGGCTTTCTTCAAAACAAAGCCATTTTGCAGACTTGACCAATGTAGTTTTGCAATTTTGACTGTATTCTTTATATTATTTCAGTGATCATCAGGGAATGGACACAAAATTATGATAATAATTAAATTGTCCTTACTGAATTTGATCCTGCCAGCTGCATGTTAGCTGATTTTTTTCTTAACTGCTTCCAAAATTGTAGATATCCCATGAATCCCATTTCTATGATTTTAAGGACTTGTAGGCACTTAATTCTCTTCATCTGCTTATTCAATGCCAAGTATTATTTTCAGTTTTCTGATTTCTGATCTTTCAATCATCATCACTTTCATTATTCACAAATTTTCAGCATCTCATTAATGTGATTACCACTGCTACACTTATGCATCTTAAGTGTCCACAGATGGAGTTAAACAGTTTAAATTTCTTAGGACATTATTAAGTTTATTCTCTCTGTTTTGAGGTGTGATTTCCTGTTTTTTGTATTTCTTTAGATATTTGAACAAAACTAATATACAAACAAACAAACTCCCCCCCCGCACAAGCTTCTGGTTTGTCAGTATACACAGAAATCAAGTTTGGAAGGTAGAGTGATGTCAGACAGAAAGGTAAAAGCAGTGATGCAGACAACAGAGAGTGAAATGGAAGGCTGTTGTGAATAAAAAAAGGACATATTTGGAATCAAGTCTCAGCCCCAAGTTTCCAGAATTCAGTTAAACTCCATCTTCTCCTTATTACTGATAATTTCACTGTTGGAAAGGAAAAACATCCAGCTCTGATTTAAATGATACTGTCTTAAGGCAAATAATTTTGAATCATGAATCAATGTGACAATATAATAAACTATCACACATATACATTCAGAACAAATGTATTATTTATGTGCTTTTCAGAGACAGATGCTTTGATGGTTTGGATCTGCTTCTGTGTTGGCACGTTGTCTGTTGTTCCTTCCACCCTTGGGACGCACACAAAAAGCCCCTGTGTGCTACACCCGTCTAAATGGGGGTGTCTTTTTCCATGGACATTCAGTAGGAAGCAAAGGGAGAAGGTTGCCCAGGCGAAAAATCTAGGACCAGAGCTGACCACATCTCTACCATCCCCTTTTCTGATTCGGTATTTATAAGGATAATGAATCGACCTATCTAACTTTTCCTTCCTCTCTTTCTTTCTCCTCCATGCTACAGATTGGTCTCAAGTACCTTGCTATGTGTAGGAAGAAAAAATGTTTTATCAGGGAAAGGGAAGGAATGGGGAGGAGTTCAATCTGCCTGGCATATGCTGGGTTTTTTCAGGTTGCAAGTACTAAAATGTCCTAGAGATTTCTAAAAATTACAGATGACAATTCATTAACTTAGAGAGTGTTTCATCTTACATAGAGGAATTTAGTCTTACCTCATCTTGACAGATAAAGAGGACCTGATTGCAGGACTAAAAATTAGTGGGTTTTTTGGGTGCAAATGACTGCAACTTGATTTCACTACAATACACAAAAGGAATAAAAGACATACCAATGAGATATAAACTTGGTGCTTAAAACAGGCCAGTTTAACAAAGGAAAAAACAATTATGAGACAAATCAACTGGGAGACAAAACTCAATTGGAAAAGATTAAATAGTTATTGCAAACTATTTAAAAAAATTTAAATAGATGCTTAAAATGCTATCAGTAAAAGTTCAGCTTGGTCAAAATTGAAAACAAACATCGACATAGCCTAAAAGTTAAATGATAGCAGGCATAAAAATATGGCAACCCCACAAACAATAAATAAGTTATGAAAAGAAAAAGAAGAAGTAGATCAATTTTGTCAGGAGAAGATTATTTGGATATAAAAGAGCAGAAATACATTTATAAAATTAACCTTTATTTCCTGAGATATCTTGATAAACTTGATTTGCAAAATTCAACATATTGTGTGCTGATGTGGGCATTAATGAGTGAAAATCTCTGAGCTCTCTTTGGTTCACAGGTGAACACACTTCTAAGCTTTTGGCCCAAGTGTATCTGCAAGATACATATTTTCTTAATATCTTAGCCTGGTCTTAAAAAAAAAAAAAAAAGAAATTCGATATCATGGTGGATTATAATAGGCATGACTAAAACAAGCTCATGCAATTTTTTGATCTAAACCCAGTGCATTTGAAATCACATAATCACAGTGGGTCAGGTTGGGAGAGACCACAGCAGATCATATAGTCCAGCCCCTCTGCTCAGGCAGAGCGCATGGCACAGGATTGTGTCCAGATGGTTGTTGAATATCTCCATTGAGAGAGACTCTACAGCCTCTCTGGGCACACCTGTTCCAGTGCATGGCCATCCACACAGTAAAGAATTTCTTCATATTCAGGTGGAACATCTGTGCATCATTTCCTGCCCATTGCCTCTTCTCCTGCTGCTGGACAGCACCTAGAAGAGGTTCTATGCTCTTGACACCCTCCCTTCAGATATTTGTACACATTGATGAGGTCCCCTCTCAGTTGTCTCGTCTAGCGGCTGAACAGGCCCAGTTGCCTCAGTCTGTCCTCATAACAGAGATGCTCCAATCCCCTAACCATATTTGCTGCCCTGCAGAACTGGTCACAGAACTCTAGATGTGACCTCACTAGGGCTGAGTAGAAGGGCAGGATCACTTTCCTTGACATTCTGGCAATGCTCTTCCTGGTGTACCCAAGTATACCGTTGGTCTTCTTGGCCCCCTGGGCACACTGTTGACTTGTGGGCTGCTTGTTGTCCACTCACATCCTGATGATTATCTGTGGAGGTGCGTCTGGTAGCCCAGAGGGCTGTGCAGGCCTTCAGAGAGACCTCTTCAGAGAGGAACCATCTGAAATTCAGCAAAGGCAAATGCAGAGTCCTGCACTTGGGGAGGAACAACCCTCTGCACCAGTACAGGCTGGGGGCTGAGCTGCTGGAAAGCTGCTCTGTGGAGAAGGATTTGGGAGTCCTAGTGGACAGTGAGTTGTCCATGTCTACAAGTATCTGAAGGGAGGGTGATAAGAGGGTGGATCCAGGCTCTTGGTGGTGCCAAGCAACAGGACAAGAGGCAATGGGCAGAAACTGAGGCACAGGAAATTCAACCTAAACATGAGAAGAGCTCATTACCATGTGAGTGCCAAACAATAGGACCCAATAACCCATTGTTGTTCCTTTCAGCCTTACCAATTGTGTGACTCTGATTCTGTGACTACTGCAACTCTGAACCTACTGCTTGCATCCACAACAGATGAAGAATGCTGATAAACTGGGAAGCCTTCAGAGAGGGTTGTCATGCCATGAAAATAATTTAAAGGCTGGAAAATATTCTGCATATATTCCAGCAGTCTATTTAGCTCACAGGGGGGGAAATTTAGGACATGGCCTGAGCTGACCCTAGACTTATCCACATGAAATGTCAAAACACAAGACTAGGTGATCTTCATTCCAGTGTAGAAGGATTAACATCCGTTTCTTGCTAGTAGAAGACTGAACCAGACTTAAGGTGGAACTGTTACTACCACAGTAATTAATCAGTTTTGCTATAGATTTGAGAGGACATTTTTCTAAAAGTCTTAAAAATCCATTCGATGTGGTCATTTAGCTGCACTAGGTAAAGGATAAGACATGGATCACAATATCTGGTTGTTCACTTGCTCACAAACCTCTAAAAGGGAAATTGCTTACTCTGTGAAGTGTTTCATAAATTCCTAACACACTGAAGAACTTACCACCTTGAATGGACACTTCTATCTTCCATAATTATCAGAGAAAGGTGCAGATCCTGAAGATATCTGCTAGTTTGATGGAGTACTACTTCTATTTGTCTGGAACAGAGAACGTGGAGGTGGGAGCCAGGGGTGGGGGGAGGAGGGGTGGGAAATGGTCCTTAAAAACCTCTGTCTGAGGTTTTGTTTTCTGATGTAGTTCCTCTAGACTGTAGCTGGAGTGCTCCAGATATATTATTGCTTATCTTGAATGAAGAGTGATACCACAGAAAAATGAGGAGGTATAATGCCTGTAGCACAACATGCTCATGATGATGCTTATTTCTGTCACAAGGGGATCTAGGCCCTGAGAAGTATTCACCCCCTCACCAGAGTGACCTGCCATACTCAGGTGGCTAGGATCTCAGAGCAGGGCAGTAAGTCCACCAGAAAGTTATTACCTGTGAGGAAAGAACCTGGGGGAGACAAAAAGGTCCCCAGTTTATGAGCTATCTGAGTACTGTAAGTTGAAAGGGGAAACACAACGGGAAGCATTTATATCCAGAATGACAGTGGCAGCAGGCTGTAAAGGAAAAGCTTCCTTTCTCTGAGCTGTCTGAAGAGTGGAAGTTTGCAAGCTGGATCTGAATGAGCTGTGGAAATCAAACACCTAGGTTGAACGAAATCACTACAGCACAGTCTCTTTCTGAACATCTTTTGTGTAAGGGTTCAGAAAGGCAGTATGAGAAGCAAGTCAAATCTAAGATAAATTACTGACATCAGTGCAAGAAGCTGCCAGGAAAAAATGAAAGAGGAATGGAAGTTCAATAGAGCACCCACTACTGAAAGCATCACTTGAATGTTTTTGGTGTTGGTTTTTTCTTTTAATGTCCCAAAGATAGTGTTAGAAAAAGTGTTATGAGAGGGGGAGTTTGACTATATAGGAAAGGTTTTCTTTATCTTTTGTTTTAATGTCAGCTACAGAACTCTTCCCTCTCTATATATTTTATCAAACCATGTTTTCAGATACAGATAGCCAATGTAGACAATACTTTTATGATAAACACTTTAATATGAGAACACTCATTGATTTCTAATTTAAAATTATCATAGAAAGCTATAATTATTTTGAAACTGGGGGACAATAGTTAAATATTTTAAAATTTTTCAGTTTCTGACTAGTATATTTTCTTGAAAATATGTAAATAAAAGTCATAGAATCAAGGCACTCCTTTTTATATTTTATCTATGTAAAATGTGTGTGTGTTTCTAAAATATTAGAACATAACTCTGTATACATAAGGGCCTGAAAAGAACTATCAAAGCATCTTTTCTTTTCAGCTATCTGATCAAGTTGAATCAAGCATTGTATAAGGTACTGGAAAAGCACCATCAATTTACAGAGCCAGAGACAGCTTCACTCTAGATGTGAAGAGACATACAGCAGCACATAATGTTATTGGGATCATACATGTCAGATGGGGCAGCATCAGTGGAGCCGTAGTCAGCCATTCCCTACAATCCCCTCCTGATCTGAAGGGTTTTAACCCCTTTTTTTCCTCTGTCTTTGGCATTCTATGGCCTTTTTGGGTCACAAAAAGTCTGTTATAAAATCATATCAGGTCAGAGTGGTAGGTCTTTACAGGTACTTCTCAATTCCCTCAGTGTGCAGGGATTCAGCTTCTGGTGCTGGACAGTGGGGAGGCAAGCTTTCAAAGAGCAGCCAGTATCACCTCTGGGAGAGACCACATTGGGCAGAGCTTCTCTGCATTGGGCCCTGTCCCAGACCCTGCCTGGCTGTCCTCTCCCAATCTGCCTGGGTGATGGCCCAGCTTTCCACTGCCTCAAGGCAGTGGAATATTTATTATTATTTATTATAATAAATATACATTTATGTATATTTATTAAATATACATTCAGCGTGGGGGGGACTGTAGCTGTGGCCAAGTCTTCACAACACAGAGATGCAAAACAGCAGGAAAGATTTTTTCTGATTAAATGAGATGCAAGCATGGTTTTTGAGGACTTCAGCTCCAAGGAAACAATATGGCACTGACTGTCCCACCATTTCAGTGTATCTTTTTTCACCCAAAGCAAGTTGCACACGATTTGTCCTCTGAACAGTAGGACCTCTGTTTTTCCTCCCTGAGGCCTAGCAAGAGGAAATGCTAAGCTAGCTGGAACCTGCCTATTTGTATTGAATTAGTACAGTCATTAGGACTTTAACTATTTTTATTTGGTGACAGTTTGCTACTGATACCACCTTTGGGACAAGCACCTCTCTCTTTTATGTTGCTTTTCTTATCATTAACAGGAGAAAATGACTGATTGGTTTTGGCCTTTGCTTGAAACTCCTTTTCGTGACTTTCTTGAGTGCGTATCCTGTAGCAAATAGATACTGCTAGTATGCACCAGTCTTCATTTACCAGCCTGAACAAGTGCTGACAGATGAGGGAGCTGACAGTCTGCCCTACTGTTGAAGCTGGGAGATATAGTTACATGTGAATTTGCTGGCTTTTTAGACCTGAATAACTGCAATTGTGCATAAGGGTCACCTCTGGGCTCAGTTATCATTCTGAAGAAAAATGGAACTCTAAAAAAAAGAAAAAAAGTTGTATATTTTTGGCCTTCTGCTAAGTGATGCCCAAGGAATGCACGGCCTTGGAAAGTCAGGTTTTCACAAAGTGGCACAGGAAAAAATAAGACTAATGCTATTATGACAGCAAGCAGAGACGTTAGGAATAATTATTATCCAAATTAAACCACTGGTAATTCTCCAATAGCAGTGGCTCTCAAAAAAGTCTCTCACTCTCTCCTCGTCTGTCTGCCTGCCTGTCTGTCCTGAAGAATTTTGCACCATATTATCCAATTATGTGTGTCACTGTCAACTTTTCCATGAGGAGTCTGCTCCTCCATTGTCTTCAGTAGTACTAATCATGCAGGACTCTACTCTAGAAAGTATAAGCAGTCATATTTCAGTTTGAAATCCCACACCACTTCTAACTTGAGAATTTTGTTATAGTGGTTTGCCATAGCAATATCAATAATGAAAACACAAAAATGTTCTGTACTCCATAGGTGTATTTCAGGTATATAATGCTTTAAATATATTTGTTTTCAGTCAAAATTCTTTTTCTTTTCCCCATATCAGTTTAAAATAAAAATTTTAAAGCCTTGGTAAGCACCTTGTAATTGAAAAGAAACTTTTTAACCAAACTATCTCCTTGCTGACCATAACCTTCTTATCAGCATGAATTTGAAGAGCAGTAGAAAAAAAAACCTTGGTATTTGCTCTGACTACTCTCAGCTTTGCAAGAAGCAGTAGACTCTAGGTGTTCATTAAATGGCCACCACCTGCATCTCTTAACTTTTCTTTCTCTTCCTATGTTACAAATATAGTTAATTATTAGTTCAGCATATTATTCCTTCTAGTGGAATGAATTCCCATTCTACTACGGGTGCTCTATCAGAGGTGCTTTGTTACACCATTTTCTGAAAGCTTTTTCAAATTCTTTAGAAATGTTGTTTGAGTTCATTCTGGTCAGTGCAGAAAACAGTCATATGCATCTAATTATCTAGGCAGGCTGATATCTACTATATCAGCATGGGCAGAAAAGTGGTTTATTTTAGCCTTTTAAAGGTTTTTACCCATATTCTTTTACTGCACATAGTTTATCTATTCAAATCTGCTTTGCCTGCTGCTTTGATATAGTCACAGAGAACGGTCTTATTAGCATTATGTTAAGGACACTCAGCAGAAAGAAAACAAGCTGCTGTCCTGATCTCATTCTTGTTTATTATTGACATTCATAGTTAGATAGGAACATTTTTCTCAAGAAATTTTTTTTTGTTTTGTTTTAATGGTGAATGTAAATATTTTCAATCCTGTAAAATTCTAATGTGACTGAAGAACTGATTAAAAGATCACAGGAAAAAAAGTTGAAAGGTAGGGGATTTACAGACGTACTCTTTAAAACTGTTTTGCTTTTATTTCTTGGTAATACCCATCTAGCACAACATCTAATTAACATTCTGAATGAAACACAGCGTTATTAAGGCTTCAGTACACTCATAGACACCTTTCAATTAAGGTGCTTGAGTTCACACAAAACAAGCTTTCCAACCCTCAGAAAATCTTTCAAGAAAACCAGCTGAGTCTTGACAAATAATAGGAGAGAGACTTTTTAAAGCTTGTTTGGGCCCTTAAAAAAAAAACCAAAAAAAAAACCCAAAAAAACAAACAAACCAAAAAAAACAAACAAACAAAAAAAAACAAACACAAAAAAAACCAACAAAAAAAAACAAACACAAAAAAAAACAAAACAAACAAACAAAAAAAACAAACAAACAAAAAAAAAAAAAACAAAACCAAAACAACAACACCGAAACAAAACCCCCTCCAGAAATATACAGAAACTGTTTTTGCCAAAAAGAAGCAAGAACTCTGGAAATCTAAAAATTTTTTAAATCTTAGGCTGATCTCAAAAATTTCTTACCATTTTTGTAAATAGTGCTTTTCAGAGGCTAGGTATTTTCACTGGGGTTTCCTCACTCTACATAGCATTGCACTGTGTTTGAACCACTTAACATTTTTATGGAGGAGCAAAGTAGATGTGGCTTAAGACAGAAAAAAATCAATGCCTGTCAGTCCAGTGGAACAAACTGGTGTTTTGGAATTTAATTCTTTGATCCCCAAAGTTTATGTACCCTGTTTTATTGCTACCAACTGGTTGACATATCTTTCTTGTGTTTCTGTACCAGACTGACACTTTGTTATGAATTTATTGTAAAATGGATTTTAGTAACAGGCAAATTAAATTAAAATGGAATCTTACTGCAATTTTCTCTTTGTTTCTGTAAAATGCTGAAAGTATTAATCAAGCTCAATGCAAAAAAGAAATAAACAAAGTAATTAATTTTCTGTCTTTTGTAGCTTTTGTCCAAGCTAAACTTTCTTTCCCTGCATTCTATTTTCTTTCTTTTACTTAGATTTACTTAGTCTTTCTTTCTAAGCACTTATGGTTTCCAAAAAAAAAAAAAATGGAAGTAATCTAGAGTTCACTTACAGATCAAGTACCATAAGCTGGTGATTTTTAAGTATCCTGAAAGTTTATTAATGCTTTCCAACTCATTTCCTACTTCCCTGCCAAAAGCAGTCTTTAGTGGACTATAAAGTTTTTTAAATAATAGACATCTGATCCAAGTTTCTTATGATTTTTCTTTTCAAGAGATCACATACTTTCAGAAATCTGGTAAATTTTTATTGCAATATAAAAATCTGGTATTTGGACTGGGTGCTAAGAGTTGTGAACTTATTAGCCTCTTAACATCTGTTAAAAAATTCATTTCCTCATTCTGAGAGATTCATCTTTGCTTTCATACACATATTCATATGATGTTTAAGTCAGAAGAATAAAAGATAGTTGACCTTCCACTCACAAATAACATTATCTGATATCAAAATGGTCATGACCTTTAAAAAAAAAGCACTCTTTTGAAGTACAATGGAGGACTGTAAAAAATTGTCATTTGTATGTATTTTATGAGCTTGACAGCAGCATTTGCATCTATAAATAAAGGATCCCTTTGATCATGTATGACTTCCAAAAAAGGGGCAGACCATCTATTTGTGATCAAAGATCTCATGGATGCAACTTCATACTCCCCTAAACATATACCTGACAGACTCTTAAATTGGGGTCTCAGCAAAAGATTTCCCCCATAACCAAATTGTGATCTCACAGAAGACTAGCATCAGGAACCACAAATGAAGAGGGAACCTTCTGAACACAAGTCTGTCTTAAGTATCTCACTGAGGCTTGGGGTCTTTGGTCTGCCACATTTATGTAGCCACAGAATTTTTTTGTGCTCTTGTGTTTTGTGTTAATTTGTAGGACACCTAGGCTGTAAAACAACATTGAACTCAATGTCAGTGTGGCACTGTTAACATCTATAAACTGGCTTAGAAAAGAAGCTTAGAGCAGGGTTAGATGTTTCTACAATCAACAATCTTTTCTGTGCTTTTGATTAAAATTTAATAAAAATGTTCAGTGAGGTGAAAACTTGTGCAGAGCAGGTGAGGAAAGATCAACATTTACTCAGCCCAAACCTAATCCAACCACTTTTCCCTCTTCTCATATTCCCCATTCATTCAGAGGGGCCAGAGTGTCCCATCTATTCCTGAAACATAACAGGCAGCATGACATAGTCTCTTACTCAGGAAAGAGGATTTAAAAAAATACAGTTTCTATTTGTAGGATCTGAGGTATCTAAAACTCTATCTGCATCCCCACAGCAGTCACAACCCACTTTTTTAAGCCAGAGGTTTTTCTTTGACTGCAAGTATATAAAATTCCAGTGGGGTCACAGTGAATCCTATCCAGAAACTCACCACTGTAAAATATAAGAAGGCAGAATTCAGTGATGATCAAGTGAGAGCCAATATAAACCAACATTGTGAAGTCCCAGTGTGACTGTGGAGTTCAGGCTATGCAAACTGTTTAGACCAGACAAACTCTGCAACTGTCTCAAGATACTCTTTACTGCTTAGGAAATGGTGCTGGTGAAATTATCACATTAACATTTTACAGGAATACAAAGGAAGGATAAGAAAAGAGAGAATGAATGGGAAGCTCGAGGCAGATTTCTTCATTATGCTCTCTGAAAACATTGCATCATTTCCAGAGCTAGTACTGTATCTTGATGGGCTAAAGTCTTTGTGGATGCATAAGCAATAAAGTAGGAGTTAATTAACAAAGTTAAGTGGTTTAAGTACTGATTTTATGTTATAAATTTAGACACCATAATTTAGGTAATTTGTATGTATTAATACAGTGTAAACATCTTTGTTGATGCAGTCAGATAAATTTATCTGGTTGGCAAGGCACAACAAAGCTTCCCTTCTTCCTCATGAGACATTCAAAAGGCCAGGATTTCAGCATTGAAACCCTGGCCTTCAAAAGCCTTCCATCATAAACACTCAAAGCAGTCCAACATGGAAGGTCAGTCATCAATCACTGTTACGCTGTCCTTCCTGTGTAGCTCTCTGCAACTTTTTAGCACAAGACATTTCATATGATCCAAATTCCTTCTGACATGGGGTTTGTGGGTTACATCATTATAGAAATACATGGCTTTGCAGAATCACAGAATCATTAAGGTTGCAAAAGACCCTTAAGATGATCAAGTCCAACTATAAGCCCAACACGGCCAAGTCCAACACTAAACCACGGCCCTCACTGCCTTATCTGCCCATCTTTTAAATACCTCCAGGGATAGTGACTCAACTGCTTCCCTGGGAAGCCTGTGCCAATGCTTATCACCCCTTTGGTGAAGAATTTTTTCCAAATATCCAATATAAATCTTCTGTAAGTAGAGTGAATTCTAACAGAGGATGTATTTGTGACCCAAATTTATATCGCTCCTTCAGAATTTTTTTTCATGAAGTTAGAATTTTAGATTTCAATACTTTAAAAAAAAAAAAAAGGGTTGGTTTTTTATTACTAGTTTTCTCTCTGGTTAAAAGGAAACAAGAAGCAATACCTGTTGAAAGAAGCTGCCTTAAAGGAATACGTTTGCCTTGTTCTGTCATAGTGAAAGGAGATGTTTGCATATCTATGCGGACTTTTCAATCCAATAGTTGAAATATAGAACAGTTTAGATAAAATTTGTAAAAATATTGGATTTTGGTGTAGCTAGTATAAACACTCAAACAGAAAACATAAAGCAGGGGGTGGAAAAAGGGAGAACTCAAAGATGACCGACCTTTAAGCACAGATAAAATGTGGTTAATTTTTAAAAGTGAAAATGTACATTAAAAAATAACATTTTAGAGCACCAATAGCCTTATAAAGAGACCAATTTCTACAACGAAAATCTAGTGACTCTTGAAGTTCAGTGTGACATACAAACCTTGAGTATGCTGAATACCTTCTTTATTATATTTTTTTCCTTTTCAGCTTAGTTAAATAATTAATTGTAGCATTAAATTATAACTGTGTGGAGTTAAATTTTAATATTCATATTACAGAGAGGTGAGCTGGATTTAAGCCTGAAGATCTTTTTGGCATTCAGGTGAGTCTTTCTTAAAGGACAATTTGCCCCATAGTAGAACTTGTCTGATAAAGAACAAGTGCACTGGTACAAAATACTCTGAGCAGCTAAACTCCCATAACTTTTCCAGTGAAGTAAGGAAGTGCTTTTATCTCAGTATACATCATTGTCAAATATTTGGCTGATAATTTTAAACTGCCCCTTGACATTTTCTTAAGGAATTCCAGTCATACATTCAAAATGGTCTGTTGGTCTTATCATCAATTCCTACTAAATCTTCCTTGTTTTCTAATACTTATGGAAACCATCAAAACCCGAAGAATAAATCATTCATACAAGGTTCTGCTGTATTTACCCATACTAGGTGAAATGAATGGAATACAAAATTACTTTAAAAAATCATCTCGGAAGAGCTAGTTAATTTTGATTTTAAATTCAAGCACATGACTTGTAAAAAAGATGAAAAGGGAAGTTTTACTGTTTCCACTTTTTTCTGCTTTTTAAAGTAAAAAAATAATCTGAAATAATTTTTTTATAGTTTAATTTTGTAGTTCCTTCAGAACTAAGCTTTGTAGTCCATTATAAATTTTGATCTAAAAATAACTGAATGATTAAAAACATTTTCTTACATAGTAAATAAAAAAGTTCTTTATCAAAGAACTGCAGCCACTTAGACCGCACATATATTAAATTAATATTCAAATATTTATATAAGAAAATCAAAACTAGTTGCACATAAATACACTCTTTCGGGACTACATTTTCTATTAACTTATCCATGTAAAAATATTTCAAGGGATCAATGAAATGTTAATTCACTTTTTCACACTACCATATAACCAAAAAATGATGAAAGCTGACTCCGTTTTCTCAGTCATTTTTCTCTACCAATCTGATTCAGATAGAATAGTGGACTGTTTCGACTGTGCTCTGTCTTCTTTTATTTTTGTTGTTTGTATTCATAATAGATTGCTTTTCTTTCCAAAATTTATCAAGTAGAGTGTGGTGCATGTGAAAAAAAAAAAAAAAAAAAAAAAAAAAGCAACAATATTTGACTATAAAAAAGCAGTTTCTCCTTATTGAATAAATTCAGGAGCAACCCAGCCCATGAATTCTGGGTACTGTAGTAGAATTGGCATTTTCAGTACAAAATTTTATTATTAGAATTACTTCTAGTTGGACTTTTAATTTTTGTTTCTTTTTCATTTCTCTTTTTTTCTTAAGCAAAATTGGTACTCTCTGAGTCCTCATTGTTATCTCATGTGCATGATATGCTCTGATACCTGAGACACCTGTTCTGAGGGCACAAAACAGTGCTGAGAAATAGATTCTTCTTGTTCTTTTACTACTAGGTAGTGAGTTTTGCTACTTTTTTGAGACATAAAATAATTTTCTCCTTACCAAATGATGACACAATAAAAACTTATTGGTATCATTGCAGAGCTCTAGGGTGCTAGTACTAAATCAGGGCCACATGGTCCTAGTATCTGCACAAACATTGAACTTAAAATTATTAAAAGAAGAAAAACACAGAAAACAAAAAGAAAAACATTTTTTTCCTTTTTGCAGTAGCTTATGGAATAGTTAAATTACTGGTTTCAAGGTGTGCTCTTGTAAGTAAAGTGCAAAATATTCAAAGTAAAAAGGGAAGGTTCTGTGGTAATAGAATAGTGACTTTAAAAATATAAACCACCATAAGCAAATGAATAGCATGGCTTTTATACAGATTGGGTTCAATCTATATTCTAATTTATACAGATTGAAAGTAAATTTTCTCATCTTTTTAGACCAAACAATGGCATAAAATCCCTATAGCAGATATATATAATGAAGTACAGAAAATGAATGATAAATAATATATTGTGTCTTGTATGTTCTCTTTTGGAAAGGATTTGCATTAAACAACATTCTTGACTTGTCATTCAAAATTAAAAGTAAATCTGCCTTCCCAATATAATATTTACAAAGAGAATGCTTCTTGCCTTTTCTTCCACTGTGCACAGTAGAGGATTGTACACATATCTTTCTGGAATGAGGCAGGTAAAGTCATCCAGCTAGATCTATCATCTGCTGATTTTGTTGTTGTTATTTTTTACTGAAAATCTTCCATAATTTGTGTCATTCTTTACCAAGGAGTGATTGTTGGTACACTTTTATGTGCTGCACATGATCTGAAGAAATTAACAAAATATAATAAATAAATATAGTTTGTATCTTATTATCTGGCAGCTCCAGAGAGCCTACACCATCACTTAGCCATTGCTGACAATGAAAATTGAAATCAAAGCATTTGAAAAGTTAAGAACAGATAGAATGCTTTAATTTAAAGTTCATGTGTGGATTGTCTTATTTACAGAGATATGAATAGCATTAATATTGGCCTTGCACATTTGAAAAGTCTTAATAGAAAGATTAAAAAAACCCAAACAATTATTTGCATTTTGCTAAGCTGAAGAATATGTGGTAAAACAGATCACAAACCTGTCAGAGCTTCAGGCTAAATTATACTATTAGGACCAAACTCAAGACATCTAGCATTGTCTCCAATGTATCAATGGTGAAGTGCATCTTCAAGAATGTCTAAATTCTCAAAAGAAATTATTCTGCTTCTACTATTGTCCAACATACAAAAATAACTTTGCCTAAATGATGCAAAATTTGACACAGAAGACGTAATCTGATTCTAAGCATGAGAGTAAGTTTTGGCCTCAAACCCAAGAGAAGCCACCTTTTCAGAGGAACATAACTTAATGTTTTAATCTGTCTTTTCTATAGTTATCTAGGGTCACAGTAAATCTAGTGCTGTGGTGCCACATTCTCAGTTTCATATTCATGCAATCAACTGATGGAGTTCCTTCTTTCCCAATCTTACTTATGAGCTTTTCAGCAAAAAATGAAAATTTTCCAAATGATGTTTGAATCAGATAGCAAAGACTATGATACAGAAAAAAAAAAAAAAAAAAAAAGAAAGAAAAGACTGCTTTATTTCTACCCTTAGATATCACCACTGTTTGATTAAGATCTGACCACTTTAGATGATCATAAACCTGAGCTGAGTAGCAGGTAACTGATCTGATGTAGTCTTAATTGAGCTACTGAGGTACTGTAGGATGAAGCACAGCATTCCGGGTTCTGAATTGCTTTTATTGTTTTTTACTTTAATGGTTAAAAGTGTAGGACTAATTTTGAAGATTTTTTTTTTTCACTCAGAAACCTTATAACTGCAGTTTTGTGATGTGAATCACAAAAAAGAAAGAACAAAGGTTACAGGTAATTATTTCTTTTTTCAGTTGACTATGTATTTCAGATGGTCTTACCTATTTCATTTTGCAGGGGTAAGATTAAAGAACAGGGTATAATTCAGTAATTGTTCTAAAATACTTGCATTTATGTTCATTCCCTATAATATGTTTTTAGGTGGTTGCCAATCACAATTCTGTGGACACTACCATAAAATGCTTTTACAAGTATTTATGTACGCATACAAAGTAGACAGTTCAGTTTAAATAAGTATCTCAGAAAGCAAGGAAAATAGCGTCTTTTATCCAACTTCATTTTCATAAATGCATGTTCTCTGTTCTCTAAATTGCTTAGGTACACCTAAACAAAGTCTAGCTTGCAATAACGTTGGAAAAATCACCTGGATTCATATGGCCTAATTTTGTTAATCTCAGTCAAACTAAGTATTACCCAGAAAGGAAAGTCTGCAATAAATACTGAAAAGCACAGCTCAACACAGTAAAGACAGCGAAATCATACCCTGACTTATGCTTACATTTCAATGCCTACTAGGCCTGCACCTGTATTTGAGCTGTGTACATGGATTGTCTTTGTGACTGGTGGCTCGAAAGGAAGTCTTCTAGGGCACAGTTCTTCTACAGCAGTCATCTAAAATAAGCCAAATGAGTCATGGCCTCGAAGTGCCTCTCTTTACTGATTACAGAGAGAGTCTAGATAACCCGCTGAGATGTGAAAGTCTGTACAGTAGTTGTCTACATTTAACAGCTACATCTCACTCAGAGTGATTTTACACTCACATAGGTGCTTCTGCACCACTCTTGGGGACTGATTGATTAATTTAGTTCAATTTCAAAGTTGCATCTGTTCCAGTGAGTTTTAAAACAGCAGCTAAAATTGTGTGATGCTAGTTGTCAATATGTCAGATAAATTTCATTAAACTTCAGCCTAACTTAATGAGGAATCAGATTAAGATGAACTAATGAGCCTGATTTGTACTCAATTAATTAATTAGTTCCTTAAAATCTGGTTTTAAGAGTATCTAGTTTTATTTGGTATAAGAAAATTTTCAGAGTATTTTAATATTAATCTGAAACACTTTGATTCAGAGACTGAAAGAAATACCAAGAAAAGAAAAAAGCAACCGCTGAGAAGAAAAGGCATCAGGCTCATGTGCAAAAATAGGCTTACAGAGGTGAACAGGACAAAAAAGTGGAGGAGAAATTCACTGATTTTTCTTTTACTTTAGCAAAACAAAAGAACTTTTTTTTTGTTTTATTTTGTGTTTTGTTTTGTTTTGTTTTTTTAACAAGGGGAAAATTGCTCAGTTCACCTCTATTTGGGCATCTGAAACTTTAATGTAGATGTCTCTGCCTGTGTCTAATGAAATGTCTGAAAGCCTAAATTGAAATGCTACAGAAAGAGTTTCAAGTTTGGCCTTGGTAGTTCTCATGATAGTGATTCAATAAAAGATTGAGGTTGAAAGCCTACACTTACTCATTTCAATTGGGGTTTGGACACTGATTTTAAAGGGACCTTAGCATCATGCTAAGTCTCTGATTTGTGATGCTACATTGTGTCTGGTTGACTCACTCTGCACTTTTGGATTATGCCAAAGAGCATGTCAGTTAATGTGAAGTCATCTATTGCCTTTGAAAATCAGTGGAGTCAGCTTGATTTACCAGCAGCTGGTAACTCATCCAGGGATACTTAAAATGGCATCCTAAGTTCAACTATTTAAATGAAGGTCAAGGATGTAACTTCCTTGTTACTCCTTGTAGCTTCCTTTTGCTTCAGCTGATCTTTTACACACTGATTATTTTAACATTATCAGAAACCATATACCTATTCAAGTTGGATCTCTGGTTCACATCTTGAGATTTGCTTGCTAGCATGTTGATGCATTAATTAAAATGTACTAAGTTTACATCTGGATGCACTCAGCCACGCTGAAGTAACCCATGGGAGGCAAATTTTTTTTGTAAATGAAGAGATACTGTCTGCACAGCAACTGTGGCAAGCTTCAGCCCATCACTCATATTGTTAATAACTCTGGAGTACACGTTTATGCAGAAAGAATAAAAGGAATTTGTTGCACCTTACTATATGTTTGTGAATGGCCCGATAACCTTGCAGCATCTTAATTCGTCTTTTTTTTTTTTCTTTTGATGCCATACACAAGAATGTGTATTGCTGTCACCTAAAACAAAATCAAAATTTCAACTTTAGTGATCCCAAGATTGCTACCTTATGAATATTTCTACTATATTATATAGAAAACATGTTTTTCCATACTTCAAGTTCCTGCTCTGTAGACTTGGAAATGTTATACACTTAAAAACCAAGCACAAATTGAAATGGCAATAATCTAGCTTATAAAATCTCTCTTTAAGGGAGCAGGAAATAAGAAAAGTGATGGCAATTATAACAGAAATTTTAAAAACCCACACAATATAACTTGAACCCTGTTTTTGGAAAGCTCTCAAGAATGTCCAACAGTTTTTGTTCATATTTCCTTCCGAGGCTATTGTTTATAGCTTGCTTCCTGGTCCTCTTCATTGCTCATGTATTATTACTCCATATTTATCACTTTCTATAATTCTGCACAAAGAAGTTTAGAAAGCAGTGTATTGCAGACAATACAATCTGAAAATGGACTTTTTTTAGCATTTCAAAACAAGTAACATCAAATTTCTCAGAAGGTGGTATTAAACTTGAAAGATATATTTTTCATTTTAATTTATGTTCCAGGGGAATGCTGCAGACATTTATTTCCAGCACATTGTCAAGGAAGAGGAAAAATACCAGATTGATTATTAGATTCAGATTTTTTTGATGAATCCCTTTACTCTTATGCACAATGATTTGAACTTGTTGAGCAATAGCAACTTGATTAAAAAAAAAAAAAAAAATTACCGGTATACCTAAACTGCAGCTTAGCAGAAAGGTATGCAAGTTCCCACCCAACAAGGTAAATAGGGAATATGGAAACATTATGTTATTTTTCAGAGATAGGCCGAATATCTCTGAATAGTCTTGTGTGTAAATCAATAAACATATGGAATTCTATTGGATTGAACTTAATTGTAGTACTTTAATTTAAGATTTTTATCATTCAAAATCTATGTATATTACCTTGTGTTCATATACATGTATGTGCATTTCATTCACATTTCTTTGTCTTGTCATCTGTGCCTTCTAAACAATTCTGCTGGAAGATATACATTATGTATGAGTTGAAAGAAGGCATTCTGGAAGCAATAGGGTTCAGACAGTAAACTTCATAATTTCATTCTCTAACACCCCAAAAGAAATTTTTTTTACCAGCAGTAATTAAGAAGTGATGATTAAAACCAAAAGTAATAATTTTAAATCCACCATTACTGCTCTATCACTACCTTTTTCTGCTTCTCCAGTGAAGAGATTCTACTTTTTTTTTTTTTTTAATTTCCTCCACAGCCTTAAATATCATTTAGAACTCAAAGTGTATGGAAAAAAATAGGAGTTATGTAACTGAAATTTATTCTTTAGTTGGCAGCATTTAAATGAGGGAGAAAACCCTGAACTATGTCATACCTTACTCCTTCAATATTGCATATTCATAGGATTTTATATGGACAGCCAGATTTGACTAAACATTTACTTATGTGCGGTTAGCAATTGACTTCACATTAGAGTGGAAAAGACTCATTCAGAAAAAAAAGGGAAATTTTCTCATCCAGTTAAGGGAAATTGCAGCTAGACTTCTGTAAATCTTGAACAGTAGTGCTTGGTACATAGGAGCAAATCATTGTGTAGTAAAATATACTACAATTTATAATCTAAGATGATGGTTTGGACAAATTGCATCAGAAATGTTTGTCATCATTCTATAGCAGTAAGGTTGTTCATAGGTGTGGTGGAATCCCAGTGGATGGAAAAATCACAGAAATTCTTTAGATAATTTGAATCACAGTGTCATGATATGCTTTGCTGTGACTCAATTGGCTAATTCTTCCTCTTGTGCCTGAACCTACTATAAGAACAAAAAATAAATGAGAGTAGCAAAATAAGAAGAAATACAAATCAGGAGGAAATTCTCACCTTAGATTAAGATTTTACTAAAGCAGTTAACCAGTGGTTTAAACAGTAAATAAAATGAGTGTTTCCTGATAAATACAAACTTAAATTACACTCATAGCTCTATGTAGAGATATGCAGACATTTTAAGCTCACTATTAGGAATTTGGAAGCAATCTCATACTGAAATTAAGACATGCTTTTAGTTATGTCATGAAATTGGATACTGTTTTGTATCCCCTTTTCTTTTATGCACCCAAATATACATCTCCCACGCCTTTTGGCCTAATGATAACATGAAATGTTTTTTCCTGATATCTTGTTACTTTCTTCTTCATGACAGAAAAAATTAAAGGGGTATTAAAAATACATATATCAAAGGTTGTTGATGATGATGATGATGATGATGACGATGATGACAATGTTGATTATATTAATACTACTATTACTACTACTAATAATAATAACATTACTGCCCACAAAACCACACAAATATTAATGAAGCAACTCTCACTGTGTTAGGCTGTGAAACAAGAGTAATTCTATCCTGCAAATTTGTTCTGATTGTAATCAACATTTCTGCATACATTAAGGACCATTAAAATTTCTGGATACCTCATGGTTCATTAACAGTAAGGAAAAAAAAGTTTTAAAATTTTAGGAAGAATATTAATAAACTGGTGTCTGCTGATCATGCTTTTGAAAATGCTTCACATTTTTAACTAGTGACTAGACTGTAGAACAGCTGCAGAATATCAAACTGATAATATGCCAATTTCTAGTATATGTGCCACAGAGAAAGCTATGACAAACCCAGAATGTGCATCTTTAGTCACCTGACTTTTGTACGGGAAGCATATGTTGGATATGTGAGAAGATCTAGGTCTTCAACACCATTTTTATTGGTCTCCATAGATTTATCCCATTAATGAGAAACACATGTTGGACTTTGGGACTATTGAATCATCTGTCTAATGGTGCTGAAGACATTATTGTTGATTTTTAGTTTTCATTTTGGAGGAAAAAGAAAGTTTATCGGTTTTATCTGACAGAGTAGTCATGTTATGAAACACTGGCTATCCATTTTTCTCTGAGGGAGAGACAGAGTAACCATGTACAGCAGGAATCTCAATTTATATGCGTACTATGTGAGAAAGCCTAAACATAGATGGGCTCTTCAACTCCCACTTGTGAGGTTATCTGACTGCCAACAGCACATATTAAATGTCATGTGCATGTGGTGTCACTGCGATATGAAGAGTGTTAATCCTGATTTCAAATAACCCTCTGATAAAAGTCTGCTGATTGCTCCCACTTCCACCATACCCACTACAACTTACCTGCAGATTTCTTGCTTGTGTTTTCTAGAAATTATGTGTAACAGATAACATTTTCCTTTTAGATTTTCTCTAAATTATTTGTTTGATTAATACAACAATAAGGGTTCCAGTCAGCTGGAATTACTTTTTCAAGAAGGAAGGTTCATTTCACCCCTAGTCCTTGAAACTTCTTCCAGTTAGTACTTCAATAAGAAATGAGTACTTTTACCATTTCTTTAGCACTTTGCGGTGTGAAAAAATCACTTGAGTCGACAGAAAATATAAGACTTATTTGACTACTGTTAAAGGAGTTTTTATTGATGCCTTTTATATGAAACAATTTAGGCTCTGCAATCTGATTTATCAGCTCATCTGTCTGTTTTCTACCTAGAGATAGTTCTAATCTTTGTTCTACTCATGCTACCGGTGTTGCTAATTCATAAATTCTACTTGGCAAAGTCTTGGTCCTGCTGGACATGCTGCTTCTGATACAGACCAGGATGTCACTGGCCTTCTTGGCCACCTGGGCACATACTGGCTCATGTTCAGCTGGCTGTCAACCAGCACCCCCAGGTCCTTTTCTGATGAGCCTTTTTCCAGCCACTCTGCCTCTGAGATGCACAGGGTTGTAGTGACCCAAGGGCAGGACTTGGCAGTTGATGTTATTAAACTTCATACAGTTGGCCTTGGCCGATTTATCCAGCCTGTCCAGATTCCTCTGTAGTATCTTCCAGCCCTCCAGGTGACCAACTCTCCTGCCCACTTGATGTCATTTGAAAAATGACTGCAGGTGCACTCAATATTCCCCTGGAAAAGACCATGGTGAAGAGTGTCACCACCCCACTACCTATGGCAACAGCCACACCAGAGGAGTTATTGGCACTACAGTCTGTGGAGGATCCTGCACCAGGGTAGTCAGTTAGCCCTGGAGAAAGCTGCAGCTCATGGAGGGCTTATGCAGGAGCAGTTTCCTAGAAGGAACCATGGTCTGTGAAAGGGAGCCCAAGCAGGGGCAGTCTTTGATTAAAGGGCTGTACTCCACAGAAAGAATCCACAGTCGAGCAGTTCTTGAAGAAGCCTGTGGGAAGGGCCCATGATGGAGAAGTCTGTGAAGGACTGTACCCCATGGGAGAGACCCCACACTGGTTCAGAGGAACACTGGGAGAAGGAGCAGTAAGACTGACCACAGCCCCCATTCTGCATCTACTCTGCACTTCATGAGGCAGGAAAGGAGAAAGGCTGAATTATTAGGAAGATGTGTCTGAGTAGAGGGAATGTAGTGAAAGTGGTTTTAGTTTTGTGCCTATTTCTCACTATCCTGCTCACTATCAATTGGCAATAAGAGAAGTTATTCTTCCCCAAGTTGAGTCTGTTTTCCTGTGATGATTATTCACGAGTGATCTCCCTGTCCTTACCATGTGAGTTTTTCATCATACTTCCTCCTCCTGTCCTGCTAAGGGTTTGAGACAGATGCTTGATGGGCACCTGCCAGCCAGCCAAGGTCAACCCACTACAACATCACATAGTAAATTAGAATTATAGAAATGACATTACCTTTCATCATCATCTAAAAAGCAAATATTGGTCAATTAATAGGAAGAAGAAAGGGATTCAGTGAAAAATTATGAAGATGACTTAACAAGGAAAGTTTGAACAAGACAGACAGGATGGAAAGAAAAGAGAATAAGTAGGAAACACCTAGGAAAGACATGAGAAATTCTACACTCTGACAAAACCTGTACGTATTTTAACAAAATATTTCATAAAAAACCTTGTTTCCACCAAGCAATAGTAATTTGACATACAAATTAATTAGAGCATCCTCATACTCTTTTTCACAGCAAAAGCCTTTTCATCTTAAAACAAGGCTATTCTGCCACTTTTCCTGGAATCCAGAGTACAACTCTACCACAAAGCCAAAGAATACCACAAAGCCTTCTCCCTTTCTGTGCTCCGGTCCTGGAAGCTGTCTGACAGGATTATCAATACCTTACATGCCACACAGAACCATGTAATGTTTAAGTAAGGATGGGTGTTCTCTTGCTCAAAGTCGAACGATAGAAACCCTTGGAGCACAACGCATTACTCTGGGCCAGGCTGATACACAAGAGATGCTGGTGCTGACACTATCAGTGGCTAGCAGTTAGGCAAGATGAACATTTCAGCTCATCACTGTCATTTCAAATCCTACAGAAGTTCGTATGGACTGTCAATGTGTTCTTAGGGTCCAAAGTAAAATAAAATAACTGTTCTAGTGTCAGTCCTATGAATCAGCATCAACTTAAACCACAGCCAAAAATTGTTACTTTTTTTCTTAATCTTTCGGTTACCAAAACACAGCCTATATATTTTAATTTATTTCAATTATTTTAATTATCTAAATTATTTTTATATTTATTTCAATTATTTGAATTGTTTTAATTGTCCAAATATAAACTTAAATTTCTCCAACTTATGTCAGTTTTGACTCCCTAGACTAATGATTTACTGTAAGTTGAAACTGAGTCCAAACTGAAAGAAATCTGACTATTGAAAATATGCCTTGTCCCTGGCTCTGTCTCAGATGGGTTTTGCTTCTTCTGTTCTTTGCAGATGCAGTTAATGTGGAAACTTACAACATATAATATGAAAAGACCAGAAGTGGAGAAGTAGATATTTTTCCAGCTTGGTTGTATGGGATGATAAAGAGGGTAGTCTCAATGAGTGATAACCTGAATCCCTCTTCTGAATCTCCAGTTGCTACTCTGCATTCATTTTCAGCTGGTACAAAATCATTTTGTTGGAAAAATAATTTTCTTCCTCACTTATCCGCTATAAATTCTGGGAATAATTTTGTCTCGCTGAAATCTTCTTTTATAGCAGAGTAATGCCACTAATTTCGATGGATTTTATGAATAGGTAGAGCTGAGAATCAAGGTATGTGCTGTATCACATTAAAAGCTTCTAGGTGGGGAAAGTCAACAGAGGATGTCTGTTGTGTCATTTAGTTTCATGGTGACTAACACTGCATTCAACATAGCAGCTCCACAAACCTTTACAAGTTAATTTAGTCTGAGATGCTTTATAAATAGAAAATATATTTGTTTGACCCCTGTTTGGATGAAATAAGAGGTAAAATATAATCTATACAATGGCCACTTAGAATCAAGATCTAGAAAGAAAGTGAAGGGAAAACAGAGAATATTCCTGGAATGTATTATAACATCTGTGTGAGATGCAGATATTTTGCTTATGTGTAAGGACATAAGCAATGTGTTTTTACAAATAAAAGAAAATACATAGTTTGTTACCCATTTGTCTGAGAAATGTTCCCATGGACAACTTTCATACAAACCTAAAGCCAAGTTGTTAAAAGAGCAGAAACCAGAAAATATTGCAGATGTTGAAGATTGCTCAGAGGAAGCTATGTCAATATCCTAATACCTTTAATTTTTCTTACATATTTCTTGCTTTCTTAACTCAGAAAAAAATAGAGAAACTTGTGTGTGGCTGCTGTTGGTGATCCTATTCTTTGCTTGTATTGCTTTCACATCTCTTATTTTAAAACACTACTTTATGAAAACGGTTTTGTAGGACAAGCCAGATGCCTCATTTGGCATGTCTACTCACTAAACTACTCCAGTTTAACTAAATTGCTATAAAATATGAGTTAGATTTTGCAGGTTTGGGTGCAGAAAACCTGTACTTTCCATTAGAGGGAAATGCAGCAAGCTGCATCACTCAAGGTTATGTTCTTTAGTATAACAAGAGACAGAGATTAGCTGTACATTTAAAATGGGAATGACAGAGAGTTCAGTGGCCTCTAAGCAAACCCTGTCCGGTATTTCTGAGCTGCATGTATATGATGTTCTTCTTTTCTGTGGCTGGTGCCCCATGTCAGACATTCCTCTGGCAGACTCAGCAGCTTGCACCCAAAGGGAGCTGGGTTGACAGACGGAGCCAGAAAAAGGCCTGTGCTATTTATATTGCTGTCTGGCTTATCTGTTTATATGCTAAAGTGTATGAGCTGTTCAGCCTTGAGCTGGAACCTCAGCTGAGTGTTGATATGGTGGTACAGTCTAGTCAAACACGACTGTATTTTAGGAATGCATAGTTTTTCTTAGGACTCCCTCATTTATAGGGAAGCATATCTTTGATAACTAATGAAAGCTGATGATGATATACTAGTAAAAATGTTTCTTTGGGCCTAACAATGCTGCTTGTCTTCTTTAGAGGCATGATAAGCAGTGCCAGAGAGCCACTGTCCCAAAAGGGAGAATTTATGGGAGACGAGCTGTGGCTCTGAGAGTGCAGTCTGTCCTGCTATGAAGGTGTGCGTGGAAGGGCAGTGCTCTTGCTTTGTAGGTGGTGCTGAATGACTTGCCCAAGCTCGTGATTTTTCTCTGCAGGCAGCCCTAGGATTTGTGAAGGGAAAATACCTTGCTGTGTGTGGGAGAAAGCAAGAGAGAGAGTGAGAGCAAGTTAGTGAGCGAGCACGGAGCCCTTACAGGTGATCCATTACCCTGCAGCCATTACAATTTGTCATATATGCTTCACCTAGCATCAGCTGCAAGATGAAATGTTTTCAGCTCAGTTTATCAGTCTACCTGGATGTGTCAGGTCAACTTCCTTTTAACCCACTGTTCTGGTTCATGGGCTTTTAGAAAATATGGCTCAGCTGATCAGAGCTAGCAGTTGTCTTTCTTTCTTTTTTTTTTCTTTTTTTTTTTTTTCTATTTTGCTCACAGTGTGAACCAGAGATTTCTGTACACAGATACCACTAAGAATTTGACTTCCAGATTGCTCCAGTACAGTTCAAAAATCCTGGACTATGCCTTCACTTTTGTTCCAAATGATAATTAAGAAAATATATTAGAAAAAGAACTTCCTTTGTAAGTATATTTTCACACACACATGTACATATGCATGTAGACGCACAAACACACCTAACCAACATTCTAAGAATCTAATAATCTAATTGAAATAACCCCATGTTTAATTGTTTTCTTTGGTTACCAGAATATAGAAATATACATTTTTTTAGTCACAAAGCTATGACAAAATTATATGTTGAAGATTTTTCAGTTATATTTATCGTTTTGTGTGTCTACAATTGCAGGGAAGAATCATGGTGTACTTTACAACAACACCCAAATTAGAAAATTTTATTTGCAAAATTTTTAACCTTGCCGTACACATAAAGCAGATAGAAGAGCTTAATTTCTATTTTTACTGTCAGACATGTCTGAATGTCTATGCACATGGCATTATTTTAGAATGGAAATTATTGGAATAATAGTTAAAATTACATGGTCAGGCAGTTGACACAATTTACATTGCCCTTCCATACATAATGTCCTGAGATACTGTCAGTGTCCATTGCTCAGTGTCATCTTGTTCCCAGAACCTATTTATGCTGACTATGTAGAGATTGATGGATATTTGTCTATATTTTTCATACTGACCACTATCCAGTGTGCAGCCAAAGTGGGATACTGCTAACAACTGCAATTATCATGTAGCTTTGGAAACATTGCTATTCTTCTGTCCACTTGACTCTCTAAGTGGTCTTCTAAAATTATAAATGTATAAAAACATCACACAGCTGACTTTTTGTTTCTAATTTATCTTCTGTGGGAGTCCAAGGCAAGAATCTTCTGCCTTGAAGGGAATGTGGTAGTATTGGAGATTCCCTGAACACATGAATGTTATTATTTTTATTTATGTCTAGATGAATGGTTGTGTAATATCAAATAATAAACAATATCTTATGTTATTTATGATCCTTCATAGTTACTCTACTATTTCTGGTAGTTGTAGTAGTAGGAGGAGGAGTAATATTGTATTTCCCTGCAGGTAGCTAGACATATATACTCAATTTTTTGAAAACTGCAAGCCTATAAATGATAGTTTTTTTCAGTTTTTTGGTGTTATCGCCCCTCTCTAAATTTCCTACCCACGAAAGCACAGTAAACAAACAGAGTTTTGTCGTGGAACAGAAACATATGGAGCACAGAAAAAAGATTGGAATTTCACTTGTACATGACTGCTCCTTTTTGCCCAGGCAGGCTGCTTGATAAAAATGACTGTTGACTTAAATACAATGCAGTTTGATAAAACCCATCATTTTAGTAAAAAATGAATAAAAAATAGAGTATTCTTCTCACTTTCATTTTTAATTGCAATTTTTGTGAATTTACTTTTAACCTTTGTGTTCTGTGCTGCAACATAACAATTTGTCTCCTGTTTTGCCTCAACCTCAAGTGCTTTGATGGGTATTTTTGAAACTTTCAGGCTAGCATATCTGTTTTTCCTGTACACATTATCTTACATAGCTAATGGTGACATGGCTTTTGACGAGGCAAAGAATTCTGTAGTTATATAACTCCAGCATATTTTGTAAAGAAAAGGCTGACCTGCACACCACAGGGACCACAAGGATCCATTTGTCTTTCATCCCCAGCATTTTTAGAGACATGCTAGAAATTAGGCCTCTTCCAAACATGCAACCCAGTATCCCTTTAAGAACAGTATGGAGAGAAGCTGGATCTGAACTATACTCACTTGAATAGTGGGATGTGAGGGAAAGAAGCTATCCCTAGGCATAAAAATATGATCTAGTAGAAAAAGCATCTAAATGACCTAAGGAGCTTAAGCACTGTACAAAACCCCTTGATGTGGGTTGTCATGCCCAAAGGACTAAACTTATTGATAGGAGAGGGGAAATCTAACCTGGTAAGACTGATTGATATTCACCAAATTTCTCTGCCTCTGTTTACAACTGCTAAGGTTAGGCTGGGAGTCATAAAGAAGGGAAGGATTTTATTTAAATGATAGCATGACCTATCAACAATATGTTCACTCAAACAGAGTATTAACTGAAACGTTGTAGCTTGAAAATAATGAAAATTATGAAATTATGCTAAAAGATCATTTTATTAGATATTTCCAACATTGGAGAAAACAAACCAAATCTGACTAAATCTAAAGAGTAGGAGTGCATTTATCTGTAACATTAAGACTATCTCATATTTATAAACACAAGGAATTAAACATCAGGAGAACATTAAAGTTATTATTTCAAATTTGCATATACATGATGGTCTTGAGAAGACTGGTTTATTGACAAGTGATATACTTCTTCTCATATGTCTGTTCAACAAAAACTGTATTGAATTCCAAAATGTAAGGAATCCCTCTAATCTCTAATAAAATTATTAAGGTGATGTGTCAGATTTATTTAGAAATGATTGCTTTTCTTTAAGACTTAAGCATATCAGCAAACATATTTAAAAACCATGTAAGGATAAAATTAGTTTTGTCCACTCCAAACAGCAAACTGAATAAAACAGCTGTGTGTATGAGGAAGTGTCACCATATTACTGTATTACTGAAAATTGTTCTTCATCTTTGTTAATCTCAATTAACAGGAAAACATCAGCCTAAAAAACTTCACAGCTTTTTTTTCATCAAGTCATACTTTTGTAACTGTCATCCTAGAATGGGAAGGCGCGTAATATTCTGCCTCTTTCCAGGGAAAAAATTGCAAATTACCAAAGGAGAGGAAAAAACTAATACCCTGAATTGTCTGAAACAGACCTTTCTAGGCTTTTGAACATCTTCTTCTTTCAACATTTTGAATTATTCATCCTTTTTCTGTTTGACCTGTCTTGTTTCAAAGTAAAAGGCCAACAGAAATGGCAAAGAAAAACAACTGGAAATATATAAACACTTTCTTTCAAGTAACAAAGGCATGTCTATAAATGTACCTGTGTACTGTGTAGAATAATTTCAGAATAAAAATATCTGCATCCGATCACAACTGAAAAAATTGAGAGAATTTCAATTTTAAGAATTGTAAATAAGGTGGGTTTGATTTGCAACATAAATAATATTTATCTATATCAACTTCTTTTCCCATATAGTTTATAATTAATATCTCAAAGTGATCCTCTGAGATTTTTTGGCTTATTGCTCTCTAGCAAATGGTTTATATAGTTTGAAGTGACAGGTGGTTATAAGCTAATAAAACACATTCCCTAGACCACAACTTTAAAAGTTCCATGCAAAATGAAATAAACTGGCCTTATTTTGCACTTTGACAGTGTTTAGTCCTTAGTGGGCAACCCCTCACACCAACCAACCGGCCAACCAAAACTTTCTTAATACCATACAACCTGAGGAAAAATACCCAAGTCTTTCAAGACTTCACTGAATTTTGTTTGATTCTCCCCTTTACTTTACAGCCTTTTTCCTTCATGGAGAGCAACAACAGAAAATCCTGTATAACTTTTTTACACAGGGAATTTTGCATAGCAGGATAATGTGCAGAAAGTTTTAATTGGTTCAAGTAATCAATTTGGGAAGTTCTGACACCATGACTGGGTATTTTATTCAACTGTTAACACCCCTAGTTGACAACAGATTCTTACAACAGTGCATCAGTTAAACCTGTGCCATCATTCACTCAGTTATAAATGTTATGAGCACATAATACCAGTTATATAATTTTCATTTTTCCCAAGCTTAAAATATTCTATTAGACAAAAGCTGAGTCACCATGCAAAGCTGTAGAGTTTCTTGATAGATGGCTAGGTTAGAGAAGGTTAAGTAGATATGAGTGTAAAGTAAATAAAAGGCTGAATCGGGTTCATTCCTTTTACACACAGACATTCTTGATATCTGTTTACTTTAGCATTAATTACTTTGTTAGAAGTTTTGGTTATAAATGAAATTTGGATTCTTAGTTCAAGTGGATGAGAAGGCTACTTTTATGTTGGGAGAATTTTTTTCACTTTGATGAGAAGAATAAAAAAAGGCTGGAAATTGAAGACATTATATCTCATCAGAGCACAGCTGCTATTAGAGGAGAAGAGGTATGAAAGACATGTCAAACATGTCTGAACAGACATCAAATACAATAAAAATCAGTATCTTGGATATTATGTCAGCCCTTTGTCATATCACTTCTGGTTTTCCTGCAGAAGTTTGGTTTTCAAGCTCTGTCTGTTACTATCTCTACTAAAAATGTCACTAATATTATAAACCCTATGAAAAATGGAGCAGATTATAGTTGCAGTTTATTTCATCCTGAAGGTCTGTGATAGCTTGCCCCAAGTCTAATTTGGTTCTTTAACAAAACAAAAAGAAAAAAGAAGCACTTTAATTGAACTCAAAGGAAAAAGAATAAACAAAACTGAAACAAATGCTCTACAGTTACACATTTATCTGCACTCTCTGTTATCCTCTTCCATAACTTTTTTTTTTACAGAGGAATACGTGGCTAGTGCCTGCATAAAAGACATGTAATTCTTGTTGATCTCCACAAAAAGTCTACTTGAATTTTTAACTTTATGTCTGGAAACAAAGTTAGGTTTATTAAAAGTCTAAACCCAGGTGATACAATCCGCTTTACTTTTAAAATAATTTTCATAATGGTTTTGGGTAGCTGTATATTGATACAGCATCACTGAAATATTATTTTGGATAAGGGGAAAGTTGGTATGGCAGAGGCATTTCAAAAGCAAATTATTGATTATTTATTATAAGACCTGTTCATATGTTTGAGCAAAGGAAATCTGCTGTCTGCAAAATACCCTGCTGTAGGCATATTAAAGGAAGAAATATGGGAAAGAAAAAGTTCTTGTGACTCTTAACAATTGGTCAAGTTTGAGGAAAAAAATGGTATAGTAAATACATGATAGGATAACTCGAATGTTAACATAAAAGAGGAATAGCTTGTACAAGAAAGGCAGGTAATGGAAAAAAAAAAAAAGGAGCATTTCTTTGAAGATGAAGGATGGGTGTGCTTGCCAAGATAGAAGAAAAGGAGAGAGGCTTGTTGGAAATCTCTGAGTAGAAAGCAGGAGGGAAAAAAAACAATGGAGCTATCTGCTTAAGACCTACTAGAGTCCAAAATGTGATGTTCAGGATAAGGCTTTCTGTGAAGAAACAGCAACATTTTTTCAGCACACAGAATTTGCTTTAAAAAGGAATGGGGAATTGGGGAAATGATACAGTCAATTAGAGTTAATTCCAGCCAACACGGAAATATTGGATAAGAATGCAGAGGTAAAAGGCCATCTTAATGTGAGTAAAAATAAACCAATGGTATTCAAGATCTGGTAGGGTTAAGAAGTAAAATGACATGGAAAAAATATTAAAAGGTCAGGCTCCCAGGAAGACATATGTACTCAGAGGGTTGACAAATTTTGCAGGTGAATCTAAGAAAAAGGGACATGAGTGTCCTTTTTCTCATGAGCACAAATACAAAATAACTAAAGCAAAGATAGGCAGTTGGAAAACTTCCTTAAATTTTGAGTTTTTTATAAATCTCAGATGTATGGAGTTGTGCAGGAAACAAAAAAAAATTACGTTAGCTTACGGAGAATAAGTGGAAAAGCACTGAGCAAACACACAGGGACAAAATCCTAAATGTCTAGACAGCAAATGAGGTGCAACGTACAATAAATGGCGCTGACAGTGCAGAATATGTACACTTATAAGAAAAGGAAAACTAAGGATATCATAGGTCAGCTTCTTCATGGAGAACGAGGCGTTAACAAATGATGAAGGCCAAGTATTTTAATGGCTGATGGATCTTCATAAGACATTAAAATTATAAGTCACCATTTGCAATTAGCAAAATTGATGAGAAAAAGAGAAAAAAGAAGTTTCCAATCTAGAACAAAGGAAGTAGAAATGAGAGAACTTAAATAAGACGGATGTTTTCAACTCATTCTGATGATGTTCAAATGAAATCACAAAAAGTAAGCAGATATTTTCAAGACTGAAAAATGTGAGAGTCATTCATTTATTTAAAAAAGGAAGGAAAACAAGAGGGACACACCACTTATATATAATCCTTGTCAAAAAAAAAAAAAAAAAACAACCACAAAAAACCCAAAAAGCACATTAGGAAATAATGAAGCCATCTCTAAACATCTGAAATACAATGAAGAGATAAATAGCAGCCAACACAGACACATAAAGAGTAAAAACTGTAATTGCATATATATATATATATTTGAGGTTTTAATGAAAGGATGACAAATTTGTAGGTCAGGAATTTGTTGTACTTTTTAACTATTCTGAGTATTTTCCCTAGCCATTAAAAGTAGATTATGATATAGCCATATATTGTTATTGACCTCTTTTTGTGTGTGTGTGTGTGTGTAAATATAATACTAAATTAATTACTTTTTTTTTCACATACATTTTTTAATGATATTTACCGAAAATCTATTTGAACTTTTAAATTTCCTTAACAGGAACTTTTTCATTGCTTTGAAGAAAATAATAGTGTAGTTGATAAAATGATTGCTGCTTGAGAGACAGAGATTGAGAGTGATTGTGCAACTACTTTTCTTTGTTTTCATTTTAAAGACAAATGGGAATCAAATGCCAGCATGAGGTAGTTATAAACATAGTGAAATTGTTCTACTAATCTTGCAATATGCTGTCAAGATAATAATAGCTCTGAGCATTTCCATTGATTTCTGAAGGAATTACTGACTTATTATCTAAAGGAACTCCTTATAGCTGGTTAAAAATGAAATGCGGGTTTGAAATATCCACTATTTCAATAAATGCTGTGAAAATGACTCTTTTATTCAAAAAGAAAGCAAGGAAAATGTGAAGTAGCATGTTATGGATGTGTCATCTTGAGTTACACAGATGTAAGGTGGATGGAAGGGTCCCCACATACCTTTTCATGATTGTTTAGAATTGTCCATTCAGAGACTTCTATTTCACAGATCTATCCAAGCCTTCAAAATTTATGTTTTGTCCACATTGGACCAAACTGTCTCATGCCACCTCAAGACAGAGCTATAATAAATCAATGCTCCTTGGAGCAAACTCAAGAATATTTCTTGGATTCAATTTCTCTCCTTCTCTCTACCATTAGAGAACTCTGGAAGACAGAAATCATCCCACTAGAAAGTACTAAATCAAAAAAGTTCTAATTAAACAAAGTATTTTGAGAAAAGTACATTTAACAAGAACTCTATTTTTCACTCTCTACAGTGCAAATTCAGTGAGTGAGGTAGGAATGAGGATTAAACCTTTTACCTGGCTAGTAAATGTGTGATTTCTTTGACTCATGCTTTTAGTTGGACAAGGCCTTTTTTTGCCCTAGGAAGGAAATTTGCAAACTTATTACTTTGAAACTGATGTTAAAACTCTTTTGTTATGTTTCATTTTATGTGGTAGTATTACCTTCCATTCAAAATCTCAGGATATCAATGTTACTTATACAATGCAACACCTAAATAGTAGCTGCTTTAACAGGCAGTGTCACTTTTGTAATAAGAACAGTAAACTTATTACAATATTTGGATGTTTTATACACTAATTTTCAGAAGACTTGCATATGTTTTAGGTATCATACTTGGTCCACTGCAGTTTAAATAGTTTACTGAGATATATTATAATGTTTCCTATTATATGCATAACCTGACAAATTATTTCCAGTGTCATTCTTGCTGTGTTCTTGATGCATTGTGGCTCAGCTTACATAAGATGTTTACTTGGTAAATTTTCCTGCTTTCTGCTTTTATCCCAATTCTACTTTGGAAAATTTCATTCCTTAACCTTGATAGGTTAAAACTCTCTATTCTGAGGACTGGGAGCTTCAACCCTCTCAAACTATCACCAGCTGCTCATCCACCTATGTTCAATAAGAAAATGCAGATACAATTATATGCACACAAGGAAAAATTTACATGCCTGTGTCAAGCAGAGCCTTTGAGTTGTAATTCCCAGCTTCTGCAGGCATGCAGCTCAGGACCATGTGTAATTGCCCAGCTCTGGGCAGTGTGCAGCATTCCTCCCATCATGGTTTCCAGATCCCTTTGTTATGTGGCATCTCTGAGAGACATGGCAAGCAGTGGAGAAAACGGAGAGAGGGCCGTGTGTGGAAAGGTCACAGCACAGGTATTGCTGGTTATGCAGCACCATGTGTGTGCACAGCATGGGGGAGCACTGGTGATCTTAGGCTGAATGCATCAGCCAAGGCACTCTGTGAAAGGGCTGCATCACTAAACCCTGCTGCAGGAGCCCCAAGCTCACAGCAGCAAGTGGGTGCAGAGAGCTATCTACAAGGCTGTACACAAGGCAGGTGCTGCAAGCAGGACCTTTGACCTCAGTGCATTAAGTGTGTGCTTTTTATTATCTGTTTTTACCCCCTGCCTACTCCCCATGCAGCCTTCAAATCTGCAGTCTGAGGTTGCCTTGTACCATTTCTTGTGGATGGAAATTAGGCTTCTACTTTGTGTACTGAATTTCACAAACTGGACACTGAACAGGTAGGTGACCTTTGCGTTCTTTGTCAAAAATGAGTTTTGGAATGGTAATATTTTATTCTGGTCCTTATATTGTACACAAGGGTATCTGGTTGTGCTTATACACTTTCGAATTTTCAAATCAAGTGATTCGAAGTACCTTGGATCTGAATACCTGAAGTAGATCAGGAAGGGAGGAAGTAATACCTGAAGTAGATCAGCAGAAAACTAAGTCTTCTCAAGCTCTTGTTAAGGGCTTGAGAAGACTTAGTGTTCTGCTTTCTGACAATCAAAAACAACCTTTTAAAATGGTTTCTGATATATCTGAAGAGTATACCCTGTAAATGTTTGTCATAACATTTACTACATCATGAGAAAGATAGCACCACATTGACCCCCCTACTTATTAGAATGAATGTTCTATTTTGAGAATTAGCACAACAAAAATATTTTTTATTTTATTTCATAATCATCTGTGTACTGCTGGAGACTGTTTTGGAAAAAAAAAAAAAAAAGAGAAAAAAAAAAGATGGCTATCAAATTAGAAAACTAGATCATGTTTTGTTCTTTGTATCCTGCACAGTTGGGTGTTACTGTCTGTTGTGTGTTATGTTTTCAGTCTGCAATTTTCACCAATGGTGTTTATTATTAAAATGAGACAAATAGGCTATTGTCAGGGACTGTGATCCTGGTGACATTATTATTCTGACCTAGTGTAAATATCATGACCTGTCTTGGAACTCTTGCAGTAAATGAAAGGGTTCAGGCAGTCAAGGTGACAATAACCTGCCCCATAAATCAAACCTTCAGTCATTAAGATAAGTTTTATTAAAGAATAAATGGATTTCTTGACATTATCACTTGTATACAAAAGTCAGTAAATATAAATATAGTTATTTCTTTAAAATTATAAACTAGATTAAGTTGTGAGACTAATGGAAAATATGTCTTTACCTTTTATTTTCACCTTTTTTTTGGTGACTATGCAACTTCTAAAATACCAGAGATGGATGATACACACAGAAGCCCTCTCATTCTGAAAGACAGCAGGAACCTAAACTGATGAACACAGCCACTATTAACAATCAGTTGCTTAATTAACTCAATACTCTAACAATTTTTATTTAACATAAGGCTACACAAAATTATTTCATGCTTCAGAGAGGCTTCATTATATCTGGATGTGTAAGCTAATATGAAATCTAGGAAAGCTTTAAGGAATCTTAATGTTTTTTCTTTAGAGGATTTGATCTGAATTCAGATAGTCCAACAGTAGAAAATATACATTGTGGGAACTAAAAGGTTATTTTACATATAGCTTTTACTTGTGGCTTTTTCCATCTTCACTGAAGAGGTTTAAATTTTGCACACCCATAAAATAAAGAATTCTAAACACATAATAAAATATTGCATATCAGGAAACATTGCCCAAAGATATTTTTTTCAAAATAATTTGATACTAAAATATTAGAGAAATGAAAAAGGTACCGTTTATGTACAAGATAGTTTTCTGTGTTAAAAAAGAAATACCTCAAAAGTCCTGAGAGTCACATTTGCATAGTCAAGTATAATATATATTTTTATGAATATGTGAAAAATATATGCATCTAAAAATTAAATCTTTCTATAAAAAGCAAGTGCTGCCTTTTATAGAAAAGGCACACTGCCTAAGTCACAGAAGGCAAAGGTAGAGATCGAGAGAATGGTAACCACTCACTGCAGGAAAAGGTCAGGTTTGAGACCATTAAGGAACCTGAAGAATGTGCAAGTCATAGAATCATTGAATGGCTTGGGTTAGAAGGCAGCTTAAAGATCATCTTCTTCCAGCCCCCCTGCCATGGTCTTCACTAGACCCCCATCCAATTTGGTCTTGAACACTTTCAGTGATGAGGCATCCACAACTTCTCTGGATCTGATGAGATGCATCCACGGGTTCTGAAGTGGCTAGGCCTCTATCCATCATATTTGAAACATTGTGGCAGTCCAGTGAAGTCCCTACAAGTGGAAAAAGGGGGAAATATAACCTCCATTAAAAAAAAAAAAAGGAAGAAAACAAGATCTGGGGAACTACAGGCCACACCTCTGTGCTCAGCAAGATTATAGAGCAGGTGATCCTGGAAACTATCCTAAGGTACATGGGAAATAAGGAGGTGATTTTTGAAAGCCAGCGTGACTTCGCTAAGAGCAAACTGAGTCTGAAAAATTTGATGGCTTTCTATGTCGGGGTTACAGAGTTGGTGGACAAGTGAAGAGCACTGACATAATTTGTCTGGACATGTGCAAAGCACTTGGCACTGTCCCTTTATGACATCTTGTCATTAAATCAGATACAGATTTGACAGATGGACCCCTCAGTGGGTAAGGAATAGGCTGGGTGGTTGTACTCAAAGAGATCTGGTCAATGGTTGGATGTCCAAGTATAGACCAATGTCAGGTAGTTTCCTCAGGGTTGGTATTGAGGCTGGCACTGTTTAACATCTTTGCTGGTGACATGGACAGCAGGATTGAGTGTACCCTCAGCAAGTTTGCCAATGTCACTGAGGTGTGTGGTGCAATTGACATGGAAGAGATGCCATCCAGAGGGAACTTGAACAGCTGGAGAGCTGGATTGATGTGACCCTTATGAAGTTCCTCAAGTCCAAGTACAAAGTTCTGCACCTGGGTCAGGGCAATCCCAAATGCAAGCTGGGTGTGGAATGGATTGAAAGCAGCCCTGAGGAGAGTGACTTGAGGATGTTGGTTCATGAAAAGCTTGATATGAGCCTGCAATGTGTGCTTGCAGCCCAGAAAGCCAAACATGTCCTGGACTGCATCAAAAGAAGTGCTGCCAGAAGGTTAAGGGAGTGGATTCTCCGCTTCTACTCTGCTCTGGTGAGACCCCATCTGGAGTGCTACATCCAGCTCTGGGGGTCTCAACACAAGAAGAGTGTGGACATTTTGGAGCAAGTCCAAATGAGGCCACAAAGATGACCAAAGGTGAACCTCTCCTATGAAGACAGGCAGAGAGAATTGGGGATGTTCACCATGGAGAATAAAAGACTCCAGGGAAACTTTCCAGTACCTAAAGGAGGCCTATAAGGTAGCTGGAGAGGGACTTTTTGCAAGAGCATGTAGTGATAGAACAAGGAGGAATGGCTTTAAAAGGAGAGTAGGTTTAGATTGAATATTAGGAAAAAGTGGTTCGTTGTGGGAATGGTGAGACACTGGCACAGGTTGCCCAGAGAAGTTGTGGATGTCCCATCATCGGAAACGTTCGAGATCACGTTGGATGGAGCCTTGAGCAGCTTGGTCTAGTGGAAGATGTCCCTGTTCATGGCAAGGTGGTTGGAACTATATGATCTTTAAGGTCTCTTCCAACACAAACCTTTCTATGATTCTACGAATCTGTGTTGCTTGGAGACAAAGTTTGCAAAAGACAGGAAGTTCCTGACACAGAAAAAATTGAATACTTTTAAGATGCTGAATAAAGTCAAACTGAATTACAGGCTGATTTTAAAATCTTTGCTGATGAAAACTTATGTATTGAAAAGAACAGAATGAAAGCCAAATGTATCCTGGGAAAATTAGAAAAGGAAAGGAAACTTCTCAAAAAAAAAAAAATTGAGCAACTGAAACTGAGAATTGAGAAAGGAGAAATGATATCTCATAAAGAGAAAAAGGCAGTGGCTTTTCTTTAGGTTAGCTGACTACAACCAGAATGCAAAGGAAAATGCCTGGCCTTCGTTCTAGAAATTGTTTCTGAGATTGCAAGTGCTTTTTTAGAGCTGAAGCCAGTGTGATAAAGTGCTGTTCTTTCACCAGAAAGAATGTTTGCTTACTATTTCATCATCCCCTGGAGGCACAGAGAAAGAAAATAAGCACATCAGTTGTCATTATGACAGGATAAAAATGGAGCCATCATATTTCAATAACACAATGCAATGAGCAGCCCCATCGAGTGATGAATTATGGACTCTCTCTTTCACACTCAACTATAAGTTAATATTATCTCCCCAGGATAATTAGAGTGAAGTTCAATTACTGACCCTGAATTACCGTGTGGGCCACTCCACGGGTTCTGACACAGCGTTTTACACATTTATCTTTTCACCTAATGCGCTAAATCTGCATTGCTCAGGTGATTAATCATACTGGGTCCCATCTAGCTCACACTATTCTTCTTGTATGGATTGGCTGGTCCCCGGGGTCCCCTTGAGCACAATATGAGAAGGTCTATTATGCTGTGTTTTTCTTCCAATTTGTGTTCTTCCTTGTGTTTTGAGACTGTGGTCACTTCTGATGTTTGTCCAAAAAAGCTCATTGTAAAAATGCAACACTTTCAGATAGGGAATTATCCACCTCCTTGCCAACAAGGAGACAGATAACTCAGTCAGAGCAGGTAAAACGTACCTATAAAACTCCAGTTGAAACAGATAGATCCCTTTATTTCTGTGTGTAAAGATGAAAGAAGAAAAATTCATAATATGGGTCTGGAGGCATTGATCAATTTCCTGCAAGCTGTGTTATTTCTTTCCCTTGTGAAGAACAAATTCTACCCTTGATCTAGTTACTCAAAATAAATCCCTTGCTAATTTTTTGTATGTCTTTTTAGGGCTGTGTATGAGTAACCTCAAATATCTCTCATTAAAAAAAGAAAAAAGCCCAAGTTTTTATTTATAATGCAAATTGTATAAGCAAACCTCTAGATTCAGAACCCTTAGCACAGCTTATTACAATTATGTTTTCATCAGCCCAGTGTCTTGCTAAATATACATTGGTGATTTGAGAAAGCTAGATAATTCCACCTCACTTAAAGAAAATCCTGGTTTACTCCATGAGCAGTCTCAGTGAAATGAAGGAGAAGGGATTAAAAGAGAGTCAGAGGATCTGGATAATCAGCTATCTAAAGGATAGAGATTGAGGTCATATGCTGGGAGGAATAAAAGAGAATGAGATTCCCTTTTATGTCAGCAGCCAAAATACTTAAATCTCAGGTTGCAGGGCATTGAAGTAAGTTGTAATTCCCTTACCCACAGGCCAGGGAAATGTGTAGCAAGGAGAAACAAGAGACAGGGAACAATTTGGGCAGATGACTACACAAAACATGCAGATCAACACAACATCATGTAGCAAATTTGGGCTACAGTAAAAAAATTGTACATCAAAACAGAATAGAATCAGGTATAGAAGTAGACCTCAGAATGGTATCTAATTCCCACCTCTTCCCTGGATATAACCTCCCTGCACTAGATACCAATAATATGGTGCCAGTGAATAACCGTTTGCTCCTAGAAAACAATTTCATGTTAAGCTATAGCCAAATTTTTTCACAGAGGATAAAACCTTGGCTTAGAAGTGTTTTTAAACCTACCAATTTTTTTTTTTTTAATTTGAATCATGTTCAGACCAAGTTTTTTAGATGTTTATGTTTTCTGAACGGATCCTTTAAGTTCTAATTTTTTCTCTCTGGGTCACAATGTCTACAAATATAATTTATTTTAAAAAAACCCCAACAATAACTTCTACAAAACTGCTTCTACACACAAAGGAAGAAAAATAGTAAATCTAATGTCTGACAAATAACAATTAAGAGAAGAGGAGAAAAAAAAAAAACAACCAGGGAATATCCATTCTTCAGGAAAAGGATGGAAAGCAGCTAGAAGCAGAATAAAACTAAGGAGTCAACGAAACACTCATTCAGTCTTTCTGCTATGTAAATTGTACTGTTTCATTGGATGACCAACTTAAATTTACGCATTAAATCCTTAGAATACTATCTATAAAAAAAAAAAATCAGAAATCAAAGCTAACAATGTAGTCACAATTTTGTTTCTGAAGTAGTACATCTGTATATTGATATGCTACACCTGCTGAAATTTGGTGAGTTTTCCAAAGAGGTGTGATGGAACATGCTGGCATGCTCTGAGTTTCACACTGATTTCTTTTGCATTTATTTGTCTTTCAGGGTCAAAGCAAAGTTATGGGTCCTGAGTCCATAAAACTGTAACCTAAGCAACCATAAAGGTGGTGTAGAGGAAGGAACATGGTTTTCATATGAGCATAATAATGGGCTGGTATTGTGGCAGGCTTTTCAGAGGAGGGCAAATACCTTCAACCCTCATCAGTAGTCGTTTTTCATTACTCTTGCAGCAGAAAACAGTTGGAAACCTGACTCCTATAACATGTTGGATATCTTTTGTGAGATTAGCAGTTCACATAATAAAGTTCTGCACTTTGCCTTTCCCAGGTTATATATATTCATCAAAACCCTTCCCATTCCTGTTCTCCTTCCCCGTCTTGAGAGGAGTTGGCACTGTAATGCAGGGGAGGCTTTAATGATTCTCAAGTGATCTCAGAGTCTCTGGGTGTTGAGTGGCTTAAAGCTGACATTCCCTCAGTCCCTGTTCTGTGCCAAGGGCAGGTCAGAAAAGCAAAAGAAACTCTATCTAACAAAATGCAAACATCAACCTCTTTCCACCTTCAGGCTGTAATACAAGACCCTGTCCTCCTAATCACCTGGAGAAGCATAACCAGAGTAACATAACTGTTTTAATTAGAGTTTTTGGATGAGACTAATCCTTGCTTCAAGTAGGACAGGGAATGTTTTCCAAAAGTCCCATGAGGATCTGTACTTTTAATCCATCTGCATAGCTCTGCCTTCCCTAAACTATGAGCTGGAAAAGCCTGTGATTTTTATTTGTTTTTCTAACTATATGCAGCAGTCTTATCACAGTTCAGTCTAGATGATGTGCTTTAGCAAAATTACAACTATAAATGAATTTTTTTCACTCATTTGATATGTCACATGGATTTCAGCAGATGATCTTTTTGGAACCGAATATACTTTGATAAGTTTCTCTTTTGATTTTTTTTTTTTTTCTGAACATAAATAACTGTATTTGAGAATGTAAACCTTCTTTTATCCCATTCTCTCTGATTTGTCACTTTTGTCCACTGAGGACAACCCTCATTACTCTTTTAAACATACCACTTCCTTAAAAACCAGGATTGGGCCTTACCTGTCAACAAGTTGAACTGTTCAAGAGCTACATCGTTAATTTCAACAGCCAGAAAAGCACAGCAAAGAGCACCTCCCGACTGAGCCAAGCCTACAGAGCTCTGTGTTGGCTCACCTGACAACATTGTTACTATTTTAGTGTTTACTATTTTAGACCATAGAGGCTTGAGTCAGACAACTGTGATGTGAGGAGTCACTCTGCAAAGCCAGGCACAGGATGAGAGAGATTGCTAATTGGGTAAGTCTGGCCACCATCTGGCACTTGTAGTCTCTACCTAAACTCTCCAGATGCAGCTCTGAGCAGCTGTAAATAAAGACTTTCAGCAGTCAAAGGTAATTTATATTAGATTTTTTATTCTGTTAGTTAAAGTCCAGAGAATTTCGTGTGTCTGACAGCCTTCTGTGAGCCAGAAGGAAGAATATGGGGAGGAGGCAGAGGATGGCTGTTAAAACTGTACTGCAGTTGTTTTCAAGACACTTGGATCCCTGTGCCAGCAGTGCAGTCACATTTTCAACACACACTTGTGAGAGCAGCTGTTGAACTTTGTCCAGCATATGTTAGCATCTGAAAAACATACACAGTTTGTGTGTTGTCCTCCATGAGGTTGATGCCATCTATTAAAAAAGACTGAAATTTCAGAATGAAGGTTATGTCATAGAGCTACTGATAATACTATGAAATGTAGCAATGGATCAATCCCTTTCTAAGGCTATAACTGAATCTTAATTTTCTTTAATTATTTACTTTAATATATTCCCATATTTCTATACTATTCTTGCAATTTCGTGGGTATTTCATACTGTACACTGTACAGTATTCTTACTCTCCATCTTTCTCTACTTATCCTTCTCTCTGGAAATCCTCTTTCCAGGTTTTCTGTCTCGCTGTTCCTTCTTTTTATATCATTCTTTTCCTTTCTCTTTTCCTCTTACCAATTTAACCTGCTTAATTTTCCTCTGCTCAGGCCTGCATGCTTACAAAAACTCTCCTATATCCAAAAGGCAGCAATTTTTCTTCCACTTTATCTTTGAAACCAAACAAGCACAATCTGAAAAAGCCTCAGTATCCACTTAAAAGTGCACTGCCCACAGTTCTCAAAGATGTTCTTACTCAGTTAGCCCTCAATTGACATATCCAATGCTTTTTCCTTCCATGTTTTTTTGTCTCTTTATTTTCTACCTCATACAAGCCTATGTCCACCCAAATCCTAATCTACCTTTCTGCTCTTCATTTACATCAGACTTCAGTCATGTCTGTCCAGCTCTTTCACAATGTGGGGATTGTAGTCCTTCCTAAGTCTCTAAAGCATGTGTTACTGTGTTGATTGTGTTAAAAAAAAGGCAAACTCCTTCCTTGTCAATAAGAAGAACAGCATGTGCTATAGCTCTTTAACTGAGCTCAAATTCTATCTCATAAATGGTCCCAAGGGTTTCTTTTAGTTCCATCCAGGGCCACTTGCTCAGCACATTTACTCCCTGAATCGATAATACAATACCTGGGCCAGATAACAAAAAGTGGAATGCCACCTTTTTCTTTTTCCTTTTTCTTCCCTCAGACTTTGATTATAACCAGACACACTGATCAGATCTGTTTTATGAAAATTCATGTGACAACCAAATTAGATGTTTGGAACAATACCTGTCCCACAGAAACGACATATATAAGTATCAGGCTTGCAGCTGAATTTCTCTGTGAAGAGAAAATTTCTACCTGAAAAATAAACCAAAAACAACCCCCCCCCGAAAAAAAAAAAAAAAAAAACAACAAAAAAACAAACCAAAACAAAAAACCCCTCAGGTTTATTTTAGAAAAAAATTGAAAGGAGTGAAAAGAAATGTCATATACCCAGTTCCAACATAAGTGATTGTGTGGTTACTGTGTGTAACCCCACTAGAAGATTTCCATATAGCAATACTTTGTGGGTGATAGCAGGAAGACTTCCCTTGGTCATTGAACAAAATCTATATTGAAATGGCTTTTACATAGATGTTCTGCTGTCTTGCTCTCACTTTTGCGAGTTGTCATTAAAAGACAACTTATAAACATTCAAACTTATAAACATTAAAAGACAATTTATAAACTGGAAAGCTTTTATTCTTTCAGATCAGCAATCTCATAAAGTTATAAATAATACTATAAAGCATTTGTTGAAGCTTAGTTCCAAAGACTGTTGCAATCTCCCTCATTTCGACCAGACTGCACTGGCAGTAGACGGGAGAGATGTTCTCTCTCTCTGGGAGGGATTAATCCCCAGGCTCTTAGGATGATGCAGGCTGCTCTACAGACTGTTCTGAAATCTGATGCAGAGGGAAAGGAATGCTGTGGCCTGAACTCTTTACTGTGTGTTTTAAATGGTAACAACATCTTTAGGGTAAAAAAACCAATGTATTTTCCTCAACAGCAGCTACTGCAGATCTCAGTAGTCCTCTCTTAGATGCTGCTGCCTAAAGACATTCTAGTTCCATTTAGCCAAATTGGTGTAATAATACCACGTTGACAGATGTGTCAAATTCTAAATTTTTAGGTAAGTTTCTTTCTCTTCCATATATTCATATATTAAAAAAACCCCCAAACCCAGCACCAAACCCTCTCAATTATTTGCTGTCTTTTTTCTATAACACATCTTTGTGTGCCTGTACTTCCTAATCCACAAGAGTTAAAAGAATATGTTTTTAAAATTCCTGTTTTCTCACATGTTAGCTTTATTACCAGAGGGGTATTCTCTGGTAGGGCATCCTTCTTTTGATGATAGTCCCTGGCACATCTTCAGTGAAATGCAAATAGTGAAATGTCTGATTCTTTAGAATCTTCTAAAACATCCAGGACAACTTTAGAAAGTCATTGTAATAAATGACTAGTTAAAAACTAAGAATACTCCTGCACTATACATTTATCAAACAATAGGTACTAGAGTTTGTCAGCTATTCAGATTTTTTTTTTGATTTTATTTTTTTCATCTCTGAAGTTGTCTCAGGCTGGAGTCAATACTACAGCTATTTCAGGCACACATTTTTAAAGGAACATTTATGTCATCATTGATTCTTTTGATTTTTTTATAACCAAGAACCAGCCAAAACATATTTGCTTACAATACTGTGTATTTATTGGTGTCTGTAGCACAGTATGTTTTATAGGGTTGGTTAATCCAGGATAAAGGTTAGGCTAAGTTGACAAGACTGAAAAAAGTCATGAAAAAGAGATCAGGTCCTATAGGATTTCTAAATATTTATTAATGATTGATTGATCCTATGTAGAGTACAGTTGAATGGACTTAGATCGTTAATTTATGCTTCAGTTTTCCTGAGGCTCTTCTTGGACAGTTCAAAACCTCTGCTAGTTTACATTAAAACATACATTGCAGAAATTCAGGGTCTGAACTACTTGCATAGAATTTCCTTCATTTTCTTCCAGTTGCAAAGTCTGAACTGTAAATTGATGAGCATTGTGGGAAATGAGTTCTCTGCTTCCTTTGAAAAGAAATACCACAAAGCATACAATTTACCATCAATTACGATATAGCAAAGATTGTCCAAGAAATTAACCTAAACAATCAAGTCACTCTTTGATATTATTTCAGTAGCTGACTGGCATTGTCACATTTCAGAAAATTGAATTCGGCTTTATGAAACATATGTTTAAAAGTTGTACTCTTTCAATAATTATGCTATAACATCCCTATTTTATGCAAAGCTAACTAGATATTGTCATATTAAAATAGCAAATCCAATTCATTGCTTATGAAACACATGTTTAAAAAAATAAAAGGCACACTTTAATTATTTCAAGAGTGTTCAGACTGGCTTACCAGCCTACTGAATATTGCATTTGTTTAAAACTCAATCATGCAAAATGAAGACTCGATTTGAAAAATTTTAATAAAGATAACCAGACTATCATTATATCATTTGAATGCTAATCGGTGCTTTCATTCAGTGGAGGGAGCAGCGATAGTGTCAACTTTGCTGGAGGCTCTTTATTTTGCAATAAAAACATTTACATTCTAATGATTTTATTAAAGCATAGTAGCTGTCAGCATCCCCAGATGACTCCCTGGCAAACTGTATCAGTTATCAACTCATATTGCCTTTATCAAAACCACCCAGTGGTGAGTCTAGGCCTGCCACAATGAGATGTCTATTGCTCAGAGAGCTGGTATTTAATCATTTCTTCTTCAGTATTGTTCTGCTTACAGTGCATAAATAAGTGCTTCAAATAACCCCAGAGTGCTACTGACAATGAAACAAAGTATCAGTCCTATTTATCTTTCCCACATTCTTCAGAAACCTTCTTCTCCACTTCTTTTTTTTTCTCCCTTTTTTATTATTTTGTTGTTGTTGCAGGCACTTTTTTATTCACTCTAACCTATCATCATTCAACAGCTCTGAATTTCTTCATGATGGACAGTAGAACTCACAGATAGAGTCAAGGAAGGTGATATTTTTTGTGCTAGGAATTGATATAATGAATACTGGAAACAACTGGATTAGAAGTGATAGGTGGACTCTGAAGCAATGTTGACCTTAACAGAAAAACCTAAGGGGAAGGGAAAAAAGCAACCAAGCCCCAAGGTTGCCATTTTATATCTCAAAACAGAAATAATGTTCCTTATGGAGAGAGAGAAGGGGAAAAGGTGGTAGGGGTGGTAAGCAAAAGATTGTAAACCTCCTGGGCAGACCTCATCTACTTTCTGCTAAGGGGTGCTAAATATAAACAGATACATGCTATACATTGTCAGATTTTTTTTCCTGACCAAGCAGTGCTGATCTGAGGACAGCTGTCTTAATGGTGATAAAAGTGTGTCAGTCCCCAGCATGCATACTGGTCTGTTTTGAAAAAGAATTTATTTCTCCGGCTTTCATTTACTTTGTTTTTCACTCAGAGAACCAGCACAGATTATAGTGCTCTGAGGGTCCCTTTTCAGCTGAGCCAACTAAAACCACCTCGAACTCACTGGTAAAATGACTCTTAATTTGGTGATAGTGAAGATCTGTCCTTGGATTACAGCTGACAAACTGCTTGGAATAATTTTTAAAACCTTCAGTAGAGATTAGATGTAGAGGTTCTGTTCTGGTGTTGGCCCAACTCGCTTTGACAGATGGCAGAGTGACAGTGTACTAGGTGGGAGCTTTCAAGTTCAGTGTCCTAACATTTGACTTTCTGCTTAAACTGCTGAACATCAGTTCTGATCCGCTGGGATGTTTTTCTTGCAGAAATGTCATCACATCCTTTTGGTTTATGGCAGCTGTCCATCTACCCAGTCATATTATCCATTCTCCACTAAAGTGTTTAGCATCAGCATCAAAATGCACCATGCAAATCAATAACATATTGTTGTAATTACATTTCTCGGGCTGGAAAATCAAATACTGTTTTCAGTGTTTGGCTGAAATGGCATAAATATGCAAAGTCTATTGCTCAGCTGGTCTACTGGTAGCAGATCTATTTTAAATCTAGATCCAGATTTTGTTTCTGCCTCTGCTTCTGATTTGCTCTGCAGCCTTTGGCAAATCACACTGCCTCCATCTGTAAAAGCAGATGATAACTGATCAAAGGCACCATCTCTGACTGGTGTGTGTAATCGCAGCCTAAAATGAGGACAGATCTTGAAAAGACACTTAGAGACAGCAAGGTGAAGAGTCAGCAGTGCTTAATGCCTGAATGAGGGTTGCATATGACATTTAGACTGGCTCATGAGTGTGTTTGGGGACACTATCCAGACTGGGTATATTTTGTGCTTGAAGGAATTGTGATTTTGGTGTCCACTCCTGTTCCTTCCAATCTCACTCAGTTTCCACCTTCTCTTGTGAGGTTTTAAGATCTGAAAAGAATTTTGAAACTTTGAAATGTTCTGCTTGTACTCCAAATCATTTTTCTGTTTTCAAAATGTTGAGAATTACCTTATTTTCTTAATCTAAAAAAGCACCATCCAGGTCAACAAACATACACCTGCATTCAGTGAAGAGAGAGAAACAATTTAAATGCCTCCTTTTAAATGCACTTCACATTTCTCCCATCTGATCTTGGTACAGGGCTCAGGGCTTCCATTTGACCCTGTCCTGCTCACTTTATACTGAAGTGCTGTTGACCTGACCTCTTTGATATATCAATGTTGACAAACATGCAGTCTGACAAACAAGGTCCTGATCAGAGTCTTTCAGACACAGCAGCGGTACTTCAAACACACTTCAAGCTGCTGTTCAGATGACGATCCAGCCAGAACACATTTAATTTTTTTTATAAGGTGGAGAGTGTACCAACAGTTTAGAAATAAATCCTCAAAAAATAGAATTGAGATTTTATCAAAATGCATTTATTATTGTTTTTCCAAGTGCAGCTTTGAAACAGTATTTCAGCTGTAGCTTTACAAAGTAGCACGTTTATTGGTATTGAGCATAAATGGTTTTAAAATGCTGGATGAAAGATATTGAGTTGACTAAGGATGCACTATCAAGCTTAACACCATTTTTATACAAATGCCATTCCTTTTATTAATTATCTTTTTGTGTAAAAATTCCCATTTCTTGTTTTCAGTACATGCATGCATTTCTTTTGACAGGAGAAAAAGCATATATAAACCAGCTATTTGTTAGTTTCATGGGTAGAAGAAACTGCTGAATTCAATTATTTAAAAGAAAGGGATTAAGGAAACTGGATTGCTCAAAGGTGATCTGCAAATTAATTTTCCAATGTAGATATTATTTATGGAGGAATTTTCATATATTTTAAAAAATTAGATTTGTGAAATTGTATTTGAAAAGAACATGCCTGAAATAAGCATTTCCTTCATCAATTTAAGTGCGCATAAAATTATCTATGTAGTAACCTTTGTTTTCTAATTATGTAGTTTTAACCAAAGTTGCTGCAGGTTGTGTTCCAGTAAATTTCTGATTAGAGTACTTTCAAGGCAGATGTAAAATGCAGCAATCTGTTATTACTCAATAAAGCTCAGACAAACTAGAATTGATATAAATTTATGTTAATTATATAGAAAACAAGCCAAGAGAATTCTGAATTTGGCAGAGTGTGCAACTCTTCCAATAACAACTTGGACCATCCAACAGAACTGCATCCTTCTAAAATGGATCATGCTTCATCAGCAAACTACAGACTTCAAAAGTTGTGATAGAATCTGAGCTCTCACTGTGAAACACAATAATTATTTTTCAATTCTTTCTCTGACATGCATTTATGGAAGAGAAAAGCTATAAGGGGTCTTTCACCATTTTTACATTACTGACAAAATTCTTCCTTTTCTGCAGTGGCTGGAAGGATGGAAGAAATTCCAGTGACTGCACTATCTATTTAGGGATAAACACTCAAGAAAACACAGTTTTCTTTGAAGAATAGCAACCTGTGGCAGCCAGGACTGATCTCTCACCTCCCCTCTACTTTCATTAGTACATCACACTGTGATCAGAGAGATCCTTAGGACAGAGAAGAGGGCCTGCAAAACAAAAACCCATTTCCACTCATCTAGCACTAACTGAGCAAATGTGACAACTACAGGGAGTGGAATCAGGAGACAGGTGAGCAGCGAGATGAGGTGATCCCTCATTCAAGGGATGCCAAAAGTGACTCTTTTAAGAGAAGTACCAGGCAGGCTCCAGATCTTTATCTCCATGAAGCACAAATCCTGTTGTATTTGACACTATCCTGTGTCAATTTATTGCTTGCAACACTGAAAAGTTCCACAGCCATACAAACCACGGCTGGATGGGGAAAATGTGGAGGGACACCACCTATCAAGTGAACATCACACATATCAGAGCCTTCCTGTACAATTTCAGAGAAAAAAAAATAGAATGATAACACTGTGATTGTAGAACATAAAAACCTGTAACACTATGAATTCTTTATATCTTTCTTCCCTAATTTATGAAGTGACCATAAAGACGTCATTGAAGAACATGAATAAGTGGTAGTAATCTCTTGTCTTTTTTCTATTACTTTCTGTTATTTTGATATTTGCTGCTGCAGACATTGTATCAACAACAACAAAATAAAACATCAAGGGGTTTTTCATTACTTTTACTTCACTTAATAGAAAAGTAGTATAATTCAAAGCAATAACTTTGGTGATGTTAACACCGTCACATGATCTGCTGGGATCTTTTTCTCATTTTGACTACTTTTGATCTGTCAAAAGTGCTTTTAATTTCCACTACAGATAGAAATGTTTCCAGACGTACACAAGAAACATGTGTGAACCTAGAGAGTTTTGTTTACTTATGAAAAAAAATGGGTTGGTCTTAAAATTGGTGTGATAAAAAATAAATGGCATTCAACCAAAAGTAAATATATGTGTATTAATCTTTGAGCATTTTTGAGACTTGTTGGCACCAGAGACACTGCTAAAAAACCACACTACACTGAGATAGCTTAGAAAAATCATAAAATTCTTAGTTTCTCAAAATTTCTTTCTATACAAATTATCCATAGATATACATAATCCATATATTAGAAGTGAATCAACAAAATAAAAAAAAAATCTTTCTGTAGGCAGCAACCAAAGTTGTGTCATGCTCAATAATGGGTCTTAGCAGGGTTTTCTGTACTTTAGATAAAGAGCTTTGAAAACTATGTGTAGTGCTGCTCACCTGAAAAAGCATGAAATCAGCACATGGCCTCTTGACTTGTCTGTTTCAGTTCCTCTCAGACTTGCTTTCTGAGTGTCTCTCAATTTCTCCCATTTAAAAGAGAATCTCTCTTTTACAGAGTCTCTGAAAACCGCGTCAACACGAAAACAGGTTGTAGTCCCTCTGAGGGTTTACTCAGAGGGGATTACTGGAGCCAACATACTCTTCAAGCAGATTTTTAGCAATAGATGTAGATATATTAAAGTGAAATAATTGATGGAAATATCTCAATTTCACAGCTTTTACATAGAAAATAAAAAAATGTTATTTTTCTCTCTTGATGTTCATTGAGATAAAGTGGGCACTTTTTAAAGCATTTTGCTCTATTTCACTGAAATAGAAATAATAATATAATAATAATAAATAATGTAAATAATATAAATACATTTATATTATTATATTATAAAATGTAGGTACTGATATTTATCTCTGTATATTTTATATGTACATTTAGTCTATATATTTAATATTCAAATGAAAAAGAAAACTTTATCAAAGGAAGTATTTCTATGTTACCAATTATACTTTTGAGTTAATTTTTATTATGTAAAAATTTTTGAAATGTCACATTTTTTTCCTTTTGGAATGAAATCTCTCAAAATGTTGCAAATCAATTAAGTTCTAAAATTACATAAAATCTGAAAAAAAAAGGTTTTTACTTTTATACATCCAGGGAAATATCATCTCCTCTCAGGTAAAATCCTAACTTATTCTATTCATGAATAGTAGTAGCTATGGAGGGTGAATAAAAATTTTCCTGTCCCCAAGTCCCTGCCCTTTGCTAGATGGAATTATTTTCATTAGCTGTACAAAGGACTGCCTTTTAGATCATAAAACCATGCCTTACAAAGAGGGGACTTGAACAGTGGCTGTGACAGGGGTGGCATTCATCACCTCTGTCTCCACTGGTGACACACCAAACACTGGTGACACAGTTTGAGGCTATATTCCCTTTCCTGAGATTCTGCCCATGGCAGCACAGGAATCCCCCTGATAAGCAAAGAAGAGGATATGCCAATGAGGACTAGTGACATGACTAAGCACTTTCTGAAGAAAAATTTCCCCTTATGAGGATGGATGCTGTTGAGCCTGGTGAGGATGACATGATGTAGATCACACAGGGAACAGTACCATGCCCAAGTGCAGTAATTATGTAAAAAGCTCTAAGAGGCTTTCAGTAACATTCAGTAAATGAAGGGATAAATTAAACTACTGACACTTAAGAATTTGTTTCTTTTCTTGCTCTCTGGGAATCTACATACGAATAGATCTGGAGGATTGTATACAGGGATCCATCTCAAAAACATTATTTTTAAGCAATTAAAACCGTCTTGTTTTGCTTAAGACCTAATATTAATTTTAACTTAGTTCTGTATGAGGCTAATGAGATTATATATATATTATTTAGGGACCTGTTTGAACGTTATACTGGATCATTTTTTTTCTAATGTTCTTCTAATGTTCGTAGAGGAACAAAGAATCCTCCAGGAACTGGTTTAAAATAAATGTTATATTTTTATAAAAAAATTAAAATTAATGGTATTTTTATGGCAACTAATTTCTAAAAAAAATTGTTCTGAAGAGTTTTGAACAAATTTACAAACGTATCCAGAAAGCTAGTGGTTTGAATCACATCCATCTTTTTATGCTCACCCTGAGTTTTCATGATCAGGTTTTTTAGCATGGTCAGATATGCCTTAGAGAGTCATAGCATGACACTCTAAACACATATAATCTAAATGCCGCTCTTCCACTTGAACTAATGATGTACACGACTCTAGCAAACAAAGAATATTCATTTGCAATAAATCAAAAAGCACTGCACTTTATATAATTGCACATAAAATATATTAAGAGAAGCTATTAAGGTTGCAAAGTCAAGCATTCAAAAATTTGAAAACCCCAGAATTAAAATTGCTCATGCAACCTTAATTTACTCTGTCAGTGTATGCATTATTATAAAGATATCAATAATATGGTCACATTCCTTTTTTTTTTAATCTACAGGAACTTTACCTCATAAAATGGATAATATTTTCTTACAAATAACTATTCACTATGCTCTTTTCCCATCATCATTCAGTGTGTGGTCTCTGGGACACATATATTTATTCAAGGCTCTTCTGAAGATGCAATGATGAACACTCTTCCTTCATGGCTTATCTATAGTGCTGATCATTCACTTATACTTAACAAACAAGGGAATTTATGCCCCTGCAAAAACAAGAAGCTTGGAATGAGATTCATGTCAATGGTCCTTCCAAAATAGATTCTGAATTTGAGAGGCCTGTTGTCTGAATTATATTATTTTTCCAAAGACACTTGAATTAGATAGAATTTTGTGGGTGGAAACATTTTTTTTTTTATTTGCTGCATTTGTAGCTGTGAATTCTTGTTGTTTATGGCAAACAAGTTCTTGGGCCTCTTATCATCCAACCAAGAACCAGAAGAACGCACAGACAGGGATCTCATGAAAAAGGCTTCTCTTTCCCAGGAAAACATAGAACCTCTACAGCAAAGTCTGAACACAGGATTTGAATCCTGACAATGTCAATCTATGTGGTTCAATGGAGTTTAATGTTAATCAGTTCATCCTGAAGGTAATACCCGTGTATGCTCAGTTGCGTAGCCCTTCAGTATATCACATTTGGCTGAGTACAAGAGGAGCTGCAGCACCTACATTTATCTGTCTTAATATGAAAATTGAAATCCACTCCAGTTTTCTTGCACAGTCCTAACCAGGTTGTTCTGATTCCTTCTTCCCTTAACTTCCCTTCCTTCACTTTCGTGGTCTTCCAACTTCTACAATAAAATATGCTTTTCTACCCCTAAGGTATATTTCTGAACAGGATATTATAGAATCACAGAATTACAGAACGAACTAGGTTGGAAAAGACCTTTAAGATCATCTAGTCCAACCTATGACCTAACACCTCCCTACCAACCAAACCATGGCACTGAGTGCCACCTACAGTCTATTTCATATTTTTTAATTAATTATATTAATTAACAAAGCTTAGGTGATTTGAAAACAACAACTGCTAGTGTAGCTCACTTTCCCCTGTAAATGCCTGCAAATCTTTTCCTTGATGCTGGAAGCAATATGCATTTAACTCCTTTGTCCTTAGCTGAATTTCACCTTTATAAAGGCCTAGTCACATTTTGTCTTTGTCTTTCTGAGATTTTCTGCGAATGACTTTCAATTTTCCTCCGGGATCCTTCTCCAACCTTCCTTTGACTCATTCACGCTTCTCTTATTTCTTGTAACTTTCAATCCATAGCATTTCCCTGTTCTTTTGACTAAAAGAACTTTTCCACACACTTGAATTCCCTTCCTCAGGGGAAGTTGTCCCCTTCCTCATGCCACCCTGCAAGTCCTTGTGCTCTAACAGTCCACCACTATGTTCAGAAGACAGCCCAAAGACAGACATAATCAAAACTGTCCCAGACTATATTACTCTTGTAGTGACAATTAGAAACGAAAGCTTTCTGGGGTTTTATGTCTTCTCAGGATTCAAGGATGAGCTAATGGGGAAACTGGTAGCAATAATTGTCACCTACATGTGGACAAAGAGCAAGACTAAACTCTGTGCTAGAAGGCTTTGCAGAATGGCAAACCTGACCCAGTCTGCAGCAGCCTAAAATTACAATTTCAGGAAAAGTCCTACTCATCCATTGGCATAGATGAGCATGCCCAGATTACCATGGAGATGCTTTTTTTTTTTTTTTTTTTTTTTTTTTTCCAGACTAAAGATAAACCTTTAACCTGGTGATTTTCAAGGAAGATTTTTAGAGGGAAACAAATGCCATGCACTGTGTTCCTGCCATTGTCCTTCCTCCAAGTCTTATAAGATATACATTTTCTTGTCTAAAACATGTTCACATTTTAGAATATTTCTGGAATAGCATAATGGTTACAGCTGAAATTTTGCACAGAAATTCAACTTTACTTATCCCATTAGGGAAATATATTTCATCTCTGATAACACAATAAATTTATTTACACATGATGTTTTTTTCATTGGTGACCAGTAATTTTTCATAATATGCAGTACTATCCACCCCACTCATAATTACTGAAATTCAGTGTATATTCTTGACTTACAGGTAAATGAAAGCTAATTAAAATTGCCATCACTGTTCCACTCCCTGCTAAATGTCTGATCCTATACCTTCTAAAATCATTTTCTCTGAGGGCTTTAGCTTATGGTCTTACATGTTCAAAAATCTTCCATCCAGAGGACAATGAAAACAGGGATGTGTGCTGAACTCTGATCTCCCTCTCTGATTTAAAACCGTAAACCCAGAGGCATTAAAAGCAAGCTAATACTTGTTGAAAAAAAATTGCAAATGTGTTTAAAAGGTAATTAGTGAATAATTCCTTTAGTTACTTTGCTCTCTTCCTTTCTCATTGAACTTGACCCTGTTGTCTATAGGAAGCATTATAAATTTTGAAAGTCTCTCATGAATTGGACATTTTAATGAACTACTCACAGCAGTCACCTGTCAGTGGGCAGTTTATTGGAGAGAGTGAGTGAAAATTTATCTCTCTGCACAATATGTAACACTACTTTTCACAGGGACCAGGGCTAATTTAACTCTGCTGTTTTCTGAATTAACAAGGCTTGTCTTCAAACCTTTCGACATAGGAGCATTCTGTTCTGTTATTATTTTAGTGCTCGCCTTCCCACCCTCCCTCAGGACGTGCATTATTTAATCCATCTGGAGCCTTAGTAACCAAGTTCCCCTGCTCTCCCTGACCCCAGTGATTTATGTTTCATATTTCATGCTGTGGTTGGTCTTTTACCACTTATATTCCCCCTCCTTATCCTGGTCAATCTTTTTTTTTATTTTCCCTCCCCCTCTGCCCCCCCCCTCCCTTTATTTTTTCCTTTTCTTTTTTTTAGGAGGAAGGATAAATATTTGACAAGTGGACTGTTTGTCATGCAAGCCCTAACACAGTTACAGTTAGGGAGGGGAATAATTCAATCTGCCAAGAGTTAAATGCTGATAGATCATTGGATGTTGCTAGGCCAGGGGTTGTGCCACTCATAATTTTTCCCACTGATACAACTATTTTATGGAATATGACATACATCTTTAGGTGTTAAATCATCCCTAGAATAATTTGTCTGTCAGGAATCAAAGTGAAAGGAAATAAAATCACCAGAGCACAGAGTTGTATTGCTAAATCTCATATTCCACAGAGGCTAATGCTTGCACTTTAATGTGTGGTTGTATCTGTATCTTTAAATAAAAACAACACACACAGACACAGAGGGAAGAAAATCACGAAGGAAGCTGGGGTGGGGAGGCATTTCCATTTTGAATGTTGGATTCACAATCAGTCTTCCTTTGCTCTGTACCTTCCTTGCTCCCCGTTCCTCATATCCTTCTTATCAGATTTCATGTTTAATGCCCAGCCTGAACTCCCCGTCCTACACCCACAAATCTGACTGAACACAATAGCACTGATAAAACGGAAGCAAATTTCTTCTATTAGTGACTGACAGCAATTTGAACAAAATGAAGTTGTACCATGATATCGTTATATATACAAGGTGCAAATAACCTAGTTTGAATAATCACAGCCTCTGTCCTTTTAAATGATTTTTCTCCCCCATTTAGAGGGAGGCCTTTGATGTGATAATATTAATTCCCTCTGTGCTTGGAGGAAGGAAAAAAAAAAAACCTAGGAGAAGCGGAAATTAAATGAGTAATGCAATGTCAGTCAATCTTTTAAACCAGGGCCTTATTAACAGCTAATCATTTTGTCATTTTGTCGCTCAAAGTAATGAATTTGATAGGAGGAGAAGGGAATGTTTTATGTTTATTTTTATTAGTTTTAAACAGAAACAGTTGTGGAAATATTATATTATCAAGACTTGCAGCATTTAAGTGGTTTCTGTTCAGCATATCGCTATTTTTCTTCTCTGCCAGTATCTGATTGCCATAATTTTGAATAATCTGCTTGTCTTTCAAAAAAAATTGAAAAGGATATTCATCTCAGGCATAGCACAAGGTTCCATCATTGGAGATGCATTAGGCTTTTGTTAGGTATTTCTTTACATTCTATTTATTCCCAAGTATCTAAGTAATTAATCGCTAGAAGGAGAGTTATGCAGCTGAAAGGAAAGGTATATGTTTCTCAGCTGCCAGCATCTGAAGACCAGAAAAATTACAGGGAAAAGACCATGAATAACTTTCTGTTTCTAAAAGTGTAATGCATGGTTTTGTTTTCTTTTAAAATTCTGTAGGCTACAGCTACACACTAAACATGAACTAATAGAATGCATTAAATATTTGTTGCTGGGAATGGATCCTCTGTTTGATGTCCCTGTAGCATTCTCCTTTGAAATGGCAGGGGTGACCTCTGAATTTGGACTCCAGAGGACTCTCAAATTAAGTACTTTGAATGTGATGTCATTATAAGTCTTGATCTAATGCTGATGGTAGTTTTCCATCAGCAAAAACTGCAATACTGGGCACAAAAAGAATACAAGTATCCACAGCCTCCTATGGGGTTACAGGTTATGGGTTGTCTCAATGTTGTCCTTCATATGCTTCCATTACATTTATGTATTTATTTGTTTTATATTTTCTTACTATTTACTAGCTTATTTCACACTTATATTTTAATGGCTGAAGAATGGATCCTGACTCTGGAGAAGTACAGAAAAAAAATAGTACCTGATCTTCAGCTCAAGGCCAGCCTTCATTTACTGTGAGTTAAGTTAGCAAGCAAATCAATACCTGGTAGCCTAGTGATACATCTGGTGATTTACTTACTCATTGACTGAAAAGTAATCGAGTGGGTTAGACTACATGTGAAAATATGTCTGTAATTTTAGCATGGGTTCCATTTGGGTCTTTTTTTAATTTTTTTTTTTTTTAAACATGAATGTTTGGAAATTCTCTCCATCAGGATGGAAGCATTTACTGTATAGGGAGACAGACACACATGAAGGTGGATAAAACGAACACTCCTTAAAGCTTAAACAGGAAATGCTGCTCTAGTCAAATTATAAGTAGGTACTTATAAACAAACCCAACTTCTAGACAGTTTAAAAAGTGAGGGAATGCACTAACTTTTGACATTCACCAATGGCAGGAAAAAAAGATGTCCTACTAGCCACAATTTCAAGTTAAAGAATAAAGTAGGAACAAAGTAATTTTTGCAAAACACTGAGCCCAAGGTTATGGCTGGCTCCTGCTTGAGTCCTACAGATTTTGTTTGTTCTCTGCTCTAAGAATTCAGACAAATCTATGAGTTTGATTAATAGATATATAGTAACTGTAATTGTCATCATACCTAACCAATCTGTAGCAAATATGACATGAAATCTATTAGCTAGAGAACTGTTGAAAGAAACCCACACGAAATTGTTAGATCTCACATTTTTGGTGGTCTAGGAGTACACACAGGGTTCCCAAAAGTCAGCTGTCATACATAAGTTTGGCTAAGCTGTGTTAATGAACCTTGGAGTTGGAGTCCAAAGCATGGCATAGTATTTGAGCAACTACATTTTCAGCTCTCTGGGTCAGGTGATATTCTCGTTGTCTTGTCTCAGAGATGTAGAAAACAGGAAGGGGAATGTGAAATACTCCTACCAGTGTAGAGATTTTAAATCAATTTGGTGAACGTAATCCATTCTCAAATGGCAATGACTCTGCTGTTTTTCAGTGAAAGTATTACTCAGGAGTCTGTGCTAATTGATGAGTCTTCCTTTTCATTATCTTTACATATCTAAGTATCCTTTGTGCTATAGAGGAAATGCCCTTGTGGGAACTGATTGCTGCCATTAGTCTGTTGATCCAGTTGATTGCTGCTTTAGGCTGTTCATTTAGTCTCTGCTATGCTCAGAGAAGCTTGTCCAGAGAGTATCATAAAGCAGTTTCTCTTCAGAAGAGAAAAACCTTCAAAGCATTACCAGAGATATTATTTCCTTTCTGGGTGTGTGAAGCAAAGACATCAAAGACATAGCTGGATCCATAAGCTACAGCATATTCAGAAAATACATAAACTTTGCAAATTTCTCTATAATGAGTTGGAAATAACATTTTGGTATTGAAGACAGAAAGAGTAGTTGCAGAATCACAGAAAAATTTAGATTGTGAAGGACCTCTGGAGGTTGCCTAAGGGTCAATGTGAATCAGGTGAATTCTGTGGATGGAGGCTCCACAGTCTTGTCAGTCACTCATCAGTCACTCACCAGTCTGAATTCAAATTTTCAGCAGCTGAAACCAAACAATAAGTTGATAATTAAATTTTTTTCATGCTAAAGTTTTCTAAAGAACTATTTTTTAATGAAAAAGTATTTTCAGACCCAAGTGTTTCTGATAGACTTGATCTACATTTTGAACATTTATACTTCAATTTTATGGAGCAATCAGAAGAGCCCACTTTTTCATTGATTTAAAATGCTTCTGATGAAAAGAAACTTCAGCTATTCTTCTGTCACAAGAGAATTGCAAAGTTACCACCTGACTATGAAAAGACATGAAATATTATTGTTGAAATTTGACTTGAATTTGGGATACAGTTACTTGAAATATGAAATGTTTCTCAGCTAAGGCAGTCCACAATTTTCTCTTGAATATTGTCTTACCATATACATATTCTCCATTTGCTATTAGGAAATCACACATCTTAATACAAATTAAAAATTGTGTATTTGCTGCAAATATTCAATGCATTCTTATGAATGGAGCCAGTATAATAGAGCCATGCAAACTCTGTCTCTGCAAATAAGAAGTCATCACTAAAAATGCTATTACAAATACAATATGAAATGAGAGGGATCATGAAGTATAAAATTCTGTACTAATTTACACTTTTGTCTGTTCTTCATAATAAAGCCTTTTTTTTTTTTTTTTCAAAAATATTGTGTCTCAGAACCACAAGGTTCTGCCGTATTGGTGCCTGAATCACTTCCTCACATTTAAAGATGGCTGAACTCATCACTGCATAGAAATTTGAAATGAAAATTTTCTAGTCAGGAGACAAAGATTTAAAAAGGTGAGCACAGAAACTGTAACACATTTATTTGTGTATTTATAATTGCAGATTTCTATAATTAATAATAAAAGCCATGTTGTAGAAAGGAACTCAGGGATCCTGGTTGACTGAAAGTTGAATATGAGTCAGCAGTGTGTTCTGGTATGAATCAGGCACAGCATCACCAGCTAGCCAAGGGAGGGGATTGTCCTGCTCCAGTTTTTCACTAGTGCAGCCTCTCCTCGAGTGCTGGGGGCAGTTTTGGGCACCACAATATAAGAAAGGTATTAAACTAATACAGTGTCCAAAGGAGGGCAGTAAAGATGGTGAAGGGCCTTGGGGGGAAGTTGAATGAGAAGCAGCTGAGGTCACTTGGTCTGTTCAGCCTGGAGGACACTGAGGCAAGACCTTGTTGCAGTCACAACTTCCTCGTGAGGGGAAGAGGAAAAGCAGGCACTGAACTCTGTGGTCACTAGTGACACCACCTGAGGGAATGGCCTGAAGTTGTGCCAGGGGAAGTTTAGATTGGGTATCAGGAAAAGGTTCTTCACCCAGAGGGTGGTTGGGCATTGTAACAGGCTCCCCAGGGAACTGGTCACAGCAGCAGCCTGACAGAGTCCAAGAAGTGTTTGGACACTCCTCTCAGGAACAGGGTGTAGGTCTTGGAGTATCCTGTGCAAGGTCAGGAGTTGGACTAAATAATTCTTGTGGGTCCCTTCCAACTCAGCTGATTCTGTGATCCTTGATTTGCCCAAACATGCACACACTTTCACTACAGTACTTCATAATTTTATATTTAAAGCTATTTCTGGTCTATACTTGCATACCATTTAACTTCTTTTTGATTCTTTAAGATTTTCCATCTGAAAGACAGGAAGGAGCACCTTTTACAGAATATAATGTTATTTACTACTGATACACATTTTCCGTAAAATTCTTATAATTTTCTCTGTGTATATCAATACCAATATGGTTTTCAATATTAATATTAATATTAATTTAAATATAAAGACCAAGGTATATGTGTAAATAATGTAATCTGTGAGCAATGACATACACTTACGAGAACACTAGAGGAGCGAAACTCTTCAGAGCATGTGCAGGGGTAAAAGCTGATATAGTTGAAGGGATAGTATTGAAATATTTTTTTAATATGGAAATGCATCATCATTTTTACTAATTTATTGAAGAATTATGATCTGAATAACTTGTACTAAATCCAGCCACAAGTAAATATATTTGGCAGGCACAATTGAAAAAAAAAATTGTAGAGAACTAGGGCTGTAATGTAGGATATAATATTCACCTCACCTCCTGAACCACCATGTCAATAATGTGTGAAACAAAACATCTTCAAAACTTCTAGGTGAAGAATTTTAAAAATAGAAGCCTAAATTTAGATCCTTAAAGTCTACCCCTAAATACACCAAAAAAAAAAAAATCACCTGTTTTATTAAAAAAAAAAAGAGCTTTCAAAACCTTTAATCTCAACAAGCAGTTTTTGATACTCTGTAGTTCTGATAATCATGTCATTTCTTTATATGACTGAATATTCGTTTTAGGAACTTACATTCAGGTCTTGAAAATCTTAGTCATTGATCTAAGTTTGTTTCTCATAGAAATCAATATGAGTTTTATCTCTGTTTTAAATGTAAGTAGGAGTACATACTTTCCTAAAATATATATCTATTCACAGCAGAATAATATATAGAGAGCCTGCACAAATTTCAAGTCATGATATTGTCTTGTGGGCATGTGACTGAAATGCAGAGGCTGATAAATCATAAAACCAACTGGGCTTTCTCCTGATAACTGAACACACTTTAAATGCCTAAAAGATAAAATATAGACAATCTTGTAATTTTTTTTCTAATACTCTGAATAAATAATATTACATGGAAAAACATAGAATGCCCCCAATATAATAGGGAATAATATTTCACAATCCATACTTCCTGAATATACATTGTTTAATCATTCAGATCATCATTATAGATGGCTTTCTGTAGAGTTATGAGAAGGAGAATATTTCTTCCCATACTTCAAAAAATACTGACATTTTCAAGGCATGGGGTTTAATGTAATATGTCATGCAAAATGTCCCCACATTGTTCCCAATAAAATCAGACCCTAAAGATGTTAATTTAGGAAAGAAAAGATCTGAGGAATCATAATGGCTACGCAGATAAGTTGTTTAAAAACCATCCCCTCTATTTTGAGAAATATATTTATTCTATAGAGTATTTTATGCACTGCGTTGTTTTTTCTTTATACTGTAAATAATATCATCATGAAATGAGGAGTGAGAAGTAAAAACAAGCTAGAGTTATTTATATATGTCCAGATATACCTTCTGCATGCCCAGACCTTTACGTGTGTTATTCTCCGGCAAACAGGAGGGACGGACTCATGCCTATCTTAATCAAATGCTTCTAAGATCCTCAGAGTCAGAGTGCAACACTTTCCTTGAGAATTGTTATTGGAAACACAGGTGCTCAAGAGTCTCTTTTGCACCTCTGTCGTGTTCAAGAGACTCAGCTTTGTAGTTTCAGTGGTTTCAGTAAGAACTCTGTTTTTTGTGCCCTGAAAGGTTGATATGATTATACACAATTTGGAGCTGATTACTGATTCTTTCAATAAAACTATTATGTCTTTCAAAACAAAAGAAAAATCCAATGACCCTGAAATGCTAATTTTAACAGTATTCATTTTTTTTTTCAATGAACGCATGCAAGTAATTTTTGTAAATAAAATTATGTTGTGTTCCAAAAATAAGTACTAAAAAAAAGACACATAGTCTTCCAGTAATGTAATACGGTGTGGTACCCCTAAAATGTTTCATCTGCTCTCTGAAAACAATACATACAAATATATATATATATGTATGTATGTATGTATGTATGTATGTATGTATGTATGTATATGTGTATATATATATAATTGCAGATGTGCGGACTTATAACATTCAGGGAAATTGTTTTAAATGGGTTCAAGGAAAAAATTGTGACTTTCGTGGTTCAAAATTTAAATACCTACTGGTCTGGTATCAGCCCTGCCGCTCTGTATGGTTTTTGTTTGGGTGTATCTAAGTAGAAGTTGTCCTTTATAGTTGCTGCTCTATTTTATTAGAGCATGTAATTGAGTAGAATTTCACCTTAGATCACTGTTCTAATGAAAAAATAATGCAGTATCTTATACATTTAATTAAACAAGCAATAGACACATACATCTTTATGTTCTACATTTTATTGACAAATAGAATTTTGTTGCATAGATCATTTTCTGGAGCATCCCTGGCATGAAAATAAGGCATCCTCTAACAAGTTCATCAAGACCTCAGGAAAGAGCCTGTCTCTCATTTTAAAAGCAAATTTAGGATTTGTCCTTTTCTTCAGTCTGTGATAAACCAGAAGGGAAGTGATTTTATAGAGTGAGAATTGCAGAGACAAACAGGAGAGCTCACAAGGCTTACTTCCTTACCACTAGGCAGCTTCTCAGTCACTTCCTCACTGGTAGTAAAGGAATTCTGAAACAGCCACTTGCCAACGAGCAAAATGAAGAGGAGTCAGACTACCCACTTTAGAAGTGGATGATATTTTGTTTTCATTTCTATATTTAGCACTGTCCCAAAGGGCTGTGTCCGTGCTTGCAAATAAAATGATTGGGTGTCTGTCCTCTGATCCCCAGGGGCATGTGACACAGAACAGATCATATCTGTATGGCTGAAGTCTCATAATCTTAGAAAAGCAAAGTAGCATCATCCATACTGGCTCTTGGTAACATTTTCTGAATTACACAGTCCTCTGAAGTGTCCCTAAGTGCTGTCTGGAAAGGATTCAAGTCCAATCAAGGCTTACTGCTTTAATAGCATAATGGCATCTAATCTGAATTTATTGCATTCATCAATACACACAGCTCGCAACCTGCTTCACACAGGAAAAGCCTTACAACGTATTAAATAAGTTCAGAAACTTTCTGAGGACTCTACTATGTGTGCTACATATGGGGAAGTGAATACAAGTGAGACCAACAATCTATATGTTCTTTTCTGTGCAGTGCATAGGCATGCATTGAAAAGCAAAGGGAATATTGTTCCGTGTGTTGAGCAGTATAGATGCATTGTTTCAAACTTACTGTTCTCAGGCTTGCTCCACAGTGCTATGTTTTATTAGCTGATAGCTAACTGCTTTACAACCAGCAGCGATTACTTGCAGATCTAGGTTAGATTCCAAGAATTAAACTGATCAAAATTTTTCAAAAATCCATTAGATTGACTAGATGGGAGCTTGATCAGTTTGAAATATAGTATTGTTATTTTTTCATTTTAAATAACTATTTTTTTACTTAAAACATTAGTACACAGAGAAAAATTGCATTCTAATGTTGAATACAAGAAGGCCTTGTGAAAACTTTCCTAGAAATCTTCTTGCCATATAAAAGAGACTGTGACACACAGAAGTCCCATAGATGCTTAATGTACTCTCTAACGAAAGAGGAGGCAATAACGAGGCAAGAAGCCAAGTTCTTCCAGCAAATTTGGATGTACTTATAGCCTAACATGAAAGCCCTCATTCTTTTTCTTGATATGATAGTTAAGTCATAATATGGTCCATTACAAATGTGATCTTCCAGAAACTGCTTTAATTCTTTGCATCTTTATATCCTGATCTTTGGATGAAACTTTTCTGTCATAGCAAATTGCTTGTGCCACCATCTCCTTGTAGACATTTAATCCAGCAATTCGTATTGGGCATCTTGAAGGGCCAGGAAGCTTACATAGAGAGCAAATTCTTCTTTATCAATCACTCCTCCAAGCTTTTTGGGATTGCTTTGGCTAGGAGATGACCCAAATGAACAATACTTGAAGATTCTACTAGTTCTTCTTCCTCTGACTATGAGGAAGACTTATAGTCTGCTTTGCAAAGAAGCAGGAACTTCAAAGACCAAAGCAACACATACTAGAGCTACAAAGTGAGTCCTGGGCTGACTGCATGCTCCAGAATGCAGTCTAAGGCCTTTAAAAACATCAAGTCTCCAACTTAATCTCAATGAACTCAACAGTGTTTTTGATGGACTTTCAGTACAGAGTAAAGAGAGGCCTCTTCACTATGGTGACACAAAGAATTTAAAGAAACATGCTGTATAGGCCAATGTAACAGGTAATGAGATGTAATCTGAAAAATCATCCATTCTGGGAGTGCTCTTCAGCCTTGTAAGGCTTGTAAGGCGACAATTTGTACAGCACTGTACACTACTGATTAGATGTTCTTGTCTCACTTTATTGTTACCAATATGGTCCCATATACTTCTAATGCCAACTCCTCAGGAGCTCACTTCAGTCATGAGGGACAAGAAAAGGCCTGCTCCACTTTGCTCTTTTTCAAGCAACATTGAGAGATATTTGGGTGTGTACTGGAGACAATTTTTATCATAAGGGCTCCTCAGAGTGATGTTTAAACTAAAAACTACTGATTTCCAGCAGCTTGTTGCTGTTGTCTTTATAATTTTCATAGAATCATAGAATATCCAGAGTTGTAAGTGGCCATTAGGATCATCAAAGTCCAAATCCTCTGAACAGTTACCCCGGGAATAATGTATAATTTGAGTAAAACTGTCCAAATTCCTGAATAAATAACCAGCACTTAGAAAAATTCCCTACCTCTAAATCAATCCTCTGTATAGCTGTAGATTTCATGCTGGATGTTTTAACCATATTTTCCTTTGGACAGTGCACGTGACCTTTGGGTTTAATAAACACAGTTGGAACTTTGTAAAGAGACACCTGAAAGTTAAATGCTGAGAAACTGATGACCCACTGCCTCCTTCTGCCAGTCCTCACTTATTTATCTGTCAATTAAATCTATAGTATCTTGGGCTAAAATCTGTTTTACAATTTGTATAGTGTTCATCTTCACTTATTGTAACACTCCCCAAGTAAAATTATGTAGTGAACTCTTAGTGTACTTCATAGACTTTTTTAAGCTCAAACACACTTGTCTTTTTAACTCTTTTTACCTGTTCTCATATGTTTTCATTGGAAAACAAAACAAAACTAAACTACTTTTTTTTTTAATTAATTTCAATGTTTTATGTCTTCCTTGACTTCTCTGTAGTAGTATTGTCAAATAAAACTGGACTACTAGATTTTATAAAATTATCTCAAAAATTCAGAGGAACAACTGCAACCTTGCTGGAAAGAAAAATATGCAATTAAGCACTCGGGAATACTTGAGATATAATGCCATGAGCCATTGGCTTTGGCAATATAACTGAGTGAAGAAATTGTCTCCCTCTGCCCCCATTCCCAGCTGATCATTCCTATCCCTGGAGCTTCTGAACCTGGAATATATGATTTTCCTTGGTTTACAGTGGAGGAGCTTGGAGATAATATATGTTGATGGGAAAAGGGAGAGAATGAATCATTAGAACAAAGTAAAAGCAAAATTAATGTACAAATCTACAAAATTAGACATTATTTCAGTACATATGATGTATCAAGTGCTCAACAAGATGGGATTTAAATTATAACAAGGGTTTCTACTCAGTTATGCTACAAGCTCCTGATACTCTTTCTGTGTGCAGGTTGATCTAGGCTAGAGATGGGGGTGGTGAGAGAAGCACACTGGAATGAAATTTGAATGAATGACCTGGTTGCTTGATTGGTCAGAGATATCTGTTTCTTCTTTTTAGTTTTTCTTTTTTATTATTTTCTGGTGGTAAGGGTCAGAACATCATGTTTATTTGCCTTAATAAAAGTGGGGTATACAACTTCCCTGTCTTACTGGTTTGCCTTAATGATCAGCCCTTGTGAGGATATGTGAGTGTGCACACGCATCCTCTGTGTCACAGCACTTCATTAACTTCTGACTTCATTAGGGACTGGGTTGAAAAGTATGATGTGCTCAAATGGAGCATCTCTATTCAAATGTGTGACCTTCATTCTTTCTGATTTATTAGTGTAATATGGTACAGGGCAATATCACCTAAACATAGCATACTTATCAAACACATCTTTCCAGAAACTTCTGATGAGCATAAAAAAAAAAAAAAAGATGCACATCTTTCATATAAAGCCTCTCATACCAAGGCACAAGGTTTTAAATAACACTGGTAAAAGGTCAGTGGATTTTGCTAGGCCAGAGTAAATTCTTCTCTCCAAATATCATTGCCAATTAACTATTTTGCCCTCACACTTTCTTAGCAGTAAATTTCTATGTGAAGTATTTTGAATCTTAAATTCTACCTTGGCTATTTTTAAATTGTTCTTCCAATGATGAATATAATGAGTAGTTTCTACTCCTCTGTGATAATGTAAAAATATGATGTTGCATCATATGGCATTTTTCCTAATGCTAATTAACTAAAAGTCCTCATAAGACCAGTATGGCTTTTGATTAATGGAGAAAGTCCACATCTTTCTATGTACACCATTTATAATACTTTTGTACAATTAAAGCTCTTAATTATAAAAACCACAAAAAAAGCACTATTTTAAGTCAATCAAACAAAGTATATGGAAAAATGTAAAGTGACTTCCTAATAAGTTTGTCAGCTGAAGACTAGTAATGACCTCAGTACTTCTTTTTATCTTAAGACACTGTTTTAATATTTTTTAATTATTTATAGGATTTCTGATACATTTCTTGCTTAGTGTTTGACATTTCAGAGTTGTATTTTGTGTAAATTACCAACATTCCAACAAAATATTTTCTGCTCTTCAAATGAGAGTTTCCACCTTACAGTGGATGTATCTTAATTACTAATTGCTGTTGAGACCTTTACATGCTAAGCCACAGACCTATCAGACTTCATCCTGACTTTTTCTATATTTATAAATAATGTTTGGCATATTTCTGACATCAGTTTCTCATTTGCAGCGTAAACTAATAACGTAAGATGGAATGGAAAGACACAGAGATAATCCCAACTGACCCTTGGGGTCACTCTCTGCTTTGCTATAAAGATGAAAAGAAATGAGCTGCAGCTCAGCCTTTTAAATTAACAGCAAAAGATATCAAATCCTTAAACCATTTAACAACTTAATTTGACTTGGTTTTGTTTTTCTTTTATTTCTTGTGGGAGAAGGAAATGGGAAAGCCTGATTAGAGTGGGATTCCAATTCTACCAGTCTTTGAACTAATGTTTGGAAGAGTGAGCTCACTTAATATTTAAATCATTTTACTATATATTCAGCCAGTTTACATATACTGCAATGTGTCAATAAAATTCTCTAATAAATGGGATGCATGCTATAGTTTAGCTCTAGATAGGATGTTATTTTAGAACAGTGATAACGTTAGTATTGCTAATTACTTCAATCTCTTAGATTCCTCTGCTTTTCCTATGGCCTCTTAAATGCAACTAATGAAACATCCAGCAATTCAACCACAGGAAACTGGTATTTTATTGAAAGATACTTATTCATTTTTTCAGCCTTTTCACTGAGTCTTGGTTATGATTTAAGTAGCTAAAAATGTAGTTCTTTCTTCTCCTATCAGATATTTTTATTATTGTTGCCCTGGCATACTACTATGATGATGATAATTGAAATTGCTCTATTTCTTCAATTTTAGTATGCGGTGAAAACATATTTTTGGATCCAGCATAATCATTACTACACAGCATTAGATTATTATGTCACCAGTTTAGGATTGCTTTTGACTTCATTATGAAGCCTGACAGGAAAATAAGATGGATTACATGGCTACCAGCTGAGCAAAAGTTTAAATTACTTTTTTGCATCCTAGAGAATAAAGCTTCCTCCCCTTCCAAATTAAAAAAATAAAAAATAAAGAGAGACACACCAACATCTGATGTAACAAAAACGTGAATAGAAGTGATAAAAGCAGTTAAAATAAATTCTACTTTGCATCTAGCAAGATATGTCACAGTGGTGTGAGTTTCTAGCATGAAAAAAGTCAGGTTTGAATATTGATCTTTTGAAGCTCCATTAGCTATATGTTGAGCATTGCTGACATCACAGATTGATGTCTCTTTAAACTGTGTCTCAGATTTAATCACTTGGGGAAACCAGCTATTGACTTTGGATGTTTGTGCTGTTCAGCCACTGGAGAATGCTCTCTTACTATCTCTCTCTCCCTTTGTCCATCTGTTTTTCTGTGTCTCTCTTGGAGGCGTGCACATGCACACACACTCATGCTTGTCCCTTTGTGTTAGGGAATATTGGCATTATTTTCTGTGTAGCTATAACTTGCCAAAGTTACACTTGCGCTGCCTTATTACATCTGTACATTACAACGTGTAGGTCATGATGTTCACACTGAGGCAAAGCAATTCCTACTGATTTAAGGTATTGAGATAGTATCCTGGAAGGTCTAAAGGGATGAGCATCATCTAGTCTGTGGAGACCTTCATTTCACCTTGTAAAGTGAGGCAACCACAATAGCCTCCAGAAAAGTGCAATAGGAATCAATAAAGACAAAGAAACCAAAGCCCTTCTGAGGTGCTGGCAGTAGTGATGTGCGTCTGCATGTGTGCCTGCCTGTATGCCTAAGGATGAAGGGAGATGGTTTCTGATGAAAAGAAATGCAAATGTTCAGGGCATTGATCAGCACTCATCTCCGTTCAACCTCATGCCCTCTGCTACATCAATACATTGGAAACATAATTTGTATCAGCAGTTGTTTCTTTAATTAAGATCTCTCCCAAATCTTTTTCATTGATTCATGCCATTAACTTATTGATCAGCTTTCTTATGCTGAGGTGGTAGTTTTGTTGAGGGAGGGTGTCTCTCTCAGTTCATGATGTTGGTTCACTACAAATATCTTCTTGGCAATGAGTGGGTAAATTGGAGCAGGTTTGGCAGTACACAGAGGCTTTCCTGGGGCAAGAAAAAAAAACCCAACAAAAACAACAAAAGAAAACCCCCACAAAAATACCAACTTGCCATTTCAGGACTTTGAAAACCTGCCCCCTCAAAAAATAGTAATGGAAAGTTTTATATGCTTTAAAACCTCACTGAAGAACTAACCATTGTAAAGACAACATACCAAAAATATTATAGCTCTGGGGGCATATGGCATATCCAGTCTCCATATGTAAATGGCTAATAACCAGGAATTAAATGATAGAATTTGAGCTGAAATGTAAGATATATTTAGAAATTAATGACAACTAAATGATGCCTCATTTAATCAAATTGTTGGTAAAAAATATTATAATCTAGGCAGGGTGGGGTTAAGGCTAGGTGAAAAAGGAAAGTTCCACAAGTATTTAATTGTAATTCTGCATATTTCATCTCTTCACATGATCTTTTTATGTCACTTTGTCATAATTACTGTCCCAAACAGGAGTACTGTTCAGTATGCTCATAGATACAGAATTTCATAGGGATACTCAGGGTCTAAAATTAAGTATTTGCATGGGAACTTGACTAGGCAGACAGAAAAGCAAACTGTATCACCTGTCTTCTTAGATAGTCTAGATGAAGTAGCACAATTATGAATGGCTTATGCAAAATTCACAGATGAAGGCTTACTCAACTAAATTATTTAGATCTAAGGTTCTTCCCAGTCTCATATGGACTTCATGATGTCTTTCTAAAACTGCAGGGAAGTGCAATGACTTTTAGAAATATTGTACTGGGAGGTTCAATAGGGTCCAGAAAACCTAGAAGGAACAGAGCATCAGTGGACTGGTTCTTCTGAACCCAATTTCCAGATGGAACAGCTTGGGTTCAGATAATCTGCACATGGCACTCATTAAAGAGCTATGCCCAATACGTAACCCTTGGGGAATGCTTTAACATCATCAAAATAGTTTTGAATATTGAAGGTGACCAGTCAAAAAATGGCTAAGCTGACTAGTTTGTTGGATTGAAGAAGCACTGCGTAGCACAGTGGTGGCCAGACTACTGGGACGGATGTGTGAGAATTTGGGAGATGTCAATAACACTGAGTGAAGATATTACTGACAGAAACAATTATCAAAGAGTTTCAGAAGCTGATGTTTTTCCTCATGGACAAATGTATTAAAATTAATACAAATACAATTAATAAAACAATTCCTTGTGTTTCTTAGGCAACCAGCACTTGAACTGAACGTACTTTCTGTGAAAAAAATGTGTCTTGGGAGTCCAGGTACTACTTTCAAAAGTAGTACTTCTCAAGGATACAGGTGAGTTATATGCTCTAAACTCACACAAGGCACAAATCATTGCTGACAGTAGCTGACCACAAATCATTGCTGGCCACTCCCTTTCAAATCTGCTTCAGCAAGACAAATTGTAAGACACTGAAGAACAGTTTAGCAATAACAGTGTGTATCTCTTTAGAGTCTGATAAAAATACAGTATGAAAAGAGCAATGTTTTGCATTAAGATCCCTGAGATACCTATTCTTTTTTGATTTACTGATCACCAAACTTTAAATTATTACTATTTCTCCTCAGAAAATTTAGTCAGCTGCACCATGTATTTTTCAGAAAATACTGACTGTCCCAGAAACAACATTTATCTCAGCTGATACAAAGGGCCATGCACCCTACCGAAGGGACAAAGAACATGTAAAATGAGGGAAATATAACAACTATATGGAAGCAAAAATGTGACTCAGAGAAAAAAACAGGCATGTAAGCTAAAACTGACCTTCTGTAGCTTTGAATAATACAACCTGCATTTGAACAGGATTTGGCTTTCACATATAATGTGTTCTCCCTTGAAATTTTCCGCTGCAGCCATATCCAACCACATGAATATTCATATAACTATATCAGTAAAATGGGGAAAAAACATGGCCTGTATTTCTCAGAACTCTGATTTCCCTTTGAATTATGTATTTATTTGAAGATCTCTATCCTGGTCATGATAAATCAGTATCTGCAACCATCTCTAGAGGTCCAGAAACAGCAATATCCAAACCTAGGCCTAAGTGTCTGAGGCTGAGGAGTTGTAAGGTAACTGGAAGTTGTGTTGATTGTACCTGTGCAGCTTCCATAGGGATTAAAACCCATAAAGTTTTGCTGCAATTCTAACCGTGTTCCCTGTTCCTAGCTGCACCTTCCCATGTGGAGCTAGCAAGGAAGCAATATGGAGAGAGCTGGGAAAGCCACAGACCACAAGACAGGTGGCAACTGTCTTCTTTTTGTCACTATATGGAAGAATGGGTGAGAGCACACTTAAATTCAAACAGTTTTGAGAACAAGTGGTCCATGAATATGTATCTGGTGTGGGACAAACAGAAAGAATTCACAGTGCATTTCTCTTTACAGAAAAAAAAAGCAACTCTGCTCTTAGAAAAATATACCTGAGGAAGGATAACCTAATGATAAATAAACAGCCAGAGATGTTCTGAACATACCATGTTCAGTTTAGCAAATTGCACCATAATTCCATTTAGTTTCAGAGAGTATCAGTAGCAGACCTGTTTTCTTGTTGTTTTCTTTTGAATAGCCTGGCTTCCAAAAAAAGCAAAAGGAGTGGTTTAGAATTGTGGGTTATGAAATTAAGATGGATGTTGTGGTCAATGATCAGGAGTGAAATAGTTGGGTTTTTTCCCTTGGCTAGGGAGAGTGCTAAATTTGACCTAAATTCGGTCATTTTTCCTACTTGAGTTAAATATTTACAGTAAATTCTAAGAAAAGATGAATGAGGCATTGAGATGCCCTTGCCAGAGCTTTCAGGTGAAGTTTTGGGAACTTACTTCAATGGACACAGTATATCACTATTGTTTTAGTTAGCCTGCATACAACACAAGACAAGATTTCATCAAATTATGTTAACTCACATTTTAAAGGTCGTTTTCAGAATGGGTGAAATTCTGGCAGAGAATCCATCAAAATTAATTTAGCTGATTGGTGGATTCTCCTCTGTAATCTGAAGTAAACATGGATCACAGTTATCATTAGACTGCTTTCTAATCCATGTAGTTAATTTGGGATTTGAACTGCGTGTAGTCAAGACCTCATGTTCTGACAAAAAGTTCAGCTAAAAAGGAGAAAACATGAGAAATTGCTTGCTTAAACACTTGCAGAATATAGTAAGAAAAACCCCAAACTCTCTGAGAAAAATTTTACACAATTAAAGTGTATACTGTCTGTCTGATTTTTAGTATTTTGGAAACAGGAAATTTTATACTCTGCAGGATAGCCTAATCTATAGGTTCTTCAGGATAGTCCTCTCAGGTGGAGAGGTACTAATCCTGACTGGCAGAAGAACACCCTAGTAAGAGAAGTCTGTGGGGTTTGCTTGCTTCATTTTACTGCATATGCTCTTATTTGTGACTGTTTTCACAGAAACAAATTTGTATGAGAAAAATGAGAGTGAAATTTTTCTGAAGAGCACTCATTCCAAAAGACGGGATGAGAGTTCAGGGGGAAAGTGAGACTTCATTGTTAGAACTTCCATTTATAAAGTTTCTGTGGACAACCTTTTGTCCTGTTGTTCCTCCTAAAGGAAATATTTTTTGTCTGTTAGCTAAGTGTGCCTTGTCCTTGTTTTTAAACTCTGATGATTATTTTTCTTTTTACAGCCTCTCAAGTTTAATACCCATAACTTGAACAACTCTAAATTTTATTAATTTTTATTATTTACTGTTTTTCTTGTTAGTGTACTTATAATAAATAACAAGTTAAAAGGAACAGAAACCTGAAATGTCAGTTTGTGAAACTGACAGATGTCCACAGCAATACTATAATAAAATTTATCATATATGCAAGCTTCTCAGAGACAACTTTTGCTGAAAAATTAAAACTCCCACATTGTACTCAGTAGGCTGAGGGATAAAATATAGACACTGACTCTAACCCTCTTGTCCTCATGGTAAATAGAACCTGAGTGACCTGGTGTGGAGCAGAGCAATGGGTAGTTTGCTCATAGGGTGAGCCAGGACTTTGTCCTTGCAGTCAAGGAATACAAATGGATAGATGAACAGTGATAAAGAAATTGAAAATATGGCCTACATATTTTTCAGAAATATTTTCAATTAACATTGTCTTCATTATAGTTTATATTTCTTAGAATGGTTTGGGTTGGAAAAGACCTTAAAGATCTTGTACTTCAAGCCTCCCTACCATGGACAGTGAAACCTTTCACTAGACCTGGTTATACAGAGCCCCATCCGGCCTAGCCTTGAACACCTCCAGGAATGAGGAGTCCAGAACTTCTCTGGGCAATGCGTTCTAGCGCCTCAACATCCTCATCATAAAGAATTTCTTCTGCATATCTTATCTAAAATATCTGCTTTTATCTCAGGAATTACCCCTTGTTGTATCACTACACTCCCTTGTGCCTCTCTGGCCCTCATGTGAGCTCTCCTTCTTGTAAGCACTGGAAGGTACCCTAAATTCTCTCTGGAGCCTTCTCTTCTCCAGGCTGAACAGACCCAACTGTCTCAGCCTGTCTTCACAGGAGATGTACTCCAGCTCTTTGATTAAATATGTGTGGCTCTACTCTGGACTTATTCCAATAAGTTTCTACTTTTTAATATTTTGCAGTATCTTTCCTAGATTCTTGGTACTATTTCTATAGCCTCCTGATTACCTATTTTTCTTTTTAGTTTGCTCTTTTTTTCCTATTTTTGCCCCTTTATCACTCTTTCTTTCTCTCTTTTTCTATCTTTCTCTGTTTCATCCACTCTTTACAACCCCATCCCATTCTCTTTCTCACATTTTTTTCTGGCAAACTTCTCTTTTGTCTAATTTCTCTCTCCCTCTTGTTCACTATCTTGCTTTCTTATGTCTCTCTCTTTCTCTTTCTCTCTGTCTCTTTCTGTGTCTCTTTATAGTATTTTTATAACCCTTTTATAGTATTTTTGTATTGGTTGCCAGAATTTGAAATTTAAACACTTCAACATAGATAAATATTACAGAAGAAAAAGAAAAATTCTTAGTCTCAGAAGAGGTGCACTTATGAACCCAAACTTATGGATATCCAGGTAATATTGTCAACCCTAATTTTATATTGGAAATCTAGCAAAACACTGTGAACATGTGTAAACTAATATTAAGTATTTTATGGTTGTGATCGTTTGAACTGAACAGAATAAAATATGCTGTTGTTTTCACATAAAGATATAAAAATATAGGGAAAATTACTCAACATTTGAGGCATATACTGTGACCATTCAGCCAGAATTTTCTTGTTGGAAGAATTTGTTTTGTGAACATTGATACCATCCTTTAATGTACTGACAATAAGTTCAGAGAAGAGGGACTTTAATGTTTTTGAATTAATGGAATTTATAAAGATACGATTCCCTTTGAAATTCCATATTGACTTTTCTAGAAGTTTAGTCTGTATTTTATTGGGAACTGGGAGCAGTTGTGAAGATTGATTAATTTTGCTGTATCTGACACTGCCCCAGAAGAACTGTAACTGGCAGAAAGGTTGGCATTCATCTTAGCTAACTTAGATGTTCACAGCATAGACCTTGACTCTGAGTTGTCGAGACTTCCTTTTAGCAGTCCTTTACAGTCACTCTTTATAAACCAGAAAGAGAATTTAAACTACTGCTTTCAATATAGGTAGCTACAAGAGTTTAAAGGTAATGACCTCTGAGAATATACTACATGTTGCAGGTGTTGGAAGTCTAGTGGAATGCAAGGGGTCACTGGAAAAATTGATAAACTAGAAATCCTTTGAGGATTAGTAGAAACATGGACAACATGTCTGGTTCAGGAAATCTCTAAAATGCAAGCTTTTGAGGGCTGAGAGAGAACTTGTCAATGCATCTTTAAAAATTTATTTTGTTTTCATGCTTCTCCTTAGCCAGCCTCTTGGTGCCATTGGCAGAGACAGGTTAGTGTGTGCTGAGATGCACCTCTGCTTTCACTCTGTGCACAGACTCATGTTATGACATTGCCATAGTAATAGATGGTAGTAAGGGTTTTTTACTGTAAAATTATCTTTCTGTGGGCTACAAGGCTTTTCTGTCTGAAAATATCTATCAAAACTACATTGAAAAACTATTTTGATAGATCCAGAAAGAATGTCAGTATATTTAAAAAGAAGTGGACCAGCTTATTAGCTATTGGCTCTTCATTCCATCTGCAAATTTCTAGAAGCTTTACTTTAATAAAGGTAAAGCTCTAGAAACTGGAGGCAGATCGGCTGAAAAATGCTCTCAAAAATTTGTAATAATAAGGCACTTGAAAGCACCCTAACAAGTGGCAAGTGGCTAATACACAGGATGATATGGCATGAGCCAGAAAGGAATACTGTTTCATCTGTTGTTTAAAGCCTGGTTTCCTCTAAGAAACTTTTTCTCCTCACCTGAAAAAAAATACTGTTTTACATGTTATCTTGTCTTTTCCTCCCAGGAAAGGACTGCCAAATCTTGGGGGAGGCAAGCTCTGACTGATCTGTCCTGTTTGACATCCAGGACATAGCCTAGAAAGGAGGAATTATATGCTCCCATCTTGAAAAAGAGGAAACAACTAAACTGTCCCAGGAAGGACTGTACTCAGAGAGGTCCAAGAAATCCAGTGTGGAATTAACTTATTGACTGCGAGTGACTGTGATATGCTGCAGATAATGATTTCTTCAGTCATTCCCTTACACTGAAAGATATGTGAGATGCTTCTCACTTCTGTTGTTAGAGAAATTATTTCTATAAATAATTGACTCCACTCTCTACAAGTAATTAAACATTATTTATTTATTCAAGAGAAAGTGAACCTTAGAGAGATTGACTCAGTAGCTCTGTGGTCAGAGCATTCTTATTTTTCATATGTGGGCAATGGTACTACAAGTCCAAATAGCTCTATGACTTGTAACTAATTCCAGCCCACTTCCTAAGGGGAGGGAAGATACATGTGATAGAATAATAACACTCTTCACTCTCATAAAAAAACCCCAAAGAATAAAATGCTTACACATTCTAAATTTTGTGTTAGAGAATTCTTTTTACATGCTTAAGATGGCTTGACATAGGCTTCATTTCACTATGCTTCTGTTAGGAAAAATAGCTGTGCATATTTCAAATTACTTCATTTTAAAAGGTGTAATATGACTGCTTTTTAAATAAGTAATATTTAATTTGTATTTTTCAGTATATTGTGAAAATAATAAGCTTCTGTAGTTTGGATGAACAATTGGATAGAATTAAATAGTGTTTCATCCATTTTTTTCCCTGACAAATAGATTTGCTCTTTTGATTGAAGTCAACTTCATATAAACCACATGCAATTTACCGTATTAGAATAAGAGCAACATGTACATGCATTTCCTTGCTTTGCACATCTGTTGATCAGTGACAGACTCTATGAAGTCAAAATTTCTTATTATACTTAGCCTCATCTTATTCTGGGTAAAAGGAGAGGGGTGGATTAATTACATAGGCAGTATCTTAGTATCTTATTTTCTCTGAGCAATCAGTGGTTTGGATGTGTTTTATGGTCTTATACATCAAAATATCGGACTATGTGGTTTACAGAGCTCTTTAGATTTTAGATTCTGCTGTGATGACCCTTCATCATCAGATTATAAAGATCTCCTCTTCATATTTAATATGTCCTTTTAGGCAATAAGGTATTCCTTATTACATTCATCACATAAGTAAAAAGAAAGTTGCAGAAATCAAGCAACTGTTCCTTACATCATTTCAAACTAACATCACCAATAAAACTATTAATCAAATTTTGGTTTTGGCATAGAATTAAACCTGAAGAATCCTAGGATTTTTTAAATTGATAGCTTAACAGGAAAGACTGAAAAAAAAAGTTTTTCCTTTTGTCCTTCTCCAAAAGATTGATTATTCTTTTAAAAATTGAAGCTCTCAGCTCTGAGTTTTTATTTTCTATTGATGTGGTAGAGGCAAATACCAGCAAGAAAGATCTGTTCTGGGAAAGGTAAAAATTAACACCTATGTCAAATATGTCAAATACACAATTTTGAAATGCATGAGAACTTTTATATATAATCACAAATTTCAGAGCACCCTAGTGGTTCTCTGAACACTTTAGAACGTGACAGGCTTTAGAACATGAAAATGTGGCAAGATTTGAAAATTTCTATAAGTCTCAATTTTTATTGAGATGCAAGAACTTACAAATATAGTTCTTTGGGTCACAGAGGACTTTGCTGTAACACACTATTTCAGTTTTCAAATGGACTTTGGAAGAAGTTTTCACAAACATAATTTATATCTAAATATAAGGTTTGCTTCCAGAAGAGTTGCATGATAGTTTCTGAAAAGATATAAATTAAAAATCAATCAAATAAACAAACAAAACCAAACTAAAGAACCCTAAACCCCAAGTCCTTCAGATACTGTGCTGACACTTACTTGGTTAAAGAATATACCAAAATAAGACAAAGATCTGTGAAGAAAGCAAACTTTTTATCTCAGTAAACATGATGAAAATTGTTCCAGAAAAGCTTATGAGTAATTGGATCTAATAATTTCCTCAAACCAACTTGCAGTGTAACATCTCGTGGGTATTCCTTGGTCCCAAAAAACCTCCCCAAACAAAATATTTTACATTTGCAAGTAATTAGTTACAGAAATGCAAAACAGGGAGTGTGAAGTGGCTTTCCTCAATAGCACCTATCTATTCAAAAGAACTTCAGCTAGGATATTCAGCATTATGATATCTAAAAATGTTTTCATCCTTCCTATTTGTCATCGGATAAATAATGACTAATCAGAGCACAGTATCTGGAGGTGTTGGCTGTATTCTCAAGGATGGATCATGGCAAAGACTGCGTTTGGGTGAGGTCAAGATGTCCTATTGAAAAATAAAAATATTGCATGCTGAATGGATGATTAAATAGTTTTATACAGAACAATACAGATAACAAGAATGCTGTAGGTCCTGCACATAGAGTTCGTTGGTGTTTTGAGTGTTAGCTGGAAGAATATTTGGTAAAAGACAGGAAGTAAATGAAGGATCTATTTCTATCATAGTTTCAAATAACAAAACTCTTGAAATGCCTTTGCAATAAATCCATATCTATACAAATGAACATCTCATGAAGTTTATAGAATTGCTGTAACTTGAGAAACCTCACTGAAATGACTTTAAATTGTCAGATAATAAATCACAGATTCCACTATGGAAGTAGATTTCTTAAGGAGAGTGAAATACAAGTTTCAGAGTTTTAGGTGCTCAAATATTCTAAATTTAAACCACGATGGAGTTATCACTCTAGTATAATATTATCCTGGCACTGGAGTTCTTTTCTGTATCTAACTATCACTCTAGTGAATGCAGCATTTCATCAAGATAATTACAGAGCTGGACTTCAATATGTCTTTGTTTCTTTTGTGATGATTTATTTGGAAAGTATTATATCTGGCACTAGTAAGAATAGAAAGCAGCTTTGCATCTTAAATTGAAAACTAAAACCTGAACTCTGCAAAAATTTAGACAGGCGTCCATTTTTATGCATTATAAATATCTCTTTGCAGAATTTAAAACTTCAATGCTCTGCTTACTTTTTATTGTTGTTGTTGTACACAAAATTTTTCACTTTGCTGTACAGATGAGTTTCTTTTGTACAAATTTTCATACCTATTAAGAAAGTATGTCCTGTATCAGATTTCCTTAAACTCTTTGTACGTCATGTTTCCTTTGTTACAGTGGATGCTCTACAATATTGTAGTTCTTTTACTCTGCAACATGATCTGATATATAAAGGTGAATGTGTACTACATTCACTATACATCATGAGCAAAAGGACTGCTTTTTTAGGCAGTATAGCATTCAACTGTTTTTTATAAACCAGTAACTGCCACATGTCATCAAACTAAATTTTTACCTTATGCAGTGAGATTTGTACTACTATCCTGAGGGTTGGCTCTAGACCATCCTGACTGGGCTACACTCACTGTGTTCCTCCCACTCTCTCTGACTGTGGGTGGTATGTAATCTACATTAAGGATCATGCAGGCAGCACAAGTGGACACATTATAGCAGACCTCTGTAAAGTGCCATTGCAGAAGCCTTGTAAAATGGAAGAAATCTCACTAAATAGTAAAGGAATGCTGCTTTTCAGTCTTATTTGGGGATTTTTTTGTGTGGTATTTTTGATGGATCCTCTTACTCAAAATCCATCAACTCATCTGATACCACTGGAACCTGTGAAGTGTTAAACTCTTAACCTCATCCTTTTGGAAGATGACTTAAAATAGGTAAAAGGATGTGTGTTTTGTGGAGAAGGGGGATATATATTAAAAAAAAATAAATAATGGTGTGATAGGGATAAGGGGCAAGGGGGGAGTGATGGTTTAAATCTCCATGGGCCTCGGAATCGAGCCTGTTTCAGTCAGATTGTGGCCCTGCTAACAAATCCAATAGCAGCTAATCTGATCATCTGCTCTCCAGTTTTCATGCTGTGTTTTCTTCAGAGTTCCTTCTCCTAGTTCCAGTCTGTGACAGTGTGATAAGACACAAGAAATTTAGTCATCATTGCTGCTGTAAAGTAGCTCAGAGAAGGGATTATGATATTCTATAACCCTTACATTAGACACGGACAGGGGCAGCCACTGCTGTGATTACAGGCCTGAACACTGCTGTTATTTTTCCCACCTCCCTCCCACTAGCCGTTTAATTATTTATTTATTTTCTATTTTATTTTTTATTTCTATTTTTTTTCTAGAAAGCTTTAAAGATTAGCTGAGAAATAGTCACCATCACAATTATCATCCTAAATCTCATGCAGAACTCAGAAGTTGGGCAGCTCAGAAGGTTGTTACACTTCTAACCAGCAAGATAGCTCTCAACCAAGTTATCAAAAACACTCATCCACTATTCAGTCATTATTAGGAAATTCAAACAGTGTAAGCTGAACAAATCAACGTGGAATACAGAGAGGATGCCACAGGGAGCACTGATTTGGGAAAAAATATGGTATGCTGCTGAGGCAAGTCAGAGATTAGTTTGCCTTTCCTCTGTTCTGCACATGGCAATATTTATGATGAATATATTATTTGCAGTACCTCTTGCTTCTGGGTATCAAGTAGGTTTGCAGTGATGTCTCTGAACTAATAATTATATTTGTGTTAATTGACATTCCTGCACCAAATATCTTTATGCCATCTTATGGCTCTTATCCCCATAAAGAAGGGTCTTCCTGAAAAACACCAAAGTCACAAATTAAAATAATGGGTGATGATGGAAGCTGCATTTCTCAATCTCAAAAGGTAATAAAATAGTCTGGAAAGAATCTGTTCTTTTATTTGTTTGATTTAAAAGGAAGGAGTGAGAGAGCTTTTAAATTGCTTTATGCTGTTGGTTAAAGATTACTTCTTGCCTTTCAAAAGGAACCCCAGTCATTGATATTGTGACTTGTTTTGCAACATTATTATAAGGAAATGTACTGCATGGAAATGTACACCATCTGCCTGAGCCCAAAGAAAGAGAGTGGATGAAGCACTGGGCAGAGACAGATTTCAGCTGGGATGTTCTATGTCTTTACACACACGTGATGTGCAGTGCTGCCCTGCCTTGCTCTGCTCTGCCTGGAGAGCCCAGGCAGACCCAGAAACAGCTCCCTGGTGGTTACTGGACTGGCTCAGTAGCTGCTTCTGAGATCTTAAAGAAAATTTCATTGCAGATGAGCCATCTGGCAGGACCTGCCTGGTCACTAGTCAACTCTGAGGAGGGAGGAAAGGTTTTAATCACAGCAGTAAGAGGCAGATCTGTAGATTTCCGTGGCTCCACTCAGGATTGAAAGAGAAGCTTGTTGTGAGCACTGAGCCTCCCTTACCTACCATACAATTCTGGTTATATTTGGCTTTTGCCTGCAAGTGAAGGGCAAACTTGAAAGCTGAGAGCAGTGGAGACTGCTGCCCTGCTGTTTGGTGAGAGATTTTTATGAGCTTTTCAGATGGGATTTTGACTCAATTTCTAAAGCAACAGTGATCTTCCATACACAAAGCCTGAGACTTCAACTCCCGGACTAGATCAGAGGAGAGTGTGTTTAAGTGTAATGTACTAAAAATACTGCAATGTAAATATCATGTTAATACTTTATATTTGAATATATGTAATCACAATGAAGAGAGAAACTTTGAGGGGCAAATTATCATCAGTAATTCCTACCAACAGATTTAGTTTAAAATTTAATCAAAGTATTCCAAATATGGTTTGCTATATTTGATGCTATTTATAATGGTTTCTGTATGCATTAATTTTCTTTTTAATTGGAAGACTTATGTGGTACTATCTCTTTGAAAGTTGACTGGAAACTATTAATTCTGACTTATCAAAGTTTTGCATTCAGTTAATATAAGGTTTTACTCAGCAGTGTTTTCTGGAAACAGCTATTGCTTTCTTTAAGCAAAATTTCTGTGTATCCTTTGACAGAATATTTTTTCTAAGACACAGGAAAAAGAAAGGTAACTCAGATGCATATATAGCACTGCTTTAACACTAGCTTATTCCTTGACAAATACAGCTAGATTTCTTTGGCCTTTTTACAGAGAATATTGAAAAGATTAAATATTACCGCAGAATAAAAATTCCCTAGTAAAAGTAAGCTGTGAGAGAAAAACTGTGCAACCTCTTATAAAAAATTCATAAAAACTGACAGATGTCTAAGACTGATGGCAAAAATCCCTATTAATTTATGATATTTTGTATTAGGAGATTCAGAAGGCCTTGTGTGCAGAGATGACAAGATAAACAATGATAGTTTTTGCTAAGTAGGCAAGCAATCATTCTGAGAAAAAAGAAAAAAATAAACAACAGAAAATCCACCCTCCAGCATGTTCCTCTTCTGTATTTTGAACTTCTGTGTTGAAGCTGATTGCCTTGAGTACGCCTTAGACATTTTAATTTGATCAAAACCTTTTGACATTTCTTTAACATATTTTCCTGTATTACCCCTGCCATCTCAGGTATTGCTGACATCCACAATCAAAGTGATCCAGCACAATGGATTAGCACTCAGCCAGTTACCTTACCCCATTAAGATGAAGGCTAACTGATATTTTTGTTTGTTTGCTTTTGATATTTTGCTTTCCTCTAGTTAAGTGAAAATTTATGTCATGGCAATATATCCAGAATAGATTTTGATATGAAGAGGACTCATTTGTCCTTGAGCTAATCAAATTGGGAACTCAGACTGACATAAGTCAAGGTTGCCAACTACTTCCTGTTTCCTTTAAAATGAAAAGAAACATTAAAAGATCCCAAACTTTTAAGCCATCACCATGGGGATTTTAGAAGATGATTGAGGCTGAAACAAAGCTTACCCTTTTGCTTCTGGGTATCAGGAAGGACTTTAATGGTATCACGACATTGATCATTGAATTCAAGGTCACAGTCATGGCAGTATTAATGAATTCCAAGTATGATTTCAGAAGATATTAGTATACAGAGCATAGGAAGCAGAGCTTATTATAAATTTTTTAGACATTATTTTTAACAAACCAGAACAAAGCTTTATGTTGTCCATTTATGATAAATTTTGACTTTTTTTTTCTTTTGTGTCATGTGAATCAACATGAAAAAAACAGCAACCTTAATTTCTACGTAGATTTTCTTTATTCATCACTGCTATAAAGAAATTGTATAAATTTCTTGAAATTAGGGTTGCAAATTTCTGAAGAACTTATCTAATCCTGACTAAGTAAAATATTGATAACACTGTGTTCTGAAATGATTTTCTGTCTTTGCTGATTTTCTCAGTCTGTAGTCAGTTCACATTTTCTTGTGATTTGCACATATTCAAAGTCAGATGAAATTAGGACAGAGCTGTCTCAGTGAAGCCCACAGTGACAGAGATCTCCCCAGCTGCAGGAATTTGCAGTTGTGACTGTCTCTTTTCTCTGTCCACTATAAATATTTCAGTAGGTCACGGAAGAAGCCAGCTACATAAATCACAATTACAGTGTATTGAAGTTAGCTTGCTTTCTCTTGGCCTAGCATAAGCAAATACTTCTTTAAAATTCATTGTTATGATGTATTACATGCATTTTAGCCATTTAAAGAACATATTTTTCAAAAGGCTTTATCAAAGGGATTTTCTTTTATATTTTTTTTTAGTTATAAATGAACTAGAATTAAAATTTGAAAATGTTGCAAACTTTAGATTTGTTTTCCCTCTTAGAATCTGTTCATATTTCCAGAATCTGACTCTACCTGTAATTAAAACCAAACATTTCTCACATATTGCAGCACCAGTGAACTATGCTCTTCAAGATCTAAGAATCAGACAGTCAGTGGTACTTTAAGAGATGTTCTGTATCAAAAAGGGAGGAAGTACTGGCTCTGATGCAAGACTGAATTCTGGTTTTTGAAACCACAGTAAGCAGGAACCATGTCAAGGTGATGGCAGAAAATTCCCTGTGCTTCTGGAGGTCATTGCAAAATTTCAGAATTTCTGACAGTGCCTGTGCTGTCCTAATAAAAGATAATAATCTAGAAAAGGTAGAGAGAAACAAAAAATATTAGATGTCTCATCTGAAAATATACTCTAGAGAAGTATTTTCTACTGAATTCTCTCAGGTACCGTTTGAGTGAGACTCCCAGCAACAGCAGTCAGATCAATGCTAATCAAAGCCAAGTGATTCTATTTGCTATCAAATTTTGGTCAGGGTAGACTAAGAGTAAGACTTATCATGGTGCTAAAATACTTCAGCTGAAAAGTAACAATAAATTCTAATTATTCCATGCAATTCATAGACCATTTCAACAATTTTCTACTGTTTTCTACTACACACTGGGAAATGCTTATCAGAAAGTTTTTTTTTTCTACAAACTTGACACAGCCAGGCTCTGTCTGATTACCAGACTGGCCCTTTAGGATTCTGGAACCTTCTGTATCTGTGAATACTCTGTGGAACTACAGGAGAGAAGATAAGCATTTGTGTTTGCACTGTCTGTTAATAGACAACCCAGCACACAAATTTTGAAATTATAACATCATACAAAAAATTCATGGAATCATAGGTTTGGGTTGCAACAACCTTTCATTGCCATCTAGTCTAATCCACCTGCCATAGGACACCTTCTACAAGACCAGGTTACTCAGAGCCCTATCCAACCTGATTTCAAACAATGAGACATTCCCAACTTTTCTGGGCAACATGATCCAGTGTCTTACTACCTGATTAATAAGAAAAATTATTACTTATGTTCAGCCTACCCCCTTTCAGTTTAAAACTGTTGCCCTTTTTCCTGATCTTGGTAGAAAGAAGGCTTTGGTAGCAAGTCTCTCTCAATTTTACATGTCTACTTTATACTTTGAACTGTAGCAATAAAGTCTTCTCAGAGCCTTCTATTCTCCAGAAAAAAAAAAAAAAAAAAAAAAAAAAAAATAATTTTTAAATATCGTGTTCTCTGTATCCTCCAGATAAGAACCTAATTAATTTATTTGGAGGACCAAAAATTAATACAGTAACTTACCTTAACCACTATCTGAAAAACTTACTGAAAGGTTCTCCATTGAGCTGGCAGAGCTCAGTAAACAAGACATGAGACTGAATGTAGTCTGCAATTCTTGGAGTAAGTCTAAGTCACGAAAATAATAGTCAGTCATCACTACCTTCCTGAACATAATATTTTTTCTTGGAGTATCCTTATGCCTGTATTTTCCTCTTTTTAAGCGTGAGCACTGAGGACAAATGTATATTTTGAGCAGAACTTAATGGATTTGTCACCTAGATTTGGTATGTTATAATGGATATGTCTGTAAATTAAGTATTTTCAGAATTTTCAGGGGAATAAAATTATCACACAAGCTTTTCCTTTAGTGAAACACTTTTTCTAAAATAATTTGAGAATCACTTGTAAACATAGTTTAATGATAAGGAACAGTTCACGTTACCATTATATGGAATAAATTTGAACACTAATAAGGCAAACTTAGGTGTGTTAACATTTGGTAAAATCTTATTCTGAACCAGAAAAACACCTTGAATCCGTGCTGTGCACTAAGGAAATATATGGCAACTCTTATTGTCTCTAAGTTACATTAGTTAAGGAATTTCTGTGCAACAATAAAGTATATTTTCCTAAACAAAATTAATATACCTCCTTTCTTAATCTGTGTTACTAGAATAGTAGATGACAGGTAATAGATGATAAGCCCTGATATAGGGTAATACTCATATAAGGAACCAAATCTCCTAAACAGGTTTGATAGCTGCCCTGTGGCCAAAGGACTCTCCATTGCAAGGGTTCTTACAGCAGCATCTTTAGCTGGATTGGGAGAGTACCTCAAATTATTGTTTTTATTCAACTGGCTACAATCTTAAATTTGCACATAGTTTTAACTACGTAACAGAACATCTGTTAAATATCTTAACTGCATGGAAAGGACTGTTGTAGATGCTGTTCACACAACAATAGCTCTCATTGAAGATTTAGTTTCTAATCTTATCTGTGTACAATTTGATCACTTCTGCAACAGAAACCACAGACAGGAGCCTTTGGGACATTTCACTAACACTGATAATCAACACATTTAAGTGTAATAATCAGATGTGAAACAGCAAGAGCTGCCTTGAGGAATTCTGAGAATGACCAAAAATTACCACCTGGGTTTCTGTAATAGTAGAATAATTAATTACAAATGTTCCACCTGTCACCTAGTTTCAAATAGACCCCAAGTCAAAACCCAATATGTTATCTCCACTATACATGTGACTGATTAATGATTCAAGTGAACAGAGAAGGCATACAAGCACAACAGCCCTGATGCCTAGCTACACCCAAATCATAACTAAAGAATGAACTTCATTTTAGGGAGAAACTCTTTACTGTGAAGGTGATGAGGCACTGGAACAGGTTGCCCAGAGAAGCTCTGGATGCCCCACCCTTGGAAGTGTTCGGAGCCAGGCTGGATGGGGTCGTGAGCAGCCTGGAATAGTGGAAGGTGTTCCTGCTTATGGCAGGAACTATATTATCTCTATGACCTCTACCAACCAAAATGATTCTGTCATTCTATGATTGGTTTTCTCTGGTCTGGCTAGTTTAAAAATATGATTTTCTCCTGAGTACTTGCCTGTATTTAATGAAATCAACCTCTTTTTATCTGTAGAGATGGGAATTTTTAATGTGCAGAGTCTCACCTGTAGGACTGAATTACAAGCATTTGATTTGGGAGACTGAATTCCTTTCTTAATTCAGCAACTGACCAATACCTAGATTTTTAGAAAAATTGGGTAATTCCTAATATAATTTTCTTAATCATCATAAAATTTTTAAATCGTAAACACTTCCAGGGGTATTTTGTAAACTATTTACTACCTTGTAAAATATTTGTATCAAGAGATGACAAGTGCTATAGACTTTCAAATTAGAATTTTTGTAAGCTCTGCACTATACTGCATTGTTTCTAAAGTATATATATATGGCTCTCATATGTATATATGTTTGAACAGATGAGGTGAAAAAAAAACTACAATGATTTAGAATGTCTGCAAAATCAAGAAACGGTAGAGAGGTATTTTTTATTTTGAAATTGAAGAAGATTTGTGTTTCATGTTAATTTAATTAGCTTTCCTATAGCTGTATATAGTATAACCATTCAGTGTCAAGAAAATCTGCTGCCAAAAAGCAACTGAAAAGCACTGTCTTTGTTCTTTATTTTATCTGATCAGAGTGGAACTGGAGAAAAAAAAGGCTAAGAAAAAAAGCTTTAGAGGGAGAGATGAAACTATCACCTACTTTCTGGTGCTATTTCAAAACTATTCTCTAGCCATCTGTGTTTCAATATTGTGATTCTTAACCTAGATTTGACATATATTGCAGGAAAGTATGACTTCCCTATACCAGTTGCACAAATTCTACTGTATGTTTTTTGCTATTAGTACAGGTAACTAGGATCCACATTTTATATAAGTTTCCATATATTACCATAATAGCAGCTTTATGCCTCATAGTTACTTGCTTTGTTTTTCTTTCCCATTTTATAACAGCATGCCTGAAGCCCATCAATATTCAAGTTAGTACTTTAAAATGAAACTATAAATTTCAATTTAGAGAAAATAAGCCCTTATTCAGGCTCATAAGTTTTAAATAACACATTACCATTGGCTACATTAAGTTTGCATTTCTAATGTTATTTTATGCATTTGACAATAGATGTTCCACTCTGCTCAGCAGTGGAGAGCAAATGCATGTGAAATGTAAGTCTGCTTAAAATGTAGGAATTTATTAGAGCTGTCAGTCAGCAGTGACACGAGAATTAAATTATTTCTGAAAATATTTCAGTTGATTTTCTCACTTTCTATTGTCTTTATCTTCTGAAGTTTGAGTATAAATATCTCTTTTAAAAGGTTTTCTTCCTGGACTGGTTAGTGCTCCCTAAAGTCAAATAAAATGCAAGTGAAAATAGAATGTGCAAACCTCTTAAGGAATTAGGTAGGTAATAGTTGAAACAGAAAAAAAAAGAAAAAAAAAGTTAAATTATTTATTTCTCTTAATCCCAGAACAATGACCTTAGTTTACTTCTATTTTCATTGTTGTTGTTTAATTTAGTACCTTTAGGAAAAAAGGTGATTAATTAGTTTTCCTTTACAATGCCTTTTTTTAAAGTGAAAGGTATGTACTGGTGGTCAAGTGGCATCTTTTGCAATTGTCTGAATATTAGCTGTGAAACAAATTAATATAAAATTCCCTCTGCTGTAGGACTAACAGCAAGGAACTTCTGCTCTTACTACAAACACTACCTTTCCTGGCAGAATGATACCCATTATTTACAGCTTTTCTTGTTTATTGCATAAATTGCCAAGTGCACTGATTGATCTGAAGGAAACCTTCCTTTTCACTTGACTCCTTCTTTGTGATCATCTGGTGCTACTTGCCTGTATTTCTTAAGCCTATTTTCTTCCACACAAATTACAATGAAAAATAATTAGTCTCCTTATGAAATATTACATCTGTGAGCTACTGCAGTCATGCTACCTTGATTCATTTTGGTTGTTAACTTAAGAGCTTTTGCATGTCTAGAATAACAAGCGTCAAGAATGAACTCACTCTGCACAGTCTCTTAGAACTGAGAACCTGACTGCAGAGCTCCTATGTACTACATTGGTCAAAAAAACCCCAACAAAAAATTAAAAAAAAAAAATTAAAAGAAGGAAAAAGAAAAAAAAGAGGGTTTTTTGCTAATTGCTTAATTAAAAGTGTTTGTTCTTGGCTCAGGTGTAAAGACATAGCTTAAAAATAATATGGATAAGTGTGGTAGGGTGACTTTATGCTGCTTGTATCCCCAATCGTCTGTTCTGTTTGTGCTGTATATTCAGTTCTGTACCTCTAAAACTTGTTCTGGGAGTGAAGGGGGAGAAAGCAGCAGCGCGCAGTTTGTTTTGAGAAAACTGCCTGACTCCCCCACGTTGCTTCTCTCCAGCGTTCGTCTGAGGCACGGACAGCGGTGGGACGGAGATCTCCTGTGCTTTTAGTTAGTTTTAGCTAGCTAGCTAGGGCAAAGAAGCTTCCTGGACTGTTTTTTTTCCTTTTTCTTGGGACTGTTTAAATCTGCTCAGGACTGACAAACCCAGAGGAGCAGCCAGGGCTGGCACCTGCGGCCCGCCGGGGCCTGGACCTGCAGAGGGACTGGGACTGGTGAGAGACTGAGTGAGCTGAGCTACACCCACAGCAAGGACTGTCTCTGTTTGCCATCTCTCTTCGGAGCGGGCAGAGGTTTTATTGTTTCATATTATTAATTCTTTGCATTTGTGGGCATTTTGTTTGTTAAATAAATAGTTTTTTCCACTTTTCTCTGAGGAAGTTCTTTTTCCAGACCAGCTGGGGGGAGGGGCAGTTTGAGTTTGCTCTTCCAGAGGAACCCCTTCGGAGCTTTCCTCCCAAATTTGCCCTAAACCAGGACAATAAGTAAGAATTTGGACTCTTGCATTCGTGTAAATATGATGGTGTTAAGAAAGAAGAAATTTCCACAGTACCATTTGTAGTTTATTGCTATGTGATGACAGGAAATTCCTATAGTTACTTGGACTGCTACAATGTTTTCAAGTGAAAAGGTCAAAATTCAGTCATGGTATAAATAGAGGAAGTTTCACAATGTAAATTTAATTTGAATATAACGAAATAGATAAAATGAGTGTATTTTCTTTGTTCATGTGTATGATTCTCACACAGGGATTTACAATGAATATATAAATTTGTCATGCATTTATCCATTCTTAGAATAACTGTTTCCAAAAAGGGTATTATGACCAGAAAGTATACAGTACTAACTGTAAAATACCTGGAAATACCTCGCTCACAATTCTAATTAAAAATTTGTCAAAAAAATTTGTAGCTGGTTATAAAATTCTGAGTGCTATCTTTGCTGAACTAGATGTCCTCAGAACTTACATTTGATTTTCCAGATACTCTTCTGAATTACAGAAATATTGATAGGGATTATCTTTAACTAGATAAGCAGATGTGGGAGGGGAAAAAGGGGAAACTTTTGGACTCGGGATTGATTGATATGGAACTGAAATGGATTGATATGGAACTGAATTCATGTCCATGCTAGAGCTCAGATGTACTATTGAATTCACATACATTTATACTCCATTAACATGCAAACTTCTGTAGGCCCGTCTTAAACACCTCTATCCATTTTCATAGATATCGCTATCGTAATTCTGATCCTTTTATGCATGCAGAGATAGCAACAAAATGCATTTATTTTTTGGCTAGTGAACCCAAAGGAGTCCAACATACAGATTTGAATACTAGCTACATTGAATATCTGCTGAGGAAGAAGATTGAGTCACAGTTTTTAAGTAATTAATCTGTAATCATCCAGAACTATGGGTCACTCAAAAGTGAAGCTCTTTGTTTATTCTCTCCTGGTGTTATTCCAAAGGAATGAATAAGACCATTTCAAGTCTTTCTGTGTTAGGGGCACAGCTGGGGCATTAAATAAATGAGTTATCAGACTGGGCTTAGATGAGGTAGGTGTCTACATTATGTCAGAGAAATTCAGACTCTGTGTTTATGTATCTACAGTGATCCAGCATTCCCATGTAAGCCATGTCTAGCTGACATGGTGGAATATTTGCTGTGGCAGAAGGAGATTTGTGCTGTGGCCTCTGGCATGATGCAGAAGACAGTAGAATTTCATCTCCCAGTCAGACTTTGCATTCCCAGAATTGCCTCTTCATAACTCCAGTTTCCTTGGTATTCCACTATCCTTACAAGCCTCTGCATCTGTGTTTCTGGGCAAGGACCTTGGAAGAAAACGGGTCTGACTCTTCAAAAATGTGGACAAAACTCACTCAGGAGTCTATGAAACTGATCTTGAACTTCAACTTGACAAGGCAGTTACACAGATATATACAAACTCAGGTTGAATAAAGGTCTTCAGAGGAGTTATCCCCTTCTTACTGTAGGTATTGTTAGAGCTGATTTGGCTGTAACAATACTAGAGACTGATTTGTCCATTCATAGAACAAGCAGTAAGTTCGCAATTAGGATGTCTAACAGGAGTCTGATAGTAAATATCATTCAGATGCAGAAATTAACAAATCATCTGTGCAATATGACCAATATCCATGGGAGTGGCTTGAGCATCTGTTTTCATAGTTAGACTATCACTCCCTCCCCAAGTCAAACGCAGAAGTTACACAGCAGAGTACATCTGAAATCTGGAATAATCAGCAACAGTTTTTAATTAACATGGGCAAGGTAATCTTTTGTACGACCCATATATGAGCCTTTTATGAAGCTGAGGAAAAGCTGATCTGTTGAAAACTTCATTTTCAGCTTGCCCTGTTTGAATCATTCCAGCGTGCTCTCAGCCAAGCCATTTAATAAAAATTACATTATCCAGATATTGTACTGCAAACCCATCATATCTGCAAAAGCCTGCCTGGTTGTAAATCAAAACCTTTTTAAGGCAGGGAAACAAGGACTACTTGCTTCAAGTGATGGAAAAGTAGTGTACACAGGAATCTGATAATGCCAGTAGTAGAGGTCACATCCATTAGGATAATTTCAACCTATTTGAATAAACACAGCCACAGCTCCAAGTAAAATCCAATAATAGATGTTGCAAAGCAAGCCATCACACCTGAATACTTGAGTTTTAATATTTACTGGAAATAAATCAGGCCAGGAAGGCAATCTGGAAACAATACTGTGAGATGACTACCACAGAGAGTGCATACCACAGTGTCTAAAGTGCCTAGAGTTTTCTTCTTTTTCTCTAGGTCTTGCAATAGTGCTTGGCAATAGTGCCTGTTCTAACAGTGATGGCAGTACTACTTAGAAGTCACACAGCAGCCATGTCTTCCAGAATTTTTTGCTATCATGGTTTTCTGGGGCTATCAGTAGTTATCACAGAATCACAGAATGGGTTGGGTTGACTTGGGTTTGGACCTTAAAGATCATCTAGTTCCAACCCCCTGCCATAGGCAGACATGCCAGCCATTGGATCATGCTACCCAGGGCCCCATCTAACCTGGCCTTGAACACTTGCAAGGACTGGGCAAAAAACGTTGTATTACAAAACATAGAGACAACAGAGCTGTGTGCTGTAGCAGCAGTTCCGCTCCCAAAAGAGGTTCCAAAGAAGGAGAAGTTCCTCTTCACCTGAGGCATATCTTTTACACATAGGTGTTCCAGTACTGTTTTTCATTAAAAAAATGTCACCAATAAATATAACCAATTTTAGACATGTTTGACTGCCTGTAAGTCCATTGCTCCGTAAGTTCCAAAATAAGGACAAGGAAAGCAATATTAATAAGCTGAATTGATAAAGGAGGAGAAAAATCTTATTTTGGAGATAATCAGGAACAGGCATTCAAGCCATGTCTTATTTTAAAAGCCCCATTCTGTTTTATTTTGTTTCAAAAATTGTAGAAAACTTGTAGAAAATGCACCAAAGCTGATGAAAATCGTGACTCGAGTTCCTAAAAACAAAATAACAGCTGAAGAGCTACAGAGAGTTACACAAAAGCTGCAAAAGTATAACTTTTGTAACTTTTAAAAACTGTTTTTCTGCATTCATCTCAAAATGTGAAATGTAGTAAAATTTTCTTTTATACATACACTCTAGAATGTCAATATGAAGACAATAGCTAGATAACTGGTGGGTTTTTTGCCTCTTGGAGACCCAATGTGATATGGCACAGATATTTCTTCTGAGTCTATGTAGCTGGTCTGGGAGTCTATGTCAGTGCAACACCACTGATTTTAAAATGGCCTCATATGTTAATTTTTAAAACACCGTTCTCTACAATCAATATAACAACTCTGACATATCCACTAGGTATTTCCAAGTACCCTTTCCTTTGATCAGCTTGTCACTAAGGCAACATAGATTTGTAGAAACATCTTTATTCTCCTTCAACCCATTATTTAAAACTGTAGTAATGACGTCAAATCAAATGACATTTAATGACACTACATAATGTCAGTGTTACAATAATGGTTTTGGGAAAGGAGGCATTAACACTTTACTAATCTCTTCCCCACAACCTTTCCTTAACAACACACCTTCACAAATTATGAAGCCTGAGAAATCTTTGCATTTTAGTAGTTATCAAGTGTGACACCCATCTTTGCCTTCCTTTTCTGATGCTGTGTTCACTTGCCCATGTTCTCAAGGAACACCTGCCATTTAAGTTGTTTAGAAGATCCTTTAGCATGTGAGGACCATGTACCTCATCCTAAATTACTGAAAGTGCTATAGTGATGCAAGAGCTGCTAGCAATGATCTCTGAGAACACAAAGGGTGGGAATGATACTCAAGACTGGAACAGTGTAGATGGACTGCTCATCTCTAAAATGGGATAGGAATTCTAAAAGGAGGTACAAGAGAGTTACAGATCAACCAGTTTAATTTCAGTGCTCAGAAAACTGCTGGACAAAAAAACCCGATCCAACAAAATATTTGTAGCCTGGAAGGTAACGGAAAACTGACTATCGGTCAACATGGATTTGTCAATAGCAAATGATTTCCTTGTATTATAGAGTAGTAGGCCCTGTGGACAAAGCAGAAGCAGTAGATATATTTTTAAAATAGAAATCTTTTAACATTGTGCACATGGCACATTCCTAAGCCATTTAGAAAGATGTTTTTTAACATACAGTATCAGCGAAGAAAAGATAGAAAAGATTATGGTTCACTGATAAAATCAAACATATCATCTGTTGTTGTCCTGTTCCAGATTTCCTTTGGTGACATAGATGATGGAATGTTTATTAAGTGAGTGGGAAGCAACACAACCACAAAATCTTTAGAGAACTGGAAGACAATGTAAAATTGTCATGTAACACTAGAAAAACTGTCCACAAAAAAAGAAGAGAATAGATTCATATTTATTGAATATGGGAGATAGTTATCCACTGTAAAACCAATAGGGGGAGAAAACTGGTCACGTGAAAATTTTGCAGCAGGACATTTGGTGTCACAAGACAAGTATTAGTCTAAATTCAGAATTCTTGTTAAACAAGAAAAGGGAAGAGGAGACCTGTAGGACACATAAAATCATCCTTCTGCTCTGTCACTTCTACAGCCTGAGAGCACCAGCTGGAGGTCATATGCAGGAAACTAATATTGCATTTAGAGACTTAGGAAGCATTATTAATGAGGGGAGACTGAAGTTTCTAGCCTTCATCAAGCTGCAGAAAAAAGAGGAGACAAATCTCTAATTTTCTAATAAATGTAAGATTATTGAACAGAGAAACTGATTAATCTCTTTTCCTTGACCAAAATAAGCAACATAAGAAGTCATAGGTGCAATGGAAAGCATTCTTACATTTTAATTGCAATAACTGAGATGTAGATAGGGTTTTTCAAAATGTCAAAAACTAATGGATAGAGTCTTAAGCTTTGAACATTTTTAAGAACAAGCTAGACAAGTGAAATATTTGCCATGACATATTTGATATCTCAACTACCGTAGGGAAATGATCCCATGAGGTCACTTCCTCTCATACTCTTACCTACTAAGGAGAGACATTGCCAGGGAAAGTGGCAATCTGTGCTTTTCCTATTCTTTGAATAAATGAGAGATGGGATCTAGAAGGACTTTCCTTGTGTGGCAGCAAAAGAAGATATTTTTCTATAAATACCTATGAAGCAGGACTAAATTTATAATATAAAGGAAAACAACAAGCAGCAGTATTAATTTGGCTTTATTATGTTTTCTATTTCCATTTTGACATGCCTCACTACCTTATTAGCAATGTAAAGATATGAATACAGAAGTGCTCATTTTATCATGACAACATTCAGTTTGGAAACTAATCTAAAATAAAACCCAGGGTATGCACAGAAAACTCAATTATGAAACAAAAGGCATCCAGTATGAAATTAAGGTAGTACATTCCATGCTTTATGTTCTGGCATTGTAGTTTGTTACAGGGTTTTTTTTTGCTGATAAACCTCCAAAAGCTCACATAGCCAAGAGCAGCTCTAATGGACTGAATCAAAAATTACTCACTTTCATCTGCTGAAACAAATTGGTTTAATATACAGTTGTTTGCTGTCAAATATACTAAAAAACTGGTGCCAAACCAAATTATAGGCTGTGTTTCTTGTTTGCCTGGTGTATTTAGTAGGTGGGGGAATGGGAAAAGGAGGAAAGACAGTGGGTGGAATTATCTGTGCACTTGCCAAAATCAGACTAGATAGCATTAAGAAGATGTAACACACACAATATGCGTGCAATGTGTCTGAGTTACACAGGCATAAAGTTTTTCCTTCCATTTTTTAATGTTTGACCATGTGTAACTAAAAAGTTCTAACCTGTTGGGCATTTCAAGATAGTATGCAAATAGGGCAGCTATTGACAAAGGACTACAGTAATTCACTTTTCTGTTAATCAGGGTGTGATTATCATTTGATTCTTTTGAACTCCATCCAGCTTGCTATTCTGTCTCTACTTCAAGCAGGTGTTTTGTTGTTGCCAGACCATGAACACAGCCCTGTGCCTGAGTCTTTCAAGTGTGCTAGCTGTGCAGATGAATTTTGCCTGCAAACTTTCCTCAGGCAATGAACTGACTAGTGCAACATGCTCACAACAATGTTAATCTAGCTCAGGGACATGCACTGCACATGAAAGACTATTTTTAACCTAATTTTTAATTGATATATTTTGTCCACTGCAAGTTTTTTTTCCTCTCTTTCTCTTTTTTTTTCTCTCCACTCTTTCTCTGTCTCTCTGTGTCCTTATATCTATCTACCTTTTCTTTTTTTTTTCTTTTTTTTTTTTTTTAAGGCAGAAAATGGATTGAAGTGAAATGAAACTGCACTGGCTGGCAGAAACAAGGGTGAAGTTAAATAAAATATGAGAGGGTGGATGCTCAGAAAAGAATTCGCCTTTGATTTTAAAGATTAGATAAATTGGAAAAGTAATAATCAGGAAATTGAAAAGTGGGGACTATTATGCATTAGCATTGTGACTAGCATAACAAATCTTGTTTATTTATTTATACTTTCAAGATGGTGCAATGTTTTATATTATACAATAGCTTAAAATGTCTTCTGGAAAGGGGTCACAATGATACATTTTAACTCTCCAATCCTTGCAAGAAATATTTGTGAAGTAATATGATTCAATGATATTCAACAGAAACTGGTTTGAATATCAGGATCTTTCATACTTGTTCACAACACGTGTGTAAATGTAACTTGCTTTAAAACATTTGATTGGTCCATTTCTATATGATATATTGGCCTTGGATATTTTTGCATCAAGTATTCTTGTGGATCTTCAACTGAAAACTTATATGTATATACACCACTCTGGATCTAAAACATGACTTAGAATGGAAACATGGTCTAGAATAAAAATACAAGCATCTATATGCTGACTATACAAAGCTTCTCTCCTAATTTTTTAATACACTTTATTACAAACTCTTAAAAACAAAAGTCCAAGAGGCTAAAAGTCCAAGAGTCCAAGAGGACAAAACAAAAATTCAGAAAAGATGTTTCAGAGCCCACTGTTCATGAGCTGGTTGTTTTCCATCTCTCCTCAATATCTACATGAGAAATATTTGACGTGGGAAAGATACCTTATATTGTCTGTTCTTTGCCATTGGCTCTTAGTCAGACAGAAATTAGTTCTTTCCCCATCCTTTGGACAGAAAAATACAGAGCTCACTCTCCTCTTCCACTTCTTTGAAAAATAAGTGTTTTCCCAGGAGTTCCTGTTCATCACAGTTGATGTCTGTCTTTCCTTGTGGTTCCAGGCAGGAGCACCATTGACCCTCCATGGCCCTGGTGTGGGAACAGCATCAATTCCATGTTGAGATGCACGTGTGGAAGGACATGCAGCTCCATCTGAGGGAATTTGAAAAGCTAAAACAGAGAGGTCAACACTTGATGTGTACTATTTGCAAAAGGAGAAGAAAAATGAAACTACTTCAAGGTGGGGATGTACAGGGGAAAATGAAGATTTGGGATATAGAAGATTTGCAATAATGGAAAGAAAACCAGTGGAACTGAAGGCACAGATAGCAGGAGAGGCTGGGTGTTTTCAAAAGTGGAATGATTAAGCATGAATAGAGGAGAAAGCCATATATTTTGAAAGCTCAAGAAACAGCAGCTGAAGAACTTCTAGACACTGTTCCAAGAAGTCATAAAAAGTTTAGGAAAAAGCTATTTTCTGGTGAGTTTTTTTTTGGTGTCTCAAATCCACATCACAAAAGTAAAATGGTCATTCAGTTCTTTGTTAATCCTTGTGTGTATTAGCATTACAAAAATATTCCAACATATTCTCTACCTATTTTTATTATTTAAGACGTTATTCTTCAATTTTTAAGACAAATGCATTGTTCATGACATTTTTATATGCTTGCAAAACAGTTGACTTTACACTAATTATTAAAATCAGAGTGAGAATGAGAAAGGAAAAAACCAGAATTTTTTGGGATTCTTTCAATGGTATTATATCAGATGATATTTTAAAATATCTTTCGCAATTATTTTAGTTAACCCATAATATTGTCTTTCACATCATATGATTTCTTATAAATTATAGAACAATATCTGTGCCATTGAGTTATGGTGTGTCTATACAGGTAACTATCATTTAGTTGGCAAATTAAGGAAATTCAGTCAGCATCCATCACTCTTCATACAAATGGTTTGTCCTCAACTGAAATAGTTTTAGAAGTGATTTTCTATTTAAAAATTTCAGTCCATTTCCTGAATTGCTTTTCAATTGTAGTATAATTTTAGATAAAATGAACTATTCCTAGATGTAATAATCACTACAGAAATAAACTCACAGTTGCATGATTGACACTCCTAATCAGGGAACTTAACTGCTGTTTAGTTATAAGGACAGATGTACTTGGACTTTATTTTTACAGTAATGGATTTCAGGTGTCAGCACTGGTTGAAGACAACTTTATTTCCCTTTTCTCTTCCCTCGTGGCATGATGATACTGCACAAAGTGGTGGAAAATAGATCAAAACCCCAAAGTGATCAAAGTAATAATACTTTTTGTATGCTTGGTTGGGGTTTGTGTTGTTGTTTTGATTTATTTTTTTTCCATTTGCTTTCTATTTCTTTTTACATAGATCAGCTCACTAATCCACTGCACAGTGGAATCATGTCTCAAATGTGGGAGAACACAAATAAGCTTCCTCATCCCACTCAAGTGCTGCAGCCTTGGGTTTATGTTGGAGCTGTGCCATAATACACTGTTTTATGATACAGCTAATCTGATCTGACAGCTAACTGCCACCAGACAGAGCAATCTTCCCTCTTCCCTGCCTTTCCTCCTGGCCCTGGCTATGTGTGTCTGCCTACTCTCGTGTCCTGGCAGTGGTACGCTTCCAGCTCCCTGGAGGGATGGCTCAGTGGAGTAAACTGACAGAAAAAAATACTCTTTTCTTTCTTCTTGGCATCTTGTCTGGCCCCCAGACTGGCTCTGAGGAGGGCTGGGTGAACACCAGTTTCTCCTGGGCCAGACAGAAGAGAGAAGCAGAGGACACCTGGGGCAGCCCGTGGTCAGCTGTACACCCCAGGTCCCTTTTCTGGACACACATCTGGTCAGGAAGCAGTACAGCACATCAGCAGTGCCACTGCTGACCCCCTGGTATCTGTCTTATAGTGTTCACTACTTGTAGAGTTATTTAAAATTAAAAAAGCTTACAGAAAAAAAATGTTGAAGAACAGCAGAGTTATGAACTGTCAAGAGCAGAGAAGTTCCAGTGGGAATTTGAGGCTATGGTAAGCTAGGTATTGTATTTGGTATAGCCCTAGATGTTTTAAGTGCTCATTATTGGTTTTTATCAAGTCTCTGAAACAAAATGGGTTATTTGAAATGGCTCTAGACTGACACAAATAATATTCAAAAAAATTACAAGTATCATTTAGGTCTATGAGGAACTTTTCACAGAAGAGAAATTTCTTATTTCCACTGAATATTGGTTTCCTATGGACTGAGCCCTAGGTTCATCCACCTCATCATGGATTTACTCACAGAGTTTTCACTTCATGGAGTTTTCCAAGGGATAGGTAAGGTGAAATAAACCAGCCCACAATATGAAAAAAATTCTCATTATATGTGTGTTTGCTCTTTGTCAAACCTCTTTCTCTTTCTCTTTTGTGAAAAAGCAAAATGTTAACCAAATACTCCGAGGTGAAATCCTATTAAAAGTGTCTTGAGTAGAAATGAATTACTAAAATCCTCTCTTTCAGCCATTACACAGGGTTCTGCTTTGCCCTGCTTTGCCTTGTACTTTGTGTATTTCTGTGCCTTCCAAGGTTCCTTGATCAGCACTGAGGACTTACAAACTAGAGCTCACAATAGGTTTATTTATGGTCACCTAGTGGTTTCGTTGGAGTACTCAGACACTATCCCAGTTTGAGGAGTATACTACTTTTTTATTATTATTATTCAGATGACATTTTTAGTGAAACGAGTAAGAATTGCTATAAACTAATGTCTAAACTCCATTTTGAGAGGTAATCATTATGGCAGTTAGTACTGGAGCTTCTACAGGTCTTTTTATTTTTTTCTCTGTGATACTGTTAAGTTATCCACAGTGATCTGAGTAACAGAAAAATTGGCTTAAATGCAGTGTCAAAAAAACAAGGGCTTTCAGACTTTTCCAGGGCAATGAAAAGGATTTGCAAGCTGAGGTGATCTGCTAGTTATCTTCATCCCAGAGAGGTAGGAGATGAAGGAAACTGAGTTACTAATACCTAAACAGACAATAAATATATATAACTATTTGTGTAAAAAAAGAGTAACTGAAAAATCCAGTTAGATAAATGGATGTTAGTAATGTTAGCTGGAAAGGCTTTCATCATAATAAATTTCTCAAATTTAATTGTATGAGTTTCACTGTTTTCATTTCTATAAACAGGATCATTAGGAAGCACTGAAGAATAACAGTAACACTAATAACAAAAATGACAACAATAGTATCATAAAAATATATCTCATTGTCATAAATGGATTTCTGGAATTGACAGATTCTGAAGGTTATTTTCATTAACATACCTTGTTACCATACTAAACCAGATTTTTTTTTGTTCTACAGTCAAGAAAAAAAAAAAAAGGTATAAAATACAGGTAGGGGTAAGGATACTTCTATGCAATGTGGTCTAGATTGAGCAGAGAGGTTGGTCCAGATGGTCCTTCCAACCTTCCCATTCTTTGATTCAGTAAGAAAAAGAAACAGGGAAAACAGGAAAAAAAATTACAAGTAAAGGGGAAAGGAAAGAGGAAAAAAGACCCCACCCCCATCAAAGAGTTGGAATTCAGTACCATATTAAAGAATATCTGGGTCTGTATACAATTAGATGTACATTTTTAGAAGTGCAAGGCCCTCAGGATTACACGTTGTAGTGTTAATCATGAAGAGCTCTGAATCTAAAACTTTAGGACCTGTTTATTCATGTTCATTATGAACATGAGTTTTGTATGTTAAATTTTATTTAAAAAAATCTTAAATATAGTATTTTTCCCCACACAGTCACATGTATAAATGTGAATTTATATAGAAATTTATTAATTTTTTTACATATATGCAACAAGGAAATTATTCATTATCAAGTTTTAATACAGCAAAATTGTATGAGAATGACCACATTCTTCACAATACATTTTGTATGGTTTCTTCATATTTTGCACATCTGGGGTGAGCAGCATGGGCAGGAACTGGAGATCTCTGTGCATTTGTGTCTTGAGTCTAATAATTCTTAATTATGTGTTAATTGTTGTATTTACGAACATAACTATATTGATAAACCTAATTTACATGACAAAAATTTAGAAACACCACTATATTAGTGTTCAGCTGTACTTAGCGAGCATTCATATTTTTCCAAACAAAAGCTGAGGTGAATGATGGGAAAACAAATATTAGCATATCTAGACTTCACACGGCTTGTAGACTCCCTGGTGAGTAGTGCTTCTACAGCCAAGGATTATTCACACCATATACAATTACGTTTTCCTTTAAGACTGAATCTTTTATGCTGCAGATAAAAATGAGAAGCTACACAAAGTCTTCTAAAGAAATATTCACGTATCTTCAATAAAGAAAAGAATGTAGTTCATCTCCTGCAGGCCAGCCAAACTTAGGGAGTTTTATTTTATCTAGGAATGTCTAAGAAGAGAATTTGGTATACAGTTTGACCTCTCTGATTGTATTTTGAGGTTGTTATTGTAATTTGCTGTCGGCTCTTTAATTAATCTTGCTGGGTCTGTAATATCATTGGGGCAGAAATAATTGCTTAAATATAAAAGGACCTGTTAAGACAGCCACATGGGAAACAGTGAAGTGGTGAAAGAGTGCACTTCTAAGATTTCCTTATTGACTGTTTAGTAATAAATCGTATGTTTTAATTGCTCTGTCAGAAGAATCCTTCAATGAGGGAAAGGTGACTGGAGCTGAATATGGGAACACCACAGGACAGCTGTTTGGTCTGGCAAAGGGCTCTGTGCACTTGTACTATATATCCAGAGCGACCTTTCAGATTCCATGTACATAGTAACAATTAAAAGTACACAATGACTTGACAATGTTCACTGTGACAGACTGCAGGTTGGCTGCTTCCCATAACAGCCTCCCAGGCAGAGAGGAACAAAGAGCCTGGGCCCATCTGTACGCGGCTCTGAATGCCTCATGTTCCAGAGAGTGCGCTTTGTTTCTCCAAACGCCCCAGGAAGCTCTTCAACAAACAAAACTCAGAGGTCCAGAGGAGCCCAGTCAGGACATTAATATGATAATGAATTCCGGATTACCCTGACAGACGTGACAAAGAAATAGATCCTTTTGATAATAAGTTATCGGGTTGATTAGGCGGAATTTGTCTGACTCCACGACTGTTGTGGGTATTTCAACAAAGTCAACAAACCCATGTATGACATCACTTCAGTCACCCTCTATCCTTGTTGCATTTCAGCAAGTCTGACCCATACTGCTAATTTAAGGTTGCAGTGTAAATGCTGCTAACTGCCCAAAAAGATAACATAAACCATAAAATATCAGCATCTTTGCTAGTGCACAAAACAAAGGAAAATGGCCTCTTGTCACAGGCTGTTCTGAAGAAAAATTGCCATTAACTCAGAGACTCAGAGGTTAACTCATGACTTTGCTTTCCAGCTGATGTTCCTGGATTGTATTAGTACAATAGACTTTGTAAGATTAATTTCCAGTCGCTTCACCAACAAGGCAAAATGGTTCTTTTTCGGTCCACCAGAATAAACCTGATTCAGCAGAGGCTGTCATAGCACTTGGGAAGGTACTTACTTTTTTGTGTTATTATTGATTTCTGTTGCAATTATCATCATGTCTTCTTGGCTGGATTCTCCAAAAGGCTCCAAGATAAAATTCTGTTGTTTCACAAATGCTCAGCAGCAAAAGAGCATCAACTGGTTGCAGATACAGTAGATGACTAAGGTCACACAAAGTACCAAAATCGGGTGGCACCAGCCATCTGTAGTTAACAGCTATTATATAAACATAAAGGAATGTGCCCTGTGTTCTGAGTGATGGAAAAAAACTGGTCATTAGCCACTCGGGAATGTCCGATTCCCCCCACAGCTTTCCAGCTGCGATCCAAGTGTGTTTAAATAAAAACTTAGCACACTTAACAAGAAGTTTGATAGAGTGTTAACAATCCTCAACTTCACATTGAGCTGTTAACCAACAAAGTAGTCATTAAAGACTGGTAATGACTGCGTTTCTTGAGATTATTGCTTAATTATAAACTTGGTAGAGTGGGTTCTGCCTTCTGACTTGGGGGACATTTTCCACTGCAGAGTTTTAACTACAAACTTTTCTTACTATACCACCTCATTTATAAAACCTTGAATATAAAGTAGAGTGAGAATACTGCCTTTAAAAACAGTTATTTGTACACCTCACAATTAGGTTCAAACTATAACTGATCTTGGATTCACCTCAGACAGTGGACTAGAAAGCTCAACTGCTGTTAACAAATGATTTCTGAGGGAATAGGGCTTTCTTGTAGAATAAAACAAGAATTTCTGAAGAAGAATTCTGCATTCTGATTGACTGGAAGGAGTCTAGAGTGTAGCGCTTCTTTTCAAAAGAAAACCCATGAAAGTGATGAAAAACTGCAATGGATGTTTCATCTTTTGTCCTTTCAGAAGTGACTGAATACTGTTTTTAGTGTACAAGAAATTATTTCAGCAGCCATGACCTTGAAAGTTCCCTAGTTATTGCTAGCTGCTTTGTCTTAGCATTTAATAATAATTTTCCCAAATCTGTAGATACCATGGCCTTATGTATACAAATGATTATAAAAATGTATTCAGGAAAGTTTTCTCCTCTGCACCGATATCAGAACATCTAAATATATACTATCCAAATGCACAAGGAAAGATAAGGGGTGAAAAGTTTCATGGAGTCACATACTTCATATTCCAGCCCATGAAATGGCCATGCACAGACATAAAGGGTGCAGGGACAAAGGCAGTCCTATTTTTCTTTTTTAGGTTGGTTTCATGTGTATTTCAAGTCACTATGAACCACTAATATATATAAGATATTTTACAAAAATCATTAAATAGCTGGGGTTTGGATGTGTGAGTATACTGAATTCATTCCCCTTTTCCAGTGGAAAAAAGACTTAATATATTTAACATTAATTTAAACTTCTTACAACTCCTTGGCACTTTAAGGCCACTTAGTATTTTAAAGCAGGGAGGCAATCAGTAGGAAAAAAAATCATTCTTTAAACTGAATCTTGTTCTGTAATTCACAAAATACTGAGTCTTCTAATGCTAAGTAGCTAAGCAAACTAATACATCTTTCGTCTTTTCAGACTGTTCTTTTAGGTATTAAACAACGAGGAAATCAAACAAAATTCCATCTTTAGAAGCTATTAGATCAAACATTCTTTGAAAAGAATAACATATAGAATATATTTATTTGTACAAACTTTTAACTGAAAGTCTCCCTGATAGATAGATAGTTTCGCAACTAATTTGTCTGCAAAATGGCATTTAAGTATTTTTAGAAGTGTTTAGGAGATGGTTAAAATAATGAATTTCACGTTATTGTATTAATTATCTCATCAGTGACAACTGTAAAGAAGAGTGGTATCTTTTAACAGAACAAGTTATATAGCTGAAAAAGATGGAGAAGACTTGGAGCACACAAGCACATTTAGGTTTTGCATTTTGTTTCCAATTATTGCCAGTAAATGAAAGGAGGAGCTGTTTGTTGGAAATCTGAAAGGGAAAAGAGACAAATATCTTTGCATGTGTAAATCCTCTTCTTCATTCAAAAACTCAGGCTTGTGTCCACAGTGGCTTGCTGGCTCAGTTCATCAGAAAGCCTGCATCAATTCCCTGAGCCCTCATTTGTAGACATCACTTTGGCAATGGAACAATGCAGCAAATTCTCATTCGAGGGATTACGATACTATATATAAAGAAAACATAAAAAGATTTACATATATTCCATGTAATTTCCCCCATTATATATTAAGCATGGAGCAGAGTCTTTTAATTGGTAGATGTGCCACTACTTATTTTTTTTTAATGGTAATTTATATCCCAGCATTTTATTTTCAATGCTAAAATGCATCTCATATATGCATACTCAATAGATGTCCCAGAATCTGCAGGCTGGGAAAAAGGATAAAGTCCAAGCTATCCTTCTGGGGCTAAATTACTTATCTTGCTGCAACATTTGAGTAGTGCCTGAGTTTCCCAAACTCACCTCCTGATTTGCTTGCACACTGATGGCCTAGAGAAGGATCACAGTCATTGTTGCCTGCCATTCTGTCCTCATGAATGAGAGGGAACAGTGGGAATGAAACCTTACCTTTGCCAGTTGTGGGCCAGGCATGAGGGAAGAACTTTGCACCGACAGATTTGCAACACCTACGTTCCTAAGCCTTTCCAGGCATTTCAAGGTAGAAGAAGGGGTACTGTATCACTGAGAAAAGTCTCTAATGTCATAGATTCTCAATCACAAAGATCTGTGCCTCATCAGACAAATGTGTTAGTACTGCTCTGCTCTAGATGAGAAGATAACATGTGATCACAGAGCATTGTTTGTGATGAGCAGTACCAAATCCAACAATGATCCTGACAGGAAGAAGCTGTGTGAGACATTCCAACCACCACATTTGAACCCAAAATTAATATATTCCAAATCAACCCCTATTTAAATCACACAGCTGCCTTACAACACTTATTTTTGGAGCCCCAGAGTCCCGCTTGCTCTATTGTTGGGTGATACCTTACCAAGCAATGTCTTTATTTCTGGGTATCCACTGTCTGCTAACTTCTCATTCATTGAGGAATGATTAAACTTTAAGACACTTCAGCTGAAAATGAAAATTCTCATCAAACATTTTTGACTTTAAATAAAAAAAATCTTCCATTTGCTTAACAAACTTTGGGATCAGACTCCTCTTGGAAAACATGGGAAAACTGGAAATGAAAGGGGCCTAAAAACCTATTACTGCCACCAGTAATGTGTGAGAAAAAAATGCCAGAGTGAAGCTGAATGACAAAAGAGGAGATGTTGGCCACTATAGTCACTGGGATACCAAAAAGACATTAATTTAAATTAAGTTCAATCACATGGCACATAAACAACTCTCTCTGAGATCTGGGCCCCTGTGCAAAGCTTCCTGTTGGCATAAGCACTGCACATAGAGCACAAGCCTCTTGAGTACAATGAGACAATGATGTACAATGATGTACAATGATGTACAATGAGACAGACTCCTGTGGTTCTGGAGCCCACTGGAGAGAAACAAGGTTTTGTGCAGCAGAGATCTGAAAGAACACAGTGAAGCACAAGATAGATACGACACCCAAAATTGGGCAGCACCACAGAGCCTGATCCCTTGGTGAGGACAGGCTGGTTATTCCTTTGTGATAGAGGACCCACAGATCTGAGATGAAGGAAGCAAGGGAGCAACAGCAACCTCTAACTCATTTTGCATACCCTCAGTTGCCTGCCACAGCAGCATAGAGAGGGCAGTTATGACCTGGGACTTACAGGAAAGACACAGCTGTCTGGAGCAGCAGCAGACTGCCAGGAGACTTAAACCTCACTACCTGAAATGACATGACACCTGCATGCAGGAGTGCAAATCTTTTTCTCTGTTTTTCTGGGTTTTTTTTTCCCCACAACTTCTATACTCAGTCCTTAACACAGAATGTCTGTCTACTGTTGCCAATCAGAATGAGCTGAGCCAGTTGTCTGGGCTACTTCTTCAGAGACAGTTGAAGGAGATAGGCCCCTGGGAAGCTGACTAGTCACATCCAAGCACATTGGGATGTGGCTGATTGTCATTTTTCCATACATTGATGCCATTAAGTATGATTAGACAAATCAACCAAACTCCACTGGAAAACTGATTTTCAGGCCACAAAAGGAAGATGATATGAAGCACCATTTATACAAAGTCACAAAAATACTTACTTATCTTATACCACTCCTCAGAAGAAAAAGCATTTTGAATAGCAAGACCGTTTTTTTTTTTAACTTTTGACTCAGATTAAAAAATCCAAAAAGGCATCATCCTATTTACAGGAAGGGCATGATGGAGTTGTTCAACCTTGATAAGGTCATTATGAATCAGAAAGTCATCTATATATGCATTTTCCAGAAAATCAGCTTAATATGGAGCTTTTATATTTATTTTGCTTTGTCCTAGTACAGACAATTTACCATTAAAGCATATTGGTTTTGTCTCCTTAAATTCACGCTGCCAGAAGTCCTGGAGAAGTAATCAAAAATCTGTGTTCTCATTTAAATGTTATGTTTGACATTACATGCAGCAGCACATGCAATGTAAATTAAATAAACCCATTTCAACCCATTTGGCTATAAAGTAGGCAAAAAACCTAAAATATCATATTATTTGTATATTGCATTAGATTTTTATAAATTTTATTATAATTCTCTATTCCATTTTAAGAATTTCTGCATGCTTTTTACCCCCCAAAATATCATTAGTACTTAATTTGGGTCCATTACACATAGACAGGTCTTTAATTTTTTCTTTTTTCTAGCTTTGTCCAAATATATCCATTGTCTATTTCACCACATTCAAAGACAAACAATGAAAATGTTTAATCCTGCCTAATTCATTAAAAAAAAAAAAAAGTAAGCCTATATGTACTGCATGACACAAATCTTTCTATTTTTAACTTTATCATTCTGTCCTATTAACAATAAATGCCGTGTTTTTCTAAGATGCCCAAACGAATAGATTAAGGAGCATAAAAAGGAGAGGAATAGCATGTTTTGTTACCTGTGCATTCAGATCTTTATAAAAGCAGCTCCCAAAGTTACTACTTCTCTCTGCACCATAATGATATTGTACAGTGCCTTTTGGCTCTAGCACAATGTGTTATGCATCAGTGTTTAAGAGCATATTGTGCACCATTATTGCCCTCTCTCTAGAGGACTACAAACTGCATTAGTTTGAATTACCAAATCAAAACTTTATGTGCAGCAGTTCCCCCACAAGGGCTTTAGCATTTTTATGTCATAATCCCTCTATTATCCCCCTCCTCACATGCTTTATAACCATTAAGTTATTGAAAAATTCTCAACAGATGTCATCTTAAGATGAATGTTGCTGTGCCGACTGGTATCAAGGCTGGAATCTGGATATTGCTCAACTTTACTAAAAATGTCAGGCAGAGAATAGTCAGCTGTAAAAATACAAGATATGCCAGCAATGGTTGTTTTCATGTCAACTGCAACATGACTTGTAGTGTTCGCAATTTTAGCTTCTAGAAGATGCAGTTTTCATTTGATGGGTTGGCAGTAATGGCTTGAGATATGTAGCAAGAAAAAGGAAAACAATTCAAGGGCTTCTTCCCCTCTCCTTTTATGATAAAAGCAGATTTGTGCATTAATCTGATTTAAGTCTCAAGACATACCTTTTAGTATATATTGCTCTTATTGAGAATTTTGTTGAAATACAGAAACTTTTTGCATAGGTGCAATAATTATAACAGACTATTGGTGATTATGTATTATCTTTGCATCTAAAGCACTGAAATACCAAATATGATTGCTATGATGGTAATGATAACAATTTCATATTTTCCCTCTCATTCTATTGGGACATCTGTAATTTTAAACACCAAAAAGACATAAAAATATACGTTGTGACATGATTTAGAACTATCTTAAATTTGAAGCAAACAAAGCGAAAGACATTTACCTTCAAAAGAGGTGACAGTATGGTATTTAAATAATAGGAGATACACATGGCACAGATACCTGTCAAAATGGGATTAAAGAACAGAACCAGGGCCCACATTAGTAGAGCTTAAAAAATAGTGGCATTTGATAGTAAATCAGCTTTTTAAGAAGCAGTTACTGTACAAAAGAAAGGAATAGCATAATATGCTCAATTCATCTGAATAGCAATATAGCACTTGAGTTCTTATATTCACAACTGATGTGACAAACCTGAGAGATTTTTAAAGAAGAAATTACAATAATCAACTCCCATGATGAAGCGGGTATATTTTGTGTAAAGCTGGAAAGGAATATATAAGGGATATATAGTCCATGAGGATTGAAACAGAAATAAATCTATTCTGAGATGTGAAGAGTTTTAGTCAAAAACGAGGCTTGAGATTCTTAATGTGAATTTCTACATCTTACTTTTATAGAAAGAAAAATCAAATTACAAAAAAGCTTCCTATTTTCCTCTCGTGCTCTCCTAAAGGCCCAGAACTGGTTAATGGAAAGTTTTCCCGTAGTGTCTATGACAGAGACTGTTACTATTTCTTTGATTCACAGCTGTATCTGCTATTCTAGCTGTCTAGACCCCTATAATTAGGGGGAAATTGGTTTCTGGACAGCTTTCCAGCTCTCCACTTTCCATTTTGCATTCTAAAGGCTCCTCCCTTCTATGGAAGCTCATAGCTTCCAGTGGCACAAAGATATAAAGAGATGGGATTCACCACAGAAAACTCTTTTAGCTGATATTAGCTGTCATAGAGAAGAGGCAGATGAAGTCAATCTTGCCTGTAAGCAATAAAAGGTGGAAATGCCAAAACAGGGCTGTCGAAGGCAACATAGATTTGACTCTTCACTGTAAAAAATGGTGTTAAGAAAGATGATACACTCAAACCGCCAGGTATCCAAAACTCCCAGAAACACTCAATTCCAACTGTTTTAATAGGAGACACTTTTGCATGTCCGACCATCTTTAGGAGAATACTGAATGCTGAATTTTAGAAATAAAAGGTGCTGAACTTCTGTTTTCAAGATTTATTTAATGACAAACTCATCTCGTATGTAAGTCTTTATAGTCACTGTGTGCTGTGCATTATTCCTCTTTGTCTTTCTTGTAAAAGTATTCTAATTCATCTCATTATACAGTGTATACTGCTTTTCTTCTGTAGCATGATTTTAAAACTTGTGCCATATGAACATTTCCGGTTCTTTTGAATATGATACTCTACTTGAATTTTACTCACAGTTTATAAATTGAGTTGGTTAATGTATTCATTTATATGCTGTGATAGTCTTCCAGCTCAAAGCTTTAATATTTCATTGCAGTGCTGGTATCTGATCTGAGGAAATATATTTCTGTATATTTAGTAAGAATCTTCTTAGGTTTTCCCAACATTTCTTTTCATATGGTTCTTCAATGAAGGTTTGGATTTGTTCTGCTCTTTTATTGGTATGTTCCTACCTCTATATTTGCCTGGTGTGCCTTGGTATATAATCTGCCACTAACCTGGATAATTTCTATTACTTTACTTTCTAAAAGCCCTGGATGAGCTGCACTGAGGAAAATAATTGTAAAGGCATTTGAGCTACTCCAGTGGTATATGAGACTTTGCACAAAGGTTACACACAAAAAATGTTGATAATAAGCTAGCACCTCCCTAATTTATAGCAAATTAGAGTATATTTTCTAAATCTTCTACACCTCTGTCTATGACACCAGGATAATGTACATTTGCAGTTAAATTACTCCTTTGCTTCCAATTTTACCTGCATTTTATTAGGATCTGGCCTATCTTTGTGAGAAACAAAATTCTTCTACCGAGAAATTTTCCATCTTCTTCTTCAGCTGTAATAACAGAAGCTAAATAACATTTAACAAATTGCCACTTCCTTATGCCCTGTCTTCAATCCCCCATCATTGTTTTTAATGGGACAATTTAACCTTTGAACCTATGTCTCTATTACAGATATAGTTGAAGAGCTTTTAATTGAAATATTCCATACAACTTGACATCCAATATTATTTCTTTGCTCCTCTAATTATCCTTTTAACTTTCTTCTGCTTATTTGTATAAACTCTCTCCAGTCTGTCTTTCTACCAGACTGTTTATATATTTTTCAAAAGCCTTTCAATTATTTGCTCATTCTACTCTTTACATACTACATAACTACATTTGACCTCTGTGACCCTTCTCCTTGTTTAGATTTAGCCAAAATGAATTTCAGTTGCAAGGTCTGTAGCCATTTCTTAAATCGTTTCCCACTGCTCATCCATAGTGTTCATCTCTGCCTTGGAGAACAACCAAACAAAATCTCTTTGGAAATGTTATACAATATCAGACTTTCTAATAGTAAAAACAAAGTCCCAGTCCAGAAACATCTGAAATATGCTGGTTTATTCCAGTACAGGTATGAAAAACCCAACCTAGATAGAGGTTTGTCAGCTCCCAATGGTGAGATGATTACTATTTTCAAGCTGTTTGGGTGCACAGTATTAATGAAATATGAAGCAAAATTTGTCAGAATTCATGCCAACTCTAAAACATGCCAACTTGAGCAAGTCATGATAGTATGCCTGTCTTATAACTTGGAATTTCTAGTTTTCCCCCTTCTCTGATGGACATTACACTCCATCTATCTCTATGACAATCCTTCTTGCCCTGACATGCCTAAGGACAGAACAAAAAGTACCTTCTGCTCTCAAATATAATCTATGATCTGTGGGTATAGTGATTTGCAGTGGTTGGTAGTAGGATAATTCACACTAATCTGCTATTTAAGCTAGTCTTGATTTCTATATAACATATAGAAACCCCTACCTTTTCTTTTGTATATACTTATTTGATATTTCTTTCTAGTCTCTCTTTGTTTGTTTATTTGTTTGCTTGGGTTTTTTGTTGTTGTTGTTTTTGTGGGTTTTTGTTGTTGTTTTTGTTCGTGGTTTTTGTTTGGGTTTTTTGTTTGTTTGTTTGTTTTTTGTTTTCTCTTGAAAGTAATGTTTTCTATGGTTGAGAAGAGATATGGCGCAGAATGGAGTTTATGGGTCACCCAAGATACTTGCATTGCTGGCTTATAAAGCAGTTTTTTGACTCACTTTCTCATCACATGGCAAAGCAAAACTTCTGGACTTTATTGTTTTCCACATTGCAAGTGCCTCAGAGAGTATTACTTGAAAGCCACTACCTTTGCTGGACATATCTGGTAAAGATATTAAAGATATTATCTGGAAGTTAAGATGCTTTCCAGGAAAATTCAGCCTGTGACAGGCAGATATAATATTCTCCAGAAGAATATTATCCATCCAAACCTGAATAATTGCCAAGACTTTCCATGCTATGTAAAATTTTTAAAATATTTTACAAATTTTCAGAGAAATTTTCTGTGAATTTAATTCCCTGACCTTATGACACAATGTCTTCCCACACAGACAGCTCAGTAAGCTCAGTAGTATCCAGTTCTGCACTATGACTTCATACTATCTTCTTTGGGTTTTGCATATCCCTTTTACACTCAATAATAATGCAATTAAAACTCCTCCAATATCACATATTCTGTCTTTATTACAGTCCCCTCTTTTCCATATACAATCTTCCACAATGTCACTTAAAAACAGACATTAATGCCATTAGAAAATGGTAGAAAATTCATTAAAAATTTAAAAATGTTGATCTGCATATGAGGAGGTTCATACAAGTGATATATCTGTTGCCTTGAAACATTTTCCTAGTAAGATTAAGAAAACATTTTCCTAGTAAGATTAAGACAGATGAGTTGATTTTTTATCTTCTCATGCATAGTGTCTCCTTAAAAATAAGGGAGCTACCATATTGCACCAGGGAAATGTCATCTGACCAAACATGAAAGATGAAAGGAAGAATGAATTACTAAAATGAGGAATTATTTCAGAAGTGTATATAATCATTGGTTATATAAAATTTCTCTTTTCTGAAGCTTTCTATAAAAATGGGTTTTGACTTGTATGTAGATAATGTCACACAACTGCAACCTTCATGGCGAGACTTAAGTGAAACCACTGGGAATTACAATTTTTCCAGACCAGGAGCACACATTCAGTTGAGAATTAAGGTTCAAAAAACATTTCACCATTCTGTAAAGCTAAATATAAAGGTCCTGCAAAGTTTTATTTTTTTACTTTTTTAACTTTTTTTCTTTGATGTACTGAGTGTTCACCAAAACAGATTTGCAAATACATTAAAACAGAAATCCCTTAGAACTACATTGGAAATCCTTCCCAAGTTTTAAAGATTTCCACAACAATGAGCACACTTTTAAGGTCTAGTAGTACTCTTAATATATAACAGCATTGTGCAGTTGAGGCAGAAACTACAGTATTCTTTTGCATTCAGTATATGATGATCAAGAGAAAGGCTTTCAAACACACTTGGAAAGAAATAGAGCACTCACTCATGACTATTACGTGGAGTGTTTAACAGAAAAAAATCAAATATTTTTATTTTTCATAATGAAGAACAGTGAGGTTTATCACTAAGAGCATCTGAACAGCTGTGTCAGATCAAACCAAAAGCCTGTCTGGTCCCGTATCCTGTCTCTGACAGTAGGCAAAAGCAGATGCCTGGAAAAAAGTGGAAGAAGATGACAAGAATATTGTGAAATTCCCCTGAACCCAGAAGTTTCACATTTAGGAAACTTTTAGAGGTGGATGTGTTATCTCCATTCCTTAGACTCCAGTAACATCTTTTTTTTTTTTTCTTCCATTGTGTTTTAGCATCCACTTTCCAGCCTTTCACACTGGGTATTACCACTGCCAATAATCCATATTGTTTGGAAATTTGAACCTGTCACCTTGTGGCCTTGATTGCAGATAGTTCTAGGACTGAAGGGGATGTGGTCTCTACACTGCACCGTTTCTGAACTTAGAGATGCCATCATAGCTCCCTTCTTTCTATCAGCCCCCAACTATGCTAGTTTATTTAACATTTCCTCACTTGGAAGCTGTTTTTATTCAGTTTCCTGACTTTCTATTGTATCTCCTTCAGGATAAGAGTGTCAGATACACACAACATGTGCAGGTGTATTTATATAGTCAAATGATAGTATTTTCTATCTTGCCTTCTATTCTTTACCCAATAAGCCTTAACATTTGGGTTTTTTTTCCTTTTAGTGAAAACTGAAGTGATAATTATGTAAAGATATCTATTATAATCTAGGATCTCCTTCCTGACTGTTAACAGTCATCTTAGAACCCATCATTATAGAACCCATCAAAAAATTACATTTGTTTTTCCATATGCACATCACATTTATTTGCACTAAATCCCATCTTCCAGTTTATCACCCCATATCTCAGGGCTATGTAGTCCTTCTGCAAAGCAGAACAGCCAGCTCTGCTTTTTAAGATCCCAAATGTATCATCATGATCTGCAAACTTTTTTACATAGTTATTCATCTTCTTTGCGTGACAGTTTGTCCAGAACTCCACTGATCAATCCTCTTCTGTATGAAAATATTTTTTTCTACTGCCTCCTAATTTATAGCCATTTATTTATCCAGGGCAGAGTCTCCTCTTATACCACGGCTACTTAGTTTCCTTAAGAGTCTGTGCAGAGGCCCCAGACTTTGTCTTATTTTCATTCACAGTACAGGTTATTGATCAGTGAGTTTCTAGAGTAAGTCTCCTTCTAGTCCTCTGGTATAAAGACAGATTTAAGTGTGAAAGGATGTACTTCAGTCCACCATTCAGACATTTATTCCTTGAACTTCAACAAAGCTCTTGAAAGCATATGTTTTGCTTTCATGATGTAAAAACATCCATTTTGTCATGCTGTCCTACGAGCTGTGATCCTGATACTCAAATGTGATATTTGTGTTCTCTTTTGTGTTCTTTGTGAAAAAAGTTTTGGCTTAAAACAAACAAAAAAATCTCTTCAAACACCTACCTGATGCAGGAATATTGAAAATATTAATTTAGTTATTTTGCTACGTTGTAATTTATGTTGTCATCTCATCCAAGCACCCATTGCTCCTGATAAGGTTTTAGGGTTTTGTTTTTGTCTGGTATTAGTAGGTTTTGACATTTAAGCTACTAGAGTTCTGGTCTTTATTCAGATTGAACTCCATGTATTGATTTTAATAGGTTTCCTTACTCTGTTGTTGGCCCATGCTGACTTTCATTCATTCTTTCTCTAACCTTTGAAAATGTATGCGTTTGTGTTGTGACTCAAATGAGAGGCTCCAAATCACTCCCAAACTTCCAGTGAAGATTTTGCTTTTATAGGGGCTCCCTTTAGTTTCTTTTTAAGTATCTATCTTACTTTCATGTTGTTCTCTTTTGTAAATATTGCAAGACAGTAGAGGTTTTTTCATCTCATTATAAATACAAAACTGTTGAGATGAAGTATGTTCTAGAGTGGCTCTTCGACAAGAGTGTTATGACAATTTCATGTAGACTGACTCAGGACCAGAAGAATTATTTCTCCTTTGAGGTTTCTTGTATGGCTTGGTCCAGGAATCATTGGTTGTCCAGGAATCATTGGGGGAAAGAAAAAAAAAAAAAAGAGTTTGTTAGCACTTAACTCCAAGTTTTCTATATCACAGAGCAACATTTCTGTACCATTTCCCCTATTTTTAACTTATGCTAACTGTCCCTCTGATTTATTATATTGAATTTTCTGATGCATCTTTTCTTCTAATTGTACAGGTGCCTGTCAGCTAGAAGAGTGCATATAAGAGGACTTTAGATAGGTTCCCAGATATGATTCTGTAATACCCCATTTGGAAGGGTATTTGGAAGTGGCAGTGGCAGACAAGCTAGGAAAACTCGTTGCCCACAGCAGCAGTTTTGCTTACAGCAAAACTACTGATGTAGTTCTGGTGTAAGAGCTGTAACAGAGAATCCAAATCAGCAGCAAAGACTACAAATGAAATGATCTTAAAATGAAAACACACACATATGACAAGGAAGTTATTAATATTAACTGGGATATGTGCTTAATTTCACTGCAATATAAACACACTTTTGATGTCCATTTTCAAAGTATGCATTTGTATATAATTATGCTTAATGCATATCATATTCTGCAGTCTTATGATTTTACAGTCAGACTGATGGAAGTGCTTGTTTTTTTCATCTTCTTTTATTTGCATTGCAAAATATTTCTTTGTCTTTATTGTTCTTACCTGCTGGAAACAACTTTCTTTTTCATTAATCAAGCAGATGAGTATTTCCAAGAGTCATGATATACCATATTTGGAAAATTTGTAAATATTTCCTACTTTCAAGTAAGTGAAGAACTGCAGTAATGTACTAATGTTGGTGCAATTTAGTCTATTATATATATAATTTAGCAACATGAAAGAAAAAAAAACTTGTTATAATGTAGATTAAAAAGAGAGTTCTGACTACAGCCTTATCAGTAGTACTTTTAGACGTATTTAATTTTCTTTTTCAGTGATTGTTGTCACAACAACTATTGTTTCCAGTAAGCTTCATATGCACCCAGCAATAATAATGCCATTTTAATCTTGTAATGATGTGTCTTCTCGAGCTGAATTAATAAGGAAACCAACTAAAAGATAATTTGGGATATCTCTGAAACCCGTGCTAATAAAAAGACTATGATCAGTCTGACTACATGTTGTTCTTAGTAACATTATGCTAATAATAGTAAGTAACAGCCTTTTATTTGTGTCCTTCATTTTCTTTATAAAGATAAATATTGATAGATTTGCATGAAACAATATGAATTGCTATTTCCTTCTGAAGTTTATGTGCTAAATGGAACAGTGCTAGTGCTGTTTCCATCAAGGCCTTCTATAGGATTTCAATACCTCTACTCAACTGAAGTGTCCTTTCATGCTATAGAAAAAGAAATAAAAATGTAAATCAATGTCTGTCAACTATTTGTTTTTATAACAGTATCATTATGCAATGAATGCCTTCATGGTCATTTATAAATGTTCAAGTGTTCCCCTATCTTACAGGGGTGGCTTCAGCCAGGACCTGCTCAGAGCTTCCCCTGTATCCATGGAGCCAATGACAGCTGGCTCCAAGGTGAACCTGATTCTGGCCAAGGATGAGCCCACCACCAGCAGCAGCAGAGGATAGATTTAAGAAGGGTTGTGAGGCAAGAAGATCAAGCAACTTCAGATGGGCAGTGGAGTGTGAATATGTGAAAGAAACGTCTCTGCAGACAGTGAAGGTCAGGTCAGTGAAGAAGGAGGGGCAGGAGGTGCTCCAGGTGGAGGAGCTGGGATTCCCCTGCAGACCATGGTGCAGACCATAGTGAGGCTGCTGTGCCCCTGCAGCCTATGGAGGTCTGCAGGGGAGCAGAGATCCACCTGCAGCCTGTGGAGAGGACCACCAGAGCAGGTGGATGTCCAAAGGAGGCTGTGATGGAAAGTCTCCACCAGAGCAGGCTCCTGGGGGCACCTACATCTCTTGTGAAGAGAGGAGCCCACACTGGAGTCTGTTTGCTGTCAGGGCTTGTGACACTGTCAGGGTCCATGCTGGAGCATTCTGCCATCCATGCTTGAGCAGTCTGTTCCTGGGGGAACAGGAACCCCATGGAAGTGACCCACGTTGTTTCCTGAAATTTTGTCTCCCATAGGAGGGACCCCATTGTTGCAGAGGAAGAATGTAAGGAGGCTTTCTCCTGAGGAGTGTAACAGAGTGTAATGCAGTCCCCATTTTCCATCCCCCAGCAGTGCTGCAGGGGAGAAAGCTGAGAAAATCAGGAGTGAAGTTAAACCAGGGATGAAGGGAGGAAAAAGGTATTTTTTGGATTTTTTTTTTCTTTCATTTTTTTCATTATTTTATTTGGACTTGATTGACAATAAATTAAATTAACTTTCCATAAGTTGATTCTGTTTTGCTCATGATGGTAATCAGTGGAGCTCTCCCTGTCCTTATCTTGACCCCACAAGCCTTTCATTACATTTTCTCTCCCCTGTCCAGCTGAGGAGGGCAGTGATAAGGCTGGTTTAGCGGGTGCCTGGAGTCCAGACAGGATCAGCCTAGCAGAGACTCACAATTGGTACAGTCAAAATGACACTATTATTTCTATGTCTAGATGAGAGCAGTCAATGGTAGCGCAAATACTGCAGCTGTGCCCTTCTTCTGGCTCAAAAACATGTTTTGAAGTTGTGAGAATGGATCTTTGTTTCACAAAAAATGAACTTTTGGATCTCCTGAATGGTGAAACCTCTCTTTCCTCAATAAGCATGGATACTTTGTCATGGATTAGCTCATTTTTGCAGGAGTTCAGCACAATGAAGGGGTGCATATTCTGCCTATTGTATATGAACATTTATGTACTTCAAATTTTCTCTCACTATTATTAATATGGATATAATATAATTTTACTTTACATATTTTGGAAGATGGTGTTAATATCACCATAAGTTTCTGTCTTCATTAATGCATATTTGGTTGGAGATTATTTGGTGCCAGCTCAAGGGAACCTCTGCTAATAACACCTTTTGAATTCTTCTGCCTACTTTGTGGATAGGCTGGGTCCTCTTAAAGTCTTTGTTTTCCCCCTTTTTAGGGGGGTGTGGAGTGTGTGTGTAAAGAAGATATCTCAGAACTTTGGTGGAACCAGGAGACCCAGAGACCTCCACAAAGTTAACCTTTGGGTTTTGACACAGGAAATGGATTGGAAAGCAGGAACAGATCTCTCATAGGAGGAAGGTAGATTTAACATTTTTATTTTTATTTTTATTACTGGTGCTACTACTGGTACAGTCACAGAACAAGATATTGCACTTTGTGTAAGAAGGTTTCTAAATCTGACCATTAATGTGTAGTGTGAAAGGAGATTTTAAATGTTCTGATGAAAAATATCTTACCAACTTAATGTGTTTTTTCTTTTTCTCTCAGATTAGATGTAAAGTCAAGGAATCACAAAGAAATTATTATTCTAAAACAGATTCTTATGCAATTATTTTATGTACAGATTAATCTAAAAATATCAAACGTGTACAGCATATTTGACACAAAACACATTTTCTTTTTCATCTTAACAAAACTCCCTAAACTACTGTACAGAAGATTTCCAAGTCTTTTAAATCATGCCATTGTGGAAAAGCCACACGTTGGGTAGAAAAGGGTATCTTATTATTTAGTTTTACTGCTATAAAAACAGGGAAAGTAACAGTATGTACCTTTTTTTCCTCTCAGTTTCCCATTCCTATATCAGAGAATGTATTTACAAAGAAAAAACAAACAAACAAACAAACACACACCACAAAGAACACACAAACAAACAAAAAACAAAACAAAACAACAAAAACAACAAAACAACAAAAAAACCAAACCAAACCAAACCAAACCCAAAAAACCCAACCAAACAAAAAAAAAACCACAAAAAAAACAAAAACAAAAAAACCCAAACAAACAAACAAACAAAAAAACCACAAAAAAATAGAAAAACAAAAACAAAAACAAAACAAAACAAAACAAAAACAAACAAACAAACAAAAAAACAAAAACAAAAACAAAACAAAACAAAAAACCCAAAAAAAACCAAAAAAAAAACCACCCCAAAAAAACCACAACCCCAGAGAATAAAGAGACAGGGTATGAAAACTATGGATCATTACCTGAAAGGTAAAACCCTCTTGTTTTCTTAACTTTGTGTATTTCATGACAAAATGTACCTATGCAAAATGCACATCCAGTATTTAGAGATTAAATTTTTTCTTCCAATTCTTCACTCTGGGGCTGTCTTATTGTTTGGTCTGCTTCCAAATGCCAGTCTTAGCACAGAATGGACATTTGATCAAAAAGCAGCATTCATATCTCTGTGTTGGCCCTGTGCTGGAGGGCTCACATAGTTTGGCATTGTGCGAGATCATGTTACTTAATCTTCTGACAAAACAGAATCACGTCTCACACGTAACTTCTCTTACAAGTATAAGTGGCTTCCACTTGCAGAGAGGATTCCCATGTTCTTGACTAGAGCAGTCCAGTCATATGCTGTGAATTCATTGTGTGTAGAAATGTGAGAACTGCCAGAGGGCAAACGAGCTATGGCGCTACCAAGCACCACCACCATTTTACATATTTTTAAGTGTTTCCTCTAACTGGGACTTGATCATTTCAGTCACTGTAAAGGGCTTGAAATCCAGCAGTCTTTATTGTTTACTGTCTTCGCAGAAAGAATTCTTTCTGTGTGTCCAGGATTGTTCATACAAAAACACTGAACAAGTTTAAAAACATGCTGATTTTTCAAAAGGATGCACTCCGGTAGGAAGAGTTATATTTGCATAATTAACTTCAATGACGTTGTCAGGATTGTAATGATGAGCATTCTCTTGTAACACCTAAGATAAGTTAAGCAAAATGAGATATAGAATTGCAGATCCAGACTATATTCCACCACTTCATATTTTTATTTTCTTTTCATTTTTAAGGCAGATCACAAAATCCAGATGTCAAATGTAAGTTATGTTTTGAACTAGTAATATGTGGCTACTTGCTCAGTTCACATTTACAGGCATTTTTTTGTGTCAGTTTTCCCTGTGTCTTTCCCATAGGTAGGCTGCAGATGTGCTTCTAAACGTCTGTCTTTTGATGTAATATATCATATTTTAATGACTTTCCGTTCTTCTTGTATTTGATTCACATATGAGAGAAATTATTGGCTGATCCCAGGTGAGATCTATAAATAACCTTTTATGTAATTTTTTTTTTCAGTAGCTTCAGTTTATTCTTAGAGTTGCATTCAGGTTTTTGTCTAAGAAAAGATGTATGTCTGTTAAGGAGCTGCTTTTACAAACTGAAGAAAAGTCTTTCACCCCTTCCTCACCTCACCTTTGTGGGAAATTTGAGGGTCCTTCTTTTTATTTCAAAGTGTTTGGGAATAAACCATAGAATTTATAATTTTATACACAGAAATGTTAGAAAAACTTATTTTGATGTAGAAAAGGACTCATGAATCTTAAAACTGCTTTCACTATAGAATCGCTATAGAAATGCTTAAACCAATACTTTATGGTTTTGATAATTAAGAGTTTTATTTTCCAGTTTTCTTCCTAAAACTTTTATGCTTATTGAACTTAAAAAAATATAGGAAGAAGAAATCTGCACAAGTGTTATCAACCAAAAGTAGTGTGGCCAGATCATTCAGATATTCTCCTGGATGAAATAAAATATCATTTCTGTTTCATTTTTCTGTTCAGAGAAACAATCACAGACATTTTTGTGACACTTTTTGTCTTATTGGGTCCTTACAGCAGAAGGTAAAATGTGATGCTTGTCCCAAAAACTTTATCAAATCTTGAAGTGCGTTGATGTTGTATAACTTTTTTACCATTTTGTGATTCAGTTTCCACTGTCAGAAAGCACCATGAGGTCTAGAGATGTAAAGCACTGAATAACAACTAAATATTCATGTTCAAGTTATGTGACTGATTCTCAGTGCATGGCTTTATTTTTCTGCTGTTGTTGGATACACTGAACCCATCTGTATCTGCAAGATAATTTAAATATGTTTAGTAAGATGCTTGCTGTCAGAAGGAGTTTCCAAAGACATTGAATCAGCAGCCCAGTAACTGAACAAGCAAGTACATATTTTATCAGGTTCCTGGCAAGCCTGCTCTGCACACTAGGACATCCTCCTTGGGCCAAATATAACTGTGTGGACACAGACATGGAAGAACAGCTTGGCTCTCGTCAAAGAAGTTAAACACTAGTTATAAAATGAACTTTATTTCCATTTCTGTTTTAAAGCTATGCATAGATTCTGTATTATACACTTAAGTATGTGTTGTGCAATAGTTAGCTATGTCGTTAATAGTTTATAATGGAATATATATGGCACCAGGAAAGCACTTAGAGTTTTACACATGAAATCACAGTGTCTGTTTCCATAAAGTTTTAATGACACTTCTGCCCTGTCCTGCAGAGCACATGACATATTTGTGAGATTGTCCTCAGCACGGGAAGGGCATAAGGGACAATGAGGTAGGATTCCACCATTTTGTACATGACACAGAAAGCTAGTAATGATCACAACCTTGTGTTATGAGAAAACAAAATCTCTCTGGAGTAATTACTGGGCAGTAACAAATCACTTTTCTTTCCTCTGTACAAGCTAAAGCCACAGGCTAGGCTAATGACCTAATTAAATAAATAGAAGAAGAAGCTAAGAGCTTTTGGTGGAGACATGGTTTAAAAGCTTGTGAGTTTATTCAGGTTTTGTGCTGCTTGTCTCAAAACAGATTTGTTTCCAATAAATCATACTTCAGAAGGAGCTGGAGAGACTCCAGTTTCTATCCTGTACTTTTTCTCCTCTCCCAAGTGGATTTTTCATATTGTGACTTACTGAGTGCTCCAAGAGATGTAAATAGTTGTTGCACTTTTGCTCAATACCTACTGTGAACTCTTGTGCTCAATGCTTATGAGCAGCTCCCTCTTTACTGTTCATACAGCCTTTTAGCCTCACAAATTTGGAGTTGTTACTCCCTGTAAGAAGGCCCAGGTTTCTTTTAGACCTCAGGACCGGGACTTGTCAGCCTGCCTGGAGATAAGGTTTTAACTTGTGGAGGTTTCAGCTCATTTAATGATCAAGGAACAGTTACCTGCATGGATTTAGCTTTTTCTCAACTTTAAACAGTTGGGTTTTTTCTGTACATTTTGTAATTAATACACAATATTAACAAATATTTATGTGGAATGAGGGATCCATTGTCATGGAATAAAATGCAGCGTAAATGAATAAAGACAAGGAATGATAGAGAACTTCCTGAAAATATAGAGGGATGGTGACTTGGAATACTCCAGAGTTATAAGCATCTGACCTATGCCCAAATACTGTTCCTCACAGGAATGTCACCTGAATGAAAACTGTTTTAGTCATAATAAAGGAAGCAGGATGCACAGGACAAATACCCATTGTATGTAAAACCCATAAGTACATAATAAGATTGGGTGCAGCTTGGACTTTCAGAACTAAGAGGAGCAAGGTGTAGGGCATGTTAGTAAACACATAAAGTTGCTCTAAGCATATGTTATTATCAGGAGGATGACACTGCCAACATCACCACCAAGCTGCTCCTGGCATGCTGATGACTTGCTGTAACAATTTTCCCTCCCCAAATTTTAGCCATTGGCCTTAGGAACTCAGAGGAGCAAAGGGGAGAATAAGGCCATAGAAAGGAGGAAATACACTTGAAAATTTTGTGTATATAATATTGTTGCTGTAATATATTTGGAAGTATAATCATTGCAACTAAATTAATATTTATTTCATTAGACTTAATTATTTTAATATTTTAGCACTTTAAATATTACCACTGGATTATTCTAACAGTGAACTCCTGCTTTTGCATGTTCCACTTGTCAAGAGCGTGACACTCTCTGGCAATCTATTCTGTAACTTTCATTCAAAATATTTGTAATATAAGAGACATGAATAGAACAAAACAAAACAGGCTTTGGATTTATTCACCAAACATATACCATCTGGACCTTTTTAAAATAATATGTTATTCCTGCAGGCTGGAAAAAATAGGTGACTGTTCACTGGAGCAAAGCCAACAGGCCATTCAGAAATAATTGAAGCTCAACTTTGTGTCAAAAAAAAAAAAAAAAAATCATGTAAAGCTGAAGCATGGAGAGAAGTGATTTACAAATAAGCATTTTTGTTTGCATATTTTATGAGATTTATGGGATTTTCAGAAACCTGCACATCTCCAGAGTGGACAGACCCTTCCTTCTGTGTTGGAAGACAAATATTCAACCTTGTCATAAGACAACTCATCTTCTTATTTTTTTTGTATAAATGGTTTTTTGACAAGCCAGAACATGAAGCTTAGCTCTTTATTATCTGAAAAGCCATTCAGCATTTTTTTTTCTCCATCTCAGTTAATTTTATTTCCTTTACAAGTTTTGTTGGGATTTTTTTCCTTTTTTTTTTCTTCAAAGAAAAAAATTAATGAACATTTTATCATTTTTTCTTACAATTTCATGCCCAGAAATGCAGGCAATATTCCAAATAAGGCTGCATGGCAGCTATAAAAAGATATTCCTCCGCTTTCAGAAATGAAATCTCTGTGTGGGTAATTGAAATTTATTTTGCTGGTTTTTGCAGCTAAAATCTGTAAGATCATGTCCAATTAGTTGAAGACTCTCACACACTGATTACTTTCCAGAGATCATTCTTCTAGATTTTTCAGATGAGGGAATCAGAATGTAATCATATTCTTTTCCGGACTGTGCAATATTAACTTTCCTCTTTTTTCATTCCATTCCTCTTTCCTTACAGTGAAGATTCTTTGTCATACCTCAAGTGATTGAAGGTAACTTTTCTTTACATTGATATTAGAATTTATGGCTTTCATTGGTGGCAGTTACTAGCACTACTGGCTTTTGTAATCATGATAACTTCTTCGGTGCTATTTTTATCATGTCAGATATATAAAGTCTAAGGAACTTCTGAACTGCTGTCAGTATGCCAAGAAATTTTATAACAAAGGTTTTACAGGCTATGGGAAGTTGTCTTAAGTCAGAATGGTTATATCAGAAAATAATTTGGTTAAACTTTCCCCTTAATAAGTAGAGAAAGACAAAATATTCTTATTTGTCATAATTTGTTGCTGTTGCTTCTTAAATCACACAACGGGAATCAACAGCCACAGATCTACCTGTTCTATTTATCTTTTCACTTTCACATACTTTGTATGTATGTTCCCTAAAAAAATGAAGAAGGCCTTTTAAATTATTTTTTCTGTAGAAGTCGTGGCCAATAGCAGAATTGCAATTGAAGAGACAGCAAACCAGATGGGTGGCCACTTATGCCTGGGAAACTTAAATATATTGTTAAAGGAAACACGAATTTCACTTTATTTATTTCTCAGTAATTTGCTTCTGATTGTGCCTTCTATCAAGCAAAAAGTGGCCTGCAAAGACTTAAATCACAATAAACCAAGAACCATTTCTCTGACCTTCACATCTGACTTTCAATCCATATCTTCCATTTAAATAGGAAAATAGCAACCTGGTCTAACTAAGATAAAGAATACAGTGTAGCAGATTCCTGGAATAGAAAGAAGACAACTATGGTGTTTGCCACAAGCATATGAAATAGATAAAAGAAAGATAAGCGCTTTAAAAAAAGGTGGACCATAATGAATATATGGGAATGAAGAAAGGAAATGATTTGTTGTCTTTCCCCCAAAGTAAAAGGGAAAAAACTTTTTCAAAAATAAGGAAACAGTTTTCCCTGGAAGCAGGAATCTGGCATGTTTCTTCAATCTTAATAAAGCATTTAGGCAGAGGGAGCTCTCTGACACTTGAAGGGAGCAGAGCCTGAAATGTTTTCCCTTTGACACAGAGTCCTACAGTAGTGAGGTTTTATATTTAATGGGATGCAGGGTCATTTCCCGTGGGCTGTTTAGTGGACCTTTGTAGCTTCAAAATGTGATTCTTTCCTCAGAAGGGCCTAAAGCTGATTATTAACCATGATTCATAAATTCTTCAGAAAGCGATCAAGTTAGGTTTATGAATTCAAGCTGGGACAGAATGCAGCTGCCTCCTTTCTGCCTGTAAATACCAAGAAGCACTGTGACTTACAGAAAAATAACATTTTTAAGTTGATTTTCCTTCTTCATTGTCCTTTTCCAACAAGAAAACATCTGTTTACATGAATTCTTGGTGCTTGCAAAGGGAAGAAAAGGGAAAAGAATGAAAAAACCCCATGAATTTCAATTTCTCTTTAGAATGGCCGATCTCCTGAGCTATTTTTCTGAAACAGTTGTCAGTTTTAAAGGGACAACTTGAAAGAGTGGAAGGGTTGCAACTGTTCACTGCACGAAATCCATTCTGATCCATGATATGATCCAAACAATGATTTAAAACATCCATGATACTGTGTTAAGTGTATGGTACAGTACAAGTACACTAATAGAAATCCTCTAAGCATCATTACCACACTGAAGGAAGACTTTGCCCAAGACCTGTGGTTGTTCTTTTTCTCTAGGTTAGAGCTACAGATTTGTAGGCCAAATACTCTAAATACATAAGTCCTGGGCAGAGTGTACTGACTCCTGCACATTTTCTGCTATTTTCACTTTTCCAAAGGTAGCAGCTATGAACAAGACATATCAAAGTCCTACTTATACCACTAGAGATGATACTATAAACTACAGATATGGCTGTGATGCACAAAGACACAAACTCAGATATTCTGCGAATCTGTGAAAATGTTGTTAGGATGCATAGCACTGTTTCTAGTTTATTCTGGCAAAACCCTTTTTGTTATATGTAATTTAGTGGAAGTCTTGTTAGTATTTAAGCTGGCTGGCTTGTTTTAAGTATTTGGTCCAATGCTTATATGATCTCTGATCCTCCTTTGGTTGAAATCAGCCAGAGTACTTACATTTACTCCATATATGACAATCATTCAATTTACAGTGAGCTTTATATTTAAAGTTCAATTAAGATTATAATCTTAATCTGTTGAGCAAAATAACGTCTAAGGACATATAACAGGTATTATTCTCTAAAGAAGACATATCATATTTTTTTCTTTGAACTGCTGATATTAGTATGTAAGTTACCTGTTTGAATAAGACGATTCCATTTTCCCATATAAGACAAAGCTGTGGATTCAGTTATTTTTTTATTTGGCAGACATTTTATATTTAATTGGTCAAATGAGTGAAAGAAGGGAGGGGGGGAGGGACAAAAGCCATTTTCTTTTTCAAACATCTTATTCTTGTTTTTTTTTTCTATTTCAATTAATATTTTGATTAAATCCTTTTATTTAAAATTTATTTATTGTCTTGTTAACAACAAGTTATTTATAAAAATTACAGTCAGTTTGTGGAAATCCTTTACAAGCAAGCTGACCTGATTGGGGGAGCAGGGAGCAAATTTTAGTGCTGTGTAGTATGTACGTGCCTATTTATGATTTGTAGATGGGCTGATTCAAGATGCACCTTATCTACACCTTTAAGGTAATTCTATTAAAAACTTTCTATTTTAATGTGTTCTCAGAGATATTTATTAATATTATGAGGCAGAGTCATGTGTCTGATGCTACCTTAGTAAATTGTGCTTTACCATGCATAAATGGTAGTTTGTACCAGATGGTCATCAACTTTTATAATCATTTCCCCTTCTCTTTTCTTCCCTAAGTCTGTATAAGAAATGGTCCACAAAGTTCAGGATTCAGCAGAGAAGACACAGTAAATTCAAATGAAGGTACTGACTCCTGAGTGATGACATGAGAGAAAGTAGCAGATGCCCAACCTTGCTGTATCCAAAAATGTTCCCAGGGTTCCAGCAGTAACTACTTAACTGCAAACAACCACTTTACATGCAGGGTTGAGGTCTGGGCCATTAAGACAGCCATTGCTGAATTCAGGTTAGTTTGGCTTGGTTTTAGATTGGCTTTTCTCACCCTGTCCAACTAAACAAACAAAAAAAAAAGGCAAAAATCCCCCCAAAACCCAAACAAAAACCACCCACAAAAAAATAAAGGTTCAAAACCAGTGCAGGTTAATCAGAGATTTATTGATATAAGGTTGGCAATCTCTGGCAGGGGGATGAAAAAGACAGGCAAGTGTAGCAGTTACTTAATTCATCTCCCTGCCATGTGGTTAAACTCCAAAGCTTTGGACTCAAGCATGTTTTCTTTCCTGTGTTGCCTTTGTTGAATTTAGGGCAGAATGACAACATAACTGGAATTACATTCTGGTAAATAATTTCAAGAGTCTCCTCAAACAGAATGAATCTCATAGACTTTGATATATGGGTAGAGTATACTTGAAAATGAGCAGTCTTAGAGTGTATCATCCTCATAGTGGAACTCCATGATTTCTTGATGTTTATGTTTTGTGTTTACAGACTTGCCCATGAGGTGCATTGTTTCCAAAATATTTTCACCCATTTACATCTTCATATTGAGCTTCATTTAATTATTATTTTTGCTTTAATTATTGCTTCCTACCTAGGCATATTCTATTTTTTTCCTATAAGGTACACTCAAAAGAAACATTTTCTTCCTGCATCTCTAGAATAACTTCTCTTGAATGCCTATAATGCAATAAATCAATGGAGAATCCACACTGAAGAGATTAAACATTACTTCACAGAAATATTAGCTGGTGAAAACAATCAGACTTTGATTCATGTAATTTATTATAGTCTCACATTCTCCATCCTGTCTTGATAGTAAAGCTGCCAGTTAAGATCACACTGGAAGATTGCTGCAGTTTTTGCTGTTATTACTTGATATTAAACTTGCATTTCATTATTATTTCTGCTATTTTTTATTAAACTAAAATGCTGCTGAACAGTATGTTTGAGTGTGGCTCGACCTTTGTGCTGTCCCATACCTTCTGCATAAGTATTTAAAGTGCTACATAGCATGATTTTCAGAGGAAGCTGAGGGAAGCTATAGGAGGGAAATGGGCAGCTGCAGTTTGGTTGTCCAAAATTAATATCATCAATGAAGTGGGAGATATCTGGAGGGGTTTTTTTTGTTTGTTTCAGTTTGTTCCTCTCCAGGCTGAACAAGCTGAGTTACTTCAGCCTCTCTTCATATGGGTAAGGACTTTTCTAGACTTGGATGGGAGGAGACCAGTGTCTACAATGAACCCAGGTAAAACTTACTCCAGCTGTAGCTTTAATAACTGGAAAAGCAGGTAAATGTCCCACTTTTGAACATCCCATGATACTGAAGATCCTTTCTCTTCTGATACAATTTGTCTGATCTTTTATTTCATTTTGATAAACAGTTAAATCTGTCTCTGTGCCTGCACCCCTTTCCTCCCCTCTATGCCAATTTTTGTCCTGCTAGATTTCTGTAATTTCTCAGCTGTGGACATTCACAATTTTTAGGACTCCTTGTGCAACTGCTGTTTTGTTGTTCCCTTCATGTACATTCCCTGTTCAAATATTTCTACTGCTAGCAGAGCCCTAGATCTCCCTCATATCTCGCTTGTAATCCCTGGTGCAGATATGAGCTCCTACTAGTTTCTTCATCCAGCAAAGTCCATCCTTCCTTAATTTCATCAGCTCCTACACTGATAAAATGTAGAAAGTGTGGATATATATTGCACGTACCAAAGTTTTGTATGAATGATGACTAAAACACTGTTCCAATGTTCCAGGATCAACTTACCCTCCTCCACAAAAAACAAACAAAAAACCCAAAACAACAAAAAAATCAAACAAACAAAATCTAAGAAAGTAAGCAGGTGCAATTATGATAGTCTCAGAAGAACCTGACTAGAAAATATGTGCCATCATTGACAAGCACAGGAATCACACATCAGATGATATGATTAACTCAATTAATTGGATTTCTTTCATACCCTGATGACACTTACAAAATATTGCTATACTTTTCTTCAGGAAAAATAAAAGGCATTGAGCAGACTTTTCTTCCATTTAGGAAGAAATGGACTTTTGAAGACATTAAACATCAGACTGTAGAAAGATCCTGTAATTCATATATACAGAAGGAGGATCTACTAATTCATCATGTGGTTTCTCTAAGTTATTGAAATTTCTTCAAATGTGTAAAAATTCTCCCTAAAAATCCCATTGCATTATACATGACGTATTTGGGGTACTACTTGGGTAGAAAGGATGTTCTCTATAAAAAGTAGTTCAATTTTAGCACATGGGCATATTGATTCTTTTCAAATTTCAGGTGTTTTTGTGTTAATGAGACACATGTTTTCATCCTTATTGTCAGTAAACATAAATATAACAGCCTTGTTGCCTGATTGTTACAAAGTGTGTCTTCTTTCCAGAGAAATGCAAGCCTACAAGTGACCGACCACCAGGTGAACAGCTTTGCTATAATTACAATTATCCCCCATTGTCTCTCCTTTGGAGGCTATTGGTTTGAGAGAAAGACCATGTTGTAGACAAAAGGTATATATTACGCAACTGTTAACACCAGCTAAACTGTTAATTACATATGCGTTAAAATTTAAAATAAAATATTTCCATGAAGATTTTCTTGGGAATCCTATGGCAAAGGCATAAAGTGTAGGTAAAAAAGCTGTGGAAAAACATCTTAAGCAGAAAATATCATGTGTAGATCCATGAACCCCTAGTACTAAAAGAAAAGTAATACAAATTAGGCTTTCAGGAACATTTGAAAACAAAGACAAACATGACAAGCAAATAAATTTGCTTATTGGTAACTCTGCAGAAAATTCTGGATATTAAATTCAGAAGGATTTTTATGTGGTCTATCTCTGGGTGATCAAAGTTTCATTAAGAAAAAGAAATCCTTTACAAAGTCTTGCAAAATAATTGAGCTTTACAAAAAATGTAAGTTTTATTTTAAATTTTAGCACCAAAAATTATCTTTAGAAAGTTTCCTCTGTAGATCCTACAAGTTTAGTTTCATAGATAATGTCAATAATCAATATATTAGAACTTTTGAAAAGTTTGTAGAACATGAGTTGAAAAGTTTACAAATGTCAGCAAAGAAATTGATGTACTTCTGATCTAAAAGAATAAGGGTTTGAGGGGCTTTTTTGTTTAGTATTTTCAGAATTACATAAGTTATAAATTCCTGCATTCCCTCCAGGTCAATCAAATCATACCTAATGATATATTCTAACAAATGAGTAATCATAATGATAGGAAATGTTGTAAGCTTACACTTTGAAACACTGTGTTTTAAAAAGTTAACAGTAATATTCTTTTAAAATACTGCATTTTTAGACAATAATAATAATAATAATAATAATAATAAATATCTTAATAGGTTTTGACATAAACCATAAAAAAATGTATAAACTTATACTGTGAAAGAAATTGTGGACTTTAGAATAAAACACTTGACATCTTTTTAGGATTTGTGTTTTGCAACTAGGTCCTGATCCTGCAAAAAAGCCAATTTCTGTCATGCAAGTGGACTTCTAAACTGTAAGCCTAGGTTGTAAAATTGACATTGTGCTATCTATTTTGTAAGAGGTTGGTCCCAAATGGTAGAACCTTGCCAGAGATTTCTTCTTTGAATAGATTTATGAGAATGTCTGCTTTTGTCTTCCTACAAATTAGAGATTTAAGCTTGAAGATCTGGGGAAGAGAAGCCAAGCTATTCTAGTCTAGTCTGAACCACAGCCAAAGCAGAGGCTCAGATCAAAGTATTTGGATTTAAACCCTAGCTCTATGTATTGGAGGGTGCGTGTGTGTCTATGTATGTATTTATATTTATACATTGCAGGAGTCCAGATGTGTGATTTAATCTCTTCATGCATTGTATGACTGTATTTGCAGTCCACAAGTCATCTGAATGATGAGCTGAGAATTTATTTAGATATTGAAATAAATTCTAAGCCTCAGTGACTTTTTCTGCATCCACGGAAAATACGTGAAAGCCACAGTGGCTGATACTTATATAGAATTTAAACATACAAAACATGAAATGCTACTAGTTTTTGATGCAAATTGATCTACAAAATGCTTTTTCCCCCTATCATTGCTAAAGCTATGCTATATTTTATGAACCACAGGTGAAAAGTGAAAAGGTAAAAGACTGGAATACATATATATAATACAATGCAATTAATTTTTAATGTGAAGCAAAGAGAAGTGAAAATGCAAACCACTTTTTATTGCTGTTTCTTCAAAAATAAAAATAATGGACATTGTAGAGTTTCTACTATTTAGCTTACATTCCTCATTTGGGCACTTCAAGCTTCATAATTTCATAAAGGGAGATAGTAAAACTTGAACATGTTTTGATCCTTATAAACTTTGATCCATAGCTAAAATATAAAAAGTGCTATCTTCCCCCCACCCCTTAACACTGAATGTAAATTGACCCACTGTACATTTTAAGATCAAGCTTGGAGCTCAATTTAAATTCTAGCACATTCAAACTTAAAAAATATAAGTTCCATTCAAATGGGAGGTTTTTTTTCACTGCCCACAGAGCTCTAATCAAAAGTAGAGCTGTATAGAATGGTTTAAATTTAATCCAAATCTCAGTGAATTTCATGAATCTGACTATTCAAGCTTTACATGACTGGGCTCATAAAAGTTATTTCTGCTTTTATGCATGATAGGTTGCGAGTTGCTGCTGCTTCTGGGCTTCACAACAAATGCCACAAACCAGAGTTCATCTCTGCCTTCATGCATTTTTCATAGCTGCAGCTAAAAAGTAAAACTGTACTGATTGATAATAGTTAATGAATGTGTAAGCTGTTAGTGAATGTTTTCCAGAGGTTTCCATTAGTTTGGGTCACAGGGACTTGAACTGGATAACTGATTATCCATAAAGATCACATTAGTGTATTAAAGAAGAATAGGTCAAATACCAACTTCACACACACACAGACACAAAATTCATTATTTTTCCCTTTAGTGATATTCCTGAACATTCTAATAAACATTATTTTACACATTTTCTCCATTGTAGATATTTCTTATGTTTCTTCTTTCTGGGGTAAAAGTATAGCAGCCTGCCTATTCTAAATGTGTTTCATATGGAGAAATTAACATTTTAGGCTGAATTATACCTTTTTCTTCCTTTTTTTTTTTTATAATAATGTCAAAGTTCTTCATAGACACAAAATGTGTGGAGTTTTTCTATAGATAATTTCTTTTTCTAGTTGTCTTTGTACAATGAATACAGAGGCTACGATATCCTTTTTCTTTCTGCTGATACTTAATGACTTACTTTCTTGCCAGAGTAGATTGTGTTTATTCCTTCATGACAGGGAACAATGTTTTTCATTTCTCAGATCCTGCCATTTGAAAGCAAATATCCATAGTTTAGGTTAACTGTTGCATTCCTAATAGGAAAATATCTGAAGGAAGAGCGTATCAGAAAAAAAGTGTAAGATATATTCACTAGAAATTTTTGAGAATTGGTTAGCCAAAACTGACAAGCAAATCTACATCAAAGTAAGCAGTTTAAGCTCTTCCCAAGCAACCATTTCTGTCTGCAAGCAAGCACAGGAGAACATCACACCATCACTTATATTTGGAATTACACTATTAGGGCATTCATGAAGTAAGTCATGGCAAATAAAACACTCCTTTCTTATTTTTCAGGCTTCCATGACAACTTCAGTGTTTTGAAATAAGGTCAGAGAGTCAGGTGGGGGAATGGGGTGGTTTACTCCACTCAAACCATACTACACAGCCTCTCTCATTCTGTGTTTGGGACATGATACTTGACTGGTGTTGAGCTTGCTGGAGGCCACATCACACTTCACACTATGCTCTTGCCTCTCACTCCAGATGCTATACAAGATGAGACCATACAGACAGCAATGAAGCTTATCACTGTATTACACTTTCAACACCCAATATAAAGGAGATGGTAAGTTATTGCCTAAATATTACCTGTTATCAATGACTTAACAGAGACTGTTGACTAAGAAAGCAAAATCTCTAGTTTAGTGTGTTCATCTCACACCTGATTTCAGTCCCCTTCTCATTCTGGAATTTTCTTTTTTGCTAATGAATGTACCTTGATAGTTGCATGAGAGTCCTATTTTTCTCCTCAGTGGTATGAGAGCCAGGAAAAACCTACTTAATCTTGGAACTGCTATCAGCCAGTCTTTTCCAGAGGTCTGTGGCAAAACAAAATTTTACTGCCACCAAAAAAATTATGAAAGAAGGAGAAGCTCTTGTTCTCCTATCACTGCAAAGAAACCTTTTGCTTAATATTCAATGAATTACTATGAATTTCTAAACTTTAAATTTCCTTAAACATTTTATAAATATATTTGCCTACTTTTATGACACTTGGGAATATTTCAGGTCAATGCTTGACAAGACACATAAGATGCTGTCACTGAAATATTTCAGCTGTTTTAGAATAATATTTGACTGAGAGCTAGACTTCTGCTACAAGTCTACTTTCAGCAAGGAATTTGGTGCAAATGAAGTGCATCAGTAGGTTCTTATATTTCCCTTATGTCTGTTTTCAAGGTAGACAAATGCAGTCTCTGCTGCACATATAGATTACAGCTTTCTGAAAAAAGAACCTTAACACTCTAAGTATGTACCATGGATCTGCAGGAAGAGCCATCCCCACATTGATTCTGAATTTAATTACCTAAGTCAAGTGTTGTGTCAAGTATTTGGAGTGATTTTGGAGTAAAGCTTCTGACTTTGATTTCTCAAAAAATGTAGTTTGTACATCTCAAAATTGGCTCCAAGATTGACTCAACAGGTAATTAATAGGAAAAAATATCTGAAAATTCACTTCCAAATCATGTTTCTGTTTCAACACAACATCTCAAATATCAGCCCAGATTTGGAATCAAACAAAAGCTTAGTGCAATTTATATGGTATAGCTCTGAAAGGCACATTCTGTATGCGTATTTGACCTTGTGTCTAGAACTGTGTAAACCTAGTATTGTGCCAATGTCATACAATACTTGAAGCATGCAGCATGAAAATGGGGAATACTTTTATAGTTTGAGTCTTTTTCTCCAAAATGAATGTGAGTTAATGAGAAGGAAGACAGATTTAATTAACCTGATTGTTAACAGGTTTGACTAACAAATCTATGATCTCTTACATGTCCAAATTTATGATTATGGATTATCTAGAATGATTTGAATCAGTTGAAGATTCAGAGCCAGAGTATGAAGGAATTTCTGGATCAACTAAAATTTCTTCTCCATAAAACAAACAAACAAACAAACAAACACAACAACAACAACAAACAAACAAACAAAAACAAAAAAACAAAACAAACAAACAAACAAAAAACCCCAACAACAACAAAAAAAACCAAAACCCCAAACCAAAACCAAAAAACAAACAAACAAACAAACAAACAACCACAAAACAAAACAAAAAACCCCAACCATATATCCTGAGGTATATTCATGTGCCACCTAGTGAAGACTATGAGTTTTAATGTTTTGAACATGAGTTAAATCTACCCAAGGCAGGCTTAAAAATGCTTCTGGAAGGTTTTACCTTCAATCTTTTAACTTCTTGAAGTATGGCAGAATGGTTGAACGTCTAAAGCCTGTGGAGGACAACCAATGGAGCAGATATTTTATCACCCTTAAGGTCTGGATTGAAATATGATTATCAATCTGGTGTCTTTTGATCATATGGGGAATTTGGAGGTAGACTGGTGGAAAATGTGTGAGAAATGCCTGGCTGAAGAAAGAAATTACTTTCTAATTTTCACTTAAATTCCACTATTTCTCTCATATTAATTTACAATATTTTTGGTTGAGTATGCACCTAATTTACTTGATGTGTTTTTCTCATTTCTTTTCCAATTTACATACATTACTGTACCTCATTTGAAACTATAATTTGAATCTTCTGCCTATGCCAATTAACATTAATTTATTGATGTATGCAGACAAAAGAAGCTTTCAGATCTTTTTGGAAATAGTGACTTTACCTCAAACTAGAATATGCAGTAAGAGTTTTTATTAATAATGTAGTAGCAAAACTGGCCTGTTTAGTCGGTTGGTATAATTTTTGATAGGGCTGGAATTCTTTGGAAAACAGATTTGCTTTTATTCATAAGTAGATTAATAAAATTACTACTGAAATGCTACCTGAGACTCCTGAGTTTTCCATTACCTCTTACAAGTATGGCAGTAAAAGTTCAAAAAGAGCAACTAAATAAAATTACTATAATTAGCTCAGTCCATAAGAGTCATGGATTGGTAGGTAGAACAAAGAATAGAATGGTTAGTACACAGAAAGAAGTAAATCTCGAGAAGGGCTGCAGATTTGTACCACTGAAAAGAGACTTTTGTCCTCTTGTTAAACACAAGCTATTGTTCATTGATAAAAAATGCAGAGCAAAGTTCTATACTCTCTGCCAGAAGCAGAGCTTTACATCTGTGTCTGAGAGGAATCCTGAAGAAAACAAGCAATATCTTATGATTGATGGGCAAGCATCACTGCAGACACCAGAGATCAAGGATGGTTGTGACAACTTTTAGAAGATTCTCAACAAAATGGTACATAAGATGGTCTTTGAAAATGTAATAAAAGTTCAGAATTGTTTTGAGTAAGCAATATATTATGATGCCTCAATTGTTATGGGCCAATAAAGGATGGATTGACGGTCAGAAGAAATAAGCTTAGTATTGATGAGATCAACAGTCAGGAAAATGAAAATGTTGATGATAAGTAGCTTAATGATTTTTGACGGACTATGTCGAACAGTCACTGAAAGTGTGTGGAAATAAATGTCTGGTATGTTGAGATTTTCTCACTTAGGACATGGAATCTGTCTATATAATATGACATCTCTAGTTTTATGAGAATATTTGTTTTCTTAGAACTGCCTATTGTTTCTAGAGTGTCTTTGGATTAGATCCCGTGAACATACTTTAAGTATGCATTTTCATGACCATAGAACCACAAAATAATTCAAATTGAAAGGGACCTCAAGAGGTAATCTAGTCCAACTTCCTGTTCAGCAGGAGGGTCAGAAGAGTCAGCAATGAGATCAGATCATCTTGTTCAGAACTGCATCCAGCTGTATCTCCAAGGCTGAAATCCTCCCTGTTCACCTATTTCGCTACCCTTATATTCAGTTGAAATCTCTCATATTGCAATGCAAGTCTATTGACAAGCAACAAAATAAATATAGGATAATTAATATTCATATATCTATATATAGATATATATTTTTTTAGACTAAGAGAAGAAGTCAATGGACTTATCAGCTAGATCTTAGTAATGCAGAAAATATCAGAACACATTTTGAAGGGAAGTATAATAATACATAGAGATAAATAAAAAATAGGAGAAAAAGAAATATGTATTAAGAGGAGGCAGATTGAGCCAAACTATTTTTTCTTTAATTAATTGAATAATTGTCTTTCTACACTAGAAAAATATGATAGATCTCATAAAAATAGCATGTAAGGAAAGCTCCGATATTCTCCTGGAAAAGAATTATTGATCAAGAATCATAGAGACAATCTGATGTAATGCTTAATAGGAAGCTGCTCATTAAGATGATAGGGATTATAATTAAATCCTAAAATAAGTAACGAGCTTGCTAACAGGTAAACCAGACCGTCCTGGAAGGGAAAATAATGGTCTGGCACAAAGACGCTTGCCAATGTTTTCATTGACGAAGTCAGTGCTAAAAGTTAGACCCTGATGATGAAAATTCTTCTGACATAACATATGGCGATGCTATCAACAGATAAAAAGAATTGAATACAATATAGAAAGAAATAGAGTGTGTCTGCATTAGCATTTTATTTCAGGGCAGAAGGGAGCTTGTGACGTCAATCTTCTGATTTTCCCCACTCGTTGACCTGTGTCTCGGAGCAAAAGAGTCTCAAAGAGCAGCTGGAAGATGTTTCCGGTAGTATCAGGAAACGTACCTTAAGCTCTTTAATCATGAATAATTTCACTGTACCAGACCAAAGTTAAAAAAACCTCTTTCCCCAAAATGTGTGGACATCATGTCCTTATTACCAGCTATTCTGGCCTACAGGCCCACCCGCACTTATCCACGCTGTTCAGTAGACTTATAATGTAGGCGTAGACAAGCTACTTATTTATTTTCACTATGGAGTTATAAATTATGTATTCCTGTGTCTTGGTTTGGAAAGATAGGTATCTGCCAGGAAAAGCTGGAGTTTCCCTTAGAATGGAGAATGTAAACCTCTCACCCCCCGCCAAATTAGAATTTTGCAATTAAGGGCTTTCAGGCAAAGATTTGGGAATAGGAATAACAGTTCTTTACTAGGAATATTAACAATACAAATGTAGTAGAAAAAAACAAAACCACCCAACCAAACAAGGAGACAAGCAAACAACAATCCTGGAAAACCCTGACAGAGTCAGAGCTACAACCTGACACCCTGTTGGTCAGGGTGTTGGAAGCAGTCCAAAAGTAAGTCCTCCTGGAGTGGCAGATGTGGTTCTGTTGAAGTAGAGATGGTCTTGTAGAACAAGGATCCAGTGATGGTGAGAAGGGGTCCAGTGATGATGAGAAGGGTCCAGTCTTCCTCCGGGAATCGGGTGAAGCCAGAGAGCTTCTGTTCCTACAGTCTCAGTTTTTATCCAGGTAGGAATGTTTGGCTCTCCCCACTGGGTGGAGCATCTACCAATAGGATGATGAAATGTGGATGTACTGCTTTGGGGAGGGTAAGTTTGGGGATGTGTGTTTTTAGGGGTGTCTTAATGGTCCATTAGCAGAAAATATTCCCCTCGAGGGAGGATGGGCAGTGAAAGAGATAAGAAGCAAAGCCCCACCTGGTTTTAACAGTTGGCCCATTATCAAAAGACACCCACCCCCCTCCTTCCAGAGTTACAAGAGATAAAGAAGAACATTTCCCCAACTGCTTTCAGCAGATGAAATAGAATACACATTTTTGGTTCCATAGGCCAAGACATCATGTTAGGTAGAATTACACTGAAACCTAGGGCCCAAGACAGTATATATCATATACCCTGCCAAGTGGTCACTACATAGCATCAGACTAGCCAAGTCTGAACTAAAGCCTCTGGTGTGTGTCTTGGCTAGACTGTGGGGTCTGAGCACAAAGTCTTTGTGATACAGATCCACCACTACTGTGCAGTTGTATTTTCTGAAGCAAGAACTCCCTTTGAAACACTTGGAGCTGGGCTAGCAGAGGTTTACACCACAGGAACAGGATTTATCAGTTGTCAGCCAGTCAGAAGTAGAAACTTTGGTTATATTATTTCATCACAGAATAGTATAATAAAATGAATTGATGTGACTATGGAAAAAAGGAGTGTGTGTGAGTCAGCATTTTTTAAAATTGATGTATAAATCACAATAACGTAATAATTATGCCTTTATATTAGAAACTGAAGAACATACTTTACAAGACTAAAATGCTTTTAAATGTTGGGTTTTTTTAACTTATATGTATAACATTGCTTGGAACATCTGAACTTTGAACAGTATATGCTCCTCATATTAAACATTTACAGTGTCTTAACTTGAGAAGGCAAAACTGAGATTCTCAGAATCATGTTATTTCCTTTCTTTGACCCAAATTACAAATGATTTAAGTAAGCAAAATAAAACCCCATTGTTACAGTTTGAAATTTCTATACTGATAGAGTAATATTGATATGAATCTATTTATATATATATACACACATATATATACACATATATATATAATCATACGACTGTAAATCTTCTGTAACTGATGGGCTGGAGTCTATCAACTCTCTTTTACCTGTTCATCAATTCAGATTAAAAAAAGAGTTAAGATAGCAAGTTACATTTATAATGTATTTTTATAAATTTGTGGTAATATACACTAATATATTTGTGCTAATTATCACATTCTGTATGATTTTCTTCAATTTTTTTTCTCAAGATATTTATTCCAAATGCATTCCTATACCTTACAAGAATCAAGTTTGATGCTAAATCTTCATTCAATCTATTATTTGATTTAAAAAGTAAACTATTGGGAACCCTAAGGAAATCTTGTCTAAAAACCTTACTATTGTATAACCATTATGTGCAGCGCCTTATGCTTTGGGGAGAGGCAGAGTTCCCTCAGAGAATTATTGGTCATGGAAATACTGAACAGACATTTTGGTAATGGTTATTCTTGAAGAAGAACATTTTCAGAATCTGTTCTGTATCTTTATTTCTTTGTCTTCCCAATATGAAATTTAGTAAATGTCATAGAAATTTTGCCACATATGAGGGGAAAATGTTCTTCAGTCAGATTGTTCCACAGTATCTGCTAATTATTAATATCTTGCTTGTTCTTTGAGGCAGTTACTTTTTCCAAGTTCTGGGTTCATCTGTTTCCTTCCAAAAATAGTAGTACAATGATTCCAAGGAAACCTTAGTGCCCCATTATGAGCTCTATTCATATTGTATCACTCAGTACTAATCACCAGGTGCTTATTTAGGCCTTCATCTTTCAAAGATGTGATCATCTGCCCAATTTTATATTCTGTGAATATTTCCATTAAAGGCAAGGGGCTTCTCGCTGAGATTAAAGGTAAAAACACATGTTAGTCTTTATGAGATGTCTTTGGAACTGCTATTATTAGCTTTGATTTAAGTATTGTCAATTTTTTAAAAATTAAAATTTAATAAAATATAAACTTTAATCATAATTTTTAAGTCTTAATAGAAAACATTAGTTTGCCAGTTATTTAAATAATTCCTGAAATATAGCAAGCTAATAAAATCAGTACTATGTTAAGTACTTAGGCTTGATGCAGTTTCAAAATCAGTAGCTCAAATGTAGTTCATTTGCTGTATTTCATGATTTTAGAAAGATATTTTGTATTCATCTGTTCATTGCTATTTTGGTACATCAGGAAGCTAGACCAATTAATGATTCCAAATACAACTTACAGCAAATATAGGACCATTACTCCAAGCTTTATGTAGGGCTGGAAAACCATTGAAGATTGATCCTACTATTATTGAAAGGTGTAAATTTTAGTAATTTCAACAGTAGTGAACCTGGGTTTTGGACAAGAGGTTTTGTCAGCTTAGTTCTAGCCAGTATTTATACTGCAGAAAATATCCTTCCATTACCCCAGTCTGCCTTATACATGTGTCACATGCTGTATTGATGTGCATCCAAAAATAATAAAACGCTCAAAATGTGAAAGGAAGAAACTATTATGCATAAGTCATTGCAAGTACAAAGACAATTTTGTATCATGGGATGGTGTCCAGAAACATACTCAAAGTGAGGAAAGAGCTTTCTTTCTTTAAAAACAAACCTGAATCTTAATTTAAGCAATGTTTAGATCAAATTATTTTCTTTCCTTTATTTTCCTTGAATGGTTTCATTTCCGTCATGATAGAGGGATTGGATTTTGTTTCATTTTTTCAGTCACAATACTATTTACAGGTTTTGTTCTTATTTACCATGAAACAAAATTTCTCTTAAACGTTTCCAGGCCCAAAACTAAAAGAAAAAAAAAAATAAAGAAAATCTCTTTGATTATCTTGATCTGAGAAAACTCTTCTGTTGGCAAATCATTCCCTTTCTCTTATGTTTTCTTCCAGAGCCAAAGGACGTGGTAAGTTCTGAACTGCCTGGACCTTCTCTGCTCTAGAGAAGTTGCTCGTCCCACAGTTACAACATGTGGTAAGCAGGTGGGAGACCAGTCTTTAGATGTATTTTGTTGGGGGAAAAATATCTACTTTGTGTTCTGTTCAAACCAACTCACTTCCTACAAATTAGATATTCTTTGGGCCAGAGAATGAAAGGGAATTTCATCTTCAGTAAGACAGAGTTCAGCTAGCAGATGGAAAAGGTAGTTTTATGTTCCTCAGCACTGCACATCTCAGGTGAGGACTGGCATTGTTTTCTAGAAAGTTAAATATTATTTATAAACAAATGTATCTCCTTTATTGGGCAAGTTATATTCTGATTCTATTTTGGCAAATGTATAAAGAAATCCCAAAGGAAAAGGAGGAGTAGTCAGCCTAGGAGATTAATCTAAACTGATTCATCTTCAGGATACTTCTGAACCTGCTAAAATTTTAAGCTACCTGCACAGGCAATATTTTTTGAAAATTGTATGTTTTGCTTTCAGAAGCTTGTAAATTTTAAGCAAGAAGCAGTTGTTCAGGAAATATGTGCTCATGTATCAAAAAAAGTGAAATGTACAATATTATTCATTTTGACATAGTATTCTGAAAAATCTGATAAAATGTGTTATGTTAATATAAAGTATGTTTTAAAGTAGTGAAATACAAATTAGAATAAATAATAAAGTCATAAATACAACTATTTTTCTAAAGAATGGAGACCAACAGAGTGGAAAATCTTTTTTATGGTCATACTTAAACCAAGACTTCAAACATTACTTATGTTTCTCACATAATTGAGAAATTATATTTTTTCAGAGAAATTCATCGCTTTTAAAAAAATTACAAAGAAGTTATGATTCTGAATGGAGAAAAATAAAATATGGAATAAGCTTAGATGTGTTTCCTTCTAGTTCCTCATCTTGTCTGACTCACTGAATCTCATGGCGTGCAAACGTATTTCCTCCAGGCACCAGAAACTACATAAAAGAAAAAAATTAAGATACTTAGAAGCTCTCTACTGGGATGGCATTCATTGCTCATTGGCTATCAGTTCCATTGATAACTTTTATAGATAAAATCACAGAACTTCGAAAAAAGATTCTGATGTTCAGATGTTGCAGTATGGAGCATTGTATATACTGAAAATGTATTCATGTTCTCATACTCATATTTAAAGTGCGTTTATTCCTCTGTTTTTTCTAAGTAATTCCTGCTTTACCGTGGTGCTATGTTTGCATCTGCAGTGAATAAGGCAGCACTACTCTCATTTGGTTATTTCCCCTTTCACTGGCCCTGCCAATGCCAATCCAAAGTGAAAATAGACCCAAGATTGAGAAGGTTCGGTGGAGAAAATACAAGCCAAACTTTATGAAACCAAAAGTAGTGAGAGGATTTTATCAGACACATTCATAGCAACTTCAACATCTAAACATTTTTCAAAGCATCAGATTTCGAAGGTCATGCAAAGGTCTTGGCATTTTGGCAGGTTTTATTGGGCAGTGTGGGTGGAAGCTCGCAGCAACCCGCACAGCAACACAGGGGTGATGGAGCAGCCTTCTGCCTGCCCTGCAGGGCACAGTTTTGCAGTGTTTAATCAAAAATCTCCTCAACTTCTTACAAATTCCAGGCCAAATCCCACCAAGTAACAGCATGGAAAGGAAGCAGGGTTATGGCAAGAGCTGAAGGACCACGGGATCAAAATTTAGAGAGGTCTGAAGGGTTGCTGGCCCCTTGCCCATCAGCCATGGGCGCAACCTGGGTGCCCACACTGGGTGCAGCATGGAGACAGCTGCCTGGGCTGTCTGTTTTGCCCAGGCTGCATCTGCCGGGAGATGAGGCTGCAAAATTGTTTCCTTTTGAATATTTTAAGCCTTTGGAAAGCTTCAATAGGTTGTTATTTCCTTCTGCTTCTAGTTAGCCCTTACAGTTGTGCTGTTTTGATGTGAACTGACTTTGTGAGGTCAGGCGGGTTAAATGGTATTTGATTAAAATCAGAACACCCAACAACTACTGTTTCACAGTTTGACTTTGTTGGCCTCTTCATCTGGGAATTCAGGAAGACACCTTTAGCTTCAAAAAAAGGGGAGAAAAAAAGCAGCTTTTTTTTTCAGTTGTTTTTTTTTTTCCCCTGTATGGCTTAAAGAGAAACAAAGAAAAAGCCACATTGTGTATGTTTTTCTGGCAATGGGCCTGCCACTGTTTATCAAACCAAGGCAAATCCAATTAGCCTGTGGCCTGCCTCCCAACCTTATTAACCTGCTCAGCTGTGAGAAACTCAACAGCCCCTGCCAATATCTCATTTCTCCAGCAGCTGATAAGATCAGTTCAAGATATTCAATGGGGTTTCCTTTCACTTCGGCTTCATCACAGTCACCGGCATCTTAACCGTGGTAGCCGGATCTTATTTTCCTCTCATTTACTACATGAAATAGGATGGCGACTCCGAGGCCCATGCAGCTTGTTGGAACAAACAGCGATCAGGCCTTCGCGGCGTTTGACAGGACGGGCTGATTTTCCTTATCGCGGCTTGCCCACAAAGGCCCGGGCCAGGCCGGGGTTATTAGCATTCCTCGGTGAGATGCGTCAGGCCTATTTCTGTCACGCAGACAGATTGAGCCTTTCACTCAGGCTCGCGAATGAGTGACACATGGCCTGACTGGGAGGACAACATTGTTATTTGAGTTAAGAAATCAATTTGTATCAAATGTACACTGTAATTTATTTGTTGGCTTTGAAGGGAACCTGGCTGAGATAAATGGGAATGGGCTTCTTTCTTCCCCTCTATGCTGAGCTGATAAAGTTCTTGTGAAGCTCCAGATAGCTCCAGTCAGAGCCAAAGTGACAAACATGTTTAAAGTTGCACAGTGATCTTTAAATCTCAAAAAGAACACCTTGTCGGACATGATAGAACATTTTTTACCTTTTCCCTCTATCTGTCAGAAAGCTGCTGTGACACATTGCTTTAGTATTTTTGCTGACATTTTCTTTATCAAGCACATCTGTTTGTGGTCGAAAGATGCTTATTCCTATTTTCTTCAATCTACAGCAGCCTAGAAAACTGCCAAAAGGAAGGAAGAAAATGAGACATTCTTTCCAAGAATAATGCTTATGTTATTTTAATTGTGAGTTTCTCGATCGGTTTTCTTTTTGCTTTTGTTAAAAAAGAGAAAAAAACATGTGGGGAACATGTACCATGTTCTTGTCTATTTCAAGAAGTTTGGTTTGGGTTCAGATTGATGGTACATTAAGATGTTGATATTACACGTTAAATTGTGAACTATGAGATTGACATTCTCCTTATTAGAGTAATAAATATAAGCCTATGTGTTGGCTCTATGTATCAGTGCCTTTATCTTTGGAATAATTTGAATAATCAAAAGTTACATCTATGGTTTTATGTACGCTAGCAGTTATGACTCCATAATGAAAAAATGCTAGCAAACTAGCCACAGGCAGAGTAGCTCATTGACATTTCCATACAATAACCTGATTGTTTAGCTTTGGCTTTCAAAAGTGATCTAAATGTAACATGTCATATTAGATCGCCATGTAAAGGTACCTTACCCTTCCTTTGCATTATATCCACTTGCATATAGGCTCTTCTTTAAGAGATGTGCACGTGTGTGAGTGCTCATACACACAAACATACAGCATTATGGACTGTTGTACTCAGATTAGTCCACACAAAGAGCAGCCATCATCAAAGCAAGGTCAAACTTGAGGTAGTCCAAAGTGGGCAGCCTGGGTCAAAGGGTCTTCGAGTCCTTCTGGAAGCTAGGTCAAAAGTGATTAGTATACAAGCATTTTTGAGATAAGTTGGTTTTAGGAACCAGTTTGTCTCAAAATTTTGAACTTATGAATGGCTTGATCACATCACTAAAATAGTCACACCATTCCCAAGAATCTTAGAGAGGCCCACTTATCACAATTAACTCTTCTCTCAGGCTGCCCAAGCAATATATTTCACTCTTTTTTCCTGCCTTTCCTCTGGGAATGTTGCAATCCTTTAGGCTGTAAGCAGCCTGCCAGCCTTAGATCTTGTTATACCTATGAGTTCAGACACTGTAATAGTGTTAAGCCTTACTCTCAGGTTTCTTCCGTGCCATGGCCTTTGGGCAAGGTCTTGCCCTTTTACCCCTCTGTCCAGGTGCATAGCAACAGTGTTGTTATTCTGAGTTACCTGACATTTTTAATGTGGTGCTTTTTAAACCTCAGCTCTGTGTTTCCACATTTAGGCAATAGCTTCAGATTTTGTCTCACCTTACTGGACCAAAGACAATATATAATTTTAAATATCTAAGACAGTTTCTGATTTTTATACTCTGGCACAGTCTAGAGATGTGACTTCTGATTTTCAGGTGCTCAGAATAGGCAATACTGCAATCCAGCTCTAATTAGCAGGCGTTTACATGCGTTTTTATTTCTACATGAACATATTCTATAAAATATGTACCCTCTCAAATGAGGACTGTACTTAGCCACACTCTTTTAGCTATATCTGTATAGCCGTTTACAATTACTGCAGACTGAGGGCATCAACCAATTCATTGTCAGCTCGAACTCTCCAAGAAATCATATCAAATATTGTTTAACCTCATTGCTTTAGAAATAACCATTGGCAGTGAAGTAATTTAGACCCCAGAAATATCAGTGCAAAATAATACACACTCTAGCTCTGATACAAGAGCGCTCTGTCACATCTACAGCTTCACTCTATTAAAATAATACACCCTCCAAAGCACTTGCTTTGGCCTTCTCCTGCCTTATCTTATATCCCTTAGTGACAGAAAATGGAAAGAACTTAATTTCTCTTTGAGGTTTGTATTAATTCATTATGAGCAATGCCAATTTTATCTCTGCTGTGAGTAGGCCCCTGATGATAGCATAAAATTGGACCTTATGCATGGAATGAAGAGAACATATGCATCAACGTGCCATGTTTGTTCATGATTTATTTTGTGTTATGTTCTCTCAAAACCTCAATGACCGGCGGCAGGGGAAAGCTGACATTCATCTGGTCTTCAGTAACTCACATGAATCAGAGAGAATGCTCTGGGTCTAGAGGTTCCCTTCTGTATTTTACCTGAGAGCACTGAGTGCCTATAGATGGGAAAAACTGTGATGCAACCTGTGGAGCAGGCAGTGTGAGAAACCTAACAAACAGAGGGTCTTCAGCAGGAGCAGTGGTTTCTTGAGGAGATGGGGATCAAAGATACAAGAGGACAGGAGAAAAAAGAAAAAAATGAGAAAAAAGAAAAAAATCCAAAGAAAATTCCCTTTTTCTCCAGAAAGGATTGCATTGAGTTTGGTTCAAGAAGACTTGGAAAGTTGTTGGTTTCACAGCAAGGCTCACAAAAATGCAAGGATACAGTGTGCAAAGGAAGATTTATTGTTGTATTCTTTTGCTTTTATTGTCTTACTTAAGCAGGCCTCGCTTGTCTCCTTATAAAGGTCCATTGTTTTAGTCTGAGCTAAAATAAACTAGAATTTCAGAGTTTGTTGGATGCTTTTTTGGCATGCTTGCCATAAGAACAATATCTGCCTCAAAACTCTTGTTGACTCGTGGTCTCTTCCCTGAAGATAACTCTGTATCCTGAAAGCTGAAAGGAATAGCAAACTGGGAGACAAAGAAAATGAATTGTAGCTATTTCAAAAGCAATTGCTATGAACTTAAAATGTATAAGGAATGAATTCCAATTTTCATCTGTAAATGAAGGAAATATAAAACTCAGAATAATATTCTGATCTTTAATAAAACAAAACACTGTCTGCATCCTTAACACTGACTAATTACTCAAGTGAAGTATCCTGCATTGTGCAAACCTTACTGACACAAAATAGCTCTCAGTCACCTTTGGGTAGCCAGACTACAGGAGGGGGGTTTGTGAAGACAATGTTGTAAACATGATAAGAGATGTAAAGATTTATCTCAGGATATCAGTGTCTCCTTCCTTAGGTCTTGAGCACATATCTGGAAGCAGTCATTATTTTTAGAACACTATCATGGTTCTAGAGACAATGATTCCTTGTATTTCTCCATGGAGAGAAGGGAAAAGAAGGAAGAACACACTAGTGTACATTTTCAGAAGCTCATGCTAAAGCTCCTGTGGAGGTAACTTTTCTGGGTCTGTATTTAGAGACTTAAACCAAAGTGTAGCAGTGAAAGCTCAGAATGAAACGAGAAATCAGTCTACCCCCTTTGCCCCTAGCTGTCTGGGACAGCTCTGTTGAAATGCAGCAGGGTGAAGAGGAGTTAAATATGGTAATTATCAGGCAGTGCTGAAATGTGTTTCGGAGACGCACCTGCTAAAAAGAAGGATGTCATGAAGTGGGGGGCATGTTAAAACTGCATATTAAATTCTGGACCAATATTAAACATTCTGCAAGAAGGAGGCACTCTAAACTGAAGGTAGTAGGAGGGATAGGAGTTAAATGCCAATTTGAAGGGCAAGAGTTAAAGCCTCAGGAAAAAAAGGAAACAAAACTTCCATTGAAGAAAATTTTAGGAATGACAAGTATGTCTATCTGTGAATAACCAAATAACCTAGTGTCTAGTGCTTGCATGCTACATGCTCCCGCTGACAAGTGAAAACAGCTAAACAGCAAGTGCTCTTGATGAGGCCACAGATCACAGCTGAAACTAAAATTATGATGCTCATTTTGGGGCTAGGAAAAATGGAACACTAGAAAGTTCAGTTCCACTTCCCTTTTGAGGGAGTTCTGAATAAAGGTTTGAGATGGTATTCATTTATTAACACTAAATTTTGAATTGGTTAATTTTTCCTGACAGTCAAGTCCTGGTTAATATAAAGACAAGTGTATCACTGTTTATTAATACAGGCTGAGAGAAAAGCCTTCCAGATATCAGGTATCTTTAAATTTCTTGACTCTATATCTTCAGACTGAAAACATCCATATAAATATTTGCTTCAGACTGAATCATTTTGGACAGTTTCAGCCAAAACAATTTGGGGAATTCTGATGACCTTTTATTTAGTCCATCTTGTATTCCATTTGAAAAGAAGAAATTTTATGCCGAGTTTTGGCAGACTCTTGGCTTTCACTAGGTCTTTTTTTTTTTTTTTTCATGAAAACAAATAATTGCAATATTAACATCTAATTAAAAACTGGATTATAATGTAGATAGAGTAGATAGCAGGACTAGGGTTATAAGGACACATTAGCATTTTTGTACCTGTGCTAATTTTAACTCTGTATTTGAAGCAATATTCTCTAAAATATTTTTTGTTCAAATATCACATTTGGTTCAACACCTCTGAACAAGCTGCTGAAGTAATGTCACACAGTAGAATGTAATCCTTAGGTGAACAGGTAGATATTAAGCTGAGATATTTGTTATATCACAGACCAGGAACATTTGGTTTCTGATTAACCCTTAGTAAGAAAATGCTTTTTCTACTAAATTTTATATTTAGTAGAAAAACTTGCCTTTGTTATCTTAACACTATTCAAGATATAAATGAATAATATAATCTCTTCAAAAAGAAAATACAAATCCAAAAGGTTTACTATTAAGTCTTTTGGAGTATTAATGGGCACAGTGGTGCTGCTACAGATCTCGGAAGTCTCTTCCATATGATCTCCTAGTCTTCATCCTGTCCAATACTGCAGGAATTAGAGATAGTCTAATTCATATGAGATGAACTTAGTGAGGATCATTGCCCACTTTCAAATGCAAACATTCTATCATACATTTCATGAAAGAACATCCCTTCTCAATGGTAATTCTTCAATTATCAGTTGCAGAAGGCCTGAATAATGAACTTGATTTCTGCTGAGCTTGTTAAGACAGTCTCCAAGAGGCATCAAATGCTTTCTATTACACACTGTAATTAAAACAAAACAAAACCAAACCAAAAAAACCCCAAAAAAACCCCAAAACAAAACAAAACAAACAAAAAACAAAACAAAACAAACAAAAAACCAAAACCAAAAACAACAACAACAACAACAACAAAAAGACAAAACCCAAAAAAAATCCTACCAAACAAACAAACCACCAAAAGAAATGCTAAAGCAAACCAAAACCCCAAACTAACAAAAAAGCTCCCCCTACCCATAAATGCTATAAATGCCATTATTCCTACAGATGTTTTGGGTAGCAGAGCATAAAAAATAAGGAGAATCCAAAAGAAGTAATTTTATTTTTAACATTTTTAATTTGGCATCAGATTTTTGACCTCTGTCAGTATGCCATGAAGTGAAATAGAAGTTGTTACTCAACCCCAGTTTTCTCCTGCTGAACAGGCATTCAGACAGCACAGGAAAAATACTTACAGGACCATGCCACAGTTGTCTCTGAGGCAGCTGCAGGCCAGGCCACAGATGTAGCTTTCTGTCTGCCCAGCAGGAAACAGCCTGCATCTCGAGGAGCATCTCAAGTGGATCATTCCCACTGTGGGTCTCTGCAGCTCATGGATCTCAGCATCTAAACAGCTGATTGTTGGAGACAGCATATCTGAAGTAAAGAACAGCCTTTGTAAAAGCCTCAGATTTTTTCTTTTCTTACTGCTCAAGCCTGAAAATGGAGGGGGAACAAAAGCTATTAAAAATGTTTGTCCAAAACCATCTAGGGCATGAGCTCTTCCAAATCACTCTTATTATTTGACTTTTCCTCCTTGGGAACCATGTATTTAATATCACACTGCTGCTTGGGATGCTAGCATGGAAGACCAGTGTAGCTGTGTTGAAATCCCATTCATAATAAAAACAGGTGAGTTTACTAAAACTGGGGGTAAGACAACAATGCCTGATACTCTTCAGCAGCCAACAATCCACTCAGCAGCCCTGGCTTGCTTTTGGAATATCTTGTGTATTTTGTGATATCTAATTGCCGCTGTTAGGTTAAATAAATTAGAGCAACTTGTTTCCAGCAAACTCACCTTAGAGTGAGTAATGTGCTTCTAAATGTTTTCTGTCAAAGTGTGTGAGATATGATGTTAGGAGACCTTTTAATACAATATTTGGTTTTAGTTTAAAATAGCAAAGGCAAACACACTGCTCATCAGTATTGGGATAAACTGTAAACGATAGCTTTCAACAGAGTAATAGAGCACAGCAAACAAAGAAGAGCAGCAGAGGCAAGTAAAAAAACCCCAAACTTTGAAACTCTACTGATTAGGATGCTAAAGTAGTTTCCAATGTTTATTACAAAAAAAGCTAATTAAAGAGTTTACATTTTATCATGCACAGTAAAGAACTCCTGACAGGCATTGTTATAATGTGAAATGCTGCAGTCTCCAATAGAGTTTAATTTAGAGCAACAACAAAGAAAGAAAAAAAGAAGAAAAAAAAACAATTGAAATGTTGCAAGCAGACTGCCGTAAGCTCAGGGGATGCCTTTCAGAAAACTGCTTGGTAGAAGCAATGCAAACTGAGCTACTATGCTGGGAATAATATTTTTTCCTGAAATTGTTTCATATTGAAGTGTTTATAGGAGGTACCATACAGGTTGAGTAAGCCACTGGCTAAAAGATTGGGGAAGTGTAACAGTCTATCAGAGGTTAATCACACTGATTATGCAAGAAGATCCACAGGTGTTGGTGCAAACCATTCACTGGAGAATTAGTGATTCCTGTATCATTACTGATCACATCAACAAATGTCTATACTCACACCAGTTAATACTAACTTGCTAATAAATATGTTTACCAAACATACTCAACTGGAAAAAAAAAAAATTGACACATCTTGTGCAGATTTGCTAATTTCTTTCAAACAAATTTTTGCCTGAGAGAGCCTTGGACATGTATTGATTTCACTTTGCCCAATTGCTTGGTGATTTATAGTGATAAACTATGCATATCATGATTTTAAACCAGTCAAACATTGTTTCTTTATTTTAACTACAATATTTTGTTATATTTGCAGACTTGAGCCTGAGAAGATGGTTTTACTTTTGGCTAGTAATTTTTCTGCAGGAGTTATGAGAAGGCAATTTTTTCTTGTCATTAGCAGCCATAAGGATCTCCATATTTTATTTCCCTGGCAGTCAGATGTATGAGCTGTTACAGAGGACAGAGTTGAGCTATAGAACACAGAATACACCCTGTTCTGACTCATTTTCTGACACCGATACAACTGTATGATTTGCTTTCTTAATGTCTGACTTTGTGTCAGGCTTGGAAGAAAATTAATTGGCAGAGAGCAAACTCAGATAAGGTGGGAGTGTAAGGACCACAAAACCTTAATCACAATGTTTCTTGCAGAGTGTGTGGAGAAGAAATTCCCCATCCCTGGTTCAGCACAGGATGATGATGGGGGTTCTGGGACACTAGACTTCTGCTGGAATCTCCTGGATCCCAGGTAGTCCAACAATTATAGCCTCATGATATATGACCATAGACATATCAGTTTTTCTTCCAGATTTTACATTTCAAATAAGTAAAAATTAATCACTCCGGTATTGCTTGCAAGGGACCAGTACAACTTACTGCCACAAGAGAGCATTCCTATTTTATTTGCACTCAATTTTATTTATGAAAACGTTTCCTCCATATAAATGGAACTTAACACACCACAATTTTACTAGGTAGAATTTCCTCTTGTCTTCCCTTAATATTTTCTAGTGTCTCTGCTGAAAAGTCTTTTCTCCTGTCTCTGAAGTCTGTACTGCCTTCTTGTCTCTGTTAGAAGGCTGTACACCTCTCTGTAAATCACAGTGTACATCTTTCCTTCTATCACCCAGACATTGCTGTTATAACTTGTAGATTGAATTATCAAATTTATTCTACATTGACTGCGTGAAAAAGCTGGGCTGTCATGTGGGTGCTTAGCTGTGGAGTGATATAACACTTACCAGACTGTTCCAGATCTCTGAAGGTTCTTGAGGTTTCCAGACATAAGTCATAGAATTTGGATTTTCATCTGTAGTCTCCTAAGTAACATCTTTCCCTGCCTTCTTCAGGTACTATAATGTTGTTGGGACACCCATGGATGAAATCCTCTCTTTATGTTTTTATTGTCTGTAGAAAAAAAGTTTTAATAAAATTAATTTTTCCAATGAAGCTCTAGTCAGGAGATAGTCACAGCATGGTGCAAAGTCAATTTTTTTCTCCAGCTTTTCAGGGAATTGGATTTGAGAGAGTTTCACTTGTGGTTTTATTGGAAACTAAATGCTCTCCTTCCAGCAAAAGCACTGATAACTCTCAACATTTCCTTTACTCTTGGGCACTGCATTCTGCTGTCTTAACACTCCTGCTGGCTTGCACCATGGATACCTGGTGTTACCCACTCCCCAGCGCGTGCCAGCAGTACCATCAGCATTTATTAAGGGTGCTGTACATCACCAGCAGAGGAGATGATTGATTCACTGGCTATTTTTCCTCACTGTCAAACATGGACTTTCATGCTCCTTTTTATTATGGAATACCCTCTCCAATTCGTTGTTTGGGGCTTAATCCTAAATCCATTAGAATCAATGGAAATTTGTTCCTGTTGTCCCAATTAATTTCAGAGTATTCTGTCTGTATTTACAAAGGTGTTCATATTGCTTTCGAAAATTTGGCTTCTACTTAATGACTGTAGTATATAAACAAAAAATTTGTATTTATGTATGTCTTTATTTTCTTAAACTTATGAGAAAAAAATTGGATGAGTCTTCATGCAGCGCTGAGTTTAAGTACACCCATCTACTGGGTTGTATTTCAAACAACATAATTTCCTTTATTCCTTTTTACTCTTGCTGTCTGTTTCCATCCTTCCCCATTCACATTAACTATATCATCATTTCACATGGAAGGATTTTTTTCTTTAACACTGGACTCATAAAAATAAAAGATAATACAATGACTGAGTATCACTGAGTGCCAATTTTTCTCTGCTAAGTTTTAACACCAGTTCAAGCTACCTACAGTGAGCTGTGATAGAAGACAGAAATGAGACTTCAGGCAGCTTTCTAAGGAATGAAAATCATTCCTCCTGCTATACTGTTGTTGCACAGGGCCAGCAGGTTAATGGCAGAGGAGCTTTATAGCACACAGAATTCACTGGCTGCAGAGGACAGAAAAACACATGAGCAGGGTTGTAACCCATGGATTTGTGTGCTGGTGTCAAGCATCCACAGGTGCATTGCTCAGCAGCAGAGTGGAGCAGCTGTTTTTGCTGGAGCATACTAGAATATGACAATTTTTTTGTCTCCAATGTTGTCTGTGGCCAGATGTGCATTTGCTTGGCTATTTTTGAGAGAAGTTTATTTTTTTTAATACTAGATTTCAATAATAATATTAATCAAGTCCATAATACCTTTTTAATTATTTTTTTTATTAATCCAAGCAATTTGGGTTTAGCTTTTGCTACATTGGCAAGAAAGTCATAAATATTACAAAATGCCTAGAGAATATCTATATCTCAGTTCAGAATTCATTGTATTTTTCCTATTCACTAAACATCTTTAAGAAAGGAGGTGTCATTCCCAGTGACTCTTCAAGCACAGAATAATTTGACTATGAATTTCAACCCCAGCCAATGCCACTTTGATTTTACTCTTATTTTTTCTTTCACACGACCATTCTCACAACTTTTACACCTCACCCCCAGGTAGGCAGACACTCTGAAGCACAATGTCAATCATTAGACATGAAAAATGTTTCAATGTTTGAAAACTAGAGTATTTGTCACAGACTAAAATGACAGAGATCTAATGACTTACCAGGGGCTTTGCTTATAAACACACCTCATGCTAACTTCAGAGCTCAATATTATTTTTTTTTTCCTAATTCTTTTCATTCTTGTACTTAAACCAGAAACACATTTCTTCCTAGAAAATGCTGACAGCATATCTTGGTATCTCAAGGCAGAAAGGTTGCTTTCCCCCAGGCAGTGTGCTGACAACTTTCACATGGACACACATGACTGAGCTGCCTATAGGCACCCTTGCTTTCATTTCTTCCATAATTCAATATGTTTAAGAACAGCCGTGCTAACAAACATTAGAAAGAGGAGTGGGAAGTGAAACTCTACAGAACTGAACTTTAGAAATGTAGTAGAACTAAAAGAAGGCAGCGTTCAGAGTAAAAGTACAGGAGGGATTTGTCATGAAAAAATAAGACCTCTTCTGAAGCTGAGAAGTTACTACTTGCAATCAAAGTGAAAAGCACTGCTTAAAATAATAAAGCAGAGATTGTCCTAATGCTTTTCAACATGTGGTTTGTAAGTAAATCTTTAATAAATTACATGTCATCACAATTAATTTACCAATTACTACCTTTTGCTACATCTAACTAATCCATTCTGTGCCACAAAAGCACTTCTGAGTGAGCTACAACAAAGACTTAAGCATATGTTCTGAGTCAAACAGATTTAGCAAAATTTTTTTGGTCTCTTAAACAAGTTTGGATTACAGTAAAAATGCAATTAAAAGAATACATTTCCAAGCTTCTAAAGGTAAAATTCATTCATATGAACAAGAATTTAATTGTTGTGCGTCTACAGAAGAAAAAGATATAATGCATATGGCAGAAATAATTTTACTTGGGTTACTACCTGGATTTTTGTTATTAACTATGATCTTTTGAGAATTAGTCAGTTTAAGAATTGCAGATGATTGAGTTTAAGCCGGAGTCATGTGACATAAAAGGTATACAGGCACAACTCAGTATGATTCCTTATCCACTTAGTGAACTGATGGAGGACAGGACAACAGAAAGACAAATTGAGTTATAGGGATGTTATTCCTCTCTAAGTATTGGACAAGAAATTCTATCTGTTGCTGAGGTAATTCTGCAATATGATTACTAACACAAGTGTGTTAGAGAAAGCTATAAGGACATGGTGCTCCTTCTCACCACACAATCGATGAAAGAGCAAAGAACATGAAGATATGCAGAAGCTTAGAATTTCCATATGCATTTTGACCTCTGCAAGAGCATTTCTTTTGAGATCTTTGAAACATACATTCTATATGGTGGAGGTGACTTACATTTGAGGAGTCGAATACACAACTTTACTGGGGCAGTATTGTTTTGGTTTTGCACATACGTATAATGGTACACCAGGACCACGTCACAGTGCGAAGGCAAAATTTGAAGTCAACTTGAAAGCTTCAGCTGATGATTTATTTCATTACAAGATGAGGTGCTCTCTTTCTTTTTTTCTGTGCAGAACATGACACTGAGACTTGACAACCTCTGAGAGAATTTTGTCCATCCATAAAGAAGCCGAAAGATCACCTGGGACTGTGAAATATATTTTTACTGCATTTATATTGTACAGAGTGTTCTTGATAATGCCTTGGAAAATATCTTGGAAAGTGGAAAAGGCCTGGCGTGATGCTTTAGAACTAGCTTACCGAACAGATTTATTACAAATTGCTACATTTTGTGAAGTAACACAAAAAAATGCTACAGGGAATAATCAGTAGTTCTATTTCACCAGACACTCAGGACACACTATGAAAAGCACTGATTCAATTATTTGCATTCTAATGTACTGAGGATCTTCCTGTAGTATGTTTCATAAAACCTTTCATTATAACTATAAATCTGCTGTTAAACCCTAGTTACAATTATGCATTTTCATGAAAATCATGATATTTGCAAGCAAGACTAGAAACTAAGACGTTTGAGGATTTTGTTCATTATGTAGTGATTAACAAATTTGCAAATATTTCAAAACGTCTACATCTGTGCCATCTAACCATGACATCACTGAGCAAGTCTTATTACTGATACTAGCCTGCATAGGAAGAATATGAATATCTCAGATGCAGCAAATCATTAAGGCTTTTTTTCCAACATAAATGATTTTACAATTCCGTGAATATTTCCATGAATGTAGTGACAATATATGATAACAGTTGCATGGAGCTTTTCTTTTTCCAGTGCAATAGCTCATCTTACTAGAAGAAGCTTTCAGTTGTTACATGAGCTCAAATTGTTAGACTTACACACTTACTTTGCTCTGCAGTAATATCAGATATGTGCATATTATATTTTTTTGGTGCGCTTGTTTGCATCTCATTTGGCACAGAATTTATCTAGTGAAATACAGCCCTTATATATTACTAATATACTGTAGTATAACACCAGCAAAGCACGAGACAATATTCTGTCTAATTGTTTTGATCAAACATGACATAGACTTTGTACTCGCGCTAGACACATATTTCTGCAAGTTATAGCTTTCACAGTGCTCGCTTTCATTTCTCTGTAATCTTGTCTGTTTCAGACCCTGAAGAATGCAGCACAACCGTTTCAGTTTTCAACCTGTCAAGACTTTGCACAAATGATTTGTCAAGAAAAAGTCTAATTATGTCTGGCTTAAGGCTTCCATGTTAAACAGGAACAATTGCAGTGACTGTGAAAGAACCGCCTCCTGGCACTTGAGCAAAATGTGAAAGCAGCATGATTGTCCTGCCTTGTTTCTTTCCATCAACACCCTGTGGTCAGAAAAAGAAACTACCAAATACTTCACTTCCATTTCTATGGGTTTCTTGTGACTGGCATTTGCCTTGTACTGTATATGAGTCATACTGCTAGGGCAACAAGAGAGCCTGTTGAATACAAAGTCTGAAACTAAGCAGACATCAAGCCAAGAGCTGCTACAGCAGCAATCAAGCAGATTAGCTTAAGTAATTCTGATGAGCATGTTAAAGCTCAAAATGAATGAGAATGTTTCGAGGAAAACCATAAATCAAGCCATGTGTAAGTGACCTGGTGCTGTGAAACTCTTTATATGATATACCTAGTAACTGTATTTTTTCAACATCCTGACATATTGGCAACCATTTATTTTACTTTATTTGTTCGTTTCAAAAATATTACTTGTATTTCCTTTCCAAGAGAGTCTACAAACAGCACCAAAACTTATATATATATATATGTACATATATATATATATATTGAGGACCAGATACAAATGATTATTCAGTGGTTTCATCACTAGTATCAGTGAAAGTCTTCCAGAGACATTGTGTCTGGGTGTTTTGAAGCAAAATCCTGTGAAAACAATACTGATACATAGCAAGTAAGGAAATGTATGGCAAAACCACTAGAGCATGAACAGATTGCTCCTATGGAAATTTGGCCTACATTCAAAAAATGACTGCAGCCTTGGGGGCCTTCATTTTATGGTGGTGGTCTCAAGACAAATCAAAATGTCTGCTGAGTATTTACAAAAGACTGATCACCTACACCCTGAAAACTGTTTTTAATAGCTTTAATGTGTCTCTAAGCTAGCAAGACCATATCAGAGAAGGTTATCCTGGCCAGAGGGAAGGTTTGCCACAACTAAAATGCTAACAAGACCTAGAATCTCACTTTGCCTCCTGCCTCATGAATATGCCCCAAAATAGCAGGAGCTAAAAAGTTCAGAACTCTTGGGTAATGACAGTTTGTTCTTACCCTTCTGCATCTTCTAGTTAAGAGCTCCCACTAGTCTGTAACTGGACAGAGCCTAGTAGAAGACTGAAGTTCTTATCAGCACTCCTAGGAAAATGTGGACTGACAACTAGGAAGAATAATTCACCCCTTTTTATGGTCAGAAACTCACTTCATCATTGACCTGCAGAAAAGCAGGGACAAGGGACTTACCAAAATACTGGAGAAAAAAAAAAAACAAAACAAACAAAAAAACTACTGGTTTTCTCATTTTTCGTAAAGGAAATATTATAAACCAATAACTCTATTAAAGACAAAGCTCCTAAGAGCAGGCACTTAAATTGAAATTTCATAATCTCAAATTTCAGAATGTTGACAGAAGCCTCTGTAGACTGGGAGAATGGCTGAGGCAGGATACCCTCTTCACACTGAGCAAGGTAGTGGCTTCTGTTTTTATGGAAAACTTTCTGGAGTTTGGTATTCTGGCCTCCTGTGAGGCCATGATATCACTCAACTATACCATAGGCCATATGTGATCAACATCAATTTACAAAAATCTTCTCAAGTGTTCCCAAGGAAGATTTATGGAATGAGTAGCTGACAAGGGACGCTTAAAGACAAGCATCAGTACTTGGTTTCTGCATGATCTGAGCCCAACAGTGAGGTTAATCGCAATTAAAAACCCAACAAAAATCTCTATTAGCCTTTCAATATCATGGCACTTGGTGACACACTCAATGATTTTCATGCAAGTATATTCACCAGAATACCAAGAAACAGCCTTCATTGCTCCAACATTCTGGTATATTCCCCCAGAACAACAGATACGTTTATGTCTCACCAGATGTGTTCCCATGTATTTCTGCTGCTGAGTATCAGCATATGTCCTTAGTGAATGTGAATTAGTGTCTTATTCATCAAGTTAGAATATACAATAGAGCATTTCACCCAGTGGTTCAAATCATCCTCTGTACAAAGTTGACTTGAAGGTAGTGGGTTAGGTCCTGCATTAGGGGATTGAGGTACTGGGAGTGGAAGGACCTGAGTTATCTTGGAGTTGATCTGGTGGCTGGGCTTGAAGTGCTCAACTGGAACTCTCCTTCAGGCAATATAAATTCAGACACATTCAATCCCTTGCTTATGAGGACCAATTTCTATTTTAGGAATCAATGTGTAATCAAGAAGGGTGCCTGCTTGATGTGTACAGAAATGTCAACATTTTGAAGCCTAGTATTTTCTGTGCAAAGTCCACATTGATACTCCATAGAGTGCATTTGTTGGATTAGGCTTTCACATCCCGATATGCTGCGCACTAAGAAGGCTTTAGAGCATGACTAAAAATAGTTATACTGTGTTAAACCTCCAGTGATACCTGAGGAAGTTACATACAGATTAACACAGTGAACATAAAAAGTCTGTAAGAGTGGCTTAGAAGACTGCCGCCTTCTTGGGAAAAAAAAAAAAAAAAAAAAAAAAAAAAAAGTATTAATTTCCTCAGTGCTCACCTAGAAAGAGATTGAAGGGTCAAAAACAGTGCAAGTATCATGTCAAGTTGTTCTATGCTCTTAGTAGGTTTGGCACTTTGGCCAGGAACATATAGAATGTAGAATGATAATCAGGAACCTTTCCTCCATGTTCTGCAAAGGAAACCTGAAGTTACTGAGATCACAGAGGGGAACCACTATGCCTTCTTAAAACAGATGAGCCGTGGGACTGATGAAACAAAGGCACTTATCATAACCAAGTAACAGTACTTGATGGAATAACAAGTTTTAAATTCTTAGGAAATGTTTTTCTTGTTATTGTTCCATTTCTAAATTTGAGTTGTAATTAGTATTGTGATTATTAACAAAATCTTCCATTTTCAGGTGATTTCAGCAAAAGTTATGTGGAAAAAAGAAAGGTACTTTTTTCCTACCAAATTCACAGACCATTTTTTTGCATATCTACACAATTTAGCAAAGCAATTTCAATTTTCAAGAACCCTACTTCATAACGGCATGTTCCTTCTCTGCAAAAAAGCTCTTGTAAGGACATCATAAAAGCAGATTTACATGATTTCGCTCAAGGTATTTTAAAACTTAAGCTACCTAATTCAAAAGTGCTTGAGGCAGTAACTGTATTTTTAGGAAAAGCATGTAGATACTCCTGATTAGTTATGATTGCTTGGATTGCCTCTTGATATTTGTGAAATAAACCATGTCAGGAAACAGGGTTTGCAGTTCTCAGAACCAACAGCCTTGCTAACCCCAACTACTTGCTGCTTCTCCTCCTCCCTCTGCTCACATGTCTGGCAAAAACCTCAGTCATAGCTCAGGTCCTAGTCACACAGGGTCCTTTATAGGTCTGTGTTAGTGACAGAAAAGACTTCTAAGAGCATTCAACAGCACATAGGAGATAGAAGGAATAGGAGACAAATGTCACAGGACATAAAGCCTTACAACTGCTTATGGGAAGAAAACCACAGAATAATGTTTCTCTGCAATGGTTCTGGGGAGCATGGGAATTTGCATAGTGTGCCTTATATAAACCATGTTTATTATGAAGCATGGTTTGGCTAATATGAAAAGGAAGAGATAAAGAGTTTAATATTTATTTGTACTTGGTTTGTTTTTAAAAATTTAATCCTGATCTATGTCCAATTCCATGTTGATTTAACTACTTTTTTTCTCCCAGTACCAATGCATCTCTGTGAAAGAAGGTTTGCATGCTTTCGGAGTATTACAGTGACTGTACAGTGTCCAGTAAATCTCATAAACTTATTCTAAAATGCAAAGAAGAGTGGAAGCATTTATTTGATCGTAATGTATTTCATGAGCATGTTCTTATACAAGAAAATGTTATTAAATACAACTGGAGTTATTTAATTTATGAAACAGTGACACTGTATGAAGTGACAAAAGAGAAAAAGCAGTATTTGGTAATGGGAGTATAACATCATCTACACAAGAATCTCCTTTTATTATATGCCCAATTTCAAGAAGAAAATTTTGGAAACTCTGAATTATTTATCTTAGAAGTTTATGTCTCAATTTTAAATCCCAGTTGCTCAGAATCTTCACTTGCAGGCTCTTGGAAACATCTGTGTCATCTTCTTATTGAAATCGTGGAATATGATATTTTAAAATAGATATATTTTTATGCAACAAAATACACTTTTGGGCCTGTCATTGCATGGCAGGATCCTCATCTTTGACTTAGTCATGTAAAATTTCTAAAAACAGTGGAGGAAACAATAACAAAAAAAGACTCTTAACAGAGATGGACATAACAAGTTTCAAAGTGCAGATGCGTATCTTGGAAATGTATCTTCTGAAAAGTCTCTTCTTAGCAACTGAAAAGATAAATGATCTTCATTGTGAGGTTTCTAGCCATTTATCATTTCTATAGTATTGGTCACTTTTCTGAGTGAAACTGACTTGTGAGCATATGGTACAGAGCCCTCAATTAAACAAGGAATTTAAGGACTTGCTGAGCTTTCAGGATGTGAGTGAAGTAAAAGACAGAGGTGGCCTATTTGACAAAAATACACAGTCAGACTATTCTTCTTCATCCATGTGCATGATTTAAGCCATAAGCAGAGGAGGGTCTGTAAAGCTCTAAATCAACCTGTACCAGCTACAGACTGGAGTTACACATACGTGTGGACTTTGAATTCTCACTCCCTATGCAACGTTTCTTCAAAGGTAAAAGCAGTTAATGCAGTTACCCCAGATTTATAACAGATTGTAGTTCTTTTTGGATGTGATTCATATAGAGAATTTTAAAATTCTGCAAGTCATTTTATTATTTATTTATAGTTGTATTTGTCAGAATAAAAGCTGAATCTATAATATTTTAAATATGATGTTAATTTCTTTAAAAATATATAATCATATTATCTGGTAAATTGTCTTATTATTAAATAATTTCAAGTCCACACTGCCTATTGCTATGGTACTTCAGTTTTCCTTTTCTGTGGTAATATATGTGATATATGTGTTGCATGGGCTTTTGGGAAGGGAAGGGAAAAAGAATCCAACACAAAAAAACCCTCTTCCTCAATGAGCAGTCCAGACTTGGTCTATGGTTCTCAGTTTCAGCCCTGAAAACTTACTAGCTTGCAGAAAATTTTCTGGAATGTCCAGTTTTCTCAACAACTGCAAGCCTGAAATCATCAGGCAGTAACAATCAAAAACATTGTCAGAGGACACAGTCATGAGACCCCTTTTCTGTATGGAATGCGGAGGCTGGTCTATTGGTGCTTTAGACAGAAACTATTTAAGTTGGAGAATCCAGTGTGCCTGGATTGATCCTTGATCCTCCAGCCTTCTTTTTTTAATCATTGTGATGTATTTGTGGAGAGAAAAATTGTAGACTCCATTTCAGTAGTTTACAACAAAATTGTGTAGAGCTCTCCAGGTAGGACCCTATTATCCAGAGAACTTTGACCCAAAAACATGTCTTCACAAACACAGAGGTTTTTCACATCCACTCCCCCAAACCTAGCCTTGAGTAAGTGACTTAAAAAAAAAAAAAAAATTGATGTATCCTGTAGTGCATTGGTAACAAATTTGTTCAAGTCTTAGAAATTCTAGGCTGCTGCTACCTGTTCCAAGTGATCCAATATCACTGGAGTAGACTTGTCTACTGAAGCAGCAAGGGCTGCAGACAACTGAGAAGCCTCTAAACTTAGCTAGAGATGGGTCAGCATAGTTATATCTCACTCTCTGGCATAGCATGCTGACATGTAATTATAGCATTTTGATAGTGGGTTGCAATGACACAGTGCATCGGATGGTGAAACACAGCAGTGTCCCAGATTTGTCCTTTGAAGAGTGCTAGCTCCTAAGAGTCCTGGAAATCTCAGCTGCAGTTTTTCCATTGATTTCATTTCTGGGAGCAGGTGTTGTGGTTTAACCTCAGCCAGCACCTGGGTACTACACAGCTGCCCGATCACTCCCTGCTCCCAGTGAGACAGGAAATAAAACTTGTGGGTTGAGATAAGAAGTTTAATAATTGAAACAAAGTAAAATATTATAATAAATTAAAAAAAGGAAAGAAAATAAAAGAAAAAAGGAGGAGAAACAGATGAAACCAAACATAAACAAGTGATACACAGTACAGTTACTTACCACTTGCTGACTGATGGCTCATTCTCAAACAATAATCAGTTCCCCCTGAAAAACTTCCCCAGGTTTATATACTGGGAATATACCTTTGCCCAGTGCAGGTCAGCTGTCCTGGCCATGCTTCCTCCGAGGTTCTCGTGCACCTCCTCACTCTGAGCGCATGGGACGTTGAAAAGTCCTTGACTTTAGGTAAGCACTGCTGAGCAACAACTAAACCATCAGTGTGCTGGCAATATTTTTCTTGTACTAAACCAAAACACAACTCTGTACCAGCTTCTAGGAAGAAAACTAACTCTATCCCAGTCAAAACTGGAACAGCAGGCTAGTGAGCTTTTGAGAAAGCACTAAAATAAAAACTGAGTAACCATGTGAGGATTTGATTATTTTGGTAATAATTAGTCTGTATGACACAAGCTTACTTGAAGCCTTAAGATGTTGTAAAGCAAAGTTTCAGCAAGCTCTATCCAGGATAACAAAGCACCTTGTTAATATCCAGCTCTCATTCAGTGTTATAAAGTATTAAATATCAACTCAGAATTATTTGCTAGGGAAGCCAAAGCAATCCAGGCTCTATAACAGTTTCTCTATATAACATTAGCTGTGCATATATATATGAGTGCTGTTGGTGTCCAGTAGAAGTAAGCTAAGTGGATGACTCAGCTGATAACTGAGAGAAAAGGCTATTACTGCTCTGCCAAGACTGGTATGACTGTGAAATAAAATTTTCTGTTATTCACAAATCAAAGAATAGAAAAAGATCTCAAACATATCAAGTTTAACAATACATTCAGGGCAATAAAGACACTTCTTCATTGAGCTTTTCCATCAACTCTATTTTTCTATCAACATCAGTAATGACTACAGGTCATTACTAATTTTTAAAATGAACTAAAAGGAATATCATCTATGACAACCATAACCCAGTGACCACCTACCTCCATAGATACTACAGCTCTGAAGGGAGAAGCCTTTAAAGTCATATTAGATGGGCTTCAAGCTAATAACATAGTCAATGTGGGGTGGAAAGATCTATTACTATTACTGCATATCACCACATGTTCCCCTCTAAGTTCTATAATAAAATATTCTAAGGGGATTCAAGGTGTCCTGCATAGACAGTGATGTGTCTACATCAAATGTCTTTTTCTGAAAGACAAGAAATCATCTCTTCTACTGATTCTTCTCTGTGCTCTGTGATAGGACACGTAGGAATGGTTCAAAGCTCTACCAGGGGAGGTCTAAGCTGGACATTAGGAAGCATTTCTTTACCAAGACGGTAGTCAAAGAGGCTTCCTAGAGAGATCATTGATGCCCCAAACCTCTCAATGTTAAGAGGCATTTGGACAATGTCCACAACAACACACTTTAACTTGGTCAGTCCTGAATTTGTCAGGCAGTTGGACTACCTGATTATTGTAAGTGTATTACAGCCAAAATATTCTATTCTATTCTATTCTATTCTATTCTATTCTATTCTATTCTATTCTATTCTATTCTATTCTATTCTATTCTATTCTATTCTATTCTATTCTATTCTATTCTAATCTCCATTTAAAAATCCAACACAGGATGACAGTTTTAAGACATATGAGGCTATGCAATGATAGTCACAGTTTTCAGGAGCTATCCCACCTCCATGGCATGCAATTCAAGAGAGATTATCCAATGGTGTAAGAAGAAGGATTGAAAATATTTGTGGCATTGTGCACAAGCTTTGGTCCTCCTGGACTTTTGGACCTGGAAATACACCTCCATTTGCCTGTTGTTGTTGCACAAACTAATACTGTACCACTCAGTGCAATATCTGCTTTCTAAAGAAAGGAGAATTTAATATGCTTTTAGAAAAAGGAGTGCTACTGGATATTAGTTTCATCCTATTTCTGTTCTCCAGCGCTCATATTAGCAGTCATTTGTTCATAGTGTAGCAAGTGCTTCAGTTGCAGTTCAAACTAGGTCAAAAGCAGCCCTTAAGCAGCAACCCTTATGTTCTGGAGACACTCCACACTGAAGATAAGGCTCCTTTTTCTTATTGCTCTGTCATTTTTTTATTACCTATGGGCATCTTCAGTGCTAGGATGCATTTGTATCCCTCCTGTACCCACTCTGCTTGCAGAATGCTTTGCCCCTGCATGTGCTTCCATTCAGATACTTGCCCTGCTGGAAGAGCTCAGGTATTCCAAGATGTTTAGAGCTTTTGAGATGAGATTGAAATAAGGTGGAAGAGAAAGTGCTTTCAGGAGCAATGATCAGATAACTTTCATCCCAGGGAGTGTTTGTGGATCTGTACAGACTGTCTGCCTTGATAGATTCGGAGTAAGAGTTTAATGGAATGGATATGAATAGGTCAACATTACTTGACCTAGGGATTAAATGAAGCTGAATGACAGAGTTTCCAGCGAGACTGAAAGGTAAAGTCTCAAACTGTTGCAGATCTCACCAAAACAGTAACAATAACTTTACTGGAACATACTGCATCTCTCAAAACCTGCAAGTTCTCCTTGGAGCTGAATGTCACTCCTCTTTTCAAGACCAGTTTAAACAGAGAAAACTATGAGATTGAGTTTAATATCATTTTTCATCAGAACCAATTGATGCAGCAGATTATTTCATTATCTACATCTTTCCATTATTCTCAAACTCAGAATGAATGCAGAGAAGAATTTCTTAGCTAACATATTCAAAAATCATGGGAAAAAACCCTTTTCCTTGTGTATATATGTGTGTATGTATATAGAATACACTTAGACAAGAGGAATTGGATGGAACTGGGACCCTAACTATTTGATAACATAATTTTTGGTGAAAATTTGTTTTCATTTTTATGACTGTGAAATAATGGTTGACATCTATAAAAGCTTGAGCTGCAGTGCTAGGGATGTTCCAATATTTTGTTGTTTGATATAAACTTTGCAATGGAATAAAAAGATCAAAATAATTAGTCTGCAAAATATGTACTCCTAAAAAATGTGACAGGCAGCAAGCAAATAATAAAAAAAAATAAATTTAAAAACTGGAATTACATTAGAATTACCTACATTTGGGTCACACAGAAGTTGTATGCACCTTATAAATACACAAACCTCAGGTTCTCCCAGAGTCATACTTGTTGTACTTTCATATTTCTCACATTCAGGTTAATGTATTTATTAAAAAAAAAAAAAGAAAAAAAAAAAGAAAAAGTATCACACTTGATTAGCTCTGTTACAAATAACTGAAAAAATAGGTAATAATTTTAGAAAGAGATGCCAGAAGACCAGTAAATCATTATTACATATTGTTACAGCATTCCTTATGATACATTGCTTAAAGGCCTTACCCTAAAGTTCTGCTTGATCTCATTTGAATTTCGAGACCTACACGAAGGTGCAGCAGATCTCCAATAAACCACTAACTGCAGAAATAAGATGTAAGTGTAATCACTAATTCTTTCCTTGAAAAAAATTTCTCAACCTTCTTATTGTTTATTTAAATAATCTGAAAATATTTTTGTGTGTTTTAAAATTAAAAACTAAATTCTTAATTGTGCTTCCCTGATGGAGTAATTCTCTGCCATGTAGCCTCACAAGGACATATTCCCTGCATTTCTTTGTGGCATATGATGCAAGCTAACTCTGAACTGGACTTACAGTAGCTAAAGAACATTATATTATGATAGGGATATACAGTAATGTCATTTGCACACAGTAATGAAAATCCTTTTCTGCAGCATGCAAATTTAACTATTTTCCCAGTGTAGCCAGAACTTCATTTCATCATGTCCAAGAAGAAACTCAGACCATTGAAGTGCAGTTGATCATTCAAGCTCCTGGAGCACATCCTATTTTTTTCCTTGAATTCGTGAGTACCTGAAAGGTTAAATTGTGACTAATGGACAGCTCTTATGGAAAAGACTATGGCAATTCTAGTAACATTACCATGCCTTTTGTATTACTGCATATATTTTGATGGAAAATTACTCAGGAACTGCATACAGATCTGCAAGAATAACACCTTTCAGGATTTTATCTTATTCAGGACAAGGACTGATGTTACTTTCATCACCATAAGTACACAAATATATTTGTCTGGTGAATGTGGTGATGCATGTATCCTTGGAGGATGTCAGACAGACCTGCTAGTCCAGAAATGTGTGCAGCCTAACATTTCCTAAAGCCTAGTTCTCAAAACCCTTGTGACAGAAGGGAAAAAATATGACTGGATTTAAATGCACAATTATGTCCAGGAATATCAGGTGAATAAAAGCCAATGTATGCAAGGTAAATCTCTTTTTTTACCACTGCCAGAATCTATCAACTAACTGAGATGTTCTCGAGTAGCCAAAGTGTCCTCCATTGATTTTGATCTAAAGAAATTCTGCTTTTTCCTTGAACTATTCACTACTATTCAAGTAGACTGAAGAAGAAATAATCTCAGATTTATATACTATCTTAACTCTTTTCTAAGTATTTTCTAAATCTCACACATCTTGGGCAGTACTTTTCTTTGAATTTATTTCTACTGTCCCATTAGAATGAAAATTTATTCTGATCCAGGGAAGGACTTTTTTTTTACAGCAGGAAGAAAGATGATTTCACCATATATGAATTTAATAGTACTGCTCATGCTATTGACCTGTTGACCTGTGGAGATTCAGACCTTTAAAGTGATGAAAAAGCATATTTATTATTGTGTAACTTTATTGAGATACAACAAATTCCATTATCTACACCCTTCCTTCTGTGTAAGTGGGTGAGAAATACTGGCACTGTATTTACACCTCCTTTCTTTCTTCATCAAGGTACCACAAGCTACAGTGGAAGCCAAGACACAAGCTGTCCCTGAGGAATTAATTTTCAAAAAGATACAATTAGAAAGTCATATTCTGTTTTGTATACTTGCCTGCCAGGACCCCAACTTTGTTACATATGTGCCAGGTAGAACCTACACTCTGCATTTTCTTTCTCTCTGCAGGGCAACATCCTGTCTACTTTCCCCTTAATAGTTTAGCACTTTGGTATCAACATCTTACGACAACATAGGAAGAAAAGAAAAGCTGATTTCTGAACAAGGCAAGCTTAGCTACAATCCCCTCACCTTGTGTAGATGTCCCCGAAGACTGCTTCATATTTGAGATATAGATGTTGAAAAGAGGTTTCTCAGCACACTGCATGCAATTCAGTGTTTTTCAATCAGTGTTTTTCCTTGTCTTCTGTACTTTGTATTTCTCTCTCCTGGATATTTCAACTCACTGTATTTCTATCAGGTTAAATCCTTCAAACTTGTAGGAGGGAAACTGGGGTGGGTGAGAAGCATTTTAAATGCAGATAGGATTCTACAGAAATAAGAGTCAAATCAATGAAAATTTTTATGTTAGTTCATTCTCACAGTTCTTAGGTCCTGCCTAATTTGTCCTTGATGGATAACAAAGGAATTGTCTACAGCCCGTTTATGAATATTCAGGAGGAAGTGATGTTAAGCAGCATCACAGAATAGCCATTTGCAAAAAAAAAAAAAAAAAAAAAAAAACACCAAAACAAAACAAAACAAAACAAAACAACAAAAAAAAACCCAAACCAAACCAAACCAAACCAAAACAACAAAACCAAAACCAAAACCAAACAAAACAAGAAAAAAAAAAAAAAAAAACAAAACAAAAACAAAAAAAAAAAACAAACCATAGAATCATAGAATATTCCAGGTTGGAAGAAGCCTTTAAGATCATCCAGCTCAACCATCAACCCAGCACTGGCCCTGTAACCAGTAAGTCACATCACCCAGCACAGGATCCAGATGCCTCTTAAACACCTTCAGGGATAGTAACTCCACAACCTCCCTGGGTACCCTTTTCCAGTACCTGACCACCCTAAAAGGAAAAATTGTTTTTCTAATCTAATCTGAGTCTCCCCTGTCTCAATTTAAGGCCATTTTCTCTAGTTGTTTTCAATACCTTTGGCCTTAACACATATTGGGTTCAAATTCTCCTCCTTTTGCTTTCTTTAAGTAATATTCTGTCTTATGACTGTGTTTACAATATTGTACAGTGGCAATCATTTTGATCTTTTTCGTACTTAGTTGTTGTATGTTTCATATTCTTTGAATTGTTCACTATTTTGTCTGACATCCTTTGTTGTAATTATCATGATGTATTTCTGAGGCTGATTTGGTCTCCTAGAAAGAGAACCTTGTTTTTCTTGTCATGAAAATAGGTGTTCAAATATTTTCTTTTCTTAAGAGGTGGGATTATACCTCTATCATTACTTCTCAAACTCATTTTCTTAATGGAGAGATGCCCTAGCTTTAGAATCTCTGACAGCTGACCCACAATTTGCAGAATTACTGCATTCCTGAGCTAGTAGACTTTATATTAATTTGTAAGAAAGAGGAATTAAGAGTGAGAAGAGATACACACAGAATGAAGGTAGTACTACTCATGGTGTATGACAGGAAGTTACAAGATATTCCTTTGTTAACATATCAAAACAAATCTACTGAGGGGTGTTCTTGCTCTCCATTGACACAGCTCAAAAAAAAAAAAAAAAATAGACTTGAGCGTTATTTCAGAAAAGCAACCAGAACCATCACCTCATCTGAGTTTGTACTGCTCTGAAATGGTAGGAATAAGGAGGAAAAAAGAGTACAACAAATTTTAATCAAAGAATTATTGACATTGGAAGGGAACTCTTGGAACCATACAATCCAACCCCCCTACTCAAATCTAGGTTAGCTTGAGCTGACTGCTGGGAACCTTGTCCAGATGGGTTTTCAAAGTCTTGAAGAAAAAATACACTACAATCTCTCCTGACATTCTAATTCAGTGTTTGACCACCCACAACCAGCATAAAAGTCAAAGTCTCCTTGTTAAGGTATTGAGCTTAAACCCATTATGAGAGTGAAATTAGGATATGACTGTCAGACTGTAGAACAGGATTTACTGATCTAGTAATTGTCTTCTAGACCCAGTATTCTTTTAGTATGTGTTCATTTCTGAAACTGAAGAGCTTGTAGTCCTCTCCTCCTACAACATTGTTAATCCTGCTTTCCCTCTTCATTCCCTCATGTTGATCTTCCCCTCAATAGGTTTTTCACAACTTTTACTAGCATAAAATGCAACTTCCTTACTGTAACTGCACAGCACCATGTCAGCCTTCGTTTACCTGGGATCTCACTAATTCCTGCTGAACAGATTCTTGTCGCTTGAATTGATCTCTTTCAAAAGTTTATATTTTTCAGTGTTTAGATAAAAGGTAGAAGTTTCAGCAAAGAGTTTCAACTGTACTGTCTCAGATGAAGTAAACCTTACTCAAACTAGGGTAACAGCTGGGCCTCCAATCTGCATCTGCTAAGACAGAAAAAAAATCTGTGAGAAGTTACGAACTTCAGGATTATGTACTTGGGGTGAGGTCTTTAACTGATTTTTGCAGCTTTAATCTAGTACCCATCTAAAAACCAGAAGACTGCTTGACAAAAAAGTTTTGGAGATATTATTTTAATATCTCCTGTATATAAACATTCCCCAGTGAGCTCACATTTGCTGACAAGACAGCTTAAATAAAGTCAATGAAACTTATCATATGCTTTATTATCCTTTTTTTTTTACTTGATCTTCCTCTTCACTTCCCTTCAACCTACCTTTCTCCACTCAATCTTTTCTAAAAAATCCACACCTAAATATTTTTTCCCTGTTGATGCCAGCTTGGCTACATCCATCCCCAAACATTTGATACTTTTACCTCGGTGATCCTAGTCTTATGTGAGAGTGGGGGTTCCTACTGTTGGGATGTTGGCATTGAAAGATTCTACTACCACATCATTTGGTTTTCTTTGGGCTTGTGCCATTTCTCATTTAAGTGCCTATAACCCATGAAATCCAGCCATCCGTAAATTCGCTTTTCTTCTAACACTGTAATCTCTCACGTGCAGTAGCTTTTCATATCTATCATGTTTTACTAGACTGTCCATGCACCCTAGATCAGATCAGGGAGTAGCTGGTGGTGTAGTCTTTCCACTTAGAACCCTGGTCACTTGTCTATAACATTAAAGCCCTGTGATTAAAAGTATTATTTTTTTCACTATGAATATATGTTGTGTGCACTACATGCATATAGGTGCGTGCGTCACAGAAAAATACTGGCAGCACCTTTTGTGAGGGATTTGAGGGCAACAAAAGTGCAGAACCGGGTGCCAAGGAAGGATTAAAAAGGTGAGAACTGGCATGAGAGTAATAAAAAAGCTACTGGGGTATAGTAGGAACCTAGAAGAGACAAGAAACATGCTAGTTGCCTGCTAATAATCATATTGTCTTAGGGTATCTGTAGTCCTCTAGCACCTTCTCAAACTTTCAAGTTCTTTAACTTGCTACCTTGATATCTCTCGATCCCTGCAAACCCCTTGAGCATGCATTCAATCCTTCCCTTGCTAAAATAGTTGTGGTGCATTTGAAGATTTTTAAAAGATCTCAGACACTGGCAACAGATTTCCTCTTTCAAAAATAATCCCATCCATTCAGGTGATCATTTTGCTTTCTTCCTTCCCTGTCTTTCTACCTCTATATGCACACAGCACCTTGCAGAAAAAGCAGCAGTCAGTCCTTCAACACTGAGACACCACTTTGAAAAAGAAGCCAACCACGGCTGTTTGAAGACAAAGCAATGAACATCTGCTACACTTTCGAGGACAAGGGATGTGTAGACCTACATTTTATTCAATTAGCATCAAAGAACTTGAGAACACATTATTTTGCTTTCATACAAAAAAATGAAGACAAATTTCTGAGAGCAGTTTAATCTTTCCCACCTACATTTAATTGACCAAAATATTTAACAAGTACCAAGCCTGTAGGCAGGGGTGCCATGCTTAGTATTTTCCTCTTTACTCCTCAAGATAAAGGCCAAGCTCTGCACTTTTGAAAAGCAAACGAAAGAAATGGAAATACCTTCCCTTTCCAAAGATCTGCAGGTTTTAAAGGATACGGGGATAAAAAAAAAAAAAAAAAAAATCCTCAAAGCTGTCTGCATGGTGGCTAAACAAGATTAGGTAAAACACATCCTCTCCAATGCACACACAGAATATAAAACATCTTAATCCCTCTCCAGTATGGTACCATAGGCAGTTACTATGCAGAAGAAACTCGCATGCAGTAAGCAGGCCAGCAAATACATTCCCCCATGATCAGACTTTGTACCCTAAATCTTTGCTGCTGGACTCCTAAATGAACTGTACAAAACTACCAGTAGAAGAATTACACAGAAGGTAGTTTTACCCTTTATTCTGCTAAAATGAAAATACCTTAATTATCAATTGTTAGATTATTCTTATTGTTAAAACTTTAATTTCAAAGAAATTGAGTATCTCAGTAATATTAAAGTGAATTATTTCTCTTTTTTACCAGACTAACTACAGTAACACATTTTTTTAAAATCCAAAGGCCCCCCTCCCCCCTACCCCCCCACCCCCAACGATGTAACCACTAAAGCTTTTGTAAGCTTAAGGAATCTGGCCAAGACTCTTCCCAAAAATGCCCGTCTCCCTATCAGTTGAATTAACAGAGAGCTAAATCCCTTCACTGCAAGCTACCACTGTTAGTTCCCAGTGAGTACATCATTTACATGTATCACCCTGCTCTTTCTTTTATTGTGTTCTTGTTTTGGTTCACTGTTTCCCTTAATTTGAAATGCCAGTTTCCCTTGCTGTACATTTGGAGGTATTTGGTAGCAGGACAGAAAAGACTTGTTATTGAAGTTGAATTAACCTAACAAAGAGAGGGAAAAAAAAAATCAGAGCCTCACACAGAGCCTTTAACTTCAACCATGGTTTCAATACTTAAACAGCATAAGCTTGGTACAAACACAATGTTTCTTTAATTCGTGTTTCTTTTTGCTCTGTTGTGCATCATACATCTGTATCGATGGAATGGATATGTTTGATATGTCCAGTTATAACAACGGTAGAAAGTATGGCATGTATAAAACATTAAATCAGAGCTAATTCCGGTTCCTTATTTGTAACTATAGACTACTTCTTTTGTCCCTGAAAAAGCTGTTATTATCAGTGCAAGGACAGGTCTACAGTACTTCAAGTGCAGAGCTCAAATTGTACAGATTCGGCATATACAGTACAGTATTTGTTTCTTCAAAACCCACTGGGATTTCAAGTCACCAGGCATTTATTATGCTGAAACAGTCTTTTAAAATGGATTATTTTGAAAGCTTACAAGGAAGAGCTCCTCCATCTCTATTAGCAAGCTGTGGACTGGTTCCCTTTGTAAGAAGCTGCAGGGGATGGAAATACTTGGCATCACATTGCACTTTGCTCAGGAAAATGTTCAATATCCTAGTACAAAATACAATAAGAGAGCTGTTTACCATGGTGTCTATCACAATATCTGTTCAGAACTGCCAAAAAAACCAAGGGTCTTACAAGAGAGATAACAAAATAGCCAGGAAGACAAAAATCTACTCAACACTTGATTTAGAGAATTTCTGTGGGAATCTGTGGTTCATGCTTGTGGATACAATGCTTCTTGTTTAACATAGTTAATGTCCATTGATTATTCCCTCCACCACTGCAGTTACACACGTATTGTACACAGAAATGGGACACAAACACTCTGAATTACCACCTATGGTTTTATTAACTGAAGGGTAGATGAGAGGAGAAATGTAATAAAGGCTTATTCCAGCACAAGTGAATGGACTTTTTAACAGCAGCGGGGAAAAATAAGAAGCATTGTCTTTGCAAGGTGTTATAGAAACTTAATGTGCTCTAGAAAGAGGATGGTGGCAATTTTCATTACAGATCATTTTAGTTCTCTCATAATTAAAAAAGCAAAAAGAGGCAAATCTCATTGCATTATAGACCAAGCTCTTTTTAAGGCTGATCTGAGATGCACTTTCTCTAATGTAACAATGTAAGGAAATGCCAGAGTCCCCCAGATACTTTCATTTATCACCCTGCCTTTAAAATTCTGACTGTAGTAGCAATGCTCTGGAGTGAAATCAAGTGAAAGAAAATTATTTCAAGTTTAAATAAAATTTTAAAAATCCTGACAGCCCTTTTTAGAGTTGAATTGAAAGACTCAAAAAGTCTGCTTTTATTTTTTGTATCCTGAAACAATATACGAGATGGGAACTATGCTATGCTTAACAATGGATCTATGAATAGGTATTTTTAGCTATTTTGATATAGTTGTTTGGAGTTTGTTCTCATTTTTTGTTGGATTTATTTTTTTTTTTTTATCTGGAGGAGTTAACAATATCTCTCAGAAATTCCAGGAGAACTAGCGTAATAAAGCAATATCTTTAAGAAGATTGAGATAGTTCAGGATTTCACCTATGGAAAAACTGTCTCCAGAGGCATACTGTGTTTTCAGTCTTATGATAATACAATTGAACCCATCACTTTTTAAGAGCTATTTGAATGTGTAAAGCTGAGTACATATGTGTATGTGTCTGCGATATCTCCCCCTTGAACAGAAACTTTATTTTGCTTGATGTCTCTGGGTCCATCACAGAATTTCTGAAACATTCACTATGCTGGCATTCGCAATGAATCATTTTCTCAAAAAAGAAATGCTCTTACACCTTTCCTAATGGTGGGCATTATCAGAGCTCAGGGGGAAGAGAAGTTATCCTGAGGATCTCATGTATCTCTGCATCAACAGTGGAATGCTAGCATTGTGTATTCTGAATAGATGAGTCACCACAGCAGACACAGAAGAGTAGGTTGAGAGAGATGGCTTCTCCAAACTCTTTGGTATGACCAGTGAAGGTCAAAGGCATGAATGTTCTGAAATATTTTTGAGTGAGCCACTAGTAATTTGAGTCAGGATAATACAAATATTTTTAAATAGCAATTTCATTTGTCATGAGCAGTTCATTACGGAATCTTTTCTCCTTCTCTGTCTCCGTGTCCCTACTAACTTGTTTTATTTTCAGTGTTCAGTCTAAGACATTGAAGCCATTGTAGCAGCTTTGGATTTTAATACTCTGAAGAAGTCTACTACATGGAAGGTAGTATTAGAATTAGGAATTAGAAAAGCAAATTCTTATAAAGGTACAAAAGGACTTTGCAGTGAATGTTTTAAATACATCACTTTAAATATTTTAAAAAGAAAAATGAAAAAAAACTATTGAATTTTAAGAGGAAAAAAGATTGTTGCCCAGAGTTGGATAGCATCTAGAGACATTATATGTTTCAATATCCTTTCAACTATATTCTTTCAGAAGACAGGGCAATTTTTATGAATCTGCTAAACATGTATTTAATTATAGAACTACATGAGAATTGTGTCTGTTCAAAATACAAATCTTAAAATCCCAGCTTCTTCCTGTCTTTTGTTTGTTTTCAGGGATCATGAAATATGTAGTAGTAAATCTAGAATTATAGATTTTAATGAAGCATTAAACCAGAATTTAATTTTGAATAAGAGGACAAAACTTTGACTAATTTTGACTGGCTTGTATAAAAACTTTCAGTTTGAGGCTAACTTCTGCCTGGGATTCAATAGGCACAAATTCTTTGGCAGGCTACATTTGTCATCTAAGAAATTCATGTTAGTATAGTTGAAAATCCTCATACAGTTATGTATCAGATTAAAAAATATATTTGCTGCCATATTTAAATAATATTGCTCTATCCACTCAGTCACTGGAAGTTTAAATCACTTATGTAGGTGTAATATTTTAGGCAAGGAGTTAAAAAGTCTATGTCTTGGTCCTGCAAATTTTTGTTCACATTCCCCCTTCCTTAATTACTGAAGCAAGGGGCCTTCTGCATGTTTGTATTACATCTGCTTTTGCAAGAAAAAAAATCTGCTCCAAAACTCTATGTAAGTTTTTTGGGTTCACATGCCATTTTCACTTGAGTAATTTTTTACAATTGATTTATTTCTGTCTTTCTTTACTGTGTAGGAGCTCTCAAAAGCTTATTTCCCCTCTTTTCACGTATCAATACATAACTGGTACAGAAATCTAGATCCATTTGAATTTCATAGGTTTTATAAACTGAAAAGGCAGGATAAAGGGCAATTTCAAGTGAAACTTCAAGCTCTTCTTGGAACATGAATCATTCAGTCTTGTGTTACACGAGAGCTCGGGTAACGTAATCTTAACAGTTCCTTCTTTCCCTAAAATCAATGTTTCTATAAATCAATAGAGTCCTGTGTTGCTTTTACAGACATAGTAACTTCAACATAGATATTTGAAAAAATACTAACAAGAAAACAACATAAAATAAAAATAACAATGTCTACTGTTCTTACTGTGCCTTTCAGTTGAATGTTTGATGCAATAAAAAGAAATATTATTTTTTAAATATCTCTAAAATTACCTTAGAGTTCAAGCTGGCACTCAGTTTGGCTGATGAGACAAGTCCTATAGTCCCAACATTTTTAAAAACTTTATACAAAGAGATATAATCTTAAATAGTAAAATAACCTACAGTTCTGCTAATTTCATGAGATTGTGTTCTTCTCTTGCAGCTGGCGACTCACCCCAGTTATCACACACCCACAAAAAAGTCATTACTTGCTCAAATATTATTTGTTGTTGCTGACAAATTGGAATTCCAGATACCAAAATCTCTTAAGCCAACAGTGACCTTACGCTGAAAGTTAGTTACCTTTATGATGAAGGGTGATGCTGAGGTGTAGATGATAGTGGCAATTCGTATGTATGTGGATCACAAATGAGGTCTGCGGTAATTCTTCTCCTATTGTAGAAAAATTAAGCCTTTGTGTGAATTGCAGGACCTCTTTTCCAAGTAAAGGATATTTTCCCTTCGTGTCACAGTGCCCAAGAAGCCTGCATCTCCTTTTCTCCTCTCTTCAGCTGGTCTATGGCACAGTGAAACTGATGGGTGCAACCTGTTGTAATGAGTCATGCAATACTGATCCTTCAGTTTCTCTTTCAGAGGAAGGAATTCCAGTGTTGGAAAGTCTGTTCCCCTAGAATTACCACAAGCTATATCATAGTGAGCAATCTGACCAACTTGTGAATGCTGGGCATGATGCCACTGCAACAGACGGACACGGACGCTGTGAGACAAAAAAATCATGTATATGTATCAAATGTGAGAAACGAGGGCAAGACTCCAAAGAGAAATATATAGAGGTGTCAGTCTTGATCTAATACAGCTTTCATTCAAAGAGGGTTTACCACTAGCATCTTGGCAGATAAACTAAAAGAAAAGATGCTCAAACTGTGCAATAAGGAATGTAGCCTGTTTAACCAGGTAGAAGCATAGCAACAATAATCAGCAAATGTAGCCTGTTTAACCAGGTAGAAGCATAGCAACAATAATCAGCAAAGTAGCCTACCCACTCTCTTATTCTTACAGTAGCTGCTAAGGAGTAGCGCACTGAAACAAGCATAATAAAGTGACACACCTAAATTTCGCTATCCTCATCTCTATTTCACTTTTACAGTGATACATGCAGAACCACGCACACCTAAGAGTTGAATAGAAAATAATGAATGGAGAAGTGAAGGTGAGTCCCATCCTGGGTTAGAGTTCTCTTGAATATCTGCCTTTTTTCTTTTTTTTTTTTTCTTTTTCTGTCTAGGGGAAGGGAGATTTATTAATGATATTAGACTTGTGATGAGGTTTGCATCTCAGAACCTCTCAAGTATCTCCATTTTCAGTCTCTGTGAGCTCCTTTTTCTATCCAGTGCTTTACACAATAAAACAGTGCAAATATTTCAAGTTTTACTGCCACTCAGTGCTAAAGAATGACTAGTGCTTAGCCATGCTTTCCTGCTTAGCCATGCTTTCCCTCCTTAATAGTCTTCACTTAGATATCCCCACAAAAACCATTTTACCATTAATTTTGTGCATGCCAGCAAAGTCTCTCAATATCATAGTTTCTCAAATAAAAACAGACTATCCAATTCAGTTTGGTTTGATTTTTTAAAGTATTTTCCTTATCAAAATATGAGGTACTTGTACATCTCAGATGCCTGAAAGGAGGTAGGAAATTTCTCAATCAGCATGTTCTAGACCACAAAAATTACCAATTATCCTAGTTTAGTATTTGTTCCTTTTTACAGGGCACCTGTACCACACCCATGGTCCCATTCAGCTTTTTTCAACCTTCACTGAAGCCGTTGGAACACCACACAGGACCACAGATGCCCTCTCCACAGATCTTCCCAAAATATAGAGGTCAGAAGGTAAAACACCCAGATGAGCACTATGAAATAACTACCATAAAAAATTACCCCTCTGAAGTTCATAGGTGTTGTGAAGTTCAGCAGATTAATGAAGCACACTGCATAAAATTCCTATGGCTCATTTAAACATGGCTTAGGGAGGCAATTTTACAGTCCAAGGGTGTGGTAAAGGAGAAGTCATGGTGACTGTGGATGCTGACTCTAATGTAGTGTTGGTTGGAGTCTTTTGATTTGTCTTGAAACATTTATATCCTTGCAAATTTTCTTGGTGACTTTGTGGGACCTATTGTTAGATAATATGATATTTTTTTCTAATTTTTTCTAAATTCTATATATCTGTTAGTGTGTGCTGATTATTTAAACTCATATCCTTTTGAAATTAATCATCTTATTAAATCAGTGATACTGCATATTCAGAATTAATCTTATTGAAGATAGAAATCTGTTTCAGTTTTGGACAATTAACAGTGTTATGATCAGTTTCTGTTTTATTTACTAAAGTAATAAAATGTGTGTTTACACTTCATGCTAAACAGTCATGCTAAATTAGCTTTCAGCAGACATAGCTACATAACTCAACTGTGGTCATTTGACAAATAGTATGAGAAAATGATAAGAAAAAGCTAAAAATAAAACATTAAGTTCCAAGTTGCTTTTTTCAAGTCAGAGATTATTTTCAATATTTGCTCAAGGACTCCTTGAAATTTTGACATAGATTTTATTCAATACTTGACATAGCAGCATAAAAATCAGAAGTTATTAAGACCTTTTAATTTTTCGCATAATTGCCTAAAATAATTTCTCTGCAGTAAAGTGTTAACAAAGGTTTATATCCTAAAAATAGTTTTGTGTTCTCAGAACTATTGTAAGTTTCTGCTCTTCTTTTCCCTTGGATGTAGCTCTGGCAAGTTTGCTGTGGAATTTTATTCTTCACATATAAATATTGCAGATTAATTTTTGTCAATGGTTTTTGTTAATTTTGTTTTTACATAAAAATAATGCTTTTACAGATACATATTAAGATAGATGACCCGATTTCCTTCAGATGTGCATCTGTACAGAATTACTCGTACATAGACTTTAGAGATTTTTTCCCACAATGAATATAATATAAATAGTAAGTTTGCAGTCTTTTCCCTCACTGTAATCTTTGTTCTCTCCATGATTTTCTTCCTCTCTCCACCTCTCCACTACCTTTGCCTTTCATGCTACTAGCTTTTTAAATTTTGCCTTTCCTATTTCACCTGGACAGGGGCACTATGATTTACAAGTTCAAATTTCACTTTAAGTGTGTTTGTGATCAAATTTATTTAACATCAGGCTAAATCCATTTGCAATTTTTGATAGACAGTCAGTTGGAATGGATGTATTTAACACATGCAGTAAACGATTTTCCTTCATACAAAATTTCAGTAAATAATTTCAAAAATCTGAAAACACAGATGAAACGAAAAGAATTATGCTTTTGTGTTGCACTGTAATTCTCATACACATTGCCTGCTAGTGAAAATCCCAGCTAATCAGAAGATAATATTTCATGAGGGACCATATTCAAACATGATTCCTACCCAGGCAAGGTTCCTGCAATTGAATTAATTATGGGACTATCAAATTATTTTATATAGGATCTGTCATTTGTAAGCTGTTTAAAGTATAGTTAAAGCTAGCATTGTGGCAAGAGACCATATATCGTAGGTCTCTACATCTTTAATGAGCAAGGATTTATTTTTCCTTAAAAAGAAATTCAAAAGGGGGCAGTGTGCTTTAATTAAATAAAACACAATGGAGATTTTTTTTTCATGGTCTCTGCAGTAAAACACACAGTGATAAAGCCATGTGTGCATGTCTTGTTTCCCCCTCCAGATTCCAGTGCTAGCAAAAGATTTTGCCCTTGATCATGCGGTTTTAGACATGAAAGGCTTCAAATCTATCCAAGCTCAAGATGAACACAGAATGCTAATTTGGGTTCACATGAAGAGCTGGACAAGAAAAGTCTTTTATTTTAAACTGTTAAAAAAAGTGCTTTTTTTTGAGGTCCTTTTCCTACCATATATTTCTGAAGTACATAAAACTGATTCACTAATCCTTTATGAAGGAGTAAATAAATTTTATAAAAATGTATAATTGATATTAATATGCTTCCCTTTATTTGAAAAAAAAACTTTAAATGTTATCTAATCTGAATGCTTTTTTACATACTCTATACTCTTTTAAATCATATTCAAATTATACTGTGTTAAATGAAAATGATTTTATAAGCAACCATTTATACTGAAAGATATAAAAGTCTTGAAATCAAAATCAAAACAGGACACCTCTCCGCAATGCATCATCTTGGGATGAGGTATTTTGGACAACACTGATGAAGAGTAAAAAAGAGTCATTTATCAGTGTTGTCCAAAATACTTTATTTACTGAAATAATAATTTTCTAAGCAACTTAATATGGAATCTACAAGAAACTCCAAAATTATGCATAAAATGTATAATACAAGACACTAACATGGGAAATAAAATGTATGCTTTAGTGTGATGAGATGTTGTGGCAATGCATATCTCTCTCTCTCTCTCAGTCCAAAAGAGTGTCCAAAAAATCTCCCTGAGTAGAAAAAGTCCATAACTTGTGATTCTGTCCCTTTTAAAGAATTGAACAGTTCAAAATTACTAAGTTTGTAAGGCACAAAAAATTAATTTTGCCACTGACTCATCCATGAACCTCATTCATTATTGTCATTGAACAATTATAATTCTATTTGGGGGGGCGGAGGGAAAGGAAGACGGAAGGAAGAGCTAATAAAATTATTACTACTGCCAGATACCATATCTGACTAGAGACTGGCTGGTGGCTCTCTACCACCTGGAAAAGAGTTACCTCAACCCTTTAGATTGCTGACCTCTAAATCTGGTGAGATCAGTCTACTTCTGAAACCATCAATTTCAGTTGTGAAGTGATCACTAGCAAGGCTCTTCATTACAAATGCAATGGCTCTGTCTGTCCAAAATTGTTGTTGTTGTTGTAACCAACAGAAAATTCTGTGACTCTCACCTGTAGATGTGAATCAAGGGATGATTAAAAGTCCAGTTCAATGGAAATGAAAAGAAGGTAAGAATTGAGTCCTTATCCTTCTGGAATGAATTTTCTCATGGTTTATGAAATTTATTGTTCTTGAAGTATTTTGATTTTTTTATCTTTTCTGGAAAACAGATTATTAGGAATATAACACTCTGGAACTGCTGTTTCACAGTAAAGATGATCTATGATGTACTCACAAAAGCAGTGGTAAAACATAGGTAGAATCAGTATCAAAACCAAAAACCCTCAGTATACCAGCTACAAATTTTGAAATTAATGGGAAAATTTCAACGACAATTTAAAGATTCAAACATTATAGTGTCTTTTATTACAAATGACAAGCCTTTTTACATTCTTGTTTACCATCCTCTATAAGCTATGAAACACTCTACAATGTTGATTAATTCTTTTGTACATCCTTAGAAGCTGTATCATGAAGAACAGAAAAGTGATCATTCAAATTTGACAACAGGCATTTCTATATACACAAGGGTAATGTTGATGCAACATATTAATCCAACAGAATACTCTTCCCTAAAAAGTTTTTGAGCGCAGGCTTTTGCTCTTTCCAGCACTTCATGAAAGTTTGTGAGCCAAACTGTGAGTAAAACACATGAAAAACAGAACACTTCACTTCAGAAGTATCTTGAAAATATCCTACAGCTGAACTAAAAGGAAGTTAAATCAATCAATTGCATCTTATCTTAGAGATTCTACTCTCTGTGACTCTCTAAAGAAAACATGAGAATACACAGTAAATAGGTATATGACACATCTATATCATCTATATATACATCTATATCTATATCAAGATATAAAAAGAAAAGTCTGTATCTCTATGCCTACCATATTTGTGTTGATGACTTGTAATTGTCTGACTTGTAATTCAGGCAGACATAGTTGACTTAGAACAGAGCTGTCAGTGAGCCAGTCTTTAGAGCATCCACATGTCATGGCATTATGACCAGTAATCCTCTAGTACTCTGATGTGCATTTTAAATGCTAAAAAGTTGTGCAGCACCAAATATAAGCTATTGCCAATATGTTTATTCAGACACCATACTGGATAATCTACTTAGCCAAGCTGTGTAACAATACTTCATTAAAAATTTTTCATATATTACAAAATTATACATAATACACTAATTTTTGTCTAGACAAGATAATTTTCCATTTTATATTTATTTATTTGTTTGTCTACTTTTTTGTTGTGATAATTTAAAACATTTTTATAATAGCTGGTGAAAACTAGGTATTTTCATTATTATATTATTTTCATGTCAATGTTAGTAAAATTTTTGGTGGGTTCAAATAGATTTCCCTCTGAAAATGGCAATATTTTAAGAGTAATGTCTTCAGCTAATCTATTAATGACTTTTTGATAATTTCAATATTAAGTCATCTCTATTCAACTGATCCAAAAAGAATATATTATTCCCCCACTCCCCTAAGCACCCCCTCCAACCCATCAGAGGTAGCACAATAAGGTACAATCATGTCACTCGGGGGATGCTGCATAGTATGAAGATCCTTAAGCAAGTTTTGTACCAATCAAATCCAATGCATCATTCATTTTCTTGATGTTATTTTTCTAAATTTGACTAATTCTTATAGATAAGCTTAATTTAGCTGTATGTCATGAAACCACCTGGAAATGGAAGATTTGCTGACATTTTCACTGCCAATCAAGAGTCTATCACTTCAGCACCAATGCTAGCACTTGCTGAGGAATCTCATAGCTCTTTGTCTCATGGACAAAAATACACTCATCAGATTCTGACTTACTACAGATTCGAGCTGCAAAAGTGCTATTTCTCTTTATATCTGTCCTCAGCAACTCTTGCTCAATGCTTATGTTTCAGCAGCAAAATTAGCAGCATGATCTAGAAGCAATTCCAAAACCATCAGGCCAAAGGTGACATTATTAGTGCTTTTGGGATGGCATCATTATTACTATATCTGTGTGCTATCCTTTGCCCACATTCCTATGGTCAGACATTTTAAAACACAAATCAAGAAGACAGGTCATATCCCAGGGAATTTATGGACCCACTACAGTATGAGAGAATGTGTAGAAACAAACACATTTTGTTCACAGATGACATTTCATAAAAAAATAATGAGACAACATTGCTAAGTCCTCCATAGGCATTGTGCAAAATGTAGTTTTATGAGAAATCTAAATATTCTGATTTCTGTTGAAACTGTAGGGGTATTGAATTGCTTGAAGAGGATTGTGAGGACTAGCATAGTAAAGAGCATGAACATTATTATTTTTAAATTTTAAAAGTGTCTGTTGAAGACTTTTCCCGCTGAAGACAATTGTTAAATGTCTGTAAATTCACAGGAATTTATAGAAGCAGTAGTGACAGTCTATAGATGGAAAATGAAAAGAATCATCCAATGTTTAATATATTTACCAAATAAACATTTGTTGTATGATGGAAGTAGCAGAAATTTTCACAGGTGCAGTCTGGATAGATGTCAGCAGATGACATTTCTGAGAACCATAAAAAAAAAGCTATTGGAGCAGTTGATGAGTGCAGTATTCAGCTGACAGAAAGGACTAGAGAATTATGAATGCTCAGGAAATAGCATATCACAGGGAGTCAGCCAAACAGAGATATATTTTTCACAACAATATCTATCTAGAAACATGATCAAATTGAAGATAATAATAGAGATGGGAATCATGGCTGTTATGGTGACATTGCCTGTACCCATTATAAAGGATGGAGAAACTCCACTGTGAGCTAAACACTCCTGGTCCTACACACGAACCTTTGTATGTCTTGGTTCTTTTATTCTACAATTTCTGACTAAAATATTTTTGAGAATTCTTGGATATATACCTGAAGAGGCTGTTCCACTGGGAACAAGTCTTCCCAGTATTTGTGAGGACTACCAGAAGTCTTCTCAGGATTTTGTCTCTATGCAATCCGGCACTGATTTCAGTGTGCATTTCAGATAACATAAGTGCACTTCTCCCACAGTGGAGGTGCAGCTCTATGCCACTGCAGAGAAAGAAAAGAAAGTTTGGTTAAAAAGTTTGAGGATAATTGTAGAAGGAAGCAAAAATTTATATCTCCAGGCAGGTTGACCTAGAGCTGGCAGGTAGTAATAGATAAGGATTCCTGAGAGGTAGCCCAGTATTTTCTTTGGTTAAAAGGAAACAAATCACATTTTGCTTTCAAAACATGTTGTATGGTTACCCTTGAATGAGAGTCTGCAAGTAAAAACAGTGGTATAGGAATTCAGGCTGGCATTCAGATTATCTCCCATGTCTGATGCTTCTCCATCTTCCCATTCTTCACTGGACTGTAACCCACAGAAAGTCAGACTTCTGGGCAGAAGAGACACTAAATGCCACCCTTTTCATGGAGAGGGGGCAGTCCTTGCCCAGCTATCATTAATGCTATGGAAAAAGGAAACAGAAGCTGACTTTTGCAGCACCCTCAGAAATCTGTAGGGGGTAATAAAGACTATTCAGTCAGAGTGGAAGACCAGTTGAAAAGGAAATAAGAAAACCAAAATAAACATGAAATCAAGAGGTGTCTTGCTTTCAAGAAGAAGAAAATAACTAGCTGTGTCAAAGTAAGACAATAAATCATTGAATACATAGCGGAATTTTGGGTTCAGGAAGTATTTAGGGAATATGATGTCAGTAATTTCTATTGCTTTGAACATACAGAGTGGATTTGAAAAAGCATAGAATGGGATTAGAAATTAGTACTGAATAGCAATTGAAAACATTAATCTCAGTGACCACACTGATAAAAGAAAGTTAAATTTTATAGAATAAAGTACAGTCAAACAGACTTTTTCCTATGATAGGAAAAACTGAACCATTTTGATGAATAGTACTGGTTTTGCTGAACAGTAATTCTCTGTATGGTTCTGTACTGTAAAAGGCCATCAGGAAAGAGGGAGGAGATTAGAGTGGATGTATTGGAACCAGTGGGAGAGAGAAAGGAGATAAGACAGGATACTGTGATTAAAAAAAGAGAAGCAGAAAGAATAAAAGGGTTTGAAGAATGGCATCATGGCAGCTCAGTTTGTCTGGGTTAACCTGGATATGTTCAGCTAGGATGAATACAGATCTGAGGAGCAGAAGGTCAATTACAAAGTGAAGGAAGTCAGCATAATTGTGATAAGTGCAGACATTTGCTTCTTGCTGAGAGCAGGACTCTCACATGTAGCCACTGCAGCTGGTGATGCTGGGACAGACCTGCAGAAAGCAGAAGCATGAAGTGCAGAAAAGTCTTCCAAAAAAAAAAGAAAAAAAAAAAAAAAAAAAGGAGAGAAAGCAGAGGGAAGGAATCTGAGAGATTGTAAGAAGACACAGAAGAGTTAAACAGGAGAGGCTGAGAAAAGGATAATATCAGAGGGTATGAGTGGGCCACAAAATGGTGGAACAAAAGCCAGGAAACATGATACAGATCAAGACTGAATCAAGTGAACAGCCCATGAGGGTGCAAAGCTGACCAAGTAAGGGACAATTGATGAGGCCTAAGAAAATGTTCACCTAAGCTGTCAGATGAATAATCAAGTACAATCAAGTTACTGATGCTATTAGCCATAGCTAAACTCTTCTGTAACTACCTGTGAACTTCTGTCCTTCAAATCTGCACTAGTAATATACATTTAACAGTACATTTTTCATAGTTTGAAGCTTACAAAGAGACCTCATAGCCTCGTTCTCATACCTTAGCAAGCTGGTTGCTTCCTGGAAGTCTATCAGAGAAGACGAAAGCAATTTAAAGGATAACTTTTTTTTCCTAGAGCCAGTACCAGCAATTCTACTTGGATTTACACGTCACTGTATGGCGAGAGAAAAACAGATTAAACAGAAAAAGATATAAACAAAATCATTTTGAAAGAGTACTCGAGGATTTACGGTACTGTACTTGACTAGAAGTGATTGGCAGCACATTAAATAGAGCTTTGTGTCAGCTGCAGAGTGGACTCTGCAAAGACAGGATGTCAAGTTACGAACTGCAGACTTTGCGACTCCAACTTAACTCCTTGTTACATTTTGTGATATTAGCTAGGAGAAAGTTTATATCTACAGTGCTGGGGAAATTAAACACGCACACACACACACACATTGTCGTGTTAGCCAAGCAAAATTTTAACTAAAATAAAATATTAGTGAAACAAAACTAAAAAGAGAAACAAAACAAATCTTGGCATTTTATAAGTAGGTTATTTCAACAAGAGCTAGATGGTTTGCAGAGGCCCTACACTGAGCTGTAACTTTGTCTTTGAAATAAAGCTATTAGCTCTCCCTGTAGGTTAGGGCCTCTTTAGTTTGACAAACTTAACTTAATTGGTTTCTAAAGATTTCTTGACAACCTTTACTTCAGTTTTTTTTTTCTTCATTAGTGCTTATGACACCACAGCTACAGCACAATATCATCGCCAAAGATAGAAAGGCTTGTTTTATATACAGGTAATCAAGTTTATTTTATTTTTTCTACTAATTTAAAAGATTTTCTCAGGAAATACATACTGGGATCAAATTGAGTTCTGGAAACATACAAAACCCTAATAGGTGTGGACACTAAAACCAAAATCACAAATATTCCCTACTGGAAGAAAAAAAAAATACTGTGAACATCTATGTTCTTTTTATGTGAGGATCTCAAAGTGTTTTGAAAATATTATACAGTGGTTCTACTTTCACACTGTCCCTTTGAAAGAAGTAAGCAGTGTTTTAATTCCACTGTCTATAGATCACAGATTATGGTCAGAATTCCATTGCCCTTGTAAACTATAGACTTCAAGGAGGTCTACAGATATCTTTTAGTACAAAATCCCTCTAATAATATTTTCAGAAAAACTTATTAAGTATTCTGAAGAGTTTTACTATATATGTGGTTGCTGCCAGACTTGTAGTATAGTAGTTTGAAACTATGTAATGCTTTGTTTTGACTTTGTTTGCAAATCCTGTGTATAAATGGCAGCTGCAAATAGGAATCATTTTGTCTGAGGGACTCTGTGAGAGAAAGATTAAAACTTTCATATGTTCTGTGCACCACAATTACATTTCCCAAGATCTGTCTCCTCTAGAGAAGCAAAATTAATAAACAATCTGTATCATAATTAATCAGCAGTTTCCTGAAGAAAGCCCAAACATGCATCAGTTCTATTTATTTTTAAAGTTGCTTTGCACAATATTTCCTTATTACTGGAAGACTAACGAAGCTGCACATGTTTGTTACTTCTGAAGACTGAATCCTAGCGTTTTTTTAATTAGTCATGAGAGGAGTTAAAAGGAGTAAGGACTTCTCATCAATCTGTTTCTGTGAAGTTTTACAGCAAAACTCTCATTTTCCCAGGTTCTTCCACCAACCATAGGAACGAAATCTGTGCTCTGCCCAGCACTATCTCTCCAGCAAACATAGAAAACTATGTATTGTAATGTTAAAGGTGTCTTGTGCTTGATGTCACAAATCTGTCTCATAATAGGGAGGAAAACAATTCAAAAAAAACAAATCAGAAAAGGAGATACTTAGAACATGAAAAAAATTGAAATTTGGATGGTTACTGATGGAATTAATGTATAAATAAGTAGCTTCATCTCTTCAGAAAAAAATCATTACTTAAGTCTTTATTTTACAGTATTATGTTTCTTTGATATCAAGCATAAGAAATTTTAATTAAAATTATGTGCGTGATTCTTATTTATTGTTTCTCTTGTTTGGGCTACACAACACACAAATAGATTTACACTCACACATGGAATCATATAGGCTGAAATGACCGTTAAGATCTTCAAGCTCAGCCATTAATCCATCAATGCCAAGCTCAAGACCAGATCATGTCCCTCACTGCCCTCTCTGCACATCTTCTAAATATCTCCAGGGATGGTGACTCAGTCGCTTCCCTGGGCAGCCTCTTCCAGTGGCTGACACTCTTGGTGAAGAAGTCTTTCCTAATAGCCATTGTAAACCTTTTCTGAGGCAAGGTGAGGTCATTTTCCCTTGTCCTAAAGCTTGTTAACCTGGGGTCCCCCACATCACTACCATCTCCCTTCCACGTAGTTGCAGAGACAGATAAGGATCTCCTCAGCCATCTTTACTCCAGCCTTATCACTGGATAAGATACCAACTTCTTTGTCCTTCTTTGAACATAGTCCAGCACCTCCATGTCCTCCCTGTAGTGAAGGGTCCAAAACTGAACAAAAATCTGAACACTACTTCATAAGTGACAGGTGTTCTGTACTCTTCTTTACATCATACAAAACTTACAGTCAATTCTGTTCAGCTAAATATATCTCTGTGCATTTTCAGATATGGTAATCCCCAACTGATAAATTTCAGACCAGTTCTACACACGTAATGATGATAAAAAGCTGTTACGAGATGTTACTGGTATCTACCTAGGAAAGAAGTTAAATGTAAGTTTTGTTCAAGGGAATGGTTCCTAGGATGTGAACGTTGACAGAGACTGAGATTAGGTCTCCATAATGCTCAAAATGTGCAGCAGCTCTTCAGAAAATGAGCATCTAAAAGTTATTCTTATCATAGCATCTATATAACAGTAGAATAACTGTTCCATAACTGTCATTTCCCTTTAGTATAGTTTTGAGATAGAAACACTAGATAATCGGGTTTCTTAAGGAAAAAAAAAACAGGTGTGTCTATAGTAAATGCAATTCTACATCTTGGTTCAGCTTCAAAAATCTGATCATTAAAAAAAAACACTGAGAATTTTTTCTTGGTTTACTCAAGCTAGAAAAAAAATTTACAAAATTAATATCATGAGAAAGCATATTTGTTAACTGAAAATTTGATTTGTTTAACAATTCCACTTCTTCAACAATTTTCAACCTTTTTTTTTTATTTTTTTTAACTCCCTCTCTTCAGAAAAAGACAGGTTTGTTATCGTATATTTGAAAATATTTCCAACTCATGTTTTTTTTTTATTGGCACAATAATATATTGGCACACTGAAAAGCAATGAAGCATTCACCATTTCAAAACAAAGGGAAAAAATTCAGCAATCAGTAAAACTTCACCAAAACTAAAGTTTTTACTTGAAGTATACTCCCAGGGGTTTCTTTCAGTGGTGTCAACCATTTAGTATTTTAAAAACAATCCATCAACCAAATAATGTGGGTTTTTTTCTTTTAAAAAACCCAAAACTCTTGAGTTTTCCACTCACAGAATGTACCTTATCACAGAATAAGTAATATTTACTGTCACTATTAGGTATTTCCAAGGAGGAGTAAATAAGGTGCTTTATGTTGCTACAATGAAGACTGATTGTTTCTAATCTTACTAGAATTATTTCTTACTCTTGCTTATTTCTAATCCTGGAAGACTGGAACATATCACAACACACGTTAATCTCATCCTTCACAAAAACAGGTATTTAAAGACCATTTAATATACTCCTAAATCATTATAGTTCTGGATAAATTAGGTCAGTTCATATTTTACTATGGGAAGAAAATGTTCTTATTTCCCTTATAGTCCTTCAGCTGCCTGGAGATTGTTGTGGGCAAACTCAGCTTGGGCTCTCCTCCTTAGGCTGCAATCCCCTCAGGGAAGCCCCTGACCCAGCATGGGTCCTCTATATGTCCTCAGAGGGCCCTACTCTGCCACAGAGCTCCTAAGAGTGCATCCTAAGAGTGAGTGCATTGCCAGTATTGTTCCACACAATGACTCCTCCATTTTGTTTCTCTAAATGCATCTCTTCACATTTCTCTTCAAACAAGTCCTTTTTGTGCATCCTCCCATGTTCCCACCTCCTTTTCTCTGTCCTCACATGCATTCTCACCTACCTCCTCTCATTTTACCTTTTGTGTTTCCTCATACATCTCCTCATGGGTCTCTTGTGTGTAACAGCCACTTCTTTCTGCCACTACATTCACCCAAATATGTCTAAGCAGAGATGTTTCATGTTCCTCACACAAGTTAAAGTTTTGGTGTCTGACAGGCGGCTTCCATCCACTGTTGAGCCACCTGGAGCCATCTGGGACTGGCACCAAAGCCACCCCTGTTACTTACCCAAACCTTGCCAGCTATGCCCAATACAGAGATCCACTTTTCACTCACCAGAATGACTGAGTCCGGTGTTTCACCTGTGAATTTTTCAGGAGGCAATTCTGCACTTCTGGCTCCACTCTGATACCATCAGGCCTGCCAACCCGTTCTTTGTGCACAATATTGCTGACTCACTGAACCATCAGAAATGATGAAGATCTGACCTTTCAAAATTGAATTTATCACGAATACCAAAATGAATTTTAAGTATTCCACTTTTTCTACTCAAATGACTGTGCCAGACTTTGAGAGAATATGAAGTAATAAAAATTTATTCTTCCTTGTAACAGCTGAGGAGCTAGTCCACTAATTGAATGTTTCACCTTCCTTGCCCCTAAGAACATTTACTTACAAACTGACACATTGTCAACATCTAAATTTGGTAGACATAGTCCTAACTTGCTGTGTTTTAATTAGAAAAAAAAGAACAACACATTCTGTGGCACTACATACAAATTAATTTGAAAAATGCAACGATTGCTGAACAAAGGCAAATAATATGAACTTTGTCTTCATGTCCTGCTTTTTACTAAAGGAAAAATTCTCCTTGTTCCTTGTAGGGAAAGTAAATATTGTTTCATCTACCACAACTGAAAATGAATAAACAGAGAAGCCAGTTTTGGTCAAGTCAATGAGTACATGCTTTATCAAACATCCAGAATAATTATTGAATCTTAAATATAAATATGAGATATTAAGACAGTGTATCATATATATTTTCCTAACTAATTGCATGGATTACAAACAAAACTGGTGTGCAATTCTTCCTTATAACCAAATTTCTTGATAAATTATTATGAAAGAAAAAAAAATAAACTATCAGTCTATATTTTTTCATTTATTTTGTCTGTTACTTTATCTAAAACACATTATATAAAGTTGACTCCACAGTAGCTGTCATTAGAAAAACCATAGGCTGTTACCAATAATATTCAGTTCCACTTTATTGCCATGTAATGTGCACTAATGTGATAAGCTAGTCAGTTTTGATAAATAGTTCTTAAAAATTTTGTCTCTCATATAAATTTAAGATTGAAACCTAATAATTTCACAAAGTACTCTTTACAAGAACATATTTTTTCAATGAGGCAGAAAGTAGTACATAATATGAAGGGTTTGGAATACAGTAGAATTAAAGAACATAACTTATTTTAGTAAGAATAAATTACGATAGAAAGAAAAAGATCTTTGTTATTGTAAGAATTGAAATGTTTTCTTTCAGGTTGCATTTAATACTTTGAAAATCAATGGTGTGATAATTTTCAGATAATCTACACATGCATAGTAAACAAAACAATAACAAAATCCAAATGACACTAAAAACAATGCACTGTTCCAATTCAAGTAGATTAGTCAGTTTCCTTATATTGTTGCATTTACTGTGCTTGTGTGGTTCAAAAGCCATGCAAACAAAAACATCATATTAATTTTTATATTTATGTTTCCATTATGTGAACAAGGCAAATAGAGATGAAGTAGGCACTCCTCGGGGAAGTGTGCCACTCTTTTGTCTTTAATTGATATTTTTGGTTGATAACACTGAACTTTTAATTTCATAAACTTTTAGAGATAGACAAATAGAAGGTATATCCTGTTACAGTATTCTGGGCTGATACAACAAGACAGGCTAAGGGAAAGCTCACAAAGAAATAAATGGTTCTTTAAATTGTAAAAAGTAGTGCTGTGTGATGTAGAATCTAAATAGGAAAAACTCTCCAAGCATCTCTTTTATCCTTTCTCACAGTCAGCCTGAGCCCCTTGCTCTTCTCTCTCTCTTTTCTTAACACAGTTGTTGCTGACAACAAAGCCACATTACTCTGCAAAAAGCCTACTCATCTTTTTTTCATCTGTGCAAGGTATATAGTCCTGCAGTCCTCTCTGACAGTGTCTTCCCACTCAACCCACATCACTCTTCTCTGTGGTTTTGCTGGATCTTTCCTGTGTCTGACAGGGTCAATGCAAATTCTTGTTCAATTGTGAGCTGGTGTAAACTTGCTACTGCCTGAGGTGCCCTAAGAACACCAATAGCCAGCTCAGATCTTCCTCTGTAAAACTTATTTGTAATATCTTACAAACTCTCATGGCTGCTGTGACAATTAATTAATTATTCTTGGCAAAGTTCTTCGAGGTCTTCAGATGAAAACTATGTGCAGCTTCTTTCCTAAGGCTGCTGCTGATTATTCTTGTTTTGTAGCTGTGTTCCTCTCTGGTTGTGACATACACCTTGTATTACCCCTACCCATGCTTTCTCTGCGTCTCATAATGAAGCATCAGTCTCATGTGCTTAGTCCATCCAGCACCACGTCTAAGTGAGTGGGAATTTGGGCTAGGGTGATGAAAACAGCTTACGGCACTGTTAGAAGAAACACTGTGTCCCACCAGGCAGAAGTGATGGAGGGAGAGTTTTAACAGCTTAAGATGCTGTTCAGATCTTCTTGCATTGCAGAAATCTGAGCTGAGCCACTTTCACACCTCTCTTTTTTATTTTTTTCTTAAGAAAATGTAAACTGTTGACACTCAAGAACCCATTCAGAAGATTTTACTTAAAAAACAAAAACACTGCTGTGATTGTGCCACATATATTATAATTTTGTCTTTATATGCCTTTGCACAGTGTTTTTTTAGTTAAAATATGGAGTGGGATTGAGAAAACTGTACTGTAAGTAGTCACAGGAAAGACAAAAAATGGTGGGAAAAGAAGCTGGATCTCATTTCAGTGCAGGAAACGAATGAAAACTAGAACAGGTATAGCATCAGAAAATGATCTTGTTAAATCAAATGTTCATGTTCAGAAACTATGATTCAGCTTTGTCTCAGACCAGCTGAGACAAATGAGGAATAATTTAGATTTTCATTTCAGTAGTGGTTAGTGCTCCATAATCACTGAGTTTGGTTCTGAGTGGAACTGCACACCTTATCTGGTAGCCTCCGACAACATTGCACAAAAAAGCATCCCAACTAACATATGTCAAATATTCTTCATTCTTTCATGCTGAAATATGCTTTTTTTCAAGTTCTTGGCAAGAGATGAGGGCTGACAATATGCCTGCTTTTGCCACAGCCATGCTTCTTTCAAACTGACTGTCACCCTCCAGACCCTCCAGATGTTCCTGACCATAAGCTCTAAACTTGTACAGAAAAGTTATTTAAAACACATAATCTTCTTCCAATATACTCTTTTGCTCTCCCTCATGTATCATTATCTTTGTTTTTCATTACAGATGTCAGATCCTATTAACTTGCTAAACTCAATCGTTAGGATAATTAGGTTAATGTGCATTTATCGATCTCATTTTAGTTAGAAGAAAATAACTTTTCATAATCTTGTGCTTTGATAGATTGTCTGGGATATTTCTGAGTTTATTCTATCTGTAAAAATACAGTGAACCCACAATCTTTCTGTAGAAGAAATATAAAAATACTAGTATTTCCAAGCATGGATAAAAGCACAAGACTGCCTGTCATGGACTAGTACAGGAGTAGAAAAGCATTCATTGAGTTCACTGTGATTTATAATCAATATTAACTACATAATATACTGAGAAGCACAATACTCAGAGAAAAGGTATGGTTGTACTGTTCTTTTATCCTATGAAGGTCATAATAAGATGAGTGAAATGAGAAGAAAAATTGATGGAAGATAGTTTAAACTACAATGGGAAAAATCCCCCATCTGTTTTGATGAAGAATTCCCTCCAGAAATCTTGCTAAAGGACTGACCTCCATCGTAAATTTGCTTGAGAACTAGAACAGAAAGTTTAAATGAGATCTTTAGTGATTTCTGGCCTCACTGAAAGCTGGAAAATGACAATTATTCAATTTAAGAGTCTCTCTGTCTCAGAAAAGTAAGGAAAAGGCTCTGACTTGATGGCTCGACAGACTAATGCTACAGTCTGTAGTCTCTTTTACTTCTGAGAACTGGTGTTCTAAACACTGCTAATCATGTCAACACATTTGTTTGTTGTGTCAAGTACTAGAAGGCTTTGTGAATTGATCTTGATTTCAGTTAAAGGGAAAAAGAGGGAAAAAGTTGATACAATTCCCCAAGGAATTTCCAGGTAGATGTATGTAAGTAATTTCACCAAGTAAAAATTCCCATAGAAGCTTTAAAGTGCCTTAATGTTTCTCCTAGTTTTGCTCGCCTCTCTTAGTGATCCCCCATAGATTTCCTCTCAGATAAATTTTGAAATACTCTAGGCCAAGAAAGGGCCAGTACTTTGAGCTACCATCTTATATTCCTCAGTAGAGCAAGGAAGCTAACAATACCATGAATTCTTTTTCTCTTATCTTCTTTATTAATTCTACATAAAGGATTCTGCGCTGCAGAGGAGGAACCTCTCTTAAGTTGCTGTCACTATAATGAGCATACTTCTGTCATTCACAATGAAGCATTCAGAGCAAATTAGGGAAACAGTGCCTACATGGTCAAGCATAAGACTACACATGGTGAAATGGTACTTAGGCGAAGGTTAAATCCAAAAATAATGTCTATTTGTTTCTAATTTCTAGGTGATGATTTCATCCCAGTGTAGAGGTAAGTTTTATGAAGCCTAGGTTTACAGAGGTAAGGCTGTTGGAACAAGCACTCCCAGCTTTTACTAACCAATAGACTTCCTCTTTATGTTTTGTTGTTGTTTCAGAATAGGTTAGTTTTTGATGTTAAAGCTTGTTCCTGCTTTCCCCTTCTAACCTTCAAATCTTAAAATAACATTAATAGTTGTCTTTTTCTACCATTCTTCCAAAACAACATTCTAACTTCCATTATTTTCTGAAATTAAGGTAGATTGAAGACAAAGAATGAAACATGAATTATCACAATTAGATTAGTAAATTTGATTTCTAAAGACCAATCCCCAATGCTTTAAAAAAAAATGCCGGAAATGCTCTGAAGTGCTGCCTGCTCCTTTGTTAACATTTCTTTTAAAGGTAGTCCCTGGATGCAGCTTCCCATGGCTCACAATTTTGTGCTGGAAAGGTCAAAATTTAGCTGAATGATGACTAACACAACATAATTGTGAACAATAATTAAGAATTGTAAACAACCCTACCCAATTTAACACTGAAGCCAGATACTTTCCAGGTACTTTAGAGGTGGATTCCCATAAGCACCAATTCAGAAAAGGCAACAGAAGATGGTATGCTCACTCCCAGGAGAAGGAAAGGGACAAACCTGTAGTTGCCAAGGCAGTGAAACCCAGTTTAGCAGGCACTCATCTCAGATTCAAGCCTGTCTTCTGATCACATTTGCAGGTCCAACCCTCCCCTAACAGCTGCTCACATTTCACAGTCCGTGTTCCACTGCAGTCTTTCTCTCTCTTGCTGCTTTCCCAGTTTAACTTGCATTGTCTGCCTGCACCTAGTATGGAAATGGGAGATGCTCAGAAAAGGAAGAGAGGACAAATGTGGCAAATTATCTTTGACAGGTGTGAAATAATTCTCATTCAGCATTAATTTATTTAACTGCTTTTGAAAATTGAAAACTGTTACATTTTTAAAACAAATATTTTTTTCCATTGTTATGCTCTCATATTTGGATATTAAAATACCAATCCATTTCTTTGGGGATTTTTCTCTTCCTATTTGCTTTTTTAACAAAGCTTTTCATAGATTCAAATGAAACCATAAAATGAATGAACAATAAGAACAACAAAAGATTCCACAAAAATTAACAAAATAAACTGAAACTCTGGAAAATTTTCCCTTCTCAGTTTTGTAGCAACTCATCCGCATATAAATTGAATAGCATCCTACAGTATCCAAACTGGGAGTTATGGAAGCCATCAAACATCAGAAGCATGCCAATTATTCAAGCATCCTGTTTTCTGCTTGGATTACTTGTTCAAGAAGAGAAAAACTCACTCAAATTAAGTCCAATGGACACAGATATACAAGATGTTTTCTTCTCTTTAACACAAAAGTATTGACAGCATTTCAAGTATTTTATCTCCTAGTTCAGTTCAAGTCAAATCAAAACCAGAATATTTACCATGTGTTTAATCACTCTCCACTACATTTTCTATGTTCATATTTACACATCTTAAATACCTAGAAAGTTTGTTTTGAAAGTTTGCTTAAAACCATCCGTGCAACAGACTATCAAAGAGAACAGATTTGAGCTTAAACATTACTTTAATTTCCATCTGTTCTACAATGCTGCAAATATTTCAGAATGCATTTGGCATAGAACATTGCAAACATTATTCTGTAACACCCATTATGTAACATAAATGTACTAGCAAGCCAACACTAAAGTGCCACACAGCATTTGTCAATATTCCTCTACATTACAGAGTTCAATTCTCAAAAAGGGGGAAAAAAAAAGAAAAAGAAAAATTTAGGATACTCAACATCTGGTGGAAATGAACTGTATAATTTCACTGTTTCAAAAACTCTATTTGTTTTTCCAAAATAAACATCCTCTTTATGTAACAATTACTTTTTTAAATCTTAAATTTTTCACATACAACAATAACAATACATACTCTAGGGTTTCCACTAGAATGTACAAGGCAAGATGAGCAGGTGAAAATAAGAACACTTCTAAAATCTATTTCTCTACATCAAACCCCTACACAACATAGCATACTTAAAATGCACATATTGCTTTTTTTTTTTTTCAATTACAAGGTATACAAATCTACAAGGATCTTTTATTTTACTACTTTTCTAAGCAGCTTTTTCAAATGACAAATTGCATCCACCATGCTTGTATTCTTAGAGTTCACATAAGACAGTGTTTCCTTTAACTAAATTCTAAAAAAAATGTCCTACTTGCCCCTTAGAATTTCATAGTGTTTACTTCTTTGTGTTTACTTATTATACCTCCTGACCCAAATCTGAAAGATTAAGTTCCCTCAGGAAAAAGGAATCCCAAAGTTTTGATAAGAAAGACACAGTCAGAACAAAGCTCCTGCTGCACAGAAGTTAACCTCTTGGCAGGGCTTAATATAATTCTCCTTTTACTTCAGGTTGATAGCAAGACTTTTTTTATGCCCTATGATATCGTGTGCTCACAGAGGTCATGTGTCACACAGATAGACTTGCCTTATATATTGATATATATTGAGTGGCCTTTTAATTGTCTGTCAGTACTGTCTGAGGTCCTGCCTGTGTACACTCCAAATGCAAATATGAAAAGCATGAAAGGTGGAGCAGAGCCCATCCTTTCATCTCTGTATCATTTTTCAGAAGAACTGAAGCCAGCCTGTCACTACATTACAGCCCGTGCATTAGACACTCTTGTTTCACAGTAGCACAAATCATAGTGGGAATAGGGGCCAATCTGTCAAGCAAGGCTTCCAGGCAAATTCTTGTTCAGCACAATGGGAAATGGTACAAAATTCTTCTCTTCAACCTCTCACTAAGAATGATTGTGGGACCTCTACCAATGCTGACAGTTTGCCTGAATATGATGCCCTGATGATTCATACCACAGTGCCTCTGTCGCCTTGTCTCAGGGAAAAGCTGTAAGATTTTTTTTTGTTTGTTTGTTTCCTTGAGTACAGAGCTTTGCTTTTTGTTATTTTGCAACACTGAACTCCAGGCTTGAATTGCTTTTGCATAATTTCCCTCCTTAAAAAGTCCAGTTGTCTCCCAGTTCATTGTCCTTTCAAATTGTCTCCATAGGATACAACAAGAGATAGCTTTAACATAGCTAAATCAAGATATTAATCATGCAAAACCAAAAACTATAGCTAAGGATCACTACCTACCAAACATTAGAAATTATTATTCTGAAATCAGCATGAGGCTTTCCATGCACCCTGTATAATACCTATAATAGAGGTATTTCCATGCACCTGAGTGCAAGTAGCACTTGCTATTCTTAGCAGACTTGATGTAGATACATGCAGTGAATTAGTTCTGTAGATGAACTTTTCTGCTGTTCTGTGTATTTGCTAGCATGAGTCTGTGCTTCTAGGCTAGATCTTGTGAATGAAACAGTCTGGGGTGGCCCTGTGTCTCAGAGAAATCCCCCAAGCATCCTGGAAATTGGTGGTTAGTTGCAGAGATCACCATCAATTGATGATGTTTCTAGGTCCAGTGCTTCCCCTGACTAGTTTCTTACTCATGGTTCCCCCTACACACCTTCTGAAACGCTCTGTTAGATTGGGTGCCTGGAGAATTCTCAGGGGCCAATAGGTCACGGTGCCACCACTGTCTGGTTGGGGAGACACTGCTCCATAAATACTCTCACTGGAGTCCAGCCTGGGTGTTTTGGAAGTCAGTCCGATATGGGCGGCGTGTGACTGCATCTGTCTGACCAAATGCCACTTCACCTCTTATAGGCATTTTTAAGTATTAACGAGTCACTGCTATTAAATAGCAGTGAAATTAGCCTTTCATTTGAAAGTTTTGAGTTTCAGTATGTTTTCTGGCGACATATGTTGAAACTAAAAGGAAAATAAAACTCAGGAAGTTGTCACTTATGACCTTTGTCTTCCCTTTCAGAAAGTGATAAAGTAAGTGTGTATATTTGGATTCGTCCTAATAGTACACAGACCTCTGCAATGTGAACAACTGAATGATTTTTTGTGGGTATAAATTACTAACATGTGTGTTCACATGCTCCACTATCTCTAATGAACAGTATTGTGTGATAAATATAAACACTTTTATAGCTACTGATGTGTAAATTTATATACATACACAGTCAGTATTAGGCTGCACTGTAATGAACAGTTGATTTGACAAATTGTTTGGAACAGGCATTTGAAAATCTTTGTCTAATGAATTTCTGTGGGTTGAGCCACATGTCTCCTTTTTATTCAACTTGTTTCTAATAACTTATGTCTTTGGACTATGAATTCTGAACTTGGTTCATATCACTGAGAGGAGTCTCAATGTTGAACTAAAATGGAAACAGCAGGCCCAAATTCTGCAGCCTTTCTTCTGCCAAATACCACAGTTATTTTAAAGGCGTTTGCCAAACCACTTATGAAAATTTCCATACAGGAAAAAAGGGATCCAGTAAAGTTGTAAATCACTAGGCAAATATTCTTCATTTGACAACTTTGGTCTTCTTGTGGTCTGTAAGAGAGCAATGAGTGGTTGAAAGAAGGCATGATGATTTGAGTTTTCATTGTTCGAATCGGTTCACTGGCAGTCAGAAATTTTCAGGAAGCCAACACTGATACACGTACAAATTCTTTTCAAATGTGGGGAACACTGTCAATTCAAGAACTGTGCCATGGCTTTACTATGGGTCTAATAAACCCCAGATCAGTTACAATCATCATAAATAGACCTTTCATGGCAACAGGTTGTGTTTCTCATTTTGCCTACTAACTGCTAAATTAATTCAGTCCACTAGAGATAATATTAAAGGGTGTAGGTGGTTTAGCAGGATGGCAAAAAGCAATTACATCAGCAGACTAAATCAGCCAGTGACAGCTTTTAATTTCCACAAACAACCATGTTTACTTTTGAAGCCCACTAGTGAACTCAGTCTTGAATGACATATTTGGAACACATCAGAGATCTTCTTGAGCACTGCACTTTTCCTAAGGAATAAACTTCCAGTATTCACTTACATATTTTGTTTCAGATGATAGCATTCTGATACAAACTGAAGATGACCATAATTTTCCTTCAAAAAGACAACCTTGCTATCAAACATCCAGCTAGAAAATTCCTCATTAGAAAGTTTCTTTATCAAGATTGTATGCAAGAGACAGAGCTATTTTGAAAGTCAATGGTTTTAAAAAAGCTCCACTTGCTGTGTGTTTTTTAGATGCAAGCTTCAAACTGTCAGAGTTTTGATATTGTTGATAAAGCTGACCAGGGATTGATGCCTAGAGGGGAGGTCTGAGTTAAAATTACAAGGCAAAGCTTGAATTTAATTCTCTTGGTAGGACAAGAAAAGACAGAGGAGACGGTACAACCCTGTTGCCATTTTAATGATGGCTAATCTATGATGACTACTGGTTACTAAACACCTTCATTTTCTAATTTAAAATACCTATCTATGCTCCAGTTTTCAACAAAAATATATTTATTGCTTTATTAGGCTTTTTCATTTAGAAAACTATTAAATCATAAGATTGAAATATCCTGGAATACCTTACTGAACTATGAGTTGAAATTACTTCAAAACTGACAACACACTTTTGATAATTATAAAAATGAACATTGGTATTTGTGAAAAAAACTTTACTTATGTCTCTGTGAAGAGGGTCCATTAAATTCCCACTTTAGTCTCGTCACCATGGAGTCTGTGAAAAAAATGTTCTCACCTATTATTCTAACTTGCTACAGGGACAAGAGAGTCACCCCCAAAAGGTCAGTATAACTAAACCATGCCTTGAGCATTTAACAGAAAAAAAATCTATAGAAAAACACTTTCTTTCTAAGAAATGTAGAGCCCTAACATTGGCATGTCAGCACACACATGATGTGAGGCAAGAATACAGTCTTTAATTTCAAATTCAGGCAAATTCAAGCTGTATACTGAGTATTAGCACAAACTGACATTCCAAATTGCTCCTCACCAAAAATTCACCTCAGAAGCAGAACCAGTTGAAATGTTTTGCATTAGATTTTGTAGTTCATGGGATTCATTTCACAGAATTGTAAAAATATTGTGGTATTCCTTCTGGGGGCAGGATACAAGTTCAAACACTATGATGTCACCACATGACTTGGTGGGAGTTTTCTTGTCTCAGCTTATTTTCATTCCTCACCACAACTGAGTGTGAGTGTGAGTACTGAGTGAAGGTTGTTATTGAACCCATACTTTCTAAATGCTGTCCTTTCCAGCCTATTCAGCCTCCTATTAAAGTATAAAATTCTGGAGAAGCTTGTGCTTTACTGGTATCTCTCAGAGTGAGGTAGGCAAAGCACTGAGAAAGTCTCTGGCCTTTCTCCATCTATCTTTGAGATGAGGTGTGACCAGTGTGCCAGAAGAGTCCAGTTTGGCATGAACACGTGATGTAGGAGCAGCCATAGAGTATCCTGATATGTTTTGAGAGCTCAAAAGCAGTTGCTGGCACTCTTGCATATCCAAGAGGAAATCCTTCCACAAAGTATGATCCATGCACAACATCCCTTCTGTTAGTGTGACCTCAGCCAAAGCAAAGTTTTCATGCCTGGCATAACACTCAGTGGCTTTACTTTTGCAGATCGGCCTTCTGTTGCTTTTGGTACTGTATAAACATACATATAAATTGCTACACATAAATAGTTTATATATAAAATAGAAAAATCTATAGAACAGAGGGCCTATGTAGGACAGAGTTCATGTAAAATATTCTAGTTTTGAAAGCTATGAAAAGCTTATGTTTTGAGCAGTAACTCCATACCCCCAAAAGCAGGGAAAAGCCAAGGCTGTTGATGGAAGCAGCTAATGATAACAATGTGATATTCAGGCAACAATACATATATATTTTTTTCCATCTTACTCAACGCTGTCAAGTCAGTCTTACTGTTCAGTCAGTTCATCCTAGGGAATAATTTATGTGAATTTATAGAATTCCTGTGAGAGTAAGCTTTCGAGGACTAAAATTCAAGCCGTGAGAGGGAGCAGCAAAAATGAATACAACCCAGTATGGATCCAAGATGGCAAAAATCTACTTATCAATAACTTTTCAGTGGTTGACGTAATTCATGACACACATAAATTAAAGATGATAATCTAAAACACTTGGGAGTTATTATTCCTTCATATGTGTAAATGATAACTTTATACACTTGATTTGTTTTAATTCCTACTAATTTTCAAGAGCAATATATTTTATTGAAATCTCATGATTGAAATTCTAATAGAAATGCAAAGTCAAATATATAAAACAAAACAAAACAAAACAAAACAATACAAAATAAAACAATAAAATAAAATAAAATAAAATAAAATAAAATAAAATAATAAAATACTGCTATCTATTAGTGTAGGATTTAATGTCAATTTCATTGAACCAGAACTTGCACACTCAGCCAAAAATAGCTGGGTGGAAATGATTTTCAAAACGTAAGCAGAAAAGGCTTGGTTTGTGGTTTGGTCTTACTAATTTGGCTGGGACTTTTGTTTATCTATGTTTTCTCTACAAGGACTTAGAAAGACATAGGAATAGAAAACAGAAGGTATGTTTTTTACTAATTTCTAATCCCTTCTTCTCTTTCTGTCCAGGAGCAAGCTCTGTTGCTGGGGTGGGACTGAATGCTAATCATGATTGCGTTGTGACTATCTGTTATTAGAAAAGCATTTCTACATTTTAAGATAGGCTTAAAGCACAGAACAAGATTGTAGCATAATGAGATATGATATGAGTTTAAAATAGTTTCACAAAACTACGTGGCACTGATGGAACAACACTGGATTATGGCATGCTGAAAATACAAGGAAGAAATATTTAATCAGAAAGGAAATCCTTAATTGTTATGTTGTTTCTATAACACATAACTCTAGCTACCTCAGCTGCCTTTCAGCTGCACATCTGTATTTGTGATAAGGAATTATTTTCTCCTGTAGAATATGAAATAGCATATCCATGTAATTAATTTCATAAATAAACCCATTTGTTAATTTCTACTGTATTCATGTGCGGCAACTCTCTTCAAAATGGGGCACATACTCTTCCTTAACCTTAATTTATTTGAATGCCCATAGGCAATTGAATCAATGTGGTTTGTGATTGATTTTTAATGGTGGGGATATTTTTTGCTGTTTATTTGTTTGTTGGTTTTACTAGTATTATCCTTCCTATTGACTGACTGGAAATAAATTTTGTGTTGACTGTGCAGGGATTTATTTGAAATGGAACAGAAGTGAAATATTTCATCAAAATATGAAGGAAATTTTGTTATGACCCTTGTTACACTCTATTAGCTAACTTTTTTTTTCTTTTACTGGATGTTTTTGTAATGTGTTTTCTGTTACTTATACAGTCATTACAGGTTAGCATCTGTTTATCATTTTAGCTATGGCACCCTGAAATATCACATCCTAGAGTCATAACCTATGTCATTTAATAAAAAGAGCAAAGACAGATGTGCCATTATAATATATCCAGAAATAATTTACATTACTGGCTACTTTTTAATCAGCTTTCCTTGTTCTTCCTATGCAGCTTCAGCTGTTGCCTCCTTATGTCAGTACAGGAAGGACAACCATCATCCTTCTTCAGATTTCAATTCGTATTTCGTGGTCTTTTGGCCACCAGTTCTACAGTGTTCAGAAGAATACATCTTCCCTCACTTCGAAATATTTTAAGACTGGTCCCATGCTCATGCAGAAGAGAACAATTCATATGGGAATGTGAGCTTTAAAGGAAACACATTGTATCGTCACAATATGGCAGAAATTGCTACAGTGGAGATTCGGGAAATTCAGCCTTTGCTACTACACTTAGTGTTTGTTATGGAAAGTGCAAATGGATTGCCTTGGGAATGGATGGATGGACAGTGAAATCTGGAACATCTTTTCTTGCAGCAAGACTGAAAAGCTTTGCTTACATGCAAAGGCATCCGAACAACAGAGTTTCAGTAAATTTACTTGTTTGCTACTGCTTATAATTCTTCTAGCACATTACCACTAGGATGAAATAAATACACTTACAATAATGAATTAGTCAAGTCTTTATTATGTCTGACACCTTCACTAAATGCTCAGTGGCAGTACTGGGGTCTCTCTGATCAGAAATGAGCTATATGTGGAAGAGATTATTTCCTCACTGAAGGTTTTTATTTGCCATTTCAGTAATCTCACCGTGTAGACCAGTCAAGTTACATTTATAAAACAGTTCCTATTTTTAGAAACTCATCACCAGCACCTTGTAAATCAGTGGTAAAGTTTAGCAAGATGTTAACATAAGAAAGTATACAAAAATATAAAATTATGTAACTTCGTATTAAAAAAAGAAGCAAGTCCATGACTTGTAAAGTGCAAATTGGGAAAAAGGACAATAAATATGAATAAATGGGATCTTATTACAGTGAGCAGGAGCTGGCAACTGAAGTACAGAGAGGTATGATATTAAATGAGAAAGTCTAGTTGAACAAAAAGACATTTTCCTGTCTTTGTCTCTCTCCTCAAGCCATGTTAAACCCTACAACCATTGCTAGTTTGAATGATGTGCTTTATTAAAGCTTATGAAAAGCTTACCTTCCAAAAGTATCTTTACTAGAAGAATTATCTACGAACTGTTCTGAAGTCCCTAAGTGACAAACAGTTTGGTATGCTCAGGAAGCAGTCTGTGAAAGGGCTGCTGCATTTTGCCTCTAATCATCTTATTATAAACACTCTTGTTACGCTATCCAAATGTTGCTAACCATTGTGTTTGTTATCCCATTGTGATAAGGGCATTATTGCTGTATATATAATCATGCTTTTGTTTGCCTTAGGATTTTGAGGTTCCTATTTAAGTAAAAGTATTTATGAAGGTTACAATTTAAAGCACTGTACTGCTGTTTCTTCAAACAACAGTAATCAGTATATAGGTTTAGTCCTAACAAAGGAAGACAACATTTTTCCTGTGCAAATATTCAGCCATCTTTTAACCTTGGCAATCAATACAGCATAGTAACAAAGCTGGTGTACAAAACTTGAGATATAAGACAACAAATATTTACTGTAGTTGCTTCAAATCTTTCAGTACACAACTGACAATTGCATCTTTACTTTTATGCTTTACTAGTACCATTTGAAACTTCATGCTTAGTTACTCTGAAAAGAACCCTGGCACGTGTAACTTTGTAGCAGACCATGCAAGCTGTACAGTCCGTGCAGCTGAAAACTGCTGGTGTCATTATGATTCTTTGTATTTTTTTGAATTCTGTAATTCTAATGAAATTTCACACTCTCCTTTTAATAACTCTGGGCCTCAATCTAGCATAGATCTTGAGTTAAGTAGGTCTTAGCTTTAGCTGTTCATGTAGTACTTCAGAGGAACAACCTGCAGGGTGGAAGTTAAACACACGCTTAAAAGGCTTTGCTGGATCAGGGCCATATCTGCTAATCATGCAACTCCAAGGCTAGTAGAGTGTCATCAAAGCTTGAGGAATTTTCCTTCTATTTGTGTCAATCTCTGTGTGATCATTTTGCAGTTATTATTGAACAAATGCTGAAAGCACAAAGAGGGGGTATATATTTTTTTTTCTCTGTAGTGTTTACTCCTTGCGTTCATACATGAGGGTAGACTCTCCAGGGTTTAAATGGATTTCTTATATGCATATAGACACATGTTATGGGAAAAGTAGTAGCAATGTGTTAACTGTTTATTATTTTCTAGTTTTCTATATTTTCTAGTGAGTTTGATCTTGATATAATTTATATTTTATTCATATACAAATTTAGTATGGTGTCCTGCTGTTCTTGGATACAAGAATCACTGGAAGACCTCTGCTTTCTGCTGTCACCATTCATAAGCAGTTTCCTGCAATCATTCAATTGTGCAGATACTTAAAGAATGACCAAAACATTCCAAACAGCTGTTGATTCCTGAATCATTTTAAAGCAGTTAAATAAAAATCCCTAACAACTTTCATTAGTGCTTGAGTCTTTTCTGTGTTACAACAGGATAAGTGGAGCTGTCAAAGGATAAAACTTTATTGGAGATGTAATTATAAACCAGACTCTTCATACAAAAATTTCACCTTTATATTTTTTCAAGATATTCACTCAAGATGAAAGTCATCTTCCTAAAAATGTGATTTGCCAGGGCTTGATCCATCAGCAAGCACAAGCTCTTCACTGGTCCCACCAGCACAAGAATATACTGAAATGTCTTCTGTAGAGATTTCATACAAAGATAAATTTTTATGAGCTTTTTGGGACTGGACAAGGTGGGATTTGTGTGCTAAATGCTAAGCTTCTTTCTTTCACTCTCCATCTGTAGTACATACAAATGTGTAGCACACTGATATTTAAATACAGATAGTCAGTCTACAGGAGTTCAGCTAGAAAGGTGTTGAGTTCTTGTGGTCCTTGCTTAACTTGGCTGAATGAGAATTACAGATTCTCCCTGGATCAAGCCCAGAGTGTAAGGAGGGTTAGCAGCAACTTTTTCCAGAAGCAAGATGAAACTGATTCTTCTCTACTCTAAATGTTTGAAAGATTTACAGTAATGACATATGCCAGGCCTAAAAGTGTATTCAAATACCAGTAAATTCAGGTCCTTTTCGTGTGCTTTAAAAGTATCATGATATCAATTTCTTTTGGCAAGGAATACCTAATGGTAATCTTTTCCTGCATTCCATGAGAGTTATTAGTCAAAGTAATAGTTTATTTTTTTACCAGAAAAATAAACCATAACACACTCAGGACTGCAGTTCACTAAACCATAATTCTACTTTGTTTGACTTACAAAGTGCTCTATATTTTGAAAAATTGTTCTGTAATGGAAGAAGGATTTGTGAAAAGTTCTACCCCACATTAATTTGCTAGCTTTATTGGAATTGCCACTGAATGAGACCACCAAGAATTATCTTCCAAGACTGTGCTATCGATGAGATAGCATCATGTATAAAAGAACTTATGCTGAAAACAGCTTCAACTGCCCTGGTTAATCTTTGGTTAAAATGTGAAAGCCACACTGAGTTAAACAGTCTTCTATAGAAATTGTAGATCCTCCAGAGGGGGGAAAGCTGAAAGAAAGGGCTGTAGCAGGGTAATAAAAAGAAATGTTAATAAAATCATGTTTACAAAAGAAGATGAAACATGCAGATACTGTGCAATATCAAGTATATGGCATTCAAAACCTTCCATGTTCTTCCTTAATAATTATGGACTACACATGAAGTTAATTCAGTTCTTATAGTAATTAACTAATAAAAGCTCAAAGGAAAAGACTGATATGTATGTATGGCATGTAGGTATATAACACACACCATGAAGAACACATTCCATCATCATATATATCTCTGAGGAATTTAGTAGAATGTACTTTTTTAATTTCTCAAGAAATGAATTTTCCATTGTTGTGCTCTTAGATATTGCATCTCTCTATTAATCTTTTTATTTTCAAAATCCAAAGAAATAACATATACCTATGGATATTTACAGAACAAGGCACTTTAGGTCCACCTCTTTAAATGACTCTTAATTAATTCATCCTTAAGAAAATTCTTTGTCTCTTAGACAGAAGAGATAAGATGTGGTTGAAAATGTACCAGCAGCAGCGGATTTGGGTTTGTTTTTTTTTTTCTCTGAAACACAATTTTATTTCCTGCGGACAATGCTGCAAATTTTAAAAGCATACATAGTAAAAGACAATAACAGCACAATAATCTTTGGCACATCAGTCATGAGACAGCAAGGCACAAACTATATTATAAAGAACAGGATATATGCAGCTTATCCTCATCTATTTCATAAGCAATATTTACAATGATCCTCACCACAAAATGGTAGTACTATTTAGTGAATGCTGAGAGGCTTTGTGCGTTTTGATTGTTGTTTTTCTTTTAATTTAGAGCACTTTCTACCCACTATAGTTTTTGTTTATACATGAAGTTACCTTAACAATAGCTGTTTCTCAATAATTTTGCTTATGTGTAAGCAGTTAACAAACAACAATGTTCTTGATGCAAAAGGGGTTCCAGAATTAGAATGAACAAACATTTTCTACATAATTATTAAATCACTCCGAATATTTACCATTATCACGCTTTGAGAGCATTAAATGGTCTTTCCTGTTGAGAAGCAAAGAAATTTTCCTTTCCTTTTGTAGAGAAATTCTATATTCCTCTGTATTGGTTTGCGAACTATAGAAAGTTTTTGGCATTCTAGTTCTCAGGAACTCTCTTACAGATCTAGAATTGAGTTTCTCATGCGCTTACTCTTTCTTAGACAGATATCTTCATACGAATTTCAGTAGAGCAGAAGATAAAAAAACCCAGATATATCTCTAGAAGGGGACTTTGAAATATCTATTTCAAAGTACTATGAAGGTAAAATGTTAGAATAAGTTTCAAAAGGGATATATTTGTGAGCAGGAAGCAGGTGCTCTGATCATAGATGTGTGAAAATTTGTTGCATGGCTCTGTTATTTTTTTTAACAAATGTCATTTCAACATACCTGGTGTGCAAAATAGAGTGAAGCACTCTCTCTTCTTTTTTCCCCACCAAAGCCAAACAAAAACTGAACCCACTTACATTAAAATAATGTTATTTAAATTGTGAAATGAAGCAGTTAAGAGCTAGGAAATGCCAGAAGGCAAGTTATCCATGTCATGTTAAATATAGTCTCCTACAATGCATGTTCATAATATAAGGTACAGTCCCAGAAGTAGATAGATGTCTTATGAAACAGAATTTTAATGGCACTCTGAGGCCTGTAGGATTTCTGCATTGATAAAAGTCTCATCAACAATCCTTACTCATTCCACATTTTTTCAGTAGAACTATACCTTTATCCAGGGCACAAAATTCATATCAGCTCGTATGAAGTCAGTTCTCATCCACAAGGATCTTCCTTTGTAGTATGTGAAGCCTTCACAAAATAATACACTCATTCTCCTGTTTATCATATTACTGCAAATGTAAAATAAAAATCACATTTTCACTGGTTGAAAGTATCACACCCTGTGGAACATACTTAATGTGCTGCGAGTTCCATTTCATCCAGAGAAGTTTCAAAATTTTAACATTTCCAGGTTTTACGTGATTGCTTTTTTTCTCCTTGCTTTGCTTTCTACTTTAAACTGTCTCTTTGAACAAAAACCAACATAAATTGAGGCCAGTAAAGCAGCAGTAGTATGTCTACTGTTTTGTGGGTTTGGTTTTTTTTTTATAATAGGGAGGCTAGCTCAACACCAGCAATTTTTATGATGATGTGAGTTAGTTCTGTTGCAAAAATATTTCACACTTGTCCAACTATATTGGGCTTTTTCTTCTCTACACCTCTATTCTTGAAGAAGATTGACTGCCTGCTGTTTAGCAGAGGATTAAAAATTCACTGTCACTGCAAGAGCTGCAGTGAACACAAGTGTTTAAATTTGCCTAGACAAGAATTACGTGTTCTGGCATTGTTTTCAGAGGTAAGCACAGAAACCTCAGTCCTTGTCTGCTTTCCAGCAACACCGAGAGAATGTCAGATACATACTTTAATTACTCATTATTTTGAAAATATTATTGTTATTCACAATTATTCAGCACAGCTTGAGACACCTTCTGCTATGCAAGTCTGAGTACCACTGTGGAATCAGAAGGAAGGCTCCATTAATGCTTGGGTAAACTGTTCAAAGGGATGGTGGATTCAGGTAGTTTGCTTCACAATATGAGACAAACCATCTGATATTTGTCCCTCCCTTGTTAAAATTCGCTTCAGTCACTTTTCTTTCAACCTCTCATCTCAGCTGCTTGAGTATGCTTGGCAGGAACTGTGACAAAGAAACACTGACAAAATTTCAATAAAATATGACCGAATCATAAAAGAGATGAAAGAATGAAGTTGTACCTTGTGAAGCATATATTTGAATGTAAAAGGAACACGCTTACCTCTTGTATCATTCAAATTATTTTAAAATATATCCAGCCAGGATCATCTATGGTTCAAAAAAAAAAAAACCAAAAAAAAAAGTTGAATGAAGGCTGCATCTGAAAACTTTGCTTCAACTGCTTAATGACATTATCTTTTCTGAACAGCCTTTTTTGACAACTGCATCATTTAGAATTTCATGATCATTTTCTTTATTAATACATGCAAATACTTTAGTGGCTGGAGAGTTTTGTTTCTGATTTACTTAAGAAAAGAGGGACTCAGCCGTGCTGGATGATTTTTGGAAACATAACCTCTACGTCCTGTTTTCTGAAGCCAAATAATTAGATGCAGACAAATATTTCCTTGGATATATCAGTTTCAGAATGCAACAATCTTGCCTCAGTCTAGTGCAAACAGTGTTCTGCCAGGATTTTATATTTATATGTCATTTTCCCAACATTTTTAGCCAAATATGTGCAAAGGCTGTGGTATGTGGGCAGCATTGCAAACTTTGACAGTTCCATGAAGGTTAAGCCAGTGTGAAAGCGGAGTGATAGAATGGATCAGGTCTTGGAGTGTATGTATATATATATATATATATATATATATACACACACACACACACACACACACACATATATACACAATAGACAAAACCTACATGAGCACTGGACTTAAATGAGTGAACTCATCTTGTTTAAGATCTCCACAGAGCTGTTAGCACCAGTCTGGACGTTGCTGTGATGGTCATATTCTTGTGCTCAGGATATTTTTGCCTTTCCTTTTTTCTTTGTCTCCCACTGACAGTCTAGCACTCACAGAAAGGTCAAATGGAAAGTCACTTAGCTTCTGGAAAATAGTGTTTTCCAGATACTCAGCCATCATATTTTTATTTTTGCCTATGACCTTATATTTTTTAAATTGTGCAGGCTTAAGGCTACTTTTGAATTTAACCTCATCCTCAAATAAGCTATATTCATTAAAAAAAATGCATTACACTGTCCTGATTCAAATCTGAGTTGAAAGGTAAGTTCTGTGAAAAAATGTACAAGAGTTACAATTATGTATTGTCTCAAAATTAACAATGACTAGACATTTTTACATTAAACAAAATACTTTTTAAAACCTCTTGAGTTTGGGCTAAACAGTGTAGATGTTTAGATCAAGTTAAGATCTGTCTAGTTGGCTATTCAGTGTAACAGAGATGTGACTAATACAGATAGAGGTGAATACCTGAAACAAAATTTGTGGTAAAAAAGGAAGGTGATACATTAATTTGACATTCAGTTATGTCTTGAATCTATGTATCTTCTGTCTCTTCTTGATTCCTTGATGTTATGTTTTTTCCAATGGATAGAGATGTGTCTTCCTATCTTATTTTGTTTTGAAAATAACCATGACTAATTCAAATAGGAAAGAAATAGATTCACTACTATATCTTTTCAAAATTTAACCATATAAGCAAGAATTTTTTGTTATAATTCTTCCCACAGAGAATAAACTTTCAGGTGGATTAAAAGTTTTATTTACAGTAGTGTGCTGTACATCGCTCATCAACCCCTTGGATACAATAAATTCATGTTTAATGTATTTCATACTCTCCAGCAGGAACTTATTCAAAAAGGAGCAAATTATTGGCATGAGTCAATCAGTCACATATGTCATATGAGTCACTGTCATACATGAGGGGTTTGAGATACTCCCTGGGACATTTTCTTACATTGTTTCTGCACATTTTTTGCAAAGATGGTCTGCCTTTTTCAACATTTTCATCAGCATCTGTACGCCTTCAAATCTGCAGAGCCATTTTATTTTAAAGTATTACTTTATTGTGTCAAAATCCATCATTATCCGTTATTGTGTTATTTTAGATTATGCCAGGAGGTGACAGGATGTCAACAGATGAAATAGTATAGTGCCAACTCAAAAGCCAAAATAAAAAGGCTGATATAGATAGTAATTTGTGTCGAATTTATTTGATCTGAATCATTATGGACCAGAACATGAGGACTCAAGAAAACACACATTTTCTCCCCTGTTGCAGCCTGATGTAAATGTGAACAGTAGCATACCATTATGTCTCACATGGTGAACTGGAACAGAGAGGAGAATACTCTAACAAGCTTCAGGGAAATTACAAGTCAGCACAAACCCATCTTCAACCAGCAGTATAGCCTCACTATAGACAATTTGCTGTAAATATTAGCAAGGAAGTGCTGATACATTGCAATAAAATGTTGCTAATAAGACAAAGTGAAATAATATATTCTGATGCCCAGTTCCTAAATTAAAATTTAAAAAAAAATGGAAGCTACCTAACATCATCTAGCAGTGATGGGGCCACCATCAGGAAGCCTCAAATGACTCAGTTGTAAACAAAGAGTGGCCATCCTCCACAAAAATAGAAAAGGCAGATACTGATCTGCAAAATACTTTAGGCAGCATAATTAGAGCTGAAGGCAGGGACAAACACATAAAAGAAATAAACATGTAGGTACTTTCTGTTCTCTACAGGCAGTTAAGGGTACATCCAAAGAAAACCAACCTCACAATGCCTTAAGAAGGCAAATGACTATTTTCTCATCAGGTCATCTTTGTACACCACATTTTTTTTTTATAGTAGTTTAATAAGAGGACCTCCTGACTAAGTGAAATAACTGACTCTGAATTTGCTGGTGCTTCAAAATATGTCCCATGTGACAGGAGGCTTTGGTGCTCTTCTATTCTTCATTGCCCTGGGAAAACAAAAAAAGCAAACAAAAACTTTATATTTGTGAAAAGCCAAATAAATAAAATTTGATAGTTTTCCCCAGGGTGTCAGAATTTATTTTTTTTTTACAGAGGGTAATTTGCACAGGAAGATTCCTATAGGTTATTATGTCTTCTTAATCATATTAACATAGAAACATAGAAGCTCATAAAGCAATGCATACTCCATTAGAAATGAAATCCACATGAGAAGGCTAAATCCTGAGGCACTTACTCTTTTAACAAAATCTTTATCTGACAGTCTCCTATTGAAATCAAAGGAAATGTGCTGGAGTAAAGCATTTGGGATTTACTCAATAGTACAAGCTAATCGGAACACACTGTTATCACAAAGACTAATTACATAACATCACAGAATCCATATTTTTTTAATTTTAAATTCATATAAGTATCCATATCTTTCGCATACTATCCATGGAGGAAGATGTTTCTGAAACTGTGCATCTATAAATTGTTACTGGAACTAAATGCCAAATATCAATAAAACAAAAAACACCCTTTTTTTTTTTTTTTTAATGTTAGAATATTTTTCCTTACTATTTATGTGAGAAAGTAAGACATTTCTCATCAAATATCTGGGGCCTTTACTAGGATGAGGGAGCATAATGCCCAGGGAAGTTGAGTCACCATCACTGGAGAAACATCTAGATGTGGTGATTAGGGAAATTCATGATTTAGTAGTGGACTTGGAAGTACGGGGTTAATAGCTGGACCTGATGGCCTTAAAGGTCTTTCCAGACCAAATGCTTCTACGATTCTTTAATCAAAAATAGATTCCAAAGAGATAACACTTTTAAATTAATTTTTGGTTCTGGGTCCTTCTGTTTGGCTGGATTCCTGCACTGGGAACAGTGTCCCCTGTACATAGATGGTGATTCATCTCCATACTTAGCCAGATGGAAAAAGGGAAAATCCTGCCACATCCTGGGTTTTTAGCTGAAGGTGTTTCCTAGGAGCATGGAGTAGCTTGGGCATAACTCCACCCACCCGTCCACCAGATATGCCCCCCCTGAGGGCAGAGCACACACATGACATCTAGAGACCTTTCTTACATGCAAGCAGTGTCCACAGCCTACAGTTGATCACTGCAGGTCTTCCACATGGCTGAACCTTGCAAGCCTTTTTTTAATGCTCCAAAGAACAGTGAATGCTCAAGATTCAACAGATATTTTACAGCGTGTTGTGGCACCAGTCAAGCCACCTGTCTTCATGGATTCTAACTATACATAAAGCACTCTCAGAGACCCTCCCTCTGAAGTTTCTGCTTTTGGTTTCTCATAGTTGGGGGTGTTTTTACATTGATATTTTTCAGGAGAAGCATTTACTCATCGACCACATAACAAGGGGGAAAAAGAGGAAAAAATGTAGCCTTTAGAGAGAGACAAACAACTCTACTCAGCCAAATCTAGGTCATCTGAATATGTTAAAATAGCCCAAAATTATGTTTTAAAAGTAGACTCCGACTGGTTTTATCGTCAAAGTCATGCGCTCAATAGCACATATGTCTTAAAACTTCAGACTAGGCTATTTATTGTCTCAAATAAGTAATTTGAGCTTTTTCTTGTCTGATAAAACTTTGAGATGGATGTTGTTGTCAGTCTGGATACTGGTGGAAAATATTTGAGCTGCCTTTACCATGGAAAAAGGGAAAATGGTAGGCAAATTGAAATTATCCTGAATGTTTCTTGGCTCCTGCACACCTGGAGCAGGGTTGGCACTTGTATGTGCTTGGACTTCCTACCCATGCTGTTTCCTTCAGTTGGTGGCTCTGCAGTGTCTCAGTGAGATGCATAAACAGGGGGAAGCAAGGGTGCATCAGGACACTTCAGCCCATTCACAAAGGGCTGCAGTTGATCAGGTCTGTGCCTGGAGACCTTCACGGATATTATCAATATCATGGCCCGCTTCAGGTAAATGATACCTGCAAGATCTACTCTGATGTTGCCACTGAACTTGCACATGACTATCCATGTTGACACAAAGTGTGTTCTCTCACATACACAACAACTCTTACATACACAACTAGAAAGGTTGTCTTTTGAGAGGTGTCTATTGCTAGCATACATTCATAGTATACTAAGAGGAAAAGTAAAAAATGGAGTACTAAATTATATTTTTACATTACATGAAAAAGGATGTTTTTAGACAGGCAGGATCCATTCCTATTACAATAGCCAGTTGATTTACACATCTGTTTGGACCCTGAGGGTTCCTTACCTTTGCACGAAGAAGAGTACTAAACATCAATGTAGCTGGGACAATATCCTTATTGGCAGGCTACAGCATCTCTGGATGTACATTTAAGATCCATTCTAAGATTTTGGGTCTGTTTTGGGAGCAGAACTGGATAGCCAGAAATGAATCATGGAAACATAGTATGGTTTGTATTGGAAGGGACATTAAATATCTTTTATTAGTTCCAACCCCCCTCCCATGGGCACAGACAGTTTCCACTAGACCAGGTAGCTCAAAGCACCTTCCAGCTTGGCCTTCAGTGTTTCCAGGAACAGGACATCCACAACATCTCTGGGCAACCTGCTTCAGTGCCTCACTACTTAGATTAAAATCATTTAGGTCCCTTGTCCTATCACTACCTGCCCATGCAGAAATTCATTGTCCCTCTCTCTATAGGACCATCCACAGGTCCTGGAAGGCTGATCTTAGGTCTCCACACAGGATTCTCTTCTCCAGGTTGCACAACCCCAGCTTTCTCTCTGTCTTCATAGGAGAGGTGCTCTCCCTTCATGATCCTCCTCTGGAGTTGCTCCAACAGGTCTGTATTTTTTTATGTGCTGAGATCCCAGAGCTGGGTGCAGCACTCTGGGGGGCGGGGTCTCGTGATAGAATAGATCAGGAGAAACTTCCTTGACCTGCTGGCCACACTTGTTTTCATGCAGCACAGGTTATGGCTGGCTTTCTGAGCTGCAAATGCACACTGTTGGCTCATGTCCAGCTCCTCATTAACAAGAAACCCCAAGTCCTTCTTCACAGGGCTTCTCTCATTGAGTGCTTCTCCGTGTCTGTACTCATGTCTGGGATTTCCCCAACACGGGTTGCCCTTGGACTTATTGAATTCCATGACATTCTTGTGGGCTCAATTTTCAAGTATTTCCAGGTGCCTCTGAATGGCATCATGTCCTTCAGGTGTGTCAACAACACTGCTTGTCGTTGTGTCATCTGCAAATTTGTTGAGGGTACACTCAACCTTAATGTCTTTGTCATTGATAAAGATGTTAAAGAGCATTGATCACAAGACAGAACCCTGAGGTGTAGTGGTGTGTTAAAGTTCCAAGTTTATTATGTTGGTTTGTTCTATGTACCCCTTGTTTAATTCCCGTTTGGTTTAACCCAAGTTGTCAGTCTCCTGCTCCCCACCCCCGAGGACCTGTCTGTCTACTCGAGGCCTCTCCCTGAATCTGGAAAGTTCTAAGAGGGGCGTCAAGTGATTGGACAAGGTCCGAGGGAGTCCGCCCCTCCTGACCGAGATTGGTTCTCGGAGGAATCTGTCATCCTGATAACCACTCCCTGTTCGTTCCCTATTGGTTCTTTCCCAGTTGCCTCCCCTGACTCCTCCTCTGAATAAAACCGGCCGACACAGGGTAGACTGCGCTCTGCCGAGGCAGATCTCCCTGGAGTGAGGCTGTTCCCTGTGAACCCTCAATAAACTCCTGTGGAACCCCTCGACAGAGTCCTCTTTCTTTCCTCGCCGTAGTCGTGACCATCATCAAGCGGCTGGGCTGAAAAGAGCCCACAGGATCGGCTCGGTTGGCCAGCCTACTGAGCCGTACCTGCTGCCTGGAACCGTCGCCAGGGCTAGCCGGGGACAGGCAGAGGCTCTAGCCCCGAGGCAGAGAGCTGACGCTATCAGGCGCAGTTTCACTGAGGGATACCACTAATCACCAACCTCTACCTTGACGTAAAATTAGTATATTTAGCAGTGAGTCTACTGGTTTTGCTTCTTAAATTAATGATATATACATTTTGTTGTCTTTTTAGAGATATTGGTTGAAGTTCTTAAAAGACATGAGGCTATATGCGTTGGTATGATCTTATCATACAACCTTATATTTCATTCTTCTTATACACATCCACTAATGCTAAACTCTAGTTTAGCCTGTGTATATGTTACACATGCATCATCAGTTGTAATACTGTATGATAGAACATCTTGTTTTATTACTCATGGATTCTCTACCATCCATTATGCTACTGCAAATATATATTTTCAGTGTAAGTGTTTACAGTGCAGTACTTAGCAACATACGCATTCATATTAATGAAATTGGTTTAAAATTGTAGTTAATTTTTAAAATCACAATAAATTATTGTCTGTATAAAATAGGGGGGGTGCATATGTATGTAATATGTATAAATAGAAAGACTTCTCTGTACAATGTACAGAGAACCTGTACAATGGGAAAAAAATTCCTGGTGTTGTGGTTTAGGAACGGTATTCCCCTATTTAGTGTTCCCACTGAAACATTCCAAACCGTGCACTGTTTACTCACTTTCCCCTCCATTCCTTTCCTCCTGCAGTGGGCTGAAGACAGGAATTGGAGGCACAAAAGGCAAAGATAACAGGTTGAAAAAAGAACAATTTACTGGAAACAGCAATGAAATAAGAAAGAAAAGTACAATAATATTAATGGAAAGGTGTACAAGAACTGCAAATGAATGTCAGGTGACAGAACCAGCAACACACAAAGCACATCCATGCTAGCTACGACCAGAAAAGAATCCCTTTCCCCAGCCCACATACTACTGAATAAATGCCCCTACACACTCCTGCCAAAACTAAACTCTTGGCCAGAACCACGACACCAGGTGTATGTTATGCACACACCTCTGTGAACCCTGCAGGCTTTCCAGCATAAATTCAAGTTTTCAGTGATCACACATGGTATCATTTCTTTGAAAGAAAAAAACAGAAAAGAGATTAAAAATAAATCACAGTATTAGTTGTGCTTCATGCATGTGATGTACATTTTTGAAACGGGATTGCTGCAAACTTTGACAGAGAAAGTTTGATTGACTGTTCCATTTATGTAAATGTCATACATAAACAAAGTATATGTCCAATTTTATCTACAGGAAAGAACAAGAAGAGAATTAGCAAAGCAGAGATTACTTTTGCTCACCAGCTTGGACAGCATAGATTTTATTAGCAATTAGAGAAATAGGCCCTTGGAATGTGGCTTCCCCCCTGTTCTGGCTTATCTTCACATAGCAACAAAGCATGAACAAAGCTGTTCAATTAAAGGAGTGTACATTAAAAAGTACAATAACTGATTTGCCTCATCCCAGTGATTTGGGATTGATGTCTTGTACCTTTTAATAGCCCAGCTTGATTATTCAGTCCTCATTGGGTCCCTTGCCAGTCATCAGGCTTTTCCAGCTGCAGACTATGGTCATTTACAGCTTTATAGACACTGGAGAGGTCTGTGTGAAGGATAAGAAAACACAAATTAGCCTTTTCAGATTGGCCTCAGTCAATGCTGGCTTTGTGCTACAATAAACATTCAAACAGTTGGATATATCGCTTTGGGCATGTTGTGTCAAAGACTCATACAGAAAATTACTAGAAGGATGGTTTCCCTTTGTGGTTTTGAGGCTTTTGAGGACTTCTTAACTTCTCTGAAAAGCGACACTGTATGTATATATTGCTAGAGGGAGTGGTAGCCAAGTCTAGAATTTTAGGTCAGACAGTTTGCAAAGAAACAATAAAATGCAAATTGTCCCTTAATTAGCTGCCAAAACAGAAAGGGAAAGGCTCCCTTTTGCAATTTTTATCCTTCTAAATGAAACTCTGATTGGCCAGATGATAAATTTTCAGATTTTGGTAATTTCCTAAACTGTATTCTTTGCAGAGTAATCAGAAAATCTTTTACTTGATTTCCTCAAATTTATTAATCTTGTATATATTTATGAGGGGTTGTTAGCCTAATAATGCAAAAATATTAGTATGCTCATGCCTCCAGTGTTTAAACGCATTCAGTAAGCACTTAACCAAATTTTGGTGTTTTTCTAATGTATGATTTCAAAATTTAAATTCCTTTCTTTGTTCATTAGTCACACATATCTTTCGAAGAAGTCAAAGGGCTATTTCTTGACCTCTGAAAAATCACAAAGATGTGAACCCTATCTTGTGCATGGTGTGTACAGCAAGAGCATTTCACTGAATACAGCACATTTTTAATTCAATATGCACACCTTGAGAATTTCAAATTTTTTCTCAGAAAATTTGCCTAAACATGTGGCATTCATTAACTAAATAATTCATTACAACTTATTCACTCGGCTTTATTATTAATAAAATTTCTTTGAAATAGTTGAAAATCCCATGGATTTTAAATTAGTTAGAATCTGAAATTTTTAGAAGTGACTGCGCTTCTGTTCCTATTTGACAGTGTTGATACTGTCTTTTTCTGGTAGAATCAAAGAAATTATTCTTCCCTCTTAAAGTAATGACACTCAGAAAACCCCCAAAATATTTGCTCTTCTATAGTATTAGCCTGAATGTTCAACATACTTTGCAGACTGGATCTGACAATCAGTTCTGTTTTCTTTGAACCATCTCCCTTTTCCTGTCTCATAATAAAAGGGAAACATTTGGTGGGGGAGGAAAGTTCATTTGGCATGGGCTGGTTCATTTTATCCATAATGTATTAAGTCAGTCAAGATAGTTTCTAGAAAGCTCTATTTGCAAATATATGCTTGCATCTACTTAGTTAGCTTTAAGTTATGTTCATTTTGTGGAGTGTAATCACGATGTCATTTCAGTTACTAGCATATTTTCCTGCTTAAAAAAATGCTTTACAGAGAAGCATAAGTTAAATGCTGCTGTTAGGGATATTTTTCTTGATTGGGATGGAACAACAGACATGGCCCAGACTGCTTGTTTTTTCCAGCTCCTGACTTTGCATATGAAAACCATACATCTCCCTGGAACAGGGCTTGGCAAAAGCATTTTTGTCATATGTGATTTTACATTCTGATGGAAAGTCAGAGACCTGAATTTTTCACTCTCTCACAAAAGATTACTACTATTCTGATATGTTTCATGCTAATATATAAACATAAAGCCGAAATTAGTTGTAATTAAACACCTTTTGCTTCTAATGCATTTCTTTTATTAGATTTGAATGTCCCGTTGTACCAGTACCTAAAACCCTTTAGGATTTTGTCTGCATGGAGCAAAACCACTTCTTCTCTAGAAAGTTTTTATTTTCTGATCTGGATTTTTCCCTTTACATTAAGAGAAATCCCATAATTAGGCAATGTTCTGGCCATTTATGGAGTGGCTTCCTGGCACAATACATTAGAATACACTGTCAAATAAGGAGGGTGTGAACAGAAAAAAACAGAAAATATGAAAGCAGAGGATAAAGTGGAAATGTTAAGGAGATCTTTAATATGCAATCACTGTGGTCATTCAAGGAAATGAGTAGGACAGGCAACCATATGTTGCTATGTGAAACTTTTTCTTCCAGTGACTTTTCATTCTCTACTATTAATTTTGTTATCAGATGTAGGATTTTGATACGTGTAGATGAAAGTACATCTCTATAGCTATCTTTTTCAAGTATATCTAAACACAAAAATATCTATTTTATGACTGCTAGCACATTCCCTCAGTTGATTTAAAAGAAAATCATAATTTCAACAAAAGTCTATCTGCATGAAATGTGATTAACTGTACTTTATGAGGCAAATTTCTACACATATAAAAACAAAACAAAACAAAACACACAAGAAAGGAGGGAGGGAGGGAGGGAGGAAAGAAGGAAGGAAGGGAGGAAGGAAGGAAGGAAGGAAGGAAGGAAGGAAGGAAGGAAGGAAGGAAGGAAGGAAGGAAGGAAGGAAGGAAGGAAGGAAAAGAGAAGCAGAGAGGCTAATCATCTGAAAGGAAAATTACAGAAATGTTTAGTGCTTCTAGTGACTGGTGTTGGCATTTAATGATGGATTGATTAAACTCTGATTGATATGTTAATGTATGCTTTCAAGATTTTATGTATCCATTAAAATAAAATTGCAATATGTCTATAATATCACAAATGCATATGCAAATAAGGGTGATATTTGTGGACAAAAAAAAATTATATCTTCTTATTCCGAAGGATGTAAGTTAACATTTAGACCCTATTTTTGCCTTCTCTTCCATTGTCAAGCATTTTGTATCAGAAATGAGAGATACCGGAAAGGATAAAACAAAGCAACAACAATTAATCTGCAAAGGGAATAGTCATCATTTTTTTTCTCTCCAACACATTGTACTGACGCATAATATTCTTCTGTTACAAATTCTGATGCAGTAAGAAACACAATAAGTACTGAACAGTAACAACCAACATGTTTTACACCAGACATTCCTGTGAAATCCAGTTCTCATTTCACATTTTTCTGTTCAGTTTGACAAATTATAATACAGTACCCAACTCCACTTTCCATCAGGTGGGTATACAATTTCTACTGAAATAATTTAACCATCAAATTTGGCTGATACTGAAAAAAAATTTGGCCAAGATATTAATACAACTATTTTCAATTTAAATGTCTTTTTTTGAGTAGATTAAGTAATGCAAATTATACACTTAAGGACCCTGAATAACAACTTGAGGTCTTCCCTACAGATTTTTTACTCCCAGGTTTTTTCCTACAAGCTTCTAAGGCATGGAGAACACCAAGAGACATCTCTCTTAATATATTCTCTATTAAAATCAAATACTTTCAATTAAGTTTAATCTATCATTTCTTTCTGTATTGCACTTCTGTAGTATTTTTATACAGTATCTTAACAATGTATAAAAGAATACAACAATGGAGAATATAGGCCTACCTCTGTATGAAAACTCTCAACTACTTCTATTTAAAAGCCTTGAAAACAAGCCATTTTTTATCTCCTCATGGTTTTTGTGCTGGTACGGTATGCTGTTGTCATAATTAAGTTATTTCCTACAGGTTTTAGAAAAAGATTAAAGTAAGACCAGGTTAGGAATGAGAAATTCTATCTTATTAATGAGTTTTAGGCAAGTTATATGGAAAACAGTAGTTTCTGCTGTTATTTGCATAACATATGTTGTAGATTGCTAAGCAACTTGAATGGAGCTCAGCCTGAACATAATTAAGGCAGTAGTCTGCAGAAAATAAAAGTTCCAAATCAACAATTTTTGTCTCTGCCTTAAAAAAATAAAATCATTAACATTCTTAGCACTTGAAAGTTCACAGAGAGACTGGTAGGCACAGAACTGCAAAGGAGATAGGGATGATGTTGCTGTCACTATCCCTTCTGTACAGCAGAAACATAACATACCAGCAACAGCTGACTGATACAGCTGTTCAAGTCATTATGGGCAAATTAGACCTTGGGAACCAAAAATTCACTTAAAATTCCAGACAAAATCTATCATGGATTTTCAGGACTTCCTAACCCTATCATATATTAAATCAGTGGACCGTTAGGATGAATCCAGAGGTTTTGTTGGACAGAAGCATTTAGATGGGTCTATAACCCTCATCTGAAACATTTTCTTCAACCTAGAAATGGACAAGTGACACACTTTGCAAAGTGTAATTTTGAGCTACTCCTATCAAATGAGACACAGATAGTCCTGGATAGGTCCTATTTGAATGTGAACCTGTACTGAACTTTCTTAATGACAGCATCTCCTTCACCAATGGATATCTTCTCTCAGAAGGCCAGAAAAAACGTTGATGGAAATATAAGAGACATGAATTCCACTAGAGATGATGTAAGGTCATGCTGGGCTCAGATATCAAGGGCACTCTCCTGAAAAGTGAGAGCACAAAGGTTTTGCTTTCCTGCTGCCAGAGCTTTTAAAATGCCATTCAGTGATATTCTAAGGATAAATCTACTTTCCTTCAAGGAAGCAATGTCTGGGACAACTACACACCATAATCAGTCCAGAACTGATGTAAGAAAGAGCATATACAGAATGGACATGTACATGGAAGAGAGGCCAAGTTGGAAACAGTAACATTCAAGAACAGTGACTGACTTTTGATTTTCAAGGCTTTAAGTCAGCCTCTTGGAGTGTTATGTGACCTCACAAAATGCAGATAGGGAATGAAATGTATTTACTCAAAACTATGTTCACCTGGAAGTCACCATTCTGCATTTTAAAGGGACGAACAGAACATGGAAAGCTTGTCCCTAGGTTTATAGAGGCCCCTAATAATATATGGCCCTCAAAGGGTTTGGTTATCACAACCTGTCAGACTTGATAATTGTTTTCTCTACATGCTCGCACACTAAAAATCTAGTCTGGATGGAAAAATATATCCATTTCTATTTTTCCCACTTCACCAGTGCAAGGACAGGTATACTTAGAAACATATTTTTCAGGCAAAGGAAAAAAGATCCTGGCAGTGATCAACTTCTTCATTAATCTTGAATGAGGTCAGTGACTGGCAAGAGAAAAAACAGACTGCAGTTGCCTCAGCCATTTCACCTACTCCTGTTTAGGTCCTCTGCAAGGCAGAATGAGCCCTGAGACCACTGCACATTTCTGTCTTCTCATCCACATACAAATGCATAGCCTTTCATCCAAACAAGAAAGACATTTCTAAGTTGGGAGGCTGTGGTGTGTTATTTACCAAATACACAGGAAAGTAATCAAAACATTGAGTGTCTCTTTGTCAAAGGTTTATCATTTATGTGTTCCTTTTCCATTTTATGCATAAGTGACCCATTCACCTTGGTCGAACATGTTGTAATTTTATCCTAAATTGTTGATATGTTACACAGCATAGTGTAATTCCTTTGTCATCTCTACCTACTATCTCTCCATGTATTTAGCTGGAATGTGGTGGCCGTACATTCACAGTGTCCATTTCTAGTCCCATAAAATGTCATTATTAACTAAGATGATATAACAGAAGAGAGCTCTGAGGGCCAGGGGGCTAGGCTGCCTTCTCAGCCTTGTTATTACTCTGGAAAATAGTCCTTAAATGATTGACCAATGGTGATAGGTCATTAGTTGTTGATGTCCCTTAGGAATTCTGGTTTGGCTGATTTTGGTGTTAAACCAGTCTGGAGTCCCTTCACCATGTCCAGTATCATTCCTGATGGCCTAGACTGAAAATTTCCACAGTCTGGAAATATTTGGGGTGCATTTACTGAGGTCCCTCAAAGTAATTACATCTGGCCCTGGAGCAGAGCACTTTTCTCTTTGACATTTTTGGAAATTTCCTTAGCTGTGATTATGGTTCAGAAGGCATTATTTTCAGCTTGGCCAATCAGTTGTAATTCACCAAGGCCTTTAACCATTCCATGTGATTCCCATTTTGATTTGATCACAGAATGTACTTCATCAGGTGATATTTCACATTTCATGGATTCTGTCATTGAGAATGATTCCTCATAATTTCCCCCATCCAAGTAGAATAGTTTCTGGTGTGGTAACTACTGTCCCATTTTGACAGCCTTCTTCTTCATCCACTCTGTCTATATACTACACCAAGAGTGACTTTGCATTTTATAAGGATCTGGAAAAAATAAATTATTATCATAGAGTATTTCTCATGTTTTACTTCCATGTTATCTTGCATCAACAGTTAAACAATATCATACAATTAACCTTAATAAAATTATTTGTTCCTGATTTTGTACGTTGTTCTGAGTATGTATATTCAAAGATAATATCCAATTGTTCCTGAATTTCTTAAAATTACTTCTGATATCATACTTCCCATATAACACCTTATTTTAAATTTAACTTCAAATTGGAAATTGCGGTTGATTTTATGGGGTGGTTCTAGAAATCAGAAGTAAATAAAAAAGAAACCCACCACATCCAACTTGTAAGACTGATTCTATAAAATGCCTAGATCGAGCTAAGGCTGTGAAAGAATTTTCTTTGTAAGCATAATAGAGTTCCTCAGATTAAATTATCCAGAAAATTAGGACAAAAATCCAGCCATTAAATGACCTCATATCTCCAATGTTACTTAAGGGTTTCTGAAAAAGTTGTTAAAGTTATTAATATATGAGGCATTCAGGAAAACAAGGGTTTTATCGCATACTAACTATATAAATATTCAAAAAATAATACAATTGAAACAGGAATTAATTGTTTGAGTAGCATGCATGTAAGTCCTAATTAAGTACCATTGTTTAAGTGGGTTTCATGACTTCATATTAGTAAAATTTAAACATGTATTTATAGGCATTCAAATGATGAAAGCTTTTCCTCTAATACAGGAAACTTATGACGCTGAAAGCTTTTTAACAAATGTTTAAAAGTTATGTTAAGTTTAACGTGCTTCAAATTAAGCAAAAAACTTTGATGCTAACCTTAACAACAATTAATCACATTGCTAAGGATTGTGGGATTCCCTAAAACTGTTGCTATGAAAATCTGCATAAATTTATCAAAACTATAAGCATCTACAGGATTTTTTTTCAATTGGACTTTTACATAATGCACAGCAAACAGATCATTCAGTGCATGAAAATTACTGTAGACATTAAAAAATTGCAGTCAGAATTCAGGATTTCAGATATTCATATTCTAATCTTTTCAAGATTGAATTCATATATGGTCCTAAAATTTACATCTAGATTATTCATATATATTTACTAGTTGAAGGTATAAGAGTCTTTAGTTTCTGCAAACTGTAATCTGGCAAATATTCAGTAATAGACCATTTGGAAAAGAAAACAGCTTTTAGTAGAGGAATGTGAAGTAATAATATATATGAGGTTCAGATTTTAAAGCTATAGGTTTATTTTTATGCAGGCAAGAGCTGTTGTGATTCTAACACATTTTAATTAAAGGCTGAAGACTTAGAAATATTTTAAGCTAAACTAATCAAAAGCAAAACAATAATTCCATCTTTTTATCAGATAAAATCTCTGAATTCAGACATGATCCCAGACTGCTGTCTGTGTTGTTTTGGGTTATCTAGAATTAGTAGGTGTAAATACCATCTGCAGATTTCACTGCCTGGACTTTTTGAACTTCCACACTTCCACAGCCAAAAAGCAGATGTAAATATTTTAGTAATCATCCAAAATGATCAGAGGAGTTTTAAGTTTAAAAAAAAAAATAATTAATAAGACAAATATATTTCAAATCCATAAGGGTCTTGGATAGGGGACGTACACTTTTATCTCTTTTGCTATATTATTTCAAGGAAATGAAAGAAAATCAGTAGCAATTAATTACATTAGGAAGAATATTGCTCTCAATTGCACCAAAGCAAAAGAAGTGCAACTGTGGTGATATCAGAAATGTTAGTTAAACCTTCACGGGCTTCAGTGTGAGAGCACCTGGACTAATTTTCTTTACTATGCTATCATTAAAGGCAAACACAGAGTTTGTTGAATGTGGGCACTGACAAACATTTATTGTGACTTGATTTGCCTCCTATTTGAAAGTATAGATTTCCATCTGCCTGAAATCCAGTGAGTGACAAATATCAAAGGGTATTATTTTTTTAAAACCAATGGGCTCGGTGTAGATGTCATTGCCTGTGAGTTCAAGTTGTAAGCACATGAGGCAAGATATTTCAAGTCTCTGAAGAGAACGAGTTCATAACAACGTAAACTATTCATCCAAACTTTTTGTTATTGCTACAGATGGCAAAGAGATTAAGTTAGCACATGCACACTAAATTTGCACCTATATTTTGCTAGGTAGTCCTCCAAAGTCTACATGTAAGTCAGGACATTTGTAAATATACTTTTCTAACAAGATAGGAATCATGCTAGTATTGGGTAAAATTATATAACTTTGCTTACACAATCTGTTGAAATATTGTCTCAGCTTGAATTGTCTCTCCTTCTATTAACAAATTTTGAGCAAGGGAATATTGAAGGAGATGAGTGTGATTCCTTCTTTGCAGATGATGGTCACAACATAAAAGTGAAGACTCTCCTGCTTCATTCTAGATTTCTTCAGGGTAATTCCTCTGAAAAAAGAAGCATGAGAAAAATATTTAGTTTTGTTGAAGACAAATTAATTTTTGCAAACATACAGGATTTACAAAAAGCTTTCAAAATATGAGCCCTTGGGCAGAAAGAGAGAAACATTAAAGTACCAATTTGCCATTACAAAATTTCTTTTTTGGCATATTGAGAAGTTTTAATATAGTTTCATGCTCTGTTATACACAGAGGAGTATTATGGAGCATTAATGCTTGCTTTATTCACAGTGTTATGAACGTGCTAGTCTATTTCAAGGGTGTTGAGACTGTAAGAATCAGAAAAGATAAAGTGACACTGCTGCAAGACCACACTGTACCAGGATGTTTGCAGTTCCTCTTCAGATCACATTTGGATCCAAATCCTTCCCCAGCATTAAAATTCCACAGCTGCTTCACTGCAGCTCCTGTAGAATGGTAGGGGTAAAAAAGTTCTCTCAGTAGCTCAGCAGGAAGGAACTACTATTGCATAACCAATTTGGATGAAAAAATATTCAAAACTGAGATGTCCACCACACAGCCTGACAAGAGAGAAAGTATTACATTTCCTTGAGAACAGAGAATTTGATCAGCTGCCTTCTCAGAAGGAACAAGAATGGTTTTAATTGTACAATGTGCAGGATGCTTCTCCCTGCTGGGAAGTGAGATACCAAATCCCCATAATACCAAAAATACAAATAGCTCCATTTATCTGTCTCTATTATTGAACATGCCTGTTTCCATGTGTGAGAGAACACCAGTTCCCCACCAGGGGTTTAAAATATTAAGGATATAATTACAGCCAACCCTACCAGAAAGGTGTTTTTTTAATTTCTGCTTTTCAAAATTAATGTCCACATCCAGATTTAAAAGTTCACTATCGCTGATAGCATCACGAATTAGAAGTAAGTTATAAAAATTTAGTGATTAAGTTACATTTTCTTGGACAGTTTCTGAACCACAGAAAGGCTCCCTGCAAAGATAGCATTACCCAGCCCTCCACCACAAGGCAGCAGAGCCAGGATCCCTTTTTCTCTCTGCCTTAAATGGATATTGGATTCTGATCTGTGCAGTGGCATTATTTTAATTACTTTGATGTAATAAGAAAGTGCAGATTTTACTGTGAGTCTATTACTGTGTCTGAGACACAGTATTTGGAAAAGGGGAAGGTTTTCAGGAGCAAAAGTCCTCAGTACAGTAACCCAGAACAACAGAGAGAATTTTAGCCATTCATTAAAAAGTATGCAAACAAACCGAGAAATAAGGTAAACAAATGAAATATAAAATTGTAAGCAGAACTTTTAAAATATTCCTGCCTTTCCTTTTAGCTATGCAGTTTTTTATACGAGAAAAATAACTTTCCAATGGTATTAATTTAAGAGCTAATTCTCCTGGAGTTGTCTGAGAATCAAAATAATATATTGCAGATTGTAGGCACTACCGAATAACTTTAGGCTGAAACTCTCTGGTTGTTTTGATTGTTTTTGCAAGCATTGGTTGGAAGCCAGTGATTTTCTGTCCCGCTTTCAGCAGGAGGTGGAGATCTTGTGGAAGAAACTGAGAGCCCCTTAATGAGATCCACAAAAGTGTATTTCTTGCTGAAACTACTTAAGTGGGTCATTATCTACCCTGATGCATAATGTAATATGCCTGTTGCAGAAGTACAGGACTAGGAGTTGGAGTTAAAAGGATTAAGGTGAACATGCATCATACTTTTCAGGACTTACCAAATAATTTGTGACTCTTTAAAGAGTTTTACAAGGTTAAACAAAAGCTGTACGCTATATTATTGCCTCAAACAATTACATCCCTCCTTTAGAAATGTTTATGCTCCCTGCCACTTTACAGTGTCATTGTCAAAAGAGGTGGAAGAAAGCAATCAATAGCTGTTAGAAACTACACAGAATAAAAGCCTGAGGAAAACAAAGTTCACAGGTGCATTGACTGCAACACTGTTGCCGTAACAATGCAGGGTTTAGTCAGTGCTGAAGACTTTTAAAAGAGCATTTTAGGAAATGAAATTCACATTTTCTACTGACTGTGACATTTTAAAAAGGCTTTCTTTACACACTAGCCCTGGACATTTCTAAGACCTTTTATGAATTTTGTTTACTACAACTTCACATACACTTCCTTCAAGTCTTTTTATGACATAAAATTCTTGCCTAATCACAGTGGAATGCCTAGGATATTTTTTCTTTTGTTATTTTTTGCCAATTCAGGCAAAAAAATCCTCATCCTATGAGCTACTAGATGATTAGTTTTGATGAGATTAGATGAGATTATATCTTCAGCAGTCTCTGGTGGTGAGGTGTGTCTTTCCAGCTCCTCCTCCTATGGAAGACAATCAGTCTTACCATGGCAGAAGGTAAGAATCCTTTTATATGAATAGTGAGCACTACTTCTCTCATGTCTGTATCAGGCACGTCATCACAAAAGGCTCCATGAGTATATCAGTTCTACTGAAGAATTAGAAACTAACCTGACCACAAGAAAATTCTTCTCCTAAAGCCAGCATTGATGACAGGTTTGGCTGTGTCCCAAGGCAGTGATGCCTGTGCCTTATATTTTTATTCTTGTACCTGTACCTCTTGATGTTCCTGAGCACCAGGAAAAGAAATTGATACCTAAACCCACTGAGATTACTGACACCCAAGGGCATCTAACCAGGAGAGAGAATAAAGCACAATGATTGCCTTCACTACTGACTGCAGACTATCAGCCTTGTGAGTGCTGCACAGCACACTGAGAAAAGGGAGATAAGTTCAGCAGTAATTACACCTGGAACATGTCAGGAATTTTGAGTCCTTTGTCAAAAGACCATTGTCGAAAAGGAAGTTGAAAATTACTGTTTTAATGAAAAAATATCATTAAACAAGGACCTTAAAAGTTCTATATTTATTTTGGATAATATTACCCAGCTTTTGCTGTTCTCTTTCTTCCCAGTCCTATTGCAGTAGATCATTTGTAAAGAGGCTTCTGCAAAGAAAGACTTAAGGAATCAGAAAATGAAAATTCTATTTGAAAATATTTATAATTTTTTAGGATTTATAAGGCATCTTTTTTACCAGCTAGAGTGACACCATGTAAATGTGCCCAAGATACCAAAAATCTGTGTCCCACCTCAGCTGAGACTCTCAGCTCACATTGGCAAAGAATTTGTAAGTACTAGCTACCAGCTCCATCAAATCCAAACCTAGGGCTCTATGGTAGCATATAATTATTGTGACTGGAATAGCCTTCAAAAATAGCATGTGTATATTCCATGAATATACAGGTTTACTGGGTTGAATACAGGTTTTCTTGGGAAGCTACTATTAGAATCCCCAATATCATGCCAACAGATTGTATTTCTGGAAAGAAACATGAAGACACTGATCTTGTCTCTATATATTCTGCAGATGAAAACATTTGATATAATGATCATGTATTTTTTTGATGCTGCCCAATGCCAACACAGTATTTGGATAACAAAACAGTCCAATTCTTATTAGTGCTGCATGACATTTCTCCCCCTTAAAATAAAAAGTGGTGAGCCCTAAAGCAAGGCTTAGAAACAAGTATTTAAATATTCCAGCTCTAACCACACTGCTTAGAAAAGGGGGTTTGAATAAAGAATCTCCCTCCTCCCAGGAGCTGCTTTTAACTTTCAAATGAAGCATGACTAAATTCTAGCAAAGCAGATTTGATGTTTCCAATTAGCTCAGAGAACTGAAAATAGTTGTGATGTTATCAGACGGTGGGTGTTGTGAATAGGAGCCACATCCTGACACAGCCTTTATGCTGGTTATAATTTCAGAAGAAACATAAAAATTACTTAATTATATAATTGTACATTCTGACTTTCTGTATTTTTATAAATTTTCCAAAGAATTTCTGGCCATAGCCAAGCATCTGCATTTTACTGTTTGGTCATATTTTTGGCAGCCAATTTGTAGGTAATGAATAGTAATTCTCCTTAAAACAGTAACCCTCCACAACAACTTTCAGCCAGGGCCTGATCCAGTTTTCTCTGGAAAAAATGCCTAAAAACACCAAATCAAAAAGCGTCTTTCCCAGCTTTGTGACTTTTTGTTAGTTTGCTGTGATGTGATTGCAAGCAGTAATAGAGTTTAGGCCACTATCTTCCAAAGCCTAACCTTTGCAATACGCACAATCGCTGCTGTCGGAGACGAGCGGGACAAGCCTGTCTTGCACTTTCCCTAACACTGGAAAATGTAAGCAGAAAATATTATGCTTCTGATGAGTTGTCCTCTCTTTAAAATGTGTTTAATAAAATAAAAGACCACATTGGGAGCTGCCATATAAGAATCCTTTGTTCACATGCTGTATTATTATTACTGTATTATCATTGGCTCCAGCCTATGAGGTTTTTGTAATTATTATTATTTCCTTGTATTCTCTGTTTATTTTTACATCTAGTAAATACAGGCTCATCCAGGACATACAGCATGGATTAAACTGAACAAAGACTTTTTAGAGTCAATAAACCAGTTGTTTAGCTGTTGGAGTTTGGTCAATAAAAGGGCTCTTAGTGAGTGCAAAATGGCTAGGCAGCATTAACATATTTTTTGTGAATATTTTTAATTTGATTTTAATAAAAGCATACAAAACAAAACACAGAACACAGCTTCTCAGCAAAACAGACATATTTTCTTGGTTTGCCTTCCCTGTAGAAAATATTACAGTGTTGTCATTAGATATTTTGTTGCATGCTACCATGTTTCTGACTTCTGCCACAAGAAATCAGGAGGTGGCACTTTTTTTTTATGATTACACTATATTTAATAAGATTGTGTAATGTAAGAAAAAAAGTAAAATATTAATTTGAGCCAAGTGAGAAAATCAGCACCTGCCATGAGCATACATGCCTTTAAATACACAGAACTTAGAACTTTAAATACACATTTTTTCTCCCAAGAGAAATTGCTACAGAAATGGTACCCATAGCATAAGAAAGAAAATAGTTTTCAGAAATGCTTATGCTGTTTTATTTAATTTCAGAAGCTTATTTGCTTTTTGGAGGGGAAAAGCCTCCTTATTTTGGGTGAAGAAATCATAGGAATTGATAGTAAACACTGTGGGCCTTCAGGGAGTTCAGTGTTCGCCACTGGTTTTAAGTCTTCAAGTAACAATGTTATTTGTGATCTAATTGACATTATTTTGCCAGGAAAATTTTCACTAAGTATTTTAGAAAGAGAGTACCTTTTCAAGAACTGAATATGATATGGAAATTGGAATGTCAGAGAATACATTTTTACCAGTGTCTTTTTTTCCAGCATCTTGTTTTCCAACCTCATTAGAGAAATACTGATATTTTTCTTTCTTTTTTTGGCTTTATGGAAAAAAACCACCCTGTGCTTTCTTCTAAGAAAATGTCAATGTCTTCTAAAAGTGAAACCAGTTTCAGACAATAATTTAAAAAGAGACAGCCAGGCTGGATGGAGCTCTGAACAACCTGATCTAGTGGACAGCATCCTTGCCCATGGTGGGGGAGGGTTTGGAACCAGATGATCCTTGTGGTCTTTTTAACACCAAAAATTCTATTGTTTTATGAAATTAAATACAAGGCTTCTCATGTTATACTCTGTAGAATGAGCTGCTACAGTCCTTGCTAGTTTGTACGCTTTGTTTCCTGTGAACTTGATGAAGAGCTTCTCCTTTTCCCTGGGGGAAACCCATTAGGAAGACGAGGAAGTCATCTTTGAGCTGAGGGACTCCTTGTAACACAGTAGGTCTCTCTGCATCTATTGTACTACAGTTGTGTGCAAACATCTTTACAATAGCTAGAAAGACAGGAAAGCAAAAAGCCTCAGCTGTGTAGTAAATATGCTGTGCTAAGGAATGAAGCTTAGCTTCACTTGGAAGGTGGCTTTGTGAAATGAAACAGCAAGCTGACAAGTCTGAAAAATGAAACATAAAAAGATAATCCAGAAGTCATCATTCTCTGCTCCTGATGCACACACCACCATCAGTACCTCCAGGTCTGAGGTTTTTTTTTTCTCAAGAAGGAAATAGGTATCAGACAGTTTGTGCAGTGATTAACAATAACAGAACCCTGAACCCTGCACGGAAACTGCTGGAGCTCCAGGTATAGCCACACACCCATTCTGAAAATGGAGACAATCACATTTAATTGCTTCCATGCTTAGCTGGATCACAGATGTGACAGGCACTGTGCCTGACCACAAATTATTAAAGAAAAACATTAGCTGGTATAAGTCTTGTTTATGAAGGAGTGCCAGTGGAAAAAGTCAAAGGATCATGGTCTCCAGCTACTACACAGATGCCAAGGAAAAGCGTACCAACAACGGCTGAAGTTTATAAAACGTGCATGGTGCTTTTTGGAATAAGAAAGATTTCTGACTCCATTAACTTATATTGCTGTTGTTTTAAGAGTAAATAACATGCAAACATCCAGCTAGCCAGTTGGCTGCTAGAGATTTCATTTGGAATAGTTTACAAAATCATGACATAAGAATTATGCAATCATTGGCCTTCCAAGAGCATAATTTCACACTGTGTCCCTATCTAAACCAAATACCATTCAAGCGAATGTTGTCAATTTTTCTGCTCATTTCGCACCAGGCTAAAGATGTTAATTGCTCAGAGTTGGGTGGGGCCTGATGGCCACTGACCCTTCCCAGCTTCTGCAGGTTCATGTCACCCCAGCAGGAGCCTTCAAGAATGAGTGTCCTGCAGAAGAATGATCCATCTACAACATGTATTTAGGACACCACCTCAGGCACATTCCGACAGGTACCACAATACATCTCCTGTTTGGAACTAGGCAATCTTTAAGCTCCCTTCCCAGTCTTATTGATTCTGTGATTCTTTGAATGTTGAAAGCCTCCATAGGTAGATGGCGTAAAGCAAAGATGGAGTATAGTAAAAAATTTCTGGCTTGAACCACATCTTAGCTCTATCTTGGAAAGGAATAATTGATCTGTGACAAAATTACTCGTGAAAGAGCAAACAGCAGTAAAATGATCAGAGAAGGATGCTGGCGTGAACCACAGCCAACTTATTAGATGGTTAAATTACATCCTTTGAGTCCTAATGGAGAAAAAACTAGTACACAACCCTGAGTGAGATGCTAAGCAAAGGAATATACCCTTGTTTTCCTCTTCAGTTTATCCTTTTTGCTAGCTTAGTCTGCTTATAAATCATTCCCTGCTAAGTACACAAGAAATGTTGTGGCTAATATACACCTCTACTTGCTCAATTTCTCTTCTTTTAAACCATCCGGATGGCTAAAAATGGCCCGTTCCATCTTTTTAGACTTTTGTGGATTTAAGTAGAAAAATGTGTGTCTACATCTACTATTTATCTGAAGTGTCACTGACTCAGATGAAGGGACGGAGTAAGAGTCTTGTCTGTCTCCCCCATTGTCTGCACTAAATCTTAATGAAGCTTGATGGAGTAGAAGTGCTGTTGCAAGAGGGACACAGGCAGAGATATTCACCTCCACCCCCCCCCCAAAAAAAATCCAATTTCCAGTTTCTACCTGTCATTTCTACATCTTTTTACAAAGATCTTGATTTACAGGCTAAAACTGAAGACATAAATTCTTCAGCCATGAACCCTCCACTAATTCTGTCAACATTCTGCTCTGCTTGAGAGATTCAGAAAGTGATTTTCTTTCCATGAACTGGGCCCTTTACTAAGCCAGCAGGAGACTATTTCCCAGTATGTCAGAGAACAGTGTCCACTTCCAGCTTCCACAAACTTCCCTCTATATCTGCTCTTAGTATACCTAGAGGTAGCTGGCAAAAGAAATGACCTGTCAGATTACCGATTCCATTTCCTTAGAAGGATAGGGCACAGTCACATGGGAGATAATGTATCAGATATTAAAGTGATTTCACTTGATCTCAGCCAAGAGGCCAGACCTAATATCTATTGTACATGACAGCTCTATAAGTTTGTGTATTTAGCCACACTGCAGTAAATAGACAAAACCTCTGTGGAGAGCACACACTCCTTGTCTGGTTTGGTGTATTGAATCCTACCAACTGACCCCATTTGTAGCAGTTTTGATTTTCAGGTAAGTCAGGATACAGGAAATCCAGACAAGGACCCTCACAGAGGTATGGTTTCAAAAAGCCTGCAAAAGTGTCAGTAGAGTCCCAGAGTTAAAATGTTGTGTGTGCATTGGAAAAAACACTCTTTTAGTTTATAGCACGTTGGCCACCATAATCCACATACACAGGAACTTAATACCAGGCAAGGGGTGTTGTCTATTAAATCCTGACATAGCATATTCAATAAAAAGCCTATTTAGAAATAAATTAACAACAAAATGTAGTGAATTAAAAGCCACAATGGAGGAAAATAATTTAAGGAGTGGAATAACGAGAACAATTTTCAGCCATGAAATGTTTTTATCTTCTAATAACTTGCAAACGGTAAAGCCATGAATTTATGCATAAGATACAATGCACAACAAAGAGATAATTCATATTCAAATCTCATGGTCCTCCATCACACATCCCTCTGTTTATATGTAGATAGTCTTATGAGAAAATGACACCAGGCACAACCAAAATTATGAGACAGCAAGTCAAGCCTGAAGATAATAATTACTTAGTTCACACAGGCACAGTGAAATTCCTCAGCTCACTGTCTTGGTGGCTTGCAGTGACAAATGTATCATGTGAAAGTAGTAAATTAGAAGGATATTTTTCCTTTTTTTTTTTTTTTTTTTTTTTTTTTTTTTTTTTTTTTTTTTTTTTTTTTTCCCCTGAAACACTTAGTGAACTAATAATTGTTTGACAATTGCATGGCTGGTATTTCAGAGGAAAGGGGGAACATGTGGCTGACTGAGAGCACCAAATCCATTCCCATTTACATTACTGTAAATCTTGAGCAAGTCCATTGGTTTTAGCTGAATTACTCTGGTTATCAATGGCATAAGGTAGAAGAAAAAATGGTCAAAGGGATCACATTTTACTATGGGAAGACAGTTTCTTTCAAAAGAAAAGCACATTATATAAACTACAAGGAACACTCAGTGTCCTAGTTAAAGGTAATGTGGTAAAATAAAACAATGAAAAATTAATTTAATCTCATAAAATAAAAGCATTAGAAAAACTTATTTACAACATATTCCCCTTGATAAAAGGGACTATTTATCATTTTGTCAAGATGCTTAGCTATTCAAGGACTTCATTAGACTAGCCTATTGAGATATATTTAGCAGTTTACACAAGAAATGCCTTAGTTGTCTCTTTTTCCTGAGAAAAGTTTGACTATTTACAGTTTCATCAACACTGAGATTCTCCTTTTTTCCCCCTCAAAACAGTCAACAGAGCAATTAATTATGACATTTCTCTCAAGATGACTACAGGTTGGAAAGTGTGCAAAGCGTCTGTTTAATATAAAGATACATTTAAACTTCCTAATTGCTAGAATCATGATATACAATAGTCTTTTCTCATAGAAATTGTGATTAAATAGTCATAGGGTGTCTAAGAATAAAGTACTTCTGGCACTTCTGTAAGAGAAATTTAACATCAAGAAGATTTTGTTCTAATGAGTCTTAAAGCAGCAACATGTTACTGTTAAGAAATGCCAATACATAATTCTGCCTTGGGATTTTTTAAATGTGGATGTTTGTATTCTTCTCCAGATTTTTTTTTTTCTTTAAAAGTGCTTTTCTCTCCCAGTCTCTGAAGTCGTTTATAAAATTCTAATAGTGTGTTTTCATTCCTATTAAATCTGTAGTAATGCTTGTACATTTTGCTCATTTTGTGCCGGTCAAGCTCTTTGTAAATTACTAGCTAGGATACAGTGTATCTTAGCTCCTAAATGTGATTTCATGATTTGCCTGATGTAAACCAAATGCCACATATTCACTGGCTTTTAGACTAGCTGAAACTCTCACAAGAAATGCAAGACGACATTGAGAAGAAATCCTTCTTTTTGAAAGAATACAAAGTACAGCTTCTAAAATGGAGGGCTTCTTCCAGGATTTCCAAGTCTGCTCATGAACCAGAGAGAACTAAATGTAGCAGATGAACACAAACAAGTGAAATGCTAAAACCATATGCTGAGTTACAACAAAAAGAAATATTAGAAGATACTGAGGTGTATAAGACATGAAGTATGATGATAGAAAGACGCAAAACCACAGATAATTCAAATATCTGTACATGAAGTTCATCAACATGAAGTGAAGACAATTACCTTAATTCACAAATCTTTAAATAGAACTTTTCTAAACATATGCTAATGTAGAACCTAGACTTGGAAAGGTTTGTTGGTCCAAAAAAAAAAATTAATCTGAACTGATTTTTATTTTCTTTAAAATTTTGTGCAGGAAATTTGAATACGATTTTACAATTCTATATTCATGAAGATGGAAACCTGAGGAGAAAGGTGCTAATGGGGAAAATTACTGCAAAATAATACATTCAGATTTGTACAGTTTTTCTGGCCCATTAAGCTTGTATTGCATTTTCAGATATCTAGGGAAATTGTAGTAGAAGAAGAGCTATTCATGAATCTCAGCTAATTTTCAATAAGAATTTCAGAAACTTAATACAATAATAAAAGGAAGTTCAAATTAGTACTGTCTACTTAAAACTTTAATCCAAATGTTTCATCCTATTCCATAAAAAGTGTTAATTCACTAACAGTCTGCTAATTACAGGCTTTTTTACTTATTCCATTTTATTGCATGTTTGCCTCAAAAACACCTATTGTGTATTATACTTTCAAAATATGACTTATATTTACAGAATAATTTAAAGATATCAAGCCTGTTATTTAATAATAATATGTCATTACAAAGACAACCTTCCCAAGACAGTTCAAGAAACCCAATTCAGTTCTTTAATTCATATTATAATAAATGCTTAATAAATATGAGCAGGTAATGTAAAAATAGTATTTGATTTATTTGCTTTCTTTTTTCTGTTCATAAATTATCTGCAAATGGAACACATTATTCTTCAGTTATTGAATTATTTGAATTACAGATTTATTCCTCAAAAATATACTGATAATTTATTAGATATCTAACAACTCTGAGGTAGTTTATTTTGAATATTTAATTTAAAAACTAGGTTATTTATATTAGCTACACAGCTCATTTTTGTTCTTAAACTAGATAAGCTTGACTATTAAATCTCAGGTGTCTGATGCAAATTATTTTGATTACAATTCAGCGAGATTTCTTCAAAGGCGATTATTCACCAGAATAATTTACAGACCATGAAATAAAGTAATATTTGTGTCAAAGTCTAAAATTTCCATAAGATTCCACAGCTCCTAAGTCCTTAGTTAATACTTGCTGCATAGGAAGGGATATAAGTGTCAAAGTTAACTCTGCAGATCTCACTAATGTGCACTGGCAATGCACCTGGCAGGGCAGACCCAAAGAGGTGTGAGCTACAGCAGTCAGCTAAAGCCAGGAGCCACAAGTACTGCATGAGGCTGTTCCAGCAGATGTGCACACAAGGCAGGCTCAAACCCAGGTGGCATTAACTCGTTATGTTGTTTAAATAAGAAAGTATTAAAAAAAAAAAAAAAAGGAAGTACAATTTTTTGTCTCCTATGTTCTCTTTCTCAATCAAGGCAGCAAAGTCTAACAGGTTTTCCCTTCCCTTCCCTTCCCTTCCCTTCCCTTCCCTTCCCTTCCCTTCCCTTCCCTTCCCTTCCCTTCCCTTCCCTTCCCTTCCCTTCCCTTCCCTTCCCTTCCCTTCCCTTCCCTTCCCTTCCCTTCCCTTCCCTTTCCCCTGCAGACAGGGTACCCATTTTGAAGGAAAAATGCTCAGACTGCACTGCACTTCCTTATCTGCTGTGAGGATCTCCTCTGCACTCCTGCTCTCTCTGGAATCCCAATGATGGCAACACCAGATCTGCATGCAGAGCAAACACAGAGTAAGCATCTGGGACCCATCCTGTGGGTAATTAAAAGAAATCCTTGTTCCTTACAGGAGCGCGGATTCAATAAAACTTATCAATTTCAGTGATTTAACTGTTCACAGCCACTACTGTAGAGAGCAATTTATTAACAAAGGTTATAGGAAAATATCAAAGCTAGCTTAAGCAATATTTTCATTTCAACACTTAGAATTCATGCATGCCCTATGATAATCATTTTTAAGACCTAACTAAACAATATATCAAAGAACTCCAATTCTACTTCCTGTATGCCTTCTATAAATTATTAGCATCAAAGGAAGAGCTAAAAAGGCTAAAGGAAGCAATTCTGCAGTCATCCTTTGAGACTATGTGGTGGAAATCACCTAGATCCCCCAAGTTACATAGAATTTCATTTAGTGTTGGTGGTGTGTTATTTCTGTTTTGTTACTGTGCATCCAAGATTCATTTAAAATTAACTTTCAAACCCCTTTATAAGAAGCATTGTTAAGGCTTTTTGAATTGGTAGGACAAAGGTAATGAAAGTTTGTTGTGGTTTGATAGTGATAAATCCTCTGAAGCCATTTTCAGACATAGATTTTACAGGTCTATGCCCTTTTCTTTAATGTTTTTCCACTGACAAGAAAGTTTCTGTTTTTTTTCAATTTCATTTGAATTTGAGTCAATATGATTTTTTTGGGAGGTTTTGGTAAACAAACTCTGGTAGCAGAAAGAGCAGACAGGCAAATCATTTTTCTGCAACATAAATTAATGCAGCTTAATGTTACAAAATAAATGTTGCTCACTTGAAAGGCAAAGCAGTGTTTATTCGAAGGTTTTCTGAAACACCATTGTGGGATATTGTTTGTTGTGTTTCTGTAGAAACTATGATGACAGCAAAGTGTTGGGAGTCTGATTGAATCCTCTGGTCTGATATTCATCAACTATACTTGAATCTCAATAAGTCTTGTCTAATTGTGGGCCCAGGTGTTTTTTTTTTTTTTTTTCATCCAGCACACTATGTACATATTCTGTAGAACTTTAACAGTGAAGACCTCCTAATTTGTTTGTTTCTATGATGAGTCAATACCTTAACTTTCTACCCTGTTTCCATGCTTTTCAACGTTCTATAGTCAAAGCATAATTTAATTTATTTATCTATTATTTTAGTTGCTCTGGAATATGAAGCAGCAAGTCACATAAAACTCAGGCTATTAGGAAATTAACCAAATATACTGGAAATACATATTACTAAAATATGCATGCATCTACTTAGATAAAAACAGTGGTTCACCTCCATGTTCTCTTGCTTATTTTCTTTTTCCTTCTGAACTTGACAATTCAGGCAAATTTCTTCTAAGGAGTCCTATTGCACAAAGCTTCCCTTTGAGCAGAGTCCCAAAGGCTATATCTCCTGCATTTGAAATAGTTAGCAAAAAAAAATCTATTCTTTTCTAGCCCGTGCTGACATGTTCAACAGAGCAGTGTGACTTTTTCTACTAGAAAAATACAGTCTTTTAGTCAAAATATAGTGATAATTACATTGATTTTGCTCTTTAATTCCATACAACAGGAAAAACAAACCAACCAACCAACCAAACAAAAAACACACAGAAAGAGACATGTACCTCACCTCTCTTTTTGTCAATCTGTTTGGTCTATGGAACCAGAAGTGTGACTCATCAGAAAAGTGGCCAAGATGTACTCTCACAGTGATATTGGCACAATAGAACACCCATCTGAAATGAATATGATTTATTACACAATATGGGACAAAAGTGTTTTAAAATAACCAAGCTGAATTCAGTCAGTGTGTTACAATTTCCTGCAAGTATTGGTGAAAGAACTGTCATTTACTATTACTATTAATAACAATTATAAAGTCCCAAGTCATATCAAGGCCATATTGTGCTAAAAGATACATATCTGTGTATAGGTAACACTCTTGGTTCTTGTCCAAAATTTGTTATAAAATAAATAAGTAACATGGACAAAATTTGAGTGGTCAAAAATTTATTTATATTCACACATTTGATGCAGTCCTGAGAAACCGTATCTCAAATAATCTAATTCACCACCTGTTCCCATATATACCAGGAGATACTGATTTTTGAATTCTTCAGCATTTTTTTTAAACATGAGATAATTTTTTCTGATGATCCAAAGAAGATGTAATTTTTTATATTTCATATGGCTTTCATAAATATAAGGTTTTATTGCAGATAACAAGGCATTTATGGCTGTTCCATGGATACAAAGAACTGAGTATATGGGTGGAGATTTTCCATGCATATCACAGTGAAGTATTTTGTCATGTTTCTTTACAAAAAATTAATACAGTTCTGCCTCCATTATGTGCTTTTGGACATTACTTTGAGAGAGACTATTTACAAGAGCATTTTGTGACAGGACAAGGGGAAATGGTTTCACACAGAAAGAGGCTAGGTTTGGATTGAATATTGAGAAGAGATTCTTTCCTCTGAGGATGGTGAGGCACAGGAACAAGATGCTCAGAGAAGTTCTGGATGTCCCATCTCAGGAAGCATTCAAGGCCAGGCTGAATAAGGTTTTGAGATACCTGCTCTAGTGAAAGGTGTCCCTGCCCATGGCAAAAGGGTTAGAGCTAGATGACCTTTAAAGTCCCTTCCAACCCCAGTCATTCTGTGATTCTATGCTTGATTTTAAATGCTTGATTTTAAACAGCATTTCAAAATACTCTGTAAAACAAAATCCATCCCCCTGATGACTTTATAACATCATACATTACCTCCAGTACTAAAGGTATGAAGACATAATCACTGTTGACATTAGCAAAAGAAAACCGACAGAAACATTGAAAAGCTTTTGAAGCAAGAAGTAAACAGGAGAAATCTCAGGAACGGGGAAGATGGGAATGGGCATGTGAATATGAGAAGGCAAAAAATCCCACCAGCTAAAGGATAGTCTTCCAATGTGTATATAAAAAAAAATCCTGGGGGGTGGGGGGGGGAGGTGGTGGTAGGGAGGGGGAATGTAGGTAAAATCTATTTAGTGGTAAAATTGTGTTGATTCTCATGGCAGAATAGCAGCTTGGATTCCAGTGCACAGCAGGACAAAACACTTGTGGTAATAGTAGCTGAAGATGGCGATCTTAGGTGTGGCACTTTGGGCAGAGAGAAAGCTGGAGAAGTAACATGAGTGGAAACAAGAGAAGCAAAAATGGTTAAAACTACAGACCTAGAGGAGATAAAGTCTACAGTTTCAGAAGCAGGAATGGCAAAAAACACAGTTTCAGTAATAGGATTCAAAAGGAAACACAGTTTTAATTATCATTTCTTCATGTGACAAAAGAAGCTCCTACTTTAATGAAAGGATTTCAAAAGCTGCTGAGAACCCACCAAGTCCTGCTTATATCAATGAGAGTACCTGCTCTCTTTTGAGAAGTACCTGCTCTCTTTTGAGAATCAGGACACTTCTAATTTGTTCTATCAACACCCAGAGAATAACCGTTGACATCTCTTCGAGGCACCTCGGACACAAATTTCACCTTAGGATCTGATCAAAAGAAGAAACCAAAAACTTACAAAAAAAGAGTGATGTAGCATTCACTATTCAGTACAACTCTTTTAGATGTTTGTCCTGGGTTTTGTTTTTCTTATTTTTTCTCAAAATCAAACTGAATATTTGAAATCTGTTTTATAGGGAAAAGCCAGTAAGGTGGTCAAAAACAAGAAAAATATTCTCTGAGTTCCAAGCCTACCAATCTTCCAAGGTTTGAAAAAATGTTAACTTTTTAAAAAATCGGCAATAACAATAAATTGTTAATTAGATAAATAATTTACAGTGATAAAAATAAACAGTATTATAACTATTTACAGTTGCTTTGTGCCTGAAATATGTTAAATGAGTTTGTAACCCATACTCAGATTATAATATAAAGCACACATACTTACTTATGCTTTGTTATTAGAAATCTCACCAAAGAGACCATGAATAGAAAGAAAATATTTCCTCTTACTTCTTAAGGGTTATATTCTGGTAAAACTGACTTTATCTCAGTCTCTTACTATACTTACTCTGAGCATCAAGAACTGTCACTCTTTGCATAAGTTACAGTTCACTTAATTTTTCTTCAGTTTCTTCTACCTTACAGAAACAAGTTTACCATAGAACACATTTTTTGCAAAGTTTGGATCTTGGATTAAAGTGGCTTGAGAAATACCTGGTTACTTTAAACAAATTAGCATCTTGATCACAGCTGCATACAGCAGTGAGATTCTCTTGGTGTCATGCTGGTCTTATCCCCATCTCTACGAAGAAGTAAGAAAATATAGGAAGAGAAATTTAATTGATAACATGGTCAGCATCCCACCTTTTTGCTTAAAAAAGACTAATTTTGCTTGACCCTCCATTCAGGCAGGGAATATTTGAATATTTCTGTTTCTGTGCATTTTTCATTCCTTCCACCAGTTCTGAAAGCAAAGAGGAGGTTTAGCTGCACAATATAAATATGTAACATGAAAGCTATGCAACCTGTCAGAGAATATTCCAGTGTTTAATGACAGTTTTCAGAATGCAAGGCTTGAAGATTTCAGATAGCATGCATACCTTGACCAGTGAAATATATCCATACTTCCACTGTATCTATTTGAATATTTCAGTATTTTAAACTACTCCTATCCACCCAAGGCTAACCAGAGCCTGAAATCTCAAAGTCCTACTCACAAATCTTGTCTTGGAGTGACAAAGGAATAAAATCAGAAGAAAGAGTCTTGTGAGAAGTCTTTCCCAAATATCAACGTTATTCTATTGAGTAGACAATGCTGTCAAAGACAAAAAATGTCCTACTTTTCAATATGCTTTGGAAAAACAGTGAACAAAAAACTCCTTACTAAATAAAACACTCTTACATGGTGTGAAATTAAAGCAGGTGAACAAAGTCTTTTCTTCGGTGTATAAGATTTTAAGGAAAATCAAAGTTTCTTATTGGCTTCTCACATCAGATCAAGCTCTTTAAACAATAAGGGCTCAGAAAGATTAATTGTGCCTACAGTCAAAGTTCTGCCACATCAAATACAAGGGATTTGTGTTAGCTTTAAGACTGAGTATGGACTGAATTTTTCTGAATCCTTCAATGTCAATTTAATGAAAAACAAGAAAATATGTCAGTTTCTGAAGAACAGCAGAGAGAAGTAGAAACATATAACATGATTTTGATGCTGAGTATTAATCTCTTGAATCAGACCTATAGAGCTTTGTTATGCACTTAGTCTCCATATACTCAAAATGAGGAGTGAGACACTGGAACAAGTTGCCCAGAGAGTTATGGATATTCTGGACATCCTGAAGGCCAGTTTGGATGGGACTTTGAGCAAGCCAGTCTGGTTGAATGTGCCCATCCCCATGGCAGAGAGTTGGAACTTGATGGTCTTTAAGGTCCTTTACAGCCTAAAACATTCTATGATACTATGAAAAAAATTTAAGTGTATTTTGCTGCTAAATAGCATACCTTCTGTAACCTCTTCTTTTCCCAAGGAGAAACATGCACACTTCTTTACTCTGATGAGTGTTAAGATGAAATAGTTCAGGTGTTGTACGTCTTGAAGCCTAAATCTTTATCAGCCTCAGTAGTGTGAGCTGGAAAAACATAGCAGGAAAGAAATGAAGGAGGGTTATTTCATTTGAGCATTTTAACAAGGGAAAGAGTCATTATGCAACCACTGCAACATCATGCAAATTAAAGTAGCTTCCATGCCCTTAGTGCCACCTTCACATGGCAGAAAGTTTCAAGGACACATTTGAGGTTTGGTATTCCATACTCCACCTCATTTCTGCCCACTCTGAAAAGCACAGCATGAGAATCTTTCCTTTGAGTTAGGGTAAGGGATGGACATGAGGAAAACTGGTTTGGAGTCCATCTGTCTTTGGTATGTCTGTCTAGTAAATACAATGGTATTTATTAGAGCTAATTCTTGCATTCTTCTGAGACATGAGGAAGTACTTCTATGCACTTTTAACATTGGAAGAGATCTGGCCAAGTGCAGTCAATTAATTTCAGTATTTTTTTATCTACAATGGAAATTTGAAAAAATGTTTCTATAACTAAGGGCATACAGATGGAAGAGATTCTCATTTCATCAAGGGTTATTTATTGAAATCAAAGGTGAACAAGTTAAGAAAATTATTGTAAATCATCAGGTAAAATTATTTTGTATTTAGGAGGTATCCACCATTATCTTTACCTCATGAAAATCTATTTTAATAATAGACTAACAAGCAAAAATTGTACTGAATGCATAATCTGACCTGTCAAATCTGAAAGAATTTGTGTCCAAAAACAATTCATAACAGGACTACATACATCAGGAACTAGATACATTATGCACAACCTAAAGCAGATAGAGAAATTATACTACAGTCCCTTTAGCTTGTAATTTAGCTGCAACATTAGACCTAACACGGCAATTGCGATATTCCAAAATTATAAAGAGATACCATACATCTCCTAAGCTAAAATATATGTGCACATCATTTTGTCTTAAGGATACAAATGACTGGTATAAATACCTGACTTCATTGCTTACCATTTTTGCATTTCTAGGGTAAGAGCTAAAATCACAGGGATATCACAGTAAAACCACTAGGTCAGTAAACACAGGGTTAATTGAATGCTATTTTACTGGAAAATAACACAATTCTATAGCATAAATATCTAATATTTAAATATTATCTCTTTAGAAGTTTATTAATTTTTTTGAATACTTCCAAATGCTCAATACTTTGAAAGACCCTCAAATAATCAGAATATCAAAAAATATTTACAATTATAGCTCTCAATCAAATACCTTTATATAAAAAGGAAGGAAGGAGATCAGATAGATAGAAAGCAATAAATCCAATAATGTTCACATGGATCTTGGTTTGGATTTTATCTGTATGAGCACCTCTATCAAGGTCTGGAATATTTTCTATCTAATGTGGAAGGATTCAAATTTTTTTTTTTTTTTTTTTTTTAAGAAAAAGGCAGCACAGAATTTTTTTCCCTTTAACAATAACACAGACAGAGACACTTATGAAGGGCCAGAGAGAGGCAGATAGAGGGAATACTACAAATTTTTGCACACCGATGGGGTACAAATTGCAAGCAGAAACAAAATATAAAGCAAATGAATTCTTGAGTAAATCAGTGGATTTTTGAGTAAAAAGTGGATTTTGGAAAGCTGTCTGATAGCTTTCTATAATTATAGTCTAATTGCCAAATAATTTAAAATAATGTCTTAAAAACTACTTTCAAAGAACAAAAAGAAAAACATCTTCAGAAAATGTTGCATTGAATGTATAGAAAATAACCCAGTGGGAGGTACGAATTTAAAAACAGGCTGTTTTCAGAAGCTGTAAATAATCATTTTAATAATGTAACGTATCACACTGTTTATTTCACTGGGTTTTTTGCAACTTCTTAACAGAATAAATTCTTATTGCAAGAAAAAAAAAAAAAAGAAAGAATATAAGGCTTAGGCTTATCACACCCTCATTTGCTCCTAAATGATCACAAAATTCCATCCAAGAGCATATCTGAATTTTGGGCTCCAGAAATTGATTTCTTCAGAAAGCTATAGTTATTTCATTACAAGAAATTCCTTGCATTTTTTAATCATGCACGAAGCACAAGTGCTCTTTTCATATCTCTTGAGGTTCACGATACATTGTGGGTAGTGAAGATGGTGACAGACTGCAGGAGAAACAATACTTAAAATCTGCTTCCTTTCTTCCCTTCTTTCCTTACTTGCAGTCAGGGGTGTTCAGAAGAAATTATTATTCTGAACAGTTCTTCTGAGCAGACTTTATTAGCAACTTATTAAAATTAACAGAACAGGAGTGGAAAACAGAGGAGCTATTTCACCGAAATCTGTAGCCGATGCAAAAGGGATTGGAACATCCTCTGGAGGAAGCAAGTAAGAAACAAAATCAGAACAGTAGTTAGGGAAGAAATACCAATAAATCCCACATTATATCATTCACAGTTTGATAAAAGAAAATATTAATAACATTAATTTGTTTTCAATAGCATACTGGCTAAATAGGATTATAAATTATTAACTGAGAAGCAGATTTTATTTATTGGGATATAGATCCTTCAATGGAAGACTGACATATGACTGCCACTGCTGAAGATGATAAGGAGTGTACTTAGATAACTATTTAACAGGTTATAACATAACTCTATAGGAGAGACAAGGGCCACTAGATTCTAAAGATCTTTGTATCTAATGCTGTGCTGAAAATTAGGTTAGGAGAAGAGTTTGAGAAGCCACTCCTAGGGAGAAAATGATGTTAAGAGGCTGTGTTGCCCATCAGGGAACTGCAGATCTGGGCTCTGACCTCCCCTCCACTCCTTCCTGTGTGATCCACACAAGCTCTCTCTTGCCCAGCAAGCTGGTGGCACACAGGCTGACAGAGCTGGGAGCAGCTCTAGACTCAGTTCATTCCTACTTCCTTAGCTTCCTTATTGCTGCCTAGCTTTCATGCTGGTGATTTACTTCCATACAGACATCTGTTTTTGGCATCTACATAATCCTGAGTACAGCTGCTCTCCCTGACCCACATCAGCCCCTGTACGTTCTTCAAGGTCACTCTTAAATCACAGCCCCCTAGTTTCACAACTAGTGAAAGCAAGTTTTGACAGCCTCTGCTCACCCTAATGAATCAGAGGATTTTGGGGTGCAAAACAATTAAAGAGGTCGGTGCTGTCATCACCATTCTACAAACAGAAAAATTAAGGCACAGGAATGCAGCGAAACTCCAGTGGCACTCAAGAGACCAGAACATAAAGAGATATATATATCTAGAAAATGCAAACAACCCTGCTTTGGTATTCTGACTATCCAAAACTATAGTTTAGACATGAAGAGGTCTGATACAATACTTTGGAATGATAATTAGGTTTTAATCTCTCATTAATTAAAAAAAGAGGTGTGCTATAAAATTTAAAAAAAAAATGGGAAAAAGATCCTCTGAATTCCTAAGCCTGTGAATTTTAATTTCGTATATATTTATTCACTGTTCTTTAAGAATGAATAATAATTAAACAATTCTCTCTTTTTTCTGTTTTTAAGTACAGCTCATTTTATAGTCATCTGAGATAATACTAGTGAAAGATAAAAGCTTCTATATAACCATTAGTTAATAGAAGTGGAGCATGCTAAAAATCACTAAAGCAAAATGGAACACATGGAAAAATAATTTCTTTAACCACTGATTCCCTGATTGTCAATTTCCTGTCCATACATTGCCACAGTACATGTTCTTAAATTATGCCAAAGTCATCCCTCCTTGTCATTTTAAAGTTATGCTATAAGAAATGCTAATAGCAGCACAATGTCATACACCTTATTTTCCTCAGAGAAAATCCAATTTTGTGCCTCCTTTCTCATCAGTTTTATCTTGGCTAACACATCACAGAAAGAAATCTAGCTTTGAATTCAAGGTATCATCACATGTAGTAAAAACCAAGTTGTGATCAAATCTCTTTAACAGAATGGAGAACAGAGACATAAGCTGGTGGACTTTCTGAGAACAGCACACTTAAAAAATACCTGTTGCTGGCTTTTGAGATTTCACGAGATTAAGGTGTGCTTTATCAGCAATGGGTGCAAAGTCAGTGTTAAATCAAAATCATTAACAATTTCTGTTCAACAGTAGAGCCTTGAAACAGAAAGGAAGATTGTATGCATAATGCTGAGAAATGACATAAATTAATTTTCAGTCAACCAAAAAGCCAAGTCTCTTGCTTATGCTATCATAATTCACCATTAAACCAGTCTATGGAAGGAACTGAGATATAAATAATTTGGATTTGGGACAGACAACAGGTATAATTCAAGTAAACTGATGTTTTACAATTGACTAGCTGCTTCTAATCTCTGAAGAGCGTGGTCCTTCATGCCATACCTATTTCCGTCTTTGTTCTCAAACAATCCATTATGATGGTTTTTAGCTTTAATTACATTTCCTTTGAACTTGTGATATGACCTTCTCTAGAGAATATGCTTGAAATTATTGGTATTTGGAGGGAAATTAGTGATGTTGAAACAAGTCTTGAAGAAGCTGGCTCTGTTTTGGTTTCACCAAGTGTCCAGGCATTGGTACTCTCCTAAACAACTTCTTTCTGTATTCCTTACACATGGCTGGTTTTAAATATCAAAAACCAGTCATGCCTTTCTTTACTGATACTCGGTCTTATCCTAAACCAGGCCACATTCGCTAACTAGATGGGTGCAAAAGGCTTTACATAAAGTGGATTTTATTCAGCATGTCTTTGTTTCTTGCTTCTGATGTCCCTGAAGACCCAATAACTACAAAGCAATCCTGAATAACAGGAATGTAGGAACAGATGTTATTTGGGCACTCTCACATAATAAAGACTTCCAAGAATCCCTGATGCCCAATTATCTAAACACTTATTCTTAAGTTGCCATTCGGTGCATGATGAATTTAGTCTATTTTAGCTGAATACAGAAGGAAAGTATTTAGTGTGAAAGTGATGTCAATCAAAACAGACACATAAATGGACTGGGTAACACTATCTCACAGAGCATATATTACATAATCAAATAGGTGATTTAAATGAGATCAGTTTATCCTGTAATAATTACAAAAGTACCATGTGTAAAGAGGGCAATTATTATCTCATTATTTTCAAATTATTTTGGATTATTTCAAACACTAGAGCATTATCATATGTGCTATATTATTATAATAAAACTCCACAGTTACACGGTACTTTTAAAAGATAATATTGGAATAAAAGTAAAACCACAGCGACTCAGAATACAGACCCCCAATTTTGATTTGGAAGATATTCAGTTTCATTAGTATTAGGTCCTGTGAAGGACTTCAACAGGCTTGGTTTGCAGTGTGTCAGAGGTGGCACATCCACCTTCAATGACCTCCAACAGACAGAATTTTTTAGGTTCTTCCTTTCCTCATCTCAGCTACTTACAGACATTAACTTCTTCCACTGCTCATGGATGGACAGATTATTCCAAAAGACAGGACTGCACTGAAGGGAACATCACACAGTTAGCCTTACATTATATACAAGACGATGGATTAATTTGTTCCGTGCCTTTCTTTGTAATGTCACCTTCCCCTACATGATTCCCAAAGATGTAAAGAGAATAAAAAACCCCTCTAAATATAATTGCAACATTTGAAATTCTTATTCTAAAATTAGATGGAATTAACTTTTTTTTGAGAAAGAAGACTCAGAAAGTTCTCTATAAATTGATCATAATTAAGCAGAACTCAATTATAGCTCAGGACACTGGATGTTTTTTAAAAAGCAGTACTAAAAATCACGGTCACAATGCCATGGTCACAAGGGACTGAGAAGGCCTAGGGAAGTTTAAATCACTGTAAACTTGCAAAATTGCTTCTTTAGATAATTAAAACCCTCTAATTTTTGGCAAAATATATTAAATGTTATAAATTAACAGATATTTTCCCTTCTGCTACTTGATGCTGCACAAATTAAAAAATGGAGGAGCTATGAATTATTAGATTATTATTTTGAGGCTAATTTAATCTCTGTTTTTTAAATGTTCTGTGTTGTTTCATTGTAACTGACAGATTGTACCAATAGGTCTTGCCTTGACTATAACTTATCAAAAAAGCAACATGAAACACTTACCTGTGTCTTCTTCATTAATATCCTCTTTCTTTAATCAGGATCATTAGAAGCCAAACTCTCTTGGAGGAATCAGAACCACCCTAATGTTGAAATTCATCTTCTGTCTTAGCTTCTTAATATGCTGCTCTCACTAAGGGTACACTTCTAAGAGGAATTTATACGCAAAAAATTCCTAATGCTATGGGGACTTTCCTTTGTAATATACATGAATCCAATATAAAGCAATATGGATTATTTTCTATACATTTGTATCTGCCAGGCATGTTAAGTCCAAATAAGGACAAAGACAAGGGGGATAAAATCAAATATGAATAAATGATCTTTCATGAATGGAAAAAAAGAAGTTTTTAAACACAGGGCATGTACATTCAAATCACCTTGAAGCAAATCTAATATATGCAACAAGCTCTGCTGAGACAGGGGAGGCACTAAAAAGGTAACATTTTTGTTTGAAGCAACTTTGAAGAATCTGGTCAAGAGTAGCTATTCACTTGTTTGCACATAAAATCATTCATTTCCAAGCAGTTTGTCTCACCTTGTTCACAATTTTTTACTGTCTTGGATATTAACAGACAATGAAAACTTTTTTTTTTTTTTTAATATAAGGTTTGGGTTTTATAGGACACTTGCCTCTAAAGTATGTCATAAATATTATTTTTAATGATGTAGGTCAGCAGATTGCCTTAGTGGGATTAAACTTAATTTTCCTCATTAGTGACATCTTTGACCTTTCACTTCAGGGTGGGCAACCCTGCAGCAAAGCAGAGTGCTAAACCCTGTGTTTAGAAATATGTGCTGAGAAACCTTTTGTAGCAATATAAAACAAAGTAATAAGCTGTTTGATATGCCCTACTGAGGTTAATTTATTGCAAACCTCTATTGGAAGTGATCCAGTTAATCAGGCTGGACTTGGGGAAGCAAGTCACTGAGAGTGATCCAGAATGCTTATGTCCAAGTAACAGCAAAACCTTGAAGCACCTGAAGCAAGCAGTCAGATCCTTCCTACAGGCTAATATATTTATTTAGTTATACAGCAGAGCCTGGCTCACAAGGCTGCACATGTCCCAGTCAGACATAAGAAACAGGATTCAGGGAACTGCTTTGTCATCTAGGGGCAGACAGAGAATTTGTGCTTTCTCCATGAAGGTCGTGGTAAACCCTTGGCAGATTATCTTGATAGATTTTGTGCAGCAAATACTCCAGACACAAGACACAGAGTCCATTTTCCAGACAGTGAATGTCTAGATTTGGGATCTAACTCTTCCTTCACACAGATAGGCTTGAGTGATCCCCCAGGAACCAGCTGTAATCATCACCTTACAGCATGTCATGGGGAGTAAAAGACAGATGACTTTGCTTCTCATGAAGCTGAATCTTCATGCAGAAAAAATAAGGCACAGGATCAGATTATTTTAGGCTGCATTCTTCCAGCTTTACAAAACAAATATCTCTATGTTAAATTCTGTAGCTCTGTTTTACCTATGATACTATAAAACATAATGAAAGATTTGTGTTACTGCTGCATCAGATACCATTCACAATAGGTTTCTTTTCAGAAAAGAGTGAAGATTTATACAAGTGCTAACTGTAAAAACAGAAATTAAAACCACATAACAGATTATAAGACTGGCTTTAGATACGTTTTTTGCAGTGTGTTTTTTCATGAGTAGTTTATGATTTCATATATTTATAAGAGTAAATGAGGTCAGAATTACCAAAATATTCACTTTTTCTGAGTATTCCATTTGTATAGCAGATATCAGAATTCAAACACAATGTGTACACATACAACACTATCAAGACTTAGTATATACAATCAGTACGACTTAAGCACACTAATTATGATTACAAACATGAAAAATAAGAACGTAAATTATACATGGATCTTCTGCATCCAGCTTCTAGAGAAGCCCATCAATTCAAAGTTCCACATTTAAATTACAAAAATGCATATTTCCAGTCCTCACAGTCTTTATAGAAAAACTTGAATATGAGAATAGAACTTTGCTACATTGACAGGCAGATCTAAGGCATACCTCAGGAAGAATGAAGTTCAGCAAATAAACTTTGAAAATGGTGGGTGTCAGAAGACTAAACTGGTTCTGCAGACAAAGGAAAGAGACAGAGAAAAATGTGAACACTTTTCATAATAGGCCATGCCCAGCAACCCCATTAACAACACTGCTCAGCTTGCCTCAGCTGAGAGCCCCTGCACAGGTAGCAGCATGGCAGAGAACAGGAGCTTAAGGATAGAGGTATGTTTTCTGAAAAGCTAAAAAAACCAGTTAGTGAGCATTTTGCATTGAAATCCATTTGGCTATGTGTAAAGCACTGCTCTCTACCATATGATCCAATTTTTCTCATCCTTTCTTAGACAGAAGGTTTAAGCACATTCATGGAAGCAACTCCATACAGCTCACTTGTGAGATACTACCAAAAGAAAATTGCATAGTTGTTTAGGACAAACAAATGAGTTTTTTATCTCACTTTAAACAAATGTTGAATGTTCAGACAGGCAGGAAAGGAAAAGAGGCAAGTGTGCAATAGTGAATGCTGCCATTTTACCATACAGGTTAAGGTACAAAGGCAGTAGGACCTTCAAAGCACGCATTCCTTGACAGTCAGTAGATAAGTACTTTCTCAACTTGTTGTCTGTCAGTTGTGCAATGTGTTCCCTCATTCATGCTTTAGTTAATCTGGAGGCTCCTGGGTTTTATCCAAGTCCTTATTTCTGACAAACAGATGGGCAACTAGGTGATGACATTGAGGGCAGAGGGTGAGAAGGGAAGAGGAACAGTCAGATACCCAGAATTTCTGCATCTAGGTCAAAAAAAAAAAAAATCCCTGATTTATGGTCTTGCATTGATACTGAGCAGTAGGATTGAATAGTGCAATATACAATGTGTATTTTTTCGTTACATGAAGGGTTTTTAAGGGCCTTTTAGGAGATTCTGCCCATCACAACGCCCTGACAGCTCTGATGAGAGTCAACAAAGCCAATTTAAGTTGGTTTTGACAACCCTTCCTATGTCATGAAGTTGGGCTTGTGGCCAAATGTAGTGGATTATCCACAAAACAACCAAGGATATCAGTAAAATTCTTTGTCTAATTCTGGGAATATTTATAAATAGGACACAGTCTCAAGCTGCATCAAGGGAAGTATAGGTTGGATATTAGGAAAAAGTTTTTCACAGAAAGAGTGATAAAGTATTGGAATGGCCTGCCTGGGGAGGTGGTAGAGTCACCATCCCTGAATGTGTTTAAAAAAAGACTGGATGTGGCACTTGGTGCCATGGTCTAGTTGAGGTGTTAGAGCTGGGTTGGACTTGATGATCTTGAAGGTCTCTTCCAACCTAGAAATTCTGTGATTCTGTGATTCTGTGAAATTTCTGCAACCATTGGACAAAGACAAACCTAGAACCCTTTTGTCAGCTGCACGTCAAAGCCATGCATGGTTTGTTGACACCCTTTTCTCAAGAATATTGCCTGGGAGAAGGGAAGCAAAATTGAATTGGTTATGTTATGGCTAGAGTTCAGCAATTTATGCTTAAAATCTTTCTAGATTATTGTATGTTTCACAGTCTTTGGGACATCATCTTCACTGAAATTATCCTCCATAGTGATGGAAAAGTTCATTATTTGCTTGTTGATTTCCTTGCTAGAACAAATGAATGCAAGACAAATTTCAGGAAAATCTCAAAGCAGACCTAATATGATTTGCCTCAAGCAAAAATGTTTTTTAGTTCCATATAAATGAAGATAAGCCCAAAACAGTGGAATATCTGTTATTTTAAAATTGGTTCATAATTTTGTATGCAAATTCTAGCTTTAAAGTTTCATATTCTGAACCTTATGAGTAAGATTTCACTTAAAACATCATGAATTCAAGGTAGGAAAGCAAGATCGAATTAAAATTTTAAATAATAAATAGCGATTTGAGTTAATAGAATGTTTGCTTTGACAAAAGAGCACAGTGTAAAATATTATTCCTGGTGTGACCTCCGCTTCTTACTTCTTTCAGGAACAATTTAACATAGCTATAATAGATCTGCAATGGATATTATTTTTTTTCATTTTAACTTCTCCTTTTATGTTTTGTAAAAGAAAGAGAAAGAGAAAGAGAAAGAGAAAGAGAAAGAGAAAGAGAAAGAGAAAGAGAAAGAGAAAGAGAAAGAGAAAGAGAAAGAGAAAGAGAAAGAGAAAGAGAAAGAGAAAGAGAAAGAGAAAGAGAGGAGAGGAGAGGAGAGGAGAGGAGAGGAGAGGAGAGGAGAGGAGAGGAGAGGAGAGGAGAGGAGAGGAGAGGAGAGGAGAGGAGAGGAGAGGAGAGGAGAGGAGAGGAGAGGAGAGGAGAGGAGAGGAGAGGAGAGAAGAGAAGAGAAGAGAAGAGAAGAGAAGAGAAGAGAAGAGAAGAGAAGAGAAGAGAAGAGAAGAGAAGAGAAGAGAAGAGAAGAGAAGAGAAGAGAAGAGAAGAGAAGAGAAGAGAGAAGAGAAGAGAAGAGAAGAGAAGAGAAGAGAAGAGAAGAGAAGAGAAGAGAAGAGAAGAGAAGAGAAGAGAAGAGAAGAGAAGAGAAGAGGGAAAGGGGAAGGAAAAGGAAAAGAAAAGAAAAGAAAAGAAAAGAAAAGAAAAGAAAAGAAAAGAAAAGAAAAGAAAAGAAAAGAAAAGAAAAGAAAAGAAAAGAAAAAAAGAAAAGAAAAGAAAAGAAAAGAAAAAAGAAAAACACCATAGCTTTAATCCTTCCCTGATTGGCAGACTGGAAAGCCCTGGATTATTTAACAAAAGACATAACTTCTAACAGCATAGAAGTGACACATAGGGAGGAAACCTTCAAACAGGTGAGAAAGAACACAATGAACAGTGAAAACCGGAGTCTGCTATATGACCTTTGTCCCAAACAGTACTTCATTTTCTCACTCTTGTTTTCCTTCTGTCACAAAGCTTCACCACTTGGTGGCAATTGTTACAAATGCTAAAGCTTGTGTTTCTCTTCCATAATTTCCAGTGTTAAGAGTGAGAGCATTTGAAGGTTGACTAGTATCAAATGTGAAAGAAACTGATACTCCGTCAGTTCCTGCAGACTCAAAATTGGGCAACTGAAAGTCACTAAGGCATGTCAGGCAACATCTTTTTAGAAAACAATACCCCACATCTGGCTAAGAAAGAGAAGACAAATCATCATCATCATCATCATCATCATCATCATCTCTAAATCTTTGAAAAAAATCTGTCATCCTGTTTTTCCATTCATAATTGGATTTCTACTGAACCTTTCCTTCACCCCCAAGTAGAAAAACCTGGAAACTCCTCACTCTTCCATTGAAGAGTTCTTAAAAAGTTAAAAATTTATGGAGATAATGTTTTGCTGGTTTGGATCCTGAACAAAGTTTTCTCAGAAAAATATTGATGAAAATATCTTTTCTTGGTCCTATTGCTGACTTACTATAGCAAAAACTCATATTAGCTGGAAAAATCTGAACAGGAGCACCATTGATATCTTTCTTCCCCTGCAGAACAAGACACTAGTGAAAGGTTTTCAGAAGCTCCCTGACTGGCGTTCATAAATGCATATGGTCAGCTATACTGTCAAAACATTTTTTCCAGAAGTGAGTTCTGTTAGAATTTTCACTTCACATTGGGTTTGCTATAGCAAAATCCCAAACTAATCACAGAAGTTCCCCACCCCCCTTTTTAGAAGTTTTATCTCAGTGTAGCAGAAAAAGTGACTCACAAGTCTGTAGGTGTTCAAACCGTGCTCCTCTTTAGCCACGCTCCTGTGAATGTCATATGCTCCTCTGCGTAAACACAGAGTTGCTGCTGGTACTGAGACCTCAGTCTCATACTTCACACACATCATTAAACATGGTGTTTGTACCCTCAAGAGGGACAAAGAGCCAAAGAGAGCAGAGGATTGCACAGACTGTGCAGAGCTGTGATCTGGCAGCCCCCAGAGTTACCTGCTTTAGGTCTTTATGCCCATGGGGCACAGGACACCTCTGGCCTGATCAGCTGCAGTTGCAGAAGCACATAGGGCACAGAGCCAGTGTACTCTGTGACTAAATGCCTGCATCACAGACAGAATCAGATAGGTCTGAAAGCTCATGGGAATGAGAAGAAAAAGAAGATTCAGTAATACAGACATTAAAATCAAATTTACACATGACCTAATCCACAAGTTTACTGATTTTATTGGTGGATTTCAAGCAGCTATAACAGACTGAAATCATTACCCTAACACTTGGAGCCAAATTTGAACTGCCTGCTGTTGCATTCACAGTCTAACCTATTTCCTTTGTGGAGGGGATAATTTATGCACACACAATAAGGACACAAGTCAGCTTTTCCCTTCCACACCTGGACCTACCTCTTTGCTTGATCATGTGCGTGACAGCAACAACCACGTGCAAGGCTGAACTTCAAGATAATGGTGAACTGTAAACTCATGATGCAGACACACATGTACATGCTCCTGAACAGAGTGAGGGTAGGACTAGTCTGCTCTTCTGAGGCTTCTCCCTGAGCCATCCCCCATGAGCACACACTGTGGATTCTGGCCAGGAGCAGCACCAGAGGCATACAAATCTGAGCAGCCCAACATACACGTAACTAACTGCCTGTGAGGCAAAGAACAACTTTGAAGGACTATGATGTAGATCAAAGCAACATTTAGGTGGAATTTATGACCAAAATATATATCAGTAGAAGTATAGATAGCCTGAAATTCATACCACAAATTCTCCTTTTCTTTATTGTTCCCTTCATCATTTGTTAAAATGAAGGAACTGCTCCCCCAAAATATATCATAAGTCATATCCTGAGTACTGTTTGGTATTATTGCCTGACGAATTCAAATTACATGGTGACCCTGGCCATTGTAGATCTTTAATAAAAATTAAGTGGTGCTATTAGCCTTAGGTATAATTGTTTATTATTTCTCAAATATTAACCAATTATCTGGGAATCTTAAAGGGCAGACAGATAGTTCTACCACACAAACACCTTGGGAGGTAATTACTTTTTCATTTTATCAGTTTCTTTCACCTAAATATGACATTTCTTTTTCCAGTTTAGACTTAATGAAAAAGCACCACCAACAGAGACAGTGGTCAGAGAACTGCACCAGTTTCCAGGAAGGGGAACATTTATCAAAACATACTGTATGGTTAATGATAGTATGCATGGATAAAGAAGCCTGTAATATACAAAAACAATAAAGTTGGATTAGTGTATCGAAGGTTGTTTGGACAAGATTCAGTTCCATTTCCAAGAGACTTCAATTTCCTTTCACATAAACTCTGTGAAATACTTTATGTGACATGTTTATGACTAGCTGATTTTATGAATGTTATAATTGCAGACCCTTATGAAGGCTGAGAACAGAATTGCCCCTTCAGCAAGCAAAAAAGCAAACAGATGAACATGACAATTAATAGTAACAGTCTAAGAAAGAAAATCCACATATCTCAATTACATTACATCAGATTACAGCACTATGTGGTGTATACCATATTACTTATTAGGATTATTGCAGTTATTAGGATTTTTGCAGTTCTAATGACTAGCAAAAAACCCAAAAAAAACCCAAAAAAACACTTAAGTCCAAGCCTAGGCAATAGGTATGAAACTTTAGATTTTCTCTGATTTATTAGGTTTATTTTATCAGCACACTACATAGTCACACTTCAGAAATCAACCATCAGATTTACAGTTCACATGTTTTAATTTCTGCTTAAATTTTCTCTTAGGAAGAACTCACTATATTCCCTAGAAAAATATTATTTTTTCCCCTTAAAACTGTCTATTTTACTTTGTCATTTAGATAGTTCAAGACATTTAAACACTATGGGCTATAAAGTTGCCCTAGACATGCACTTTTATTGAGCAGTCATTACAAAAAACATAGGCCAACAAAATTTTTAAGTCAAAATATAACTCAGAATCATCATCTCATATGAAGGTAAAACAAGGGAGTTATGTAATTTCTTTTCACATCCTAGATACAAGTAAATATAAGAGAAAAAGAGTTTATTGCTTTATGAAAATAAATTTAACTAAACCACAAATATTAATTTTAGAGGTAAAAAGCCAGACAAGGACCTAAACAAGATTGATGAAATAAAACTCTAAGGTTATGTAAGGTTTTACAGACCTTCATATCCCAAGGAAAAAACACAGCTTTTATGTCTCAGCCCATCTGGACAAATTTTTACTCACAGAACCAAAGAAAAGGTTGGTTGTAAGGTATCTCCACAGGCCGCCTAATCCAATCTTCTGGTTGAATCAGAATGAACTTCAAGATTAATTGTTCAGGGCCTTATTGCAGCTTGTGACTGCTGTATTCTGGCTTTCCACTGTACATGGCTCTAACCTGAGCAGGGAATGTTCTTGATATTTTCTGACTGCTGCCTGTACCTACAGGTTTCATGCCTCCTGTATGTATCACAGATTTCAGATGTACCTTCCAAACACTTTGTGGAGTTTTTCCCCTCTGGACTTTGATGCCCTGTATATTTATATTTGCCTTGCAAATATAAATTCATCCAAAATAAAAATAAGCACAAACATTATTTCTTCATCTGAAGCTCTTCAAAATTTTTTTCCTGGGCACACTGAATCATTTTTAACTCTAGAAGTTGTAGATCTTCAACAACCTCTTGGATGGCTTTATCCTATATATCTCTCCATCTAGCTCTCCAACAACAAGTAAGAAACTTAGATTATGCTTTTTTCAGTTAATTCTTTATATAAGACAGATTTTCTTTCAAAAAGAAAAGAAATATAGTTCAAACAAGAAAAAGGTTAAAAACATATAAATAAGACAGTAAACTTTTGTGATGGAATTTAATTTCTCTCTCAGTTGCTTATTCACATTTCATGTAGCATGCATTTCTGGAAGAAACCTATCACTATACCTTCCTATCACTTTTTATATATTTTTGTTTATTTTTTACCTGTTAAAAATAGCTTCAATTCACATTCCTCACTCCACCAAAAACTCCATAGAAAATGCCTAGAAAGAAAGAAATGCATCCATTGAGATAGACAGACATTTATATTTATGGTCCAAGTAGAATAACTATACATTTTGTTTGCACATGAATTTTTAAATTGTCATTGATCTCTGGCTCACAAATATCTAGATGAATTTTACATGCAGAAAAATCACTTTTGCTGCCACTTTATGAAACGGTTGCATCCTCTTAATGAAGACTGGGATACAAAATATTACATTTATATTTCATTGAAAGACTCCCCTTCAAGTATAAGTGTTGCAACCATAGGTGTTTAAAAAAAAAAAAAAAAAAAAAAAAAAGCTGCCTAACTGCCTAACTTCCTGAGATTGTATTGTGGGGAGAGAATAATTACTTTTACTGGTCACAGAACAAATATTGCAGCGCATTTTTTTCAGTAACTTTGGTGTGTTACCTGTAACATGCCTATTAATTCATCACCTCTATGTCTTCATCTAACTTTTCAACATTCTCAGTGTATTAATAGTTTCCTATTAAAACAGAAACAAAACATGACAGAGTGTTCCCCTTTCTCCTCACCTGCATCTCACACTAAAAGATCCAGGGTGAGTACTACTGACTATCAGCTTTTAAAGGAAAACCTATCAGACTCATCCATTGCAAAACCCTTGAGAAAGGTTTTTCCTGTTCCTGCTATGCACATGAACAGATCATAGTAAGTCAGTGGGTTGGAAGACAAAAATAACCTCTTTTATTTTCTATTAAAAAAATTCTTTAAAATCCTTAACCAAAAACTCACCAACTTTCAAGGGATAATTCTTTATATCAAAATGTCATATATGTAAGATATAATCAAATATATTGCAAGATATTCTTTCCAAGAAGTATTCTTACTGTCAGGATGGGTTTATTCACCATTCATAAGAAAAACAGAACAAAACAAACAAAAAATCCCACACACAAACCCCTTAAATACTTAGCTATGTAGCCTCCACATCACACCATTATACAGAGATAAAAACTTCTAAAAAACAATGTAAAATAACATGAAGTTTAAAAAAGTAAATCACTGAAGTTTTGAGGTGTCAGTATTAAACTTGACAGTAAAATCTTAGTTCAGGGGTCTTGTGACATCTGAAAATGGTGTGCAGTTAATTAATCAGATGCCATTCTCCACAGAAGTTTACCACTTCATTCAGCGTGCAGAATGACTGATACTGGGGTCCTGAGATAATGTTTAATACTGGGCTGTCTTCAGTTTGTGCCTCTCACAGCTTTTACTTTAGCTCACATTAGCTCAAATCCCAATCTGAGTGCACACTCTTTACTTTTCCTGTGGGTTTTTTTCCACGTCAGTATAATAAAAGAATTAAATTTCAAAATAACAATGTGATGTAGAAAGATTTATCTATCTTCACTTTACAAAGTGCTGAACCACACAGACACTGAAGTCAAAAGTTTCCAATTATTTTAAGTATCCAGCCTGAAATGTCTTACTCAATATGTTTTTGAAAACATACCAGAGGTATTCTCTAAAATGCTGCTTCAATTGGCTTTGCTCATCATTACAACTTCTCCCAGAACCACGGCATGGGGTAAGCTCAGGTACACAAAAAATGAGGTACATATAGTTAGAGATCCCTTGTAAAAAATCTGGTGTGAGGAGCTTGCTAAACATCAAGACAGGGCAGAATTTGGTTCTCCAGGGTGAAACAGTTGCAAGACAATTTTACATTATCAGCTGTAATTAGAAGATATATTCACTCATGCCTTCTTGTTCCTACACTAACATTGGAATGAAGGAGACAACAGCTTTGTTAATGGCAACATTGCTTCATCCCTGGTTTGTGTCACAAATAAAAATCTTCATTGGAAGAACAGAAAACAGTCACATGATGAAAGAATGTTCTTAAATCCTCCACACTAACTCTGCACTGATTTCAACATGAACAGTTTGGGGTGCTGCCTCCAAAACTACAAATGCTGGGAACGTACTGTCAGCTGCCAGCTAATCTTAGTAGTACGTAAGTTTTCATGACCTTCTCTTATAATTTTTAACTTCAGAGCTCCACAGGCACTAAAGCATGACAAGTCTTTACAGTCTGGGCAACTCAGCAACCAGCTTGTGCCGAGGCTCTTGTCTAGTATCTAGAAGCCATGCATTTGTCTGCTTTCATCCTCCAGGGCTTTGCCTCAGCCAGTGCTCTCAAAACACATTTAATATGCTCCAGAATTATTGCTTCTCACAAAAAGCAACGCTACAGTCAGAAGGAGCGCATTCTCTGGCTGGTTTTAAAAAGTATTAACTCCTTTTTTCTTTGCAAATAATATATAGTCACCTGTCTCCATGAGGTGGCTCTGAGCTGTGCTATCTAAGTATAAAAAAATACCCTGTTTTGCGCATAACAATGCAGTTAAAGTGCAAGAATTAGGATGCACCCCTGTTCCAACCCATCCCTGCTTCTTAGCTTCAGGCAACAAGATGCTAATTGGGCTGTTCAGCATGCAAACATTTTGAATTTCATTCCAAAGTACATGATGTTCGTATTGGGTGATTAATGAGAGGCCAGTGTCTCTGCTTCTGAGATTAATTCTTTATGTACATTCTCACTACCAGTGTAACATTCTTTTAATTTCTGTAGCTCTGTCTGATAATTGGCTTCTTCTTGATCATTTGAATGGAAGACTTTTCAGCAAATCTAATGTCATGGGCATAATAAGAATAATAAGAGAAAAATCCCATTTTCCTCAGTTTTCTCTGTAGCTCCATTTACTTTCATAAAAAAGTTCAAATTCTTTAATTATATCTTTCAGATGGCTGCTGCATGTTTGGAGAGTTCAATTTGCAATGGGGTCCTATGCTGTTTCTGTAATTTTTTTAATCAACTGCATATTTCTCTTTCAAGATCTTCCTTCCCATGCCTTGTACTTCTATCATTGGGTAAGCTTTACAAGTGGTGATGAGGAATTGTTTCTCATAATTAAGTCTTTTGTACATTCAAATAAGCTGTAAATATTTATAAAATCTTAAAAAGTATAATAAGAGGATTGTATTAATTGGTTCCTGGATGTCAGAGTATCTCCAAGAACAAGTTTTAGCCCAAGACCAGTGCTGTTGCATGACAACCTGTACATATCCAGTTTCCCCTGTGCACTTAATGGACATTGATGCCTTGATGCTAGACGCCAATGTTCAAGTACTAAAATATGATGCCACTGTAACTTTTTAGTTGTCTAACTGCTCTGTTAGTCCTATGTTGTAATGTGTGTGGAAAAGAACAGAATAAAGATTGCTCGAGCAGCTACAAATGTGGCAACAACTAGCCTTAGTGTTTGACTTCACAGCCTTAAAAACATTTTTCAGTGTAGTTTTAACTGTTCTTCTTTAGTTTGTCAAAATGTGTAGTGGTATTCTCCTCCTCCCTTGTTTTTCCATGGCATTATTTTGAGGCTTGTATTTCATCCTCATGTTGCTGATGAGCTGGCCTAGACTGTGTGTGGAACACTGCCAAGGGAGCCCACAGATATGCATGGAGACCCTTTTCCTTTCTCCTTGAATAAGAATGAGATGCTTTTCACAGATATTTGCAAATAGCAGGGAATAGAAAATTTTAATTTTAAAAGAAGCTTAAAAGCATGGCCAAATCTGAGTAGATTTTTGTGGGATCAGCAAAGAATATGTCTACACAAATATATTCTCTTGCCAAATTTCAAGTATTTCTTCCAAAGAAAATGAGCTCCGGATGAAGAAATGACCACAGAGAAGGTCATCACATTCATTTTTAGTACTAAAAAAAAAAAAAAGAAAAATTAAGAAGGGGAAAACATAGCTTCACTTTCACGGTGGCTGAATTCTCACTCCCATGCCCACCCTTGCTCCACCTTCCTCTCTCACCTCCCTTTTGTCCTGCTCCATACCAAAATATCAGACAAATCTGGGCACTTTGAATGCAAAAGTGTCAGACTCGGGATTAAAGCTGTGTTGTTTTAAAATTTGGAAACCAAGATCTTACTTATAGTGTCAATAAATCTTTATAATTAAAAAAAAATCCCATTAGGGAACGGTAAGATCTCCTATGATTTAACCTTGACACTAAAAAGAATAAGAAGTTTCCTAATATTTTATTCTTGATCTTTTTATATCTCAATCTGCAACAAATAACTGGAGCTCAGATAAGGCTGAATATGCCAAACCTAGGAAGTTAACAATTAACACAATATGCAATGTGTAGCATTTTTCCTACATAGCAGCTCAAACCTAAATTTAAATGGTTATGGTAATTTTCAGTTATCATAGATGATTTCTCCTTGTATTTGAATACATTTTTTCTGGATCAAGAAAACATTTGTGTATATGAATATATTTGTAGATATATAAAATTTATAAATTAAATAACACATAGAATTTTAAAATCATATGACTTAAGTATACTATTAACACAGAGGTTTAATCAAATAGTATAAGATGGATTCCAGTCTTTTCCATTAGGTCCTTTGCAATTCAATATTTTTTGTCACATTTTTCAAAACTGAAGCGACATTCTCTCTGGAGACTCATGTGCATAGTAACATGGAATTTTCTCCAGAAAATATATTATTTGGGAGTGTCATTATAACTAATATCTAGCTTACTATTTTGACTTAAGAATTTCTTTTTTGGCACCATGGAGGAACACTGCATATATGAGGCCAAACACATCTTTGACTGCTCTTTCATCTTGACAGATACAGTGCAGAGACACATAAATGATACCTACTTGGAACAGTAATGGAATTCTTTCTTGAATTTTAAAACTCAACAGAGAATTTGGAATCTGGATTCAGATGAAAACCATGAAAAATTCACAAATCCAGATATCTCAGTAAGGTAATAATAATAAAGAAGTCACTTTCCAAGTATCTTTTGAATCATTTACCCGCATTTCTCACTCTAAAGAATTAAGAAACTTATTTTAGTAATTCTAACTGACTGGAAAAGGAACCCTCTCATTATTGTAGGCTGTACTTCTTAGACCAATATCTTGAAACTGGTTTTGGCTGGTGTGTAACCATGAAATATATTGAAACTTGCCAATATATATACACAAAGGCAGTGGTTTGTAGTTGTCCTGTTTTTGTATATGTGCAGTGGTAAACCAGTGTCAAAGGCTTTGCAATGCAGGTTTTTGTCTGTATGCATAGCTTTAATGAAAGAAAATTCACTCTCAAGTGAATTGGCTTGGTAGCAAAGTTCCCAGTGAAAAGCATTCTGCTCTGGTCTGGAGAAAGATTGCCTGGATGAGTTCTAGCATCTGGTGAGCTGAGGGCTGACAGTGAGAGGGACTCCCTCATTCACAAACATTTTCTCAGTCCCAAGCTTGAGAGGTTTTGTTTTGGCAAAAGATGACAATCACTATGAGAATGAGAGGTTCACAGGCTGAGCTGGGTAGTGTGAGATAAATATGTGACATGAGATAAGGGGAAGAGGAGGTCTGGCATCAGAGATGGTGGAAAATCTTTTTAAAGATGGCTGCATAGACAAGCTTGGTATTGATGTTTTAATGTAGCCCTTTTGCAGCTTCCTCAGGATGAGTGACAGGAGTGAAAGCAGTTTGTGTGGAGGTGGGAGCAGGTCAAGAGCTCATCCTGAATGCAGTCAGGACCAATGGACACACCAACATGCAGGGTCACATGATAAATCCAGATCTACAACTGGGAGAAGACTTTTAGATCACACATTAATATTTTCCTCTATTTCTCCACTGCTGGATCTGCTCTTCGGATTTCTTAGCTAGCCCTCCAAGGACACCAAATCTGCTGCATTAAGTGAGGGAGTCAGAAAAGCACCGTGATATGATTAGGAGCACAATTAGGGAGGGTACTGTAACAGGTCAAGAGACTGGGAGCCAAAGCCCTGGAGGTCTCCCAGAAAAATTATTCACAACCATCACAAAGATGACAGAGCAGAATCACGTACCTGGAATATATTGTCTGGGTCTTGAGGGTATCTTCTATACAGTTCCTTAGTGCCCTGGTTGATGCCAATCAGGAATAAAAACGAGGTTCAGATCATTTAATTTGATTTCATTTCACTTCATTTCATTAAGCTGTGCCCACCTGTAATTAATTTTTAGCATGACAGATGTCATGATCTTTTTCCTACGTTAAATTTGACCAGGAAAGAAGTTTTAGGTCTGTGCAGAGTCTATCATTCATAATCTAATTTATATCTTGGGCATAACTAGGAATGCGTCAATAAAGCCTGGGTTATGCAAAATTGTCAGGACTTTTTTGGTGCAATCATCTCCTGAAATACTGGATGAAATTTTCCTTCTTCTGTAGGTAACAATGATAGCACCTTTGTGTGCTTAACATCCCTGAAAATTACAGCTATCATTCTATCAACTTTCAAGGTTTCCTTTATAACTAGGAAATTTTCCTGTGTCATTGATCTAAATTCAAGTGGGTAAAGTAGCCTGGGACTGGTGTGGGCAGACACTGAAGGGAAAAAGAATTGAAGCCATGCTTTTGTGGTGGTCACAGCTGAAATTTAGTCAGGTGAAAGATGGCAGACAAACTGGCTGAAATTCCAGATGATATATTATGTTGAACAATCTCAAATTTTCCCATTTCTAACTTCAGTGATTTTACTAAAACCAAACAACAAACAAAACAAAAAAGCATATAAATAATGGATGCTCAGAGCACTAGTGACTCATGTAGAGTTGGGAGAATTATACACAGTAAATAAATCATAAGATAAATTTTTCCTTTTTCTATTGGCAAATTGTCTTTGAACAGCTGATAGTTTTCCTAGATTTATTTTAAACTAATCAGTTAATAATTAATGTAATTAATTAATGGCTTTATCTAATTGTAAAAGTGTTATTTGAAAATCTGCAATAATAAGGAATAGGGCCATGATTGCACAATATTTCACTTAATTTATTTTTGATCTAGGTCAGCAGTGCAAAATTTCAGCTTCAGTTTCCAAATATTCATATATGTGAATTTTAAAATCCTTTTACATTAATGCTCTTCAATATTTTCTTGTAAGCTTTACTTACCAATGAACATTTCTATAATAAATCTCTCTACTTAAATTATTTGCAGGAATCAAACAAAATAACTAACAAAATAGAAGGACTAAATATTGGAAGAATATTTTCCAGGAAATAGTTTCAAGTTTAGTGACAGTGAATTCTTGTACTAAGCTTTGCTTATTCCTGATACCCACACAAGCACAGCACTCACTAAATGGTATTAACATTTGGCAAGGCAGCAAATGTGCAGGTTATGCTGTGACCCCTGATGGGAAGAGGAATATTACAGAGCTAAGGGATCAACAGAATGAGGCTTCAATTCATTAGTTCTTCAGCAATCATTTCAGATGTTTAGTATCAGAACTCCCTGATTGACATTCAATATTCATTGAAAGACAAGTTGAAGTCAGAAAAGGTACAATAAAAGGCAACAGAAATGGCTAGAGAAATAAAGAAGTTGCCTTGAGAGGAAAACTAAAATAATTCTTTTGGGGAGAAGGCTAATGGGAAATAAATATGAGGTTTATATAATCATGATGATGATGACCTAAGATCAATGAGAATTGTTATGTAGAAAATTCCCAAAATCTGGAATTTCAGAGCTCAGAATCTCTATAAAATGGATGGAAAAAATGTTTTTTGTTGTTTTTGTTTGTTTGTTTGTTTGTTTTTTAAATAGGTAATGAACTTTTAAAATGTGTTGTCACAGGAGACTGTGCAGACACATCAGTATTTCAATATAGATCAGACTAAGGTACTAGAGAGTATATTCAGGGATATATACTCTATCCCATATCTGTATGTATCACATATTCAATGGCTGTGAATCCCAGGAGAGGAAAAAGGCAGGTGGCCAAATTCACATGTTCTGACTAAATACCATCCCCCACTGCCAGGGTTAGAGGCAGGGTGTGGTGTAGGAAACTGGCCTCACTCAGTAGGTTGTTTATCACAGTCTTGTAGAATCTGAAACTTTTCTAGTATAGGCACTTTCTGTTTGTTAATTTCTGCTCAAAATAAACATTGGTTTCCTCTGCACTATCAATCATTTTCGTGTGATCAGGTAGCATGAGGCAGAGGTTATAAAAATTTCAGCACCTTTACGGAGCAGAGCAAACCTTTGTATCTGTAAATGGCCCTTAAAAATCCTGTAGGGATTTACTGGGGCATCTCTGTTCCACATCCCCCTCCCCATATGGACTCTGTACAGTGTCAGAGTCTCACAAGACCTGATCTCTAGATGTTAACCTTGTTGTCTATGAAAGATGAAGTATTAGTTTTCTTCCATGAGAAATATCTCTTTCAAGGGATTATTTCATCTTGTGCTTTGTTTGCTGGACATGGAAAGTGCACATGAACAAGTCCTAACCAGTGCTGGTGCACTGATGTGGCTCTGCCCTCAGTAGCAATAAATATGATATTGAAATGTCCCTTAAAAGCATGGTCAGCTCACCTGGAAGTTTTTAAGGAAAACAAAAACCAAAACAAAAACACAAACACAAACACAAACAAAATCCAAAACCAAAACCAAAACCAAAACAAACAAACAAACAAACCCAAAAAACAAACACAAAAACAAACAACAAAAACATCTGGTCAAAAGCAATGGTACAAATTTTTTTTTTTTAAGACCAAAAGGGTCAGAGCAAGCTCACTCTTACATGGATGTTTAAAAAAAAAAGTCCTTCCACACTCCATAGCTGACAGATTCTGCCCTGGCTGACAGAGAGAAAAGAGACAGTTTTTCTTTCATGCCCTACACCTTCTTCCTCATGACATAAACAGGAAAAATAGAGAATAATGGACAATTTTCTGGTCCCCATTTCTCTCAGGACAGCAGAGGAATACAAAAGGGACTCTTAAAGTGCCACCCATTCACAAATCTCTTAATTTATAAAAGCAACACAGATTTCACAAAATCACATACTTCTGAACTGAACTGCTTTTCCACTTTACGTAATAGTGAGGAACAGATTACAGTGTTTTGTTTATTTGTCTGTAAAAAGTACCCATGATTAAGTACTCAGGCTGCAAGGAAAACAAAGTTCCCTTTCCTCCTTAGCCATATATGCTATCATCATATCTTTGTTGGTGAAGCCCTGAATGCAAACTTGTAGCAGCAGCTCTTCAACACAATTCCTGCAGTTACATAAATTCAGTTTCTTGTCAGAGAGATGTTTTCAGTTTAAGGCATGTATTTGGGCTATGAAGCAACTGAGACAATCTCTCCGTGTTTATATTTCTTCAGAGTGACATAACAAACTTTCAATACAGAGGTCAAGCATCAAAGGCAGTTACAGGTTGTTGGCATTCATTTGTCTTCTGGGTACAAAAGAGAACACTTATTCACTTTGAACACTGAAGAGCTGAAAGAAGACTTTAAATCACCGTGTGTTAGAGGCTAGTTCAAAGAGCATGGATTATAACACCATACTACTGGTCTATAAATGGAGGGAAGTACATAGGGACAGAAAAAAGCTTTAATAAAAACCCATGAAAAATGCACAGTGTGTGCACAGCTACTGTTGCAAGTGTGAGAAAAGAAATTTAACAGGAAAAGAACTTACACTGAAATTTTAAGAAAACATGTAAAATACAGATTAAGCTGTGACTTTATGTGAAATATTAGCTGATTTACCCCAAATCTTTCTATAATCTTGCTAACAGCATGAAGAAGAATGAAGTAATTCTTAGTAATGCCACTTCCTCTCTGGGCACTCTCCTTACTTGTCACCATCAAGAAGCCTCGAGGCAGAACTAGAGAAGCAGTACAGTAGTTATATGGGAAAGTAGTACTGAAATCTGAATGCCTTCTAGAATCTGGGTGATTTTAGAGTTCAGTGAATATGGAACAGGCTTTTCAGCGTGGCTGAACTGAAATTTAGAATTAGAACTCTAAATTCTGATTTAGCTCTTCTCTAATTAGATGCCTAAATTTCATTTTGGGTCTAGGAGAAAAGGTTTTCAGATGCTTCCTTTTTTTTCTCTAGTGTTCTCTATTCTTCATAATCTGGAATACAAAGTAGCTCTAGAACTAGAAGTTAGCGGGGTTTTGGAGGTAAACGAAGTGCTTGAATCTTAATTCCAATGAAATTTAGATAAATATATTCTTCTGACCCTAAAGTCTAGTACAATCCTTATTTTCATGACTCTTTAGTTGTGCCTGTACAAAGCTATTTTGGGGCCATAATCAAGTTCTTTCAGAAATACTGCAATTTTCTCCAGAAATGTTAAAGTCTGAGCTTTGTCAAGAAAAACTTACTATTAAAATTTATTCACTGACTCAGAGCAAGCCCCATGTAAGTCCTTGTGTAGTACCTGCATTTTCACTATACCTATTTTGAGAACTAAAGTGTTACTTTGAAGAAATGCATCATGAATATGTGAATATACCCTTTGCTCATGGCTGAATTCACCTTTGAAGAATGTGAAAACTTCTGTTCTTATACCAAGTAGAATCATAGAATATTCTATGGGTTAGAAGGGACCTCTAAGATTTGAACTCTCAGACCACTCAGTTGAACTCTTTGCAATGATCAGGGACATCTTCAAAAAGATGCAAAACTCTTTTTTTTACTAGTATATTCATGCCTATATATTTGTTGTTAAAATATGTACGCGTTGCAAACATATTGCTAACAATATGTATAAATTCAGAGCATCCTTATGTGGGATTTCCACATAATAACAAAGGCATTTTTTTTGTGTCTGGAAGACAAAAATATATGAATGTCCCCTGTTCTTCCTCCTTCCCTTAGCTTTTATATCTGAGCTGATGCCATGTGGTATGGAATACCCATCTGGTTAACTTGGATCAGCTAGCCCAGCTGTCCCCTCCTAGGATCAGCCTTTGGATGGAAGGGGAATGTAGGAGAGGGATGTTGCTGTGCCAGCCCTGCTCAGCAGGACCCAAGGCACAGGTGAGTTATCAGCACCTTCCCAGCCACTAGCACAGAGCAGAGCTTGGTGAGGACTGCTGTGGGGAAATGAACTCAGCTCAGCCAGACCCAATACAGCAATGTACCAAAATAGGAAGCAAAAGATATCTAAGCCAGAAAGTTATCAAGAGCTCAAAGGTGAAGGTCTGAAATCATAAAAGCAAAGTCTTTTGCATAGTTCAGCTCTTCAGCTTTTGAAGGTTGGCACCCAGCTCCTGGATTGGAATTTACAAGGCCAACTACAGTGGTTGAAACTAGTAAACATATAAATTAATTAGGCAAACTGAAGTTAATGGATTTGGATTCATAGTAAACAGCATGTCGGGCACAAATATATTTAAACTAATAAGAAACAACAGAAGGATTTGTCTAAAACTCAACCTCCTCCATGGAAGCCTGTGTCACTGATTTGTCACCCAGCCAATTTTTGCATAGCAGATTACTAAGTCAAGTTCTTGCCTATGAAATACAAAACTTCCTCCACTGCTGAGAGGGTTTTTTCGTATTTACCTACATTATGCATGTATATAGGTATAACATCAGTAATCTCATGTTGTGGATAAAAATTTTTGTATTTAGAGAAATACTCTGCAACTTTTAATGAAAAATTCATAAAGGAAGAAAAAATGTGAGAGAAAACAAGCATGACCTGGCTTAGTAAGAAATAAGTTGGTTTGAAAAGCAAATTTTGAAGTTCTATGAAACTATACATAACAAAATCAATTGCCTGTATTTAGAAAAGTAAAGTGCTGAAATGCACTTGTACATTGGCTCACATGGCTCTGTAGTCATATGAGCTGAGACAGTTCCTTCACAAGGATGCCATCTGAATTCTGCCTCAAAGCAACTGGAGCACTTCTCAGTGTTAAAAATGGACAGTTCAGCAGCCAACACAGCAGAAACCACAATATAAACACTAAAGAAAAGCCACAAGCAGGAATACATATGTATTTGTAACAAAGCACCTATGGTGGAAAACTTGTTTGCACAAAGAGAATAAGTAAAATGTTTGGGTGAATAGAATTGATCACAGTTTGCCAGGGTGCCAAAGGAATATTAGTTTGTCAAACATCTCAAGTCCTATAGAGCTAGATCATAACAACCGAAGAAGATTTTAATCTCATGCTTCAAGGAATAAAGAAGTTAGATCATTTGTCCCAGGATACAAACATCTCACAGGACAAACTCTCCCATCTTATGTTAGAGGATGCAAATCAAGTTTAATAGGCTCACAGCTCTGGAAATTATTGCACGAGAAGAGAAACAAAGGGAATAACTAGGTCACTGTAGGTGAAAAAAATCCCAAACAGATCTCATATTTATATATAGACTTGAATTAAAGAAAAGGAATGTATGTATTGTTCTAAAGCATGAAGGGAAAGGAAAATCTTGAGAAATGGTTGGCATCATTTTTCTAAGTTTGAGCAACCGGGGAGGTTCAAGTGGAGTGCTTAAAAATGGGGCATCTGTTCAACATTGCTGTGAAAATCACCATTTCTTTAAATTGATTTATATACAACATCAATGACATTTCACAAGAAAATACAACATTTGCTGCTCTAGAACTCATACTAAGGTCTAAAGAAATGACATCTTGATTTGAGAAAAGTGGTAGAAGGCTATGACTGGTGGCTTAAGACAGATTTGCAAAGATAACAGCAGTCAAGAAGTGTGAGTAATAGAAGTAACACTTCAGAAAGAGAAGTGAATAAACTGTATATGCAGTTAGCAACATAATCTTAGCCAACCCCCAAATCTGTCCTCCAGCAATTATGAAAGGGTCATGCAGACTCATTGGAATGATGAAATACATAGAAAAATATATGTTTAACCTCTTTGAACCAGCAGCCAGAAAAATACAGTACATGATGCTGGATAGCTTAAAATTCTTAATGAAGTGTTAAAAGACCTGGAGGGATAATGAAATACCCTAACATAGAGGTAAATTAAAATCAAAACAGCATGTATTTAAGGAGAATAGAGACACAGCACAAGCAAGTTTTCACTATCTTACAATATGATACTGGATCTAAACAAGAAACCCACAGACCCCTAGACTAGCAGAAGACACCTATAGTCCTAATATTTAATTTATTTGCTTAACAGACTGGTTATATATATTCAAAACATTCCAAAACCTTAATATGGCTCATAAACTGCTGTTGCTATTTTTGTACTTGATTACTAAGAGAAGATGTGAAATACTGGGCTTAAAAGAGATTTTAGCGAGAAGTTGGAGCTATTATCTCATGCTGAGATTCCTGCTACATAAAATTGATTGGTCAGAAAAAAAGACCCTGTCAGCCTCTCTTGCTAAGAATGATTTCTGAACAAATATAACTTTCCCATATGAGGTGATAGTTTAAAAATAGGAATTATCTTACCACATACAGTTTTTTACAAATGAAGTAGTGACATCAAACAGTAGTTGTTGTTGGCTTATTTTAAGTTGACTTCTTAACATGATATCTCCACTCAGTATGACAGGACAGAGTTAAGAGCTTAGCAGTAAAAATCAAAAATTTGCCATTTATACAGGAAAAAAGAAATAATGGTAGGTTGAATCATTCCCAAAATGAAACTCAGAATAATTCTGAGCAAATGACTGCTTTTAACAGTTATTTACTCTATTTTATAGCACAATGTTAACCTAAGCCATAAAACATAATGACTTGGACTGCAGAAGTGGCAGCACTTTTTAATTTTCATTCCAAAAATACTAATACATACTGTTTGTAACTTTTGCTTTAGTGCTTTGTATTTAATGTGCAGGAATTTGTTGTAAATTGCTATAAAAATTGGAATTAATTTCTAAAGCAAAATAAAAGCAAATTATTTCCTTCTGAACCCCTCAACCATCTCCTGGACCCATAAAATAGTTTCTTTTATTGAACTGCTCATGAAAAATGTAATGTTTTTCCAAAGCAAAGTTCTCTGCAGTGATGTGCCAAGTGATCTGATCATAATGAGGGAGCTGGGTAACCATGGAGTTTGTTTTCATCTACTTCATAATTACATTGCTTATAGTTCATGTTTTTAGCCTGCAGCTACCACAAAAACTTTTTCAGCATGTCTGACTGCCAAATCAGTTTTTCTGTCCTTGGTCTCTACAGCAGCCGTGGCTGGCTGTAGCCTTTCTGATGGGTATCTAAGTGGTCTCAGGCATAACACCTTGTGCCTAATTGAAGCTAAAGTACTGTACAAGGTGAAAATCAATGTGTGGAGGGGAGAGAGAGTGATAGAAGCTGTCAAATGCCATTTCTGACAAGCACTTTTGGCTGTAAAGGAAACACAGGCCTCTCATAAGATGGAAAACTGTGGTCCCAAGTCTTTGTTTACTAGGTGTTCTCATTCTCAACCCCCTAAGAAAATTAACTAATACAACCACTTTGTTTATTTTTTAAAAATTGGCAGAATCACACAAAAAGTTGAGAGTGACAGAAGCCTGTACTCAGAGAATCGCTGAGAAAGAAAGCAAGAACTAAATTTCTCAGAGATTTTTGGAACACAAATAGTGAAGAGAACAAGAAACAGGGAAAGTTGACTTTCTAGATTCACTTCGAACAAACAGGAGACAACTGGATGAAAATCGGAGGATGAAAGGCAACTCTGATGGACTGCCAACAATATGACAACATTCATTAGTAAAGAGGAAAGAGAGTGAAAACAGAATATTAAGAGCAAAAAAATGTGTGAAAAGCAGACTCAAATAAACTCAGAGCTTTGTAAGTATACTTCTCTGAAAAAATAAACCTGATGAGGTAAAAAATTGGGTTCTGAAAATTTAGCTATTGTTTTAAAAACTATATAAAGGGCACAAGTGTAAATTACAATTGCAGATGAAAGCTAGAAAGTGAAACTGGTCATAATGAGTTTTTCAATCACTTAAAATTTAAGAACGAAGAATAGAGATGTAGAAATCAGGTAATTTGTGAAGGATCTTAGAAGAATAGTTGGAGCATGAGGAAAAGAATAGAAGAGCCAAAGCTCAAAGCAATCACTGCTGGCAAGAGATGTGAATAAAAAGAATACCAGCAAAAGGGCTGGACACCTCCCAAGGGACCAGGAAGCTATCAACACATGATATCAAGAAACTGAAAGTAAATCTAATGTCTTTTTTGCTTGAGTCTTCACTAAAAGGTCAAGTTCAGTCAAACAGGCAATACAGTAAATGCTCATGACAAAAGAATGAGTCAAGCTATGGGAGGATAAAAACAAGCCTGGGATTGCTAAAAATATTTATACACTTGTAAGTCAGCTGCACATGCCCATTTCCACTCCAAGGCACGTAAAGAAATCATTTCACTAATGTCAGAGGCATTAGAAGTCCTTCTGGAAAATTTGTGACAATAAATGAAATTCCAGAAGACTAATACAGCAAAAATAACATCCGCTTTTAAAAGTGCAGGAGAAAAATGGGAACTACAAACAGTCAGTTTGACTTCACTGATAAAAATTAATTACAAAATTTGTATGAAGAGGGAAGATAATATGGACACAAACAAAAGCCAACATAGTAGTCAAACACGTTTTATTTCCTTCCACAAGATGAGGAGCCTTTGCGTGTGGAAATACAATGTTTTCATGGCAATAAAATGCAAACACTTTTAAGACAATAAACCAGAGGACAGAGTGTGCTGAAATATTTTGGGCAATTGTACTTTCACTAGTGAATCAGACGTTAGAAATTGTCAATTTCCAATAGGCAAGCAGCACTCTGGGAGAGGTAAATAGGTGTCCTATCCCAGAATATGCAAGGTCTCAGCCAGCATAGGCTGTTGTTTCCAATGCAGAGCATTGACCACACAGGGTTCATAAGCAGAAGTCAATGAAGAGCAGTAAGAGGTCTGAGACATGGTACTTACAAAGAACATTTAAGTTTGGAGTTTGGAGAAGATATAGAGAGTGGTAGGTATCTGATGTGCAAATGTGATACAAAAGAGGAAATAAGTTGCTCCCCACACTGAGTGTGGGGAGGGAAGAAATGAAGGATTTAAACTGGGAGATGAAATTAAGCTCCAGACTAGGAATATGACTTCCTAGTGGGAAGACTAGACAAGAGCAGGAATCAATTTGCCAGAGAGACATTAGAAATCTTGGTTTTTAAAAGCAGGTGGGGCAGACATTTTCAACACCAACACGAGATCAAGGAAATGGACTGGATTACCTCATTTTCCTTTTATATCTACCTGCCTTACTGCTGAGGGCAGGGTAAGTGGGAAAGACAAAACCAATTCAAGGTGGAAGAACTTACTGAGAGGACTGAAGAAAATTCACCACTCTGCAAAAAGTGAATACCAGATCTGTGCAACATGAAGGTTTTCCCAAAGACCCCTAGATTAAGTAGTGCTGAATTTCTCAAATGGAATTACTCTGTAATAACTGAACTTCTGAACAGGAACCTTCCTGTCTCTTCCAAAACAAAGTGAACCAAAACCTCTGAATTGCTCTTGTTATTTCAATTTAGTCTTTTTTACTGTATTATTGCCAGGAACTAACCAAAACCAAAGCCCCACTGTGTTAAATATTATATTAGAACAGAAGAATGAATAGTTCTTTCACCAGAAGGCTCACAGTTTGAAGGTGGACACAATTTATTCTTACTTTTTTTTATCTTTGAGATCTCTGAAGAAATGTAAATATGTGTTTTCAGTATAGATATATTATATTTGAAATTTCAAGGAAAATTTCTATCACCCTAATTTTCTGTGCTAACAGTTTTCCACAGTAAGAATTCTAAAAGTTGAACTCTTTGAGGACTATTTTAAAGAGGTCAGCATCTGGGTGTTTTGAGGTTTGGGGGTATTATTATTTTAAATGTTTCTTTATGTAAAATGTCTTTGTAGTTGGAAAAAATATTCTACTAATTTGCAGTCACCAGTACTTGAGGACAGAACTAAGTACAACAACTGTTTCACACTAGAAATTGTTTGTCATTTCTGAATTACATAACCTGTATCTTGTCTTTCCAGTCTGAATCTGATTTTGTAAGCCAATACAATTTTAATTCAGTCCAAATGTCATTCATGCCTATTGTCAAACATCCCATATCTTTAATGTGAGCTAAAGAAAACAACAACTCACATGAAGAACATATTGCATGAAATTACTTTATGGTTTTGAATTTCTTAAACTTAATTGTTTTATCTCAATGTCTTTCAAAACTGTCCATATACTTTCAAATTATTGGAGCAGTTTTGTTATGTGGTTAGCACTTTAAAGTATATTCTTTCAACATAGTTTTGCTGGGAGGGAATGAAAGCAACATCACAGCATTAGAGAAATGAGGCTCATGGTAGAATGTATTTGCAGTGTGAATGAAACAAATATGCAAATGTTGTGTGCCCTTTTCTAGAGAATACATCACAAAACCATATAATGTACATGACTTTGTCTCATAATATATGAGAAAATGTCTTAAAAAATTAAAAGTAACTATTGCAAAATATGGGATTTCTGTTATAAAAGCCATTGTATTAAATCCCAAGGGGTTTTTTTACTGTGTAGATTGTCTGTTTGAAAAACTATGCTGTTATACACTTTCTTCAAAGAAATAACAATTTATGACATCTAAAGTCTGTTTTGATACAACCTCCAAACTATAAAGTTTGTTTTAAATGAATTCTTAGCCTTTTCCCATTACGGACAGTGATTATCTTAGGCTAGTACCAATCAGCAAATTTCATAGGTTTTCATATTTCATTTACAATTTTGTTCTTTTAACAGTGTGTTGAAGCTACATTTACTGTATCTATTGATGTCTGAACTTCATGTTGTTTTCCTCCTATCTTTTCTCCATCCCTTTGTAATAAGCAAATTGAATTTCTGCAAAATTCAAATTGGCTATTTTATTTTTGTAGACCAGTTAATAAGCCTAATCCACTGTGCTTATTTTTACCTTCTTTGTTGAGTAAGAATGGTCTGAAACATTTGTGTAAAGTTTGGTTGTGTGTTTTCATGATTTTTTTAAGCAGGCTATGTATGAAAATTTAGCCAAATGGGTAACTGTTTACAATCTAAAAACTTAGTTTTCCATAGTAACATCTATGCAACTAAATCAATGATAACAGTAAAAAAAAAAAAAAAAAAAAAACACAGAGAGGTATACCTGGATTTATGCAGAGCTTGAGTTACACTCAGTAATACATCAGAGTCATAGAAGCTTTTCCTTGTCATGTTTAAAATTATTATTAATAATATTTACATAAAAACCTGAAATGCAGTTATCATGAATGTTATGTATTTGATAGAATACAAAAATAGGCAATATCAATAAAAGTATAACCTGAAGAAAAGCTTAGCAATTTTTAAAAAATACATTTCAAGTGGAATTTCAAATTATAGTATTTGGTTTTTTATTTCTACATTCAATACTGCAAAACCAGAAAAAAATTTAAAATTTTCATTGCATTTGATTGGTGCTTTAATTTGAAGAGCTGTAATTTAATGGATTTATTGCCTTACAATGAACTCATTAATCCTTGTAATTCATTTACAAGGCTGAAAATCTGACCAAAGCTTGTTGTAATAAAAATGAGGCAGCAGTTTTCCCTCATTTGACTTAATAATTTTTAATATCTCTAAAACTTTTAAAATATGCATACTTTGTATCATATAATAGAATATTTAATTTCATATTTTTCAATAGTACATTTTCTTCATTTACAATATTTATGATTCGTTTTGAAATTTGGGAAACATATTTGTGTAATTTTTCCCCTTGATTTAGATATTCTTCAAAGATAGCAGTGAAGTGACATGGTCCAAAACCTGTTTGCTCATTATAGTAATTAAAAACGATACAATATTGTTGCTTTCTTTATGCAAATGAGAAGTGAAATAGCCTTGAGATGATTTAGATACACCCATAAATCAGATAGGCTAAACGGAGTAAGCTTTGCTTTGCACAGATGTGACAGCCAGATGTGGATCTGCTTTTTATTTCATAACTGTAATCTGTACTGGATTTAAGTCATTTCCTGAAAAATAAGGCATGCACTCAAAGCTGAAACAGCACTAGTTGCTTCAGGTCAGTACTTTTTTTTTAGCAGAGACCATTTCTCTGTTTGGACTCTTCTTCTCTGGGGAAGAGGTGAAACAGGAATTGTTGTTTAAGGGCTTTTTTTTTTTAAGAGTTCTTAAGAAAGACCAGCAGACTTCATGGCATCCAGAATCAGTCCTTGATTTTCCACTTGTTTAAAAGATTCATTCAAATTATTAGTTTTTGGCCAGAGGTGCAAACTGTTTTCACCGTAACAGGTTTGTTTCTATACTACATTAAGTTAACGCTCTTTCAAGCAAAAATTTATATAAATCCCAGGATGACCATGTTGGAGTGTAGAGAGAGTGTACTATTGGCAGGGTCCCTTGGCAGAACACGAAGCTTTAATGTTTGTTTGTTTGCTGGTTTTTTTTGTTTTGGTGTGGGTTATTTTGTTTGGGTTTTGTTTGTTTGCTTGTTTGTTTTTTCTATAGAGTTGCTAATGCCTTCTCTAGAATTAAGATACCACTTATTTTTCTTGGCATGCACATTCTTCCAACTAAAGGTAATCGGTGAAACGTTGTCCCCGGTTAATGTGGTCATGATCTCCAAGATCTTTGGGCCAATTTTATTGGAAGTGATGAAGAAAAAAATCTAAAATTTCAACTGTGATTGCCTGTATGAGATTCAGGGAAAGCGCTATCATGTCTCTGTGCTTTGTACAGTCCTTATTCCTGTTGCCTTGAAAATGAATACTCCACATCTAATCCCTTGCTCGAAAACTAACCTCTGCTTGTTCCAAATTAGTCAAAAACACCTAGGTGCTTGATACTACAAACCCAAGATACTGATGCTTTCACAGAAAAAAAAAACCCAAAAACTAAACACCCTACACTTGCAAATAGATGAAGCAGAAAGATGACCTTAAAATATACAGTGTGTAAACTTTGCTTAGGCTTTCCTATTCATCTTCTTTCTGTGGGCTTTTCCTCTATGCAGACACTGATTTTCCTGGATTGTCTGACAGCTCTAGGCAGTCATTAGCTCTGAACCTCACAGCTCTGCCTTGCTGTAAAGCTGAATGTTCTGAAACAATGGGTAAAGGGTTCAAACTGGGTTATGCTCATCAGGAGTTAGGCACTCTGAAGATCCTCTTTCTCTTCTGAGAGCAGCACAACTATATCTGTGGAGTTAACTGGAAAACATTTGTTCTAGTCCTTTCTCCTGCATGTTCTAAACAAAAGGTCTGCTTGGTACGCTTTTAGATTTTCTAGGCTTCCTTTAACTCTAGCTAGTTATATGTTACATGGGCTTGTAAATGTTGATTCTTTTTAGGGGTTTATGACTCCCAGCAATCTATATGGAAGTAATTTGGTAAGTAGGAATAGGATCAGTTCTCTTTGTCCTTTTATAAAGATATGTTCTTGAAAGAACACATAGTAATGCTGTCAGCTAGACCAAGGATGTAAACACCTGGTTTGATACCATTCCATTAGAAAGTAACATGGGTATGAAGTATGATCCAGCTGTCTTGGAGTTTTCTGTGCTCAGATTACCTGACTGCAATTCTAGACATTGTCATGAATTAAAAACTAATAGCTTCTTCAGCTGCAATATTCAGCATATCAAATCAGATTTAAGGACCACGGTCATTCCAGAGACCTATTTCCTTTTTTTTTTTTTTTTTTGGTTTTGGTTTTGTTTTTGGTTTTGGGTTTTTTTGGGTTTTTTGTTTTTGTGGGGGTTTTTTTTGTTTCATTTTGTTTTCTTTTCTTTTTCTTTTTTTTTTTTCTTTTCATCATTTGATGAACCCTGATGCAGGTCAGTTATTTATCTGGTGTGTATTTCATATTTAGTTTTTATTAGGTATTATTATCTTGGATAGTGTGACTAGTTCCTGCTAATCTGGAAAAGAATAAAAACAGGTAGAGGTAATTTGCTTATTTGGGCAGACAGGAGGTTAGCAAGTAAAGCAATGTTGGCATGGGAGAGTTCTCAAGTGTAATGACTTAGTATTAACTTAAAAACAGACTTGGAGAGTGGTCAATTTATAATTCAATCTCTCTGAATAGATTGGCCTGCAAATCTACACTACTTTGCTGTGTTTTTCCAAAACTTGGTTTGCCCTGGAACATGGTAAAAGGGCAAACCCTGGCTGTAGCCCATCTAGAATGGTTCTCTGGTAAACAAGTGTCTGTTGCTTTGTCATGACAAGAATTACAGGACTCTTTTTTTTACGTCTGTTTATTGAAATTATAATGTTAAGTTCTCTTTTAAAAGTCAATTTAGATCTCACATAAACAAGGTAGAAAAAATGCAATACTGCTTCTTGCTTCGGTCCATCACGTGCATTTATTTCCACCATGATGATCAATCCCCTTAATTTATCATCTCATAAATCAAAAACTGAAAACATTTTTATATATTTCAACATCAAACATTCAGGGTAGTTTACAAATGGCAATCCTGGGTGACGCTAATATTTTGTCCTTGAGTTTGTGCTCAAAATACAAAATTTCAAAATCCAGACTTCAGAGGAAGATCTGACTGGCTAGAAAAAAGTGTACTTTAAATAGAGAATGTGGTTGGTTTAAGTCACAGTATTTTTGAGAAAGACTACATGAGCCCTCTGTAGATGTCTTTATAATGAGCTTCCACATTAATTTTAAGAAATCAGTATGATGTGCTGCTTGCAGATTATAATGTAATTCTGTAATACAAATTAGATCAGCTTTGAATGTCTTTGAAATGTAGTGTGTTAAAAATGGTATGTACAGGTTAAAAGATACAGATTCAGAACACCGGGATTTACATGAAATTATCACACATGCTTTGATAGAGCCCTAGACTGATTCAAAAGAGCAAGTTTCATATGAAGCTGTCTCATTTTCTTTGATAGCCACCTTGATCTTTATGCAGTCATCTATTAATTATATTACAGATAAGGTAAATAAAAGTGTTGAAATATTGAGATCACAGCCTCCTTTTTTCTTGTGAAGACTGAAGGTATGCCTCTATGAAGTCAGTGAGCAACGGGGAATGATAAAGGTATTCTTTAGCTGTCAGACAGTATTTATTTTGACACGTGACTGAAAGATCTGGAGTTCAATAGCTAAGAGCATAACTGAAAGGGTAAAACTTATATGTGATCTAGACCAAAGGTGCTATAAGACAGTCTCTGAATTTTCCAGGGTCAATGCACTGGATAACACGATGAAGGTTTTCCTGGAGGAATTATATTTCATTTAGTTCTCACAAGACTTTGCTGTAAGCCTCATCCTGCCATGTGCTGATCACGCCATACAATTATCACTAGCACCACTCAGCATTCCAGCTTGTTTCCTCTCAGGTTTGGCCTCCCTGATTGCCTCACACAAACAGCTTGAAAACTTTAACCCTGTTAGTTCTAGAGGAGCCCATCATGCTTAGTACAGACTAAACATAGGAAATTTGCTTATTTTATCAGTATTCAGGATTTAGCAGTGTGGATTTTGAATGTAAAATTTTTCCAACTTTTTTTTATTTAAAGGCAGCAACGTTTAGGTAATAAGCCACAGTGTCACTGTTACACAGATGTTGATGCAGAATACTTTGTCTCAAGAAATTGGCTTACCTGCTTACTCTTTAATTCAGAATGTTCCAAAAGCAAATTCCTTTGCTTTCAGTAAGCCTTAATAGAAATGTCTAACCTATAAAAGGCATTTATCTCTGTAGGGATGGAATATTCAGCTGAACTAAATACATTTGTTCACCTTAATATTAAATTCCAGTCTCCTGCCCTCTGTAGATACAGATAACAGAACCTGCCATGAAAAAGAAAAAAGCAATCAAACCACGTGTTTCTCTGTTAGAACAATAGCTTGATTTAAACAAATATGCAAGTCCCTTTGCAAAAACTTTGTGAGTGCAATAGGATTAATTAAGTTCTTTGCTTTTATGGACATTGGCATTGTCTGAAGACTACTCAAGAGGTCTTCTTTATTTTTTTATTTTTCTTTAGGAGATGTCCACATATATTTAAGTTTTAAACTGATGTTGCTAACATTGCACCATATGGCTCACTGTGAGATCTTCAAAAGTTACTTACTTCACCTCTGTCTCCATTTATATGCTAAAAATGTGAACTAGCAACATACTTATAAAGCACTCTAGATTGCTGCATTAATTATTGGTGCATTTCTTCCTTAAGGGATTCTTTTCCTAGTTCTGTATGTTTCAGTCATAGTCTTTAAAGGGTTTATTGTCCAAACACGCATATCATTCCTACTTCCATTGATGATATTTATGCTATAAACGTAGGAAGAGGGAAAACAGTCCCTATGCTTTTAAAAGTAGTTTATATAAATATTGCAAAAAGAAAACAATTCAGAACCCTGTCCAGTATTTTTCTGTACTAAAGTTCTTTTGTAAACTCACTTTGTAGTCAAGACAGATGAGTTTTTGTAAGTTTATTTTTCTCAAACCAAGGAATGCAATTAGGTGACTTTTATCTAAAACATAAATCTGCTGACTTGCTGCTAAAGTTTTGTAAAATGAGGAGGTAGGCAATGGTTACAGCAAGAATTTCCTAAACTGCAATTGTATAGGTGCTTATTCCTATATCTGTGTTTTTCTCTGCAGAATCATTAAGTGCGAAAACCATGTGAGGCATATAGTAGCTGTAGACAAGCTTGAAGAGAGTACGGAGAATGGAAGGAAAGAGAGATGAACCCAAATCCCCTGGAAAAAAATAATAGAAACCTATAAAAACATTATTCTTCTTGTAGGATGACCAAGTGATATCCTCTGCTAGATAGGTTTTCATCAAAGCCAATGTTATGCTATGTGTGTTAAGATCAGCTGTGGCACAGGACAAAGAGTGGTAGCATCTGTGTGTGAAAAAACAGTGGTTTAATGTAGCAATGTATTAATGTAGAGAAGGAAGCTTATTAAATAAATATGTATGATTTCCATAAAACAGAACTGGATTATTGCCAAGAAAGAATGAGCACTTTGGCTATAAGAATGTAGCTTCAACAGGTTTTCATTCATAAGCTAAATTTACTGCAAAATACATTTTGTACTGGGTATGAATGTTCTTTGCTCCTCTGGCCTTTGGGTGATTACTCTAATATTGTCAAAACTGAAAATTATGTCTGCTTATAAGTCATGTGCATGCTTGACATTTTTGAAAACTACATCCTGAACTATGTATCAGACCACACAAGGTACACTTTTATGAACAACTTAAAAATATTCAAGACTTTGTTATGCAGATTTACTTTTTTTGGTTGTTGGGTCTTGTTAAACTTTCTCAGGGGTGGGGTATTGGGAAGGGGGATAAAAAAACCCAACAAACAATTGTCATAGCTCTTGTGCCATTCCAGTATAAATACTTTAATTTTCAGACATTTTACAGCAGTAGAAAAGTAACACATTCTGTCTTTTTATTGAATATTTCTATTAAAAAATCTTTAAATTGTTAATTTATTTTCCCCTCTGAATAAACTTACATATATATTAATTCATATACCCATGTCACCTGTTGTTTGGGTGCTCAGGGGTTCTTTTAATTGTTGTTTTTTCTGATGTAGTTTTTAATTGTTAAACTAAAATTATCTTTAAGTCATTTCCTACAGTATCAAATTCAGAAGCAAAGGCTTTCCAGATTACCTCCAAATGGTTTTGGATTGTCTGACACAGACCAACATCTCATACTACAATGACCATGATAAGGCCAAAGAAAAACACACTGCACAAACAAGCTGGAGACACTGGAATTGCAGCCAAAATATCTTTTGATGTTCTAAACCAATCTCTAAGCCTGTGAGAGCTGGCACTGGCATGCTACACTTGTTGATGTGCACAGATACGAAACTTGCTATAACATGGTGAGAGTCATTAGGGAAGGGGCTGACATCAGGTGACCTCTTCTAGGTGGCAAAGCAATTTTCAAGTAGAAAACTGGCCTTCAAGGGCAAGTACCAGATGAGCAGGAGAGGGATTGTTCTCTTCTGGTTCATAGTTTGTGGTAATTCATTTTTTCTAAATGGTTCTGTTCTCCCCAACATGTATAGTTCATTACCAAGTTGTTGTAAACCACCCCCCTAAGTTGTCATTCATTGTAACTCCATTGTTACCCGACCCCTCCTACCCTCAGTATCCCATTGGTCCAAGCCTTAGGTCTGCCCCCTTGCTGGAAAAGCCTAGTTAAACTGAAGAGATTTGGAGGAAAGTCTCTTGTTGCTCTTGCTCTCTCTCTCCCTTCCCCCTTCTCTCTCCCCCTTCCCCCTTCTCTCTCCCTTCTTCCCCCTTCTCTCCCTCCCCCTCTCTCCTGTGGGAGCCATGCCGCTCCCCCCTGGTGTAGGACCCCCCAAATAAACCCTGTCTGATCAATACTCTCGAAAGCCCTGTGGTGTCTTTTCTGCCTGCGCGCTGCCATTAGCTGCTACATGTTGCCAAGAGAATCCTCCCTGAAAGCGCTGGTAAGGCTCCTGTACCTCACCTCCCTTCCAAGACCCAGAAAGACTTGTTGCCAGTTCTCCTGCAGAGCTAGCCAGGCAGGAGGAAAAGCAGGAGAAAGCAACAATAGTTTGCATTTTTTTGTACTTCAGTACCTTCTTTCTACCTTTCACAACTATTTTTTTCATCTCCTACAGTCTATATTGAATAATAAGAAAAATCCACTGATTTTGCTTGGATTGACTATGGCTGAACCATTTAAAGTAGAATGTTGGAGTATTTTTTAGCTTTTATACTGAGATTTTATCTTTAGTATCATTTTCTTGCAATATGGATAGTTTCCGTGTTAAATGTAGGTATACCACATTAATATATTAAAGGAAGTATTTTTAAAGACAAAGCTAACAGTTACCTTTTTTCTGCTTGGTTAAAAACTCTCTGCCCTTGTTTGAAAATAAATATAGGTGTTTTCTTGCAGGAAAATCTATATCCACAATACTAAAAGACACAGCAAAGGTAGAATATCCAAGATCAGCAGGGGAATTCTGTGACAATGTTGCATTGACAAATCATTAGAAGAGCTTGATTTATCATATATTTTGAAAGATCACTCACCCTGTGACAGCAGAGGCTGACACTTCAGACCCTGGCTTCCTCTTCCTGGTCCTACATGTCTGAGCAAATCCAGCAGTGTAGCACACCAGTGACCACTCAACAGATGTCTGTACCTGGTGACATCAGATCAAGCTTCATCTGTTCCTTAGCACACCCTGCTCCAGAGCTACAGTGTATGTAATCGTGTATGGTGTGCACCATTACTGTAAATGCTTTTCAATACAAAAGTAAGCTTCAAATGAATTTTAAACCATCTCACAATGCATGCATATCTGTAGTGCACAAATAAGACAGGAAATAGTTGCACCACCTTTTCCGCCAAATCTAAAGAATATCTATCCAACACAAAACAAAGAACAAGATTGTGGCAGCAACAGTAGGTTCATTCAGAGCTGATTAGAAGCTAGAAATTATATACAGAGCCATGCATAAAAATTATGCCATTTTTACAATTATTCATTCTTGTTCTAATTCTTCTGCAAGCTGGTCACGGGATGCCCCTGTAACTCCCACTGATATATTGACATAAGAAGTTCTGAAAGTTTGTCTTTCTCTAAAAATACACTTGAACTAGCTGAACTTCCTGATCTACTTCTCTCCCCAAAATAAACGAGTGTGATTTGTTTGCATTTGAGAAGTTGCTCTGAATACCTTTAAGTGCTTTTGTAGAAGTGCATTTAACTGTACATATTATTCTAATTTTTTATTATTATTATGTAATATTCCCAATATAACAAATCCAAAGGATTTAACTGGAACATAAAAAACCAATATCCTTAATATGATATGCTAAAAAATACTAATTATATTTAATATTTTAACATTTATGAAAATCCTGAATTACAATAGATTATTTTGGAAAAGATCCCATGTTATTTGTTCCCTAATAGTCCCAGGGACATTTGACTTTTTCCAAAAGAAATATAAATCTTAATAAAAAAAACTTTTAAAAGTTGGTGTGTATATGTCTAGAGAGAGGTTACTTTCCTTTTCATCTTTTCTTCATCCAAATTCTGATTTCTTTGCCTTTGTCAGCTTAAATTAGGCTTTTAATGTTATTTTAGCATTTTTTATTTAATATGTACTGAAAATGTTCTGGGCCTAATGTTAGCACAGCTGTGAAATTTGATTTTTATCCTCTTTACTAAAGGACTTGTGGGAGTATAAAGATTTTTATAACAGTGCTTCCTAAGGAGGTAAAAACAATCAATATACTATCACTTAAAAAAAAAAAAAAAAAAAAAGTAGATAATTTGCACAGTACTCTTGACCATAGCAGTGATTAAATAAACACTAGGTAGAGTCACCCACTGCTTATAAGCTGGTAAGGATAATTTAGCCACTACTATCCACTCCTGCTTTTATGTATCCAATTCTGGCACCCTGACAACAGCTCCAATGTATTTCATAGAGTCATGTGATAATTGAGTAGAAAGAACCTCTGGAGGTGATCTGATCCTGCAAGGCCATGTGAAATTGGGCTGCTCAGGGATGTGTCTGGCATAGTTTTGGATATCTCCACAGAAAATTCAAGAAATTCATATGCATGTTTGAAAACCTTCATGGAGAAAAGATTCTTCTTAATATCTAAGAGTGGTACCTTCCATCTGTTGTTTTCTATCCTGCCACTGTGCAGCTGTGGCTAAAGCCTGTATCTGGCTTTTGACATCCTCCAGGGTAGATGGAGACAGCAGTAAGATCTCCCTTTCACATGCCCTTCATACTGATGGACAAAGATCTGAACCTCTCCACAGGTGTTCTGCACACCAGTTCCTGCTCAACCTGGTGGCCCTCTGATGAGCTCTCTCTGGCAAGTCACTGACTGACTTATGCTACCTAGGGAACCCAAAATGGACACAGCACTCCAGGTTTCTCTCCGTCTCAGAGCTGAGCAAAGGGGGACAGAGAATTCCTTTGATCTGGACCTCCCCTGGTCAGCTCACCAACATCCTTTGTTGCGAAATTATCTCCAGTTTTTCTGTACAAATGTTTGAGTTGCAGTGAAGAGTTGGCCATAGCTGGAAGCATGCTGCCTGCTTCTGTGGAGGACAGAAATGGCCAAGAGGATGCACACAGGGCCTGTGTTACTGTGAGGCTATGTGGAGTATCTTGTATCCCTCTCAGGTGTGGCAGGGGCCTTTTCCCCCATGGTTCCCTCCAGACATTGTATGGTCTCATTGGGTTTCCCGGACCTGTCACCCCCCATTGGCTGTGGGGGCCTGGTGTCCGGTTTCTGTCTTCCCTGTGGTCAGTTTGCCCTCTGCCCTGCCCCCTGTGCCGCCCACAAACTTGAGACACTATATAGCTGAGAAAAACCACATGATCGCTCTCTTCGTGCTCACCCCCTCCCCAGTCTGGGGTGGGAGAAATAAAATGGATTCTCGAGCATAAGACAGAGACTTGTCTCGTCTGTTTCCCTGCCGGCGGCTGAACCTCCCTGGACATGATGGTCACTGTTGCATCACGCGCTGCAATAGGGCTAGGCTGATTTCTCTCCAGTTTCTTTTTCTCTGATGTTCCTGCTTGCAAAAGTGTCCTTGTTTGGCCTAGCCAAGACAGGTACTCTGAGCTCTCATCTTCTCCAAGATGATGGCCCCCACTGGAAACACGAGCCTTCATGGCAGCAACAAAGGAGAATCCCAGAGTGCTATGACCTGGTTGCTCCTTGCCATCTGCACTCTTTACAGTTTTCCATGGTGTACGATCCACTTTCAAAGCATCCTTCTGCCTTTGCCTGTGCTCCCAGAGCTTAAGCTTTTACGTCCCACACTGCTTTCTCTGGAGGCCTGATTAAAGCCTGCTTTCTTAAATCAGCCTCTGGGCAGTCTGGGGAAACACCTGACCCCCATCTATATGTTGCAGCAGTTTTCAGTCAAGTTTGGTATCACTTTATTTTGGTCAGAAGTTCTCCTGGTTCTGTGTCACATGAAGGAGATGGGGACAAGCACTGAGGGGACTGGAGACCTGTGTGTGCTGAAGCCAAAGTAATTTTCCAATATTGAAAAGAAAGTCAGGTCCTCTCCACCCAGTTGGTGTAGAAGAGATCCGCTTCTTCACTCTACAAAGGAAGGGAGAAGCACTGCAGGTTGAAAAGAAGGCATTACACAAGTGTCATTTTTGACCACCAGGAGATGATGCCCAGGCTGGCAAGGCTGATGCCTGTGTCCTGCCTTCAGGATAGCTCACTACCCTCCAACTCAGTGGCAGGTGTCTAAGCCACCTCTCACTGCCCCAAGTCACTGAGCCCAGGCTAGGCAAGGTTGTGGACTACAGATGCTTCCCAGGTCTGCAGAAGAAAGGAAATGATTAATTTGTCCCTTCTGCAGGAAGTTTGTTTGTTTCTGGAGGGAATCTCATCCAGAGCCACTCACACAGGCAACAGCTGCACCTCATGCTGGTTCCTCACCATCTCCTCTTCAATGTCATCTCAGTCTCCAATGGGTCTGGGCCCAGAGAAAAACTGTTTTGTCACCTCATGCTTTCATTTTTTCTCCTCGTGCATTCATCTCTTGCCCTGACTCTCCATATCCTTCCTCCTACAGGTTTTCTCCCTTCAGCTTGTCAAGCCTCAGCAGGCAAAGTTTCTGGAATCACTTTTCCAGCAAGGAGTGGATTGTCTATTGCAGATTCCCAGAGGTGTGGTTGGTCTGGGTGCTTCTCCTCAAGTCTTTGTGGAAAGATTTAGTTAAGGGGGCCAGCTTGTGACAATCTTTCCCAAGCTGGACTGGGCTCCGGGGAAATCCTCTTTCATCAGAAGGTCAATGTAAAGTCCTTCATGCTCCAATCAGAGCTGGCAATAAATGCCCTTTTCTTCCTTACACCCCTGACTGCTCCAAAGCCCCTCAGTGATCACAGATATGACACACAGCAACTTGAAGGGATAGTCCTGTGGGTGGATTTCTTTAAAGGGCTTTTAAGGCACAACAGGTTACCCAGTATGGTCTGTGAGGTGGCTGCTGACAGCAAGGGGCTAGTGAGAGATACGTACCTCTGTTTCCTGACTCTAGGATTTGAAGTCTTCCATCAAAGCCACCCCATTGAGGGGCTTCTCCAGGAATGTCTGGAAACCTCTCAGTATGACAAGGAAACTTTCATCCCAGTTCAGTGGGAAAGCTTGTACTTACATTTCTTGTTTATCATGCTCTCAGACTTGATGAGTTTACAAAGAGAAAACAGAAAATGTCAGTAAAGATAAGTTTCTTATTAACATTTAGAATTGTTCAGTAAGAGTACTTGTTCCATGTGTATCCCAAGATCTCTGTGCAAGGGAAAAATATAATATTAAAGTAAAATATATTTTACAATTATATTTTCAATAATTCTACTTTCAACTTTTATCATCCTTTGTGAATTTTTTTACTGTCTACTTTACATGCTTTTTCTCAATAAGACAAATATTGATCACTCATGATCAAGATTTCTGTCCTTTTTGAGAGGTAATTTACACAAGACCAAAATTGTATGCCATTTTTTCTAATATTACGATATACTCCATTTAATTAATGTTATTATTAAAATTAATATCCTTGAAAAGGTGGTCTGGTATCTAAACTATTTTAGATCAATTGTATTACTTCCTTAAAGGAGTGCTGAATAGCTCTTTCATGAAAACTGAATAGTCTGTTTCACGTTCAGTTAAAGGTAATAATAGAAGTTAATCCTAATAAATTGCAACAAATGAAAAAAAAATTAGATTAATATACCATACTGTTTATTTAACCACTTAAAACCTGTTATGTACTTAGAGCTGAACTTCAGAAAAGACTCACAGAATTGTGTTTTAAATTATGTAGAGGAGTGTAACACTGTAATTTTCATCATTGCTAAGAAGCAGAAGATTGAAAAATCACTTTCACATAAACCCACAATGAGACTTTGATGATAAATTTGTCACACTAGCAATAAAAGAACTGTGATACCATAGTTACTATAGCTGTAGTTTTACTGACAGCCGTCAATGTTAAATACAGGCATTTGGCAAAAGAAACCATCATTCTATTTTCTGACCTTTTAGTTAGTGTCGTCAGGTGGTTGTCAGTAGCACTCCATCTTCTTTTTTGACGGAATTAAGATCTATTTTTTTGCTAAAACCATCCTGGATAAGTTTATATCAAAAAGTAGCTTTCCTATGTTACTAGAAAATTAAGATATTTACTGTCTACACAAAATTAGTTACATGTCAGGTGTGTAACACCACTGAATGTGTTGCAGCTAGAAACTAGGGTTGTTTAGATGCAATTTTTATATTAAGTGGTTTTGGTTATATAAAAAAAAGGTCTCTGTACGTGTGTGTGAGCTGCTCACGTTATGTAAAGCAGATGGAAAAAAACCCTCTGTTAAATCTTTGTACATTTTCTATTTTATGTACTTGAGGGAAAAAAAAATTAAAAACCCAAACCAAAACAAAATGCCCACAAAATTTAAAAATATCTCAGTCCATTTGTCTTAATAAATTTTATCTGAGGGACTAAAAATAGCCTTTACTAGAAATTTTTATCTTCTGTGAGCCACAGGTTTTTGGGTTTTTTGTTTTTTTTTTTTTTTTTTGGTGAGTGTTTTGTGCAGATGCATAGAACTGGAGGGTCAACATAAGAATTTGCCCAAAAAAAGACGTGGTAAAAGACCTAACAAGAGGACAAAATTAAATTCAAGCAGCATCAAGGACCCAGGTGTTAAAATGTACCTTTTTACTACTTGAGTTTTTGCTCACAGCTCTTTATAATTATTCCAACTGATTCTACAATGATTGTGAAGGTAGATCTACCAAAAGGTGTGTCATTACAAAACTAAAATATGCAGAGCCTTCGCTGATTATAATTCATTCTTACTCTTGAGAAGTTGTTGACTCATATGCTAGATGACTTCCTTCTCTGTTTTGAAAAGCAGTACAGGGTTGTTAGATTCCATCTGAGGAACCTGTTATAGGACCAGATGAGACATATGCTTAATATCACACTGGGATATCTGGAAGGACTTCTTTACTGTATAAAGAAACACAGTACTCCCTATTCTTCCACTTCATTAACAGCACTTAGTTGCTTCAGCTTTGAAATGAGAATTTATTAGTTTCCAGTCTAAAGATGAGTGCAATATTGGCAAGCAAAGAAAAATCTATAAACATACACCTTTGCTTTATGTGCTCAGAAATCTCTGAATAGTCCCACAATTTTAAAACCAGGGAACATCCTTCCTCCTAAATTAGGTAGCTGCTGTAAAGCTCCGTTTGTAACAGCTTTTAGAATACAAGATGTCTTGAAGGGATACTGAATACATGTCTGTAGAAACATCTTCTCTTTATTTAAACATCCTGAAGTTAAGAGGAAGAGGACTGTATCCCATCAACAAAAGCAAGAAAACTTTAACATCAGGAACATAGGTAAAAAGTAATAGTTATCAAATACCATATACATTTATGTGATGTTGCCATCAACATATATTTGGCCAGATATATGTTGTCAGGATAAAACTTCAGGGAAGGGAAAAAATCAGGCTTTCATAGATTTGAGAAGGGGTGCTTGAGACCCTATGGATTAAAAGTGTATGAAGTGTAAGTGTCTTTCTCCAGTTACACAGAGATGAAACTTCAGTGTTTTCTGGCATGAGAGTATTTTAGAGATAAATCATATCTCTCTACTTCCTACAAGTCTAACAAGTTTTCTAAGGAAAATCAAACAAAACAAAACACACAACAGTCTCACCTTCCCCCTTCTCTCCTTCCTTGTCCCCCAAAATCTTCTAGGTCCTTGAAAAGCTTTGTAAAAAAAATTTAAATTGACATATAGTTCATATATATACTGATTTTTAGATGTACCTCTTGAAAATATCATGAAAATGGAAAAGAAATAAAAGTTGTACTTATTTTGTAGTGACCTGAATTTAGCATCAGATGTTAAAATCAAGACATGAAATTTTGGTGGAGAGATAAAAGTCGGAACAGAGACCTGACCACATGCCGGATGATATTAGTGGCAGATGTGATCGTCAGAAGTGTGATGGCATTTCCTCTGAATAGGCGAATGTACTCTTCAAACTTTGATGTTAACATGATTAGCAATGAAAGTATGCTTTGTTCCTTTGCCTTCACATGGTCTCAATATTGGCAGTTATCGTTTACTTGTATTTTTAAATCAAATATTATCCTGCCCTGTATTCATGTGCAGATGCTTTGCACAATGCTGCTTTTTCTGTTGGACCTAAAAGAAAACTGTGAATCATTGTACTGAACAGAAGCTATTTTTTTTCCTCTCTTCTACTCAATCCACACATTTGTATTTCCTAGTTTCATACTGGAAGCTACAGTACCATGCTTTCCATACAACACCAATAAGCCTATTACTTTGTCCATTGCCCCCAGAAACCATTAATTGACTGCAAACACAAATTTATTGCAAAATGACTGCAGCTTTATTAAGCAACAGGATTTACAGGCAATAACATAATCAATAGAACATTAATATATCACATAATTAACCAGTTCTTACAAGCTGTGCCTGTAGCCTTAAATATATGGAACATCATTGTGACTGGTGATAGCTGTTGTCCAAAAACCATTCAAATCATGATTTCTAGAAAGGAAAACTACATATCCTCCTTTAATTGTAGGGAAAATGTCCTGTTTATCCCATACACATCCTCATCAACCACCTAAAAATTCTCATCTCTCTGTCCTAAAAAATAATAGTTATGTAAGATTGCTACTATAATGCAAGTTAGAAAAGCAAGGTATGCTCCTGAGAACATACTGGGATCAACTTTTTTATTTGAACTCCTGTAAGTAAACCTGGCAGTCAGTGATGCTTTCTGTATTTTGAACATTACTTGCGAGAGTATGGATAAAATGGATAAAATATTAATTCTTACACATTAGATTATTACTGAATGTCTTTCAGCTGCTGCAATAAATCTGGGTGTACTTATGGAGTTCTGTGAACCTAAAAAAAAGTTTACTATTTCCATGAACTCTATTTGTTCATGAATGAATGACACTTGAGATGATGGAATCTGTTAAATGGTATATCTCAAGAGCCAAAATGGTCTTGAAGACATAACTTTCCCAAAATTTGCACGAATAGCCTCTGAAGTTCTATGCCTTCTTTTTTAGCCAAAATATTAGTTATTCTTAGTACATGGAGACATGTAAACCTGGAAAGCCATGTCTGCAGTGCCCTATTGGAATGTGGTTCTGTTGACAGCTCCGAAGTCAAATTTCCTGACCAAATTCCCTTACTATTTCCACGTACTTTTCAGTTGTTCTCTGGCGTATGGTAGGCATATTGTTGCTTGAACAGGGAAATGTCTGGGACAGAACAATACAAATATCCAGTAAATACCCCCCCATACAGCCTCAATACCAGTGTTCTGCAGTGCATCTCCTGAAGTACATAAGCCTATCCACTCTCACAAGACTTTGTAGAATTAGACCACGAGATCTTCATGCTGTAAACCTGTTCCTCCTTTCTGCATCCAGAATGTCTCTCCTCAAAAAAACATGGCACACATACACTCATATCTAGGTATGGCATCCAAGCAAATGACAGTATGCTACTACTGAGAAATCATAAAATCAGGAGAGAATCTGGACAGAATTATTTTATTAGAGCATAGTCTGGGAAAGTCAGATGAAGCAACTCTAATTTTACAGAGACCACTGACAATTTGGACCAAGTCAACTTAATGCAGAGAGAAAAGCATTGACACACGGAGGAAGAGAACTGGTGGAGCCTTACAAGCCAGAGGCAGCAACTCTGACTGGAAGGAGGCTGTGTATAAGGAGGTCCATCATAAGACTGCTGCGCAGCTTCTTCTATTCCTGGAATGGAAAATGGGAAGACAGATCTCCAAACTAGTAGCTCAAAACATGAAGGAGAAAAGGATGCCCCTAAAGTATGCTTTAAAGGATACTTTAGGAAAGTACCCCTAAAGGATACTTTCAGAGAGAAAGACAGCAAAACATCTGCCATTCATACAAGCCTGAGTGACCTCCTCCTCTCATTTGCTTTGAAGGACCTTCCAACCTAGCAAGGCAAACTCTTTAGGTTCTTTGAAATCACTGCCTAGGGGCAAGTGAGAACTATTCCAAAGATATCCACTGCCCAGCACCATGCTTCCAGGCTGGCAACCTCCTCCATTATGTGTCTACAAATTATTCTTCCATCACGTATGTGTGAGCACTACTCTCAAGCCAGGGACTGGTTATTTTCTTATACTGTGTAGGATATAGTTCTGAGACACCTACAGTCATCTGAAAAACCCATTTCAGATATATGCAGACTATCCTCCCTACTCCCAGTGAGGAGGAACAATTGTCTTTTGCTGGTTCCCTACTCCACAAGCTTCTCACTTCAGAACTTTCCAAGGAAATTACTCAACATTTCTAGGAAGCAAGATGACCAAATCTTTAAGGGATATTTACAGTAGAAAATACCAAGACACTCTTCATTCTGTAGAAAAGGAGGCAGAGTGAAGTAGATCACATTTAGACCAGACTTCACACAATTTCACCATTGCTCAGAAGGACTCTTGATTTACACACAACACACATATATAACTAGTTCTATCAATGCTGTCTGAACATGAGGATGAACATGGATGTAAGCCCAGAATTCCCTCTGGCAGAGAACTGTGTATTATCAAACATAACAAAAAAAAAAAAAAAAAAAACAGATCAAAAGCAGTGTCCCAGGAGAATCTCACAATCTTATCCATTCTGGACACTTTCTTATGAATAACTGGGCAAACAGCCCAAAGCCTGATCTGGTTAGAATTGCACATCAGGTTTATACATTTGACAACAATTAAATATTTTTGTACTTTCAAACATGTGTTTGTTCTCTGGACTTAAGGTCCTTTGGGACTGCCCTTAGCTCTACTGCTGTTTTCTTTGTCTTCCTTTTGAGATCATCATGCACATGCTTGGATCCCAGGAGATGGGAGCCTCTGCACATTCAGGTATGGACTAACGGTCTCTCACAGAAGACCTGGGAGTCTCCAATCTCATTCCAAGGAAAGGTTTGAAAAACATGACTGCCAAGTGCAAAATATATTCTCCCTGGGATCAGGGATATGAGATAATGTGCTACTTCTGACTAGGAGGTGCACTGCCAGCATTTTTCTACTATGCTTTGAAACTAATGTAAGGAATGGCTTCTGTCAGACAAAACAGTAGTATGCTTGGATCAAGATTAGCAGAAGACTGGCCAGGATGACAGACTGTGATGTTTGTGGTGATGTCTTGTGAGCAGTATCCCATTGCTCACCATTTCCAAAAGTTCGAGAAAATTACATCCATATACACTACATAGTGAGGTCAGGAGTATGTTTTCTGATGTAGAATAATGATGGAGACTGGTGCTCAGTAAGGAATGACTTCTTTTTTCTTGTAGTTTTACAGGAAGTTCAATTTAATTTTCTTTTTCAAGTAATGGGGGAGAAGAATGTTTTCAGGTTCAAGAAGGAAGGAAGAGTAGAGTCAGGAAAGAGGTCTGGTCTAGAGAATAGTCAGTCTGTTTGCTGACAGCAGCCTGCTCTTACAGGAACCAAGGGAGAGATTCCTAGCTGTTAAGAGAACAAAGAAGAGAAACAAAAAGGAGAATATCATTTGAAAGGGAGGACAAGGAAAGAGAGAGAAAAGATAAAAGTCTCGAAGCCAGGAGAAGGCACCGAGAGTAGGTGATGAAGATGGCCAATGAACATTTACACAAATGGCTTTCAGCCATGCTTGTTTCATTCCAGGAATAACTGACTGAAGCCACATCCATGGTCAATGAGCCGAGAGCCATAAGTGCTTATTGTCAGGAGAAACTGGAGATTGTGGCTCCAAAGGTAAGAGCCACTCAAAAGAGATGCATGTGAAAACCCTTTTATATAAGTGATTGTACCCAAGACCCAAAACGCCTGTGCTGTGGATGCAGATAATACTCAATGGATATTGAGTATTATCAAAGAGTGTTTTCTGCAGAGATGTGGCAAACTTGAATTAGTCTCTCAGAGGTTATAAGAGGCTATCAAACAAATGTAGATAGGGTCAAGTACCATAAGCTCAATATTATTCTGAGGGGGAGGGGGAAAAAAGGCAAACCCAACACCCTAGTGAGACCAAGAACATGCACACACCCCTTGTGATGGAGAAGTAATCAAGAGGGACAATTTTTTGGGGGAGAACAGAACTTCTGCTATGCTTCTCTAATCCTCCATATGACTTGCATAAATTGGTAAGGGAGGACCTAGGCAAACTGTAGGACTTGTCTTGCCTAAGAAAGCCATGTGTCTGGGCATTTCAAAGAGGAAACATCTTACAAGCTCCTTCTGAGAGCATCCTCATGCCCAGATAGTAGCCACACAAAATTTAGCGCAAGATGAGATTTCATTAGCCTCCTGGTGGACTTACCACAGATTACCAGCAGTATACAAATTTCCTGTGTTCACAATGTATCATCTCCTCTTATCTCTTCTCTCCATGTAGTCACTTAGATTCACGGAGTGGGCCTTATGAGCAAGGCCTTGGGGAACAATTCTAACATACACGTGCAAACACACATGCAATAATAGAAGCCTATATAATTTTTTAAAAAGTAGGTGGTGACATGAATTGGTTTCTACTTCCTCCTCTGCTCTATTGCTTTCATTTCTTGTGAAGTTAGTAAGAAGATCACAGCAGAGAAAATGTAACTTGAGAAGGAATTTATATGTTCTTTAAATGATTCTTCTCCAAAGAGAGATGCTGAATTAAAGCATCAAAATCTTCTTAAATTCTGGAAAGTAAGCCACATGTTGTACACCTCCATATCCCATTCCCCTCAGAAGATTATAATGTCTTCCATTAGAACACTATGTATTTTAATTTTACCAGAGGCACCATCACCACCACTATACTCTTCATTGTATGAATGACAAATGGCACACTATTTTGTTTTCATTTGTTCTTAAAAACTCCTTCTACTAAAAACTTTATGCTCTATGCTCTGTGACATTATCAGCATTTGTTAATTCATATTCTCAAACACATTCTAAACTGTTGAAATTCAGAGCAGCAGTGAGGTATTTTTGCTGTATCCATCCTCGTAAGTCTCTTGCTCCCTCACACAACCTAAACCATGCCTGTGTCAGGTGAAAAAAACTTAACCTTGTCCTCTCTGTCTGTAGGAGAACTACATATCTGGATATGTTTACCTTAATCTCACTTCGCAAAACAATTTTTGTCAAGATTTCAAAACTGAATTTCCTTTTTCAAAAAAAAATAGCCCATTTTACATATCGTTTTGTATGTGAAGTTGTAAATTATTTATCTTTTTATAAAAAACACTTCAAGGATTTGCCTGATGTTTTTAGAAATTTGTTCATAAAACCCCTTGTTTATAAATTTTCCCAAAGTTGTTTTTTTTTCCTAGATATTCAAGATATTAGTAAAATTGAAGAGACCAAGAGTAGGTCCCTCAATCAATTCTTAATCACTGAAATATATGGAGTAATTTTGAAATATGTTTTTGGGTTAAAAACAAACAAACGAACAAAACACCCTTGATCTTAAGGCATTTCTTACAATTGTAACACTTTCTAGGGCAAGCTGCTCTGATGACTCCAGTAAGAATAATCATAGTCTGTAAACACCAGGTTGTTTTCACTACATAACTAAGTATGGATTTCAGTGTGTTAATCCAGACATGACAGACAGAATGTTTCCAGTGACATCATGGGAGTTGATGACACTGTGGTGAATACATTATGAGTATGTGGATGCAGTTTAACTGCACCAGTTGTGGCTCTACCACTCACCTGCTGTCACTCTGAGTCTTTGAAACATCCCATTACACCTGAGTCTCTGTCAAGTGAAAATCCTAATTCAGAAGCTCAGGTTCCCATTTCTGCCATAAACAAAGCATAACTTGGGGAAAGCTCTCCTCTACCTCTGCATCGCCATCTCCGCTGGTCTCACAGAGGCAGTGTTTCTTCATTACATTCTCTGCAGATCTCATCTAGTACTGTTTCACCTGTTCCAGGGCAGTGGCTTTCTCCAATGCCATACAGAGCCATTTTTAAAATGATTCCAGGTACTGCTATTGCAAAGCACAGAAAAACAATAATCACTTCCCCTGGGATTGTGAGTCTGAGCTGTTTGCTCTTTGATAGCCTAAAAAAAAAAAATTACAATGCATATATTTGAGCAAAACATTACTATCATAGTAGAACCAAAGGCTGATGGACGACAATTTTAAAAAAGTAATTAAAAGCAAGGGTTTGTATAGTCATCTATGCAGTTTATCTTGCCCTTTGTTCTGAAATGTCTGGTAAAAGATCCCATGAAGTGCAGTATGGTAAAACTAACACTGATCTGAACTGTTTAAATTACTCACATGTTCCCACTGTTGCTTTCAATTAATGTATGGATTTTCTTGAAATCAAGCTCATCAGAGCCTGTATGTAAATTCAGTGGTCCTGGATACAGAAATTTCACTTGCCCATGATTTTTTCAAGCTACTTATATAGGAGAAACATTACTACAACAATTTTATTATTTCTGCTGCTCTACCATTCTTATCAGATAAGAAAAAATCCTGAATTTGAGTCAAATTATTGTTTTCTTTATTTTTCCAATTTTGCAGCACCTAGAATGAATAGATGGAGGAGTCCTCTTCACAATCACGTGTGAATATTCCAAACAGCTATTTCTAATACCACAGCTCGCACCTTATGCTATTCTAAATGGGTCTTCATTCCTCTAACTGTTGTGAGGCGAATTGCTAATATTCGATTATCAATAGTGATGCCACAAGGAAAATACAATTGTATAAGAGGGATCACCCCAAAGTCAAAACCTAAGTATATAAGGATTGAGACGAAAGAAATCAATATAAATAATGAGAGGACAGCGGGACAAGGCTCTGCAGAGATGGACTTGCTAACCCTAAACCCTTCCACCTGAATTATAACAAGTAAATCAAAGCACTCGTATATCTGGATCAAGGCACTTTCCAGCTTTGCTTTAGTGACAAGGGAATGGGCATTACCCAGAAGCTGTAGGGTGATGTTCAGAGACAGCTAACAAACCACCAGCTCAGCTTTTCTTTTCCACAGGGCAAGCACTCTGAATGCTCCTCCTCCCCTTAACTTGCTGAAACTTGCAGTTGTGATTCACAACCTGACCAACACTGATAGATAACAAACCACTGACCTTGAGGGCGGCTTTGTATGTCAGCCTTCTTATTGCGTTGAGTCACCGCACTCCTCGTGTGTGTTATTTTAAGTAGCACATTTATCAGCCAGTACCAAATAGAATACGTGGCCATGTGTATTTTATTAGTGGAGTTTGAGTATTAAAAAAAGAAAAATCGGAAAAAAATAACTGCTTTATTTTTTAAAAGAAAGGGCTTGAAGGCTCTGATACACTTTAAAAATCTTGTTTTCAGTTACAACATAAGGAATCTATATAGATGTTAATATGTTTGCATTTGTAGCTTTTCCAGATTTTTTTCCCCAGCACACCGCAGTATAGCAATATCAGAAATATACCATTCCCCATAACAGGACACATCTGTGGTGAATCTGCACAGAAGCAATTAATTTCCTTGCGGTATTTTTACACTGGGGTCTTAATGCAATTCCCCACTATACAAACAAAAAGCTTGAGACAGCTCCTGCTGCCTGATAAAAAAAAAAAAATCAGATTGAGAAGGGCTGTTTGGCCTAGGACTGCTACAGGCAATGACTTGTAATGAGGCATCCCAACACTAATTATGAAGCTTATTAAAGAGAATTGTTTAAGTTGTACTAGAGTGCATGCTATAATCACGTTAAGGGAGATATGCATACTGAATTGGGGTTCTTCAGTTTTTTCCCTTAGAGAAGTGGACCCACTACTTAATGAAGCCAATTTGGGTCTCCATTTATAGCAGCAATATCATTGTGCTTGGCAGACTGGTCAAGATGAATTTGATGGAGAGGCAGGTGAGAACCCCAGCAGCTTGGTGATAATTCACACATCATAGCCTTCACAACTAACTAACATCTGCAGGAGAGTGGGCCAAGAAACTGTCAAAAACAAATACTTTCAATCCAGGATTTTATTATTAAACTTCTCCCAATTGTTCGGTAAGGTTGAAAAAGCAATATTTCAGTGTACTGTTTCAGGAAAGAAAAAAAAAAAAGATTAATAAAGATGTTAGGAGGCTGAACTGCTGTGAGATTTGTTTAATTATTCCCCACAGTACTGCCCCAGCAATCTGCTGACATTTAGCCCCGACCTTGCAAATCCTCAGTAAATATTAATATATCAACTCAAACAGGGACCGTTGTTTTATTGGTTCACGGAGCTCAGAGAGATTCGCCACAGCAGTGAAAAATAATGTGCAGAACTGAGGAAGAACGGCTCCTTTGATATCACCTTCTGCTGCACACATGTGCTGGGAGCATCAACAAAATGGAAATTCTGTTACTTTGCCACAGCTGTAGAGTGACACTTCAGATGCCTTTGCTTCCCTTTGTACAGCCTGCTGGAATAATCCCAAAACCACAGTGGCAAGAGATTAGAAAACACACACACGCACGCGCGCGCGCACATATACACACACAGGGCGGAAGAGAGAGAGAGATCACATTTTATTATCTGACACAGTGGATATTTTAATAATGGTAGGCTCCCACCTTAAAACCTAATAAGCTTTGCCAAGAACAATGAACGTGCTAAAAAGAGCCAAGGAGAGCTGAGTGCAACCTACTGGAATCTGTTTACTATGATGACTTTGCTGTTTGCCTTCGTGAGTGCCACATAAACTTCTTTTTTCTCAGAACAGTTGCCCCCACTGACTGCTTCTGATGTATTTTATGTGCCTACAGTCCTCACAAATCCTAACAAAGCACCCCAAATTTATTTTCTCCCTTTTATTTGCTTGCCTCAAATGTAAATGTACATTATTAAAATATCTTCTCATAACTATACCTCCATTACTAATAGACGAGTGTTTGATGTGGGTCAATGCTGCATCCAAAATTCTTGGGTTTAGGGGAAAGGGCTGCTGTGCAACATTTGGCATTCAGATGTATTGAGCTGCAGAGTTAATGCGTGATTAATTTTATTCATAAAAATGTTAATCACTTCATTGTGAGATCTCTTTAACATTCTGTGCACTGAACACCTTTTAACTTCTTTTTCACACAAGCTCACAAATGTATTTAATATTTTCAAACATTCTGTTATTACCAATAACACTGGTAATTAAACATACATTTAAAATGCAATAAAAAGCTGGCAAGTAACAGCACGACACTGAACACAAATGGAAGTCCATTGCCCACTGCCTCTCCCGTGCCCCCTCCCCCTTGGCAGCAACTGACCAGTTTCTTTAATGTGCACTTGTTTGCAGAGTCCCAGAGGCATTTTTATCCCTCAAGCCTACTCCAACCCTCATTGACACAGCCGAATACCATGAAAATAATACAGCCATGTAGCAAGGTATAGATGGTTCTAAAAATACTTCTGTTCTTGGGGAGGGAAGGATCACAGTGTTGGCCACATCACGGCAGGCTGGGGGCTCTGAGGGGGTTGTTTTGGGTCGGGATGGGGTTGAGGTTTTTTTGAGACAAGCACTCAAGCCTCATCTGAGAGTAGTGTCAGGCACTGGTGGGTGTGCCGGCTGCACTCACTGACTTCTTGTTTCCAGCTGGGCAAGGCTATTGTGAGTGTATTCAGCCAATGCACTCATGAAACTGGATAAATGGATTAGTGGATCAGAGACACCATCGGCATCTTCAAAAGGAAAACAGCAGCCTGCAAAAAGACTGACATTTGTGTACTGGGGCAGAGGGTGTGTGAATGCTCTGCCTCCTCCAAAGGGACAAGACAGTGATAAACTTTCCACACTGACCACCTCACTTTGTGCTACAATTGACCAACAAAATAAATGGATTGCTTCATTGTTTTTGAACCGTAGGCAGCACAGGGAAAGCGCTCCTTGTGCAGCAACAAAGGACAATGTATTGTGTGGGGCCAACAGCTCAAAATAAAACCTTTAATTATCTACGGGTCAGCCATAAATCTGGAATAAAAATAAATGTTACTTTTTAAACTCGCCTTTAATTCTGCACAGAGTTTACGCCGGCGCTTTCTATTCTCTCAGGAGAGGCACTACCAGGACTTGGTGTGCGCCCCACGTTTGCATTTTTGCATCAGCTTGACTCCCAAGGAACGTGTTAGGAAACAAGTTTGGCTATCAGACATGAAGGATGTCTATAACGCTAATTAAAGTAAACAAAAACAGATAAAAGGTGAATTTTTCTCACTTTTTTTTTTAAACACTCATGCATGTATTCTCTTCGCATACGCATAAAAAGAAGCCAAAACTAATATTAATAGTGGTGACGGGACTCAAGTAAATTAATTCCTTACAGAAGTACATTGTTTAGTTTTAAGAGCTCATATTTTCAAAGTCTTAAATTTTGAATACCTACTTCTATGGGGTTTTCAGTCTCCTGGTACCCAGCGATTCCTGTCCACATGGCTGGTTTTATGGGCAAGCTATGAATGGCACTGCATGGGGGCACCGCACAATGGGGAACACCAACCTCGCCAGGAGCCGTTTCTGTAACTTTTCACTGGAAAACATGCCACGCAGGCCATGTTTATTACATGTTCCAGCATTTTACTTGATTTGTTGGTCCCAGGTAAGTTTTACTGCTGTAAACCCAGCGACTTGAAGCCTGGAATCAGGCCCCACGTCACTCTTCACCACAGTCCCCACAGAGCCAGTGGTGGGCTCAGGCCGTGCTGTCCATCGCCATGGCCCTTCCCAGCAGAGGGGGACCTGTGGTCCTGCATGGCGCAGCTCCACGGCTGCCACCCGCTTCCTATAGGCCAGAGGGGACCTGCCACAGCTTTTCCAGCTGTGGTTCCCCCGATTCGTGGCTGGCAGCTGGATTTTGGGGCCAGCAGGCTTCCCTTCCATCCACCTGCAGGCCTGCATGCAGGGCTTGGGTGCACAGAGTCACCAAGGTGGCAGGGGAGCCTCTCCACAGGACTGAGGCAGCGGTCTGGGGACGGAGGACGTGTGCTGAAGCCCATGTTTGATGCTGTCTTTTAGGTCACTTACAATTCACCAGACCTTTCCCTGCACTGCTTGGGTGCCTCTGTCAGCCCCGGCTACTCTTTATATCTCCCATTTTAAGGACATGGGGGAATTAAAAAAATATAAAAAACAAGCAAACAAACAAAATTAAACATACCACAACAGCACTGGAATTAGCCAGGTGATGGAGACTCCCTTTATCGCCTTCCCTCCCCAGCCACAGCAAGGTTGATCAGCCTCAGGGCGCACCCCGGGGCAGCCTGAGCGCCATTCCCGCCCCGGGGTGCCCGTCCCTCAGGGCGGGCACCGGCAGTCCGCTTCTCCTCCGGGGCCCGGCGGCCAGGGCGGCTCTTCCCGCCCCTGCCTGAGGGGCTGATGGGGACGGGGACGAGGCAGGCCCCGCTGCCCCTTCACCGGGGCCGGCCGGCTGTGGGCGCGGGCGGGCGGACGGAGGACCCGCGTCAGCGGTAGCCCCGCCGGGCAGAACTAATGCCGGGCCGGCATTGTCCCCCGCCAGCCGCCGGGTGGTTTCAATACGAGCCTGTTTAACGGGGGGCCGATGGCCGGCCGAGGCGCAGAGCCACCGCTGCCGCCGGCCCCCGCCTCCCCGCCCCCGCCGCTCCGCGCTCTTTGTAATAGTCTCATCTACAAGGACGATTGAAACTTTATAGTGCATGATTCATAGAGCGGGGCTGGCGCTCCGAGCCGCGGCGCATATTACATTAATCAGTGTCAGGCCACTAAAACAGAGATATGAATATGAATTCTCCATATTGCAGGGGAGATAAATGCGCTTGTGAATAATTGATCGGTGCCCATGGAAAAAAAAAATTAAAAAAACGTTGGGAAAAACATGGTCATACTATGAAAGTTAGGCGGAGATCGAGCGAGCCGCGGGACCAGCCCGCACGGCGCCCCCGCCCCAGCTCCGCCGGTCGCTGCTGTCGGCGGCGGCTTCGGGGCCGCTCCAGTTTCAGAGATAGTGCATCAAAAACTCAACCAAAGCAGCAAGAAGAGATGACAGGAGCCGGGAACGATAACAATCATAGGAACGAGCCAGTTTGAGTATATACACCCTACTAATTTTCTTCTTCCCTTTCTCTGGATTTTTTTTTTTTTTACCTAGTTAAAAATAGACTTTTTTTTCAGAATAAAACAGAAAAAGAATAAAAAATGAGGCAAGCATACCAATCAGCGTGTTTCATAACTACGTCTACGTCTCTGTGACAAAGCCAAATCCCCGTAAAGCTGCCGTTTGCTTTTAATCTGTTCTGGCAACTGCGAATTTCTGAGTTTGCTGAACTCGAGATTATATCAACTTTTCAGTGTTCTTCACAGATTTCTGCCATTCTTCTGTTAATGCTAAGTAAATAATAACAAAAAACAAGACTTTTTTTACTGGGGGAGGATGGAGGATTATACAGGCGTATTTAAAAAGTGTTTTCTTGGCAGCATTTTAAGTAGCACAAAAATGTATCTTGGCACTCGGTTGTCGTGCTAAAAGAAGAATTACTCCTTGTAGTCTCCATTCGATTCAATGCAAATTTTCTTATTGACTTTATTTATCAGGTTCAGGTACCGTCATCATTAAAAAAAAAAAAAATAGGGAGCTAGTACTTTTCAATTCACTCTTATCAGCTCGAAGCATTCCCAATTACGGCAAATCGTTTAGCTTAAGCTTCTTTATTTTTCTCCCTGCACTCCGGTATTTTCTGGTATACATCTGCTGGGGTGGATGTCAATGAAAATATGACAGAAAAACTACAAATTATTTTCCTGCCAGGGTGACGTAAACGATCATTCCTAGCACGGTTCACGTGACAAGCGAAACCTCGGGATTATGAAGCTCCCGCTCCTCCCTAAAAGCGGCGCGGGGGCTCCCGGCGGCGGGGAGCGGCCGGGGGCGTCCCGCCCGGTCCGGGCCGCCTCCGAAGGCTCTGTGCGGTAGCGCAATGATCACCCGCACACCTCCTCTCTCTGAAACTTCCTGCGGGAGAAATGGCCACCTCACTGCGGCTTGCCGGGGAGGGAAAGGCAATCACCCTGCTCCCCCAGGTGCCGAGTAGGCTGAGGCAGCGGGATTCGGGGAGCGCTGGGCACTAAAACACGCAGCCACGCCGCAGCTTTTCTGTCTTAAACAACACGGCGTTTATCAGCTGGCCTCAGGACTCTTTGGTTTTCCCTTTTTTAAGGGGAAACCACTTGCGCTCCTGTCCAAAAACTTTGGAAGTGGCGCGAACACGCTCCGTCCGAGCAGGCAGCCCGCAGCCCTGGGCGCGCTCCCGCAGCAGTCGGCATGCAGCTCCCAGGCCGCCCCCGCCAGCCGCAGGGGCGACAGGAGCCGGGTGCTTCATCCCATCGCCGGCAAACGCTCCGGGCGCGGTGGGGAAAGACGGTGCTGAGCCCGCGGGGCTTCATTCATCGCCCCCCCACTGCCGGTAACACCCTCAGCTGGCTGGGGAGGGAAGCGTCACAATTGTTAGCGTTACTTGGGGGGAGAGGTGGGAAGTTCAAATAGCAGATAAGAAAAAAAAAAAAAATCCAGTTCTGCAACAGAGTCATCTCTAGAGACACTAAGGCTTCCAAAGGAGGAAAACTGCCAACCAGATAACTACTGGGAATTATCACTCTCCGGAGGATAATCAGAACTGTAAGCGCACTCCGGAGGATGCTGATGGCTTTCTGGCCGAATTGAAGGCGGGCAGCCTGCGGCTCTCCGCCCCAGCCGAGCGGAGCCGCGGGCCGGGCGCGGGGACGGCGCCTCCCGCCGCCCACAGAGGGCGCTGCGAGCCTGCCCAAAGCGCGGCCCGCGGCTCCGCTCGGGACCGCTCGGAACCGCTCGGGACCGCTCGGGACCTCTCGGAACCGCTGGGCCCGAGGGCGCTCGGGGCGCGGGGTGCGCGCTCCCCGGCGGGCTGGCGAGGCGCGCACACGCTCGCTCCCTCCGCTCCTCACAGCTCCAGGCCCCGCTGAGGTTCCTGTGCCGCGCAGGAGTCCCCGCTCCGCTCCCCCGGGACAGTCCGGCAGCGCCGCGCTCGCTCCGCCTCGCAGCGCATCCCGGCGCGCCTTTTAGGTGCCGTCTCCAGCCGGGAGGAGCGGAGCCGGTCCGTGACAGCCGAGCGGTCGGGCCCCGGCGGCAGCGGCACCCCGGACGGCCGGGTTGCTCGAGGACGGCCGCGGCTCCCGAGAGGAATTTGGGAACTGGGACAGGCGGTGCGGGACTGAGGCGATTTCATCTGAATTGATACGAAAGAGACAGCAATTGCATCAGGTTTACACCATAACTGACCTGACACACCGTTAAGCTCTACAGTCTTGAAGACTTTTGTCTTTCTTTTTTGTATTTTTAAATACGTCTTCCCTCTCCCCGAAGACTAAATTACTCTAGTTTGGTAAAAAGTGCAATGATCTCTTTTGTTGGAACAGTTACCAACAATTACCAACGCGAGTCTGTCTGTGATTTGAGAAAAGGAAAAAAAAAATACACCGAAACAACTAAAACCCAAAATACAAACTAATTGATGACATGCTAGGAGCTGCAGGATGTCAAAATGAGTCTCTTTCCAGAGACTCTCCTTCAGATATTCCACACAAAATCTATTTTTCCTGACCTGTTTCTCTGCTCCATCAGAAAAACGCAAAATGTAGGAGCCCACTGCCTCCACCTTTTTGACAACAGATCTCTAAGCCATAGTTTAGCGAGGCTGCTCTTTGATTGAGATGATTTTGCAGCTAAATCAAGATCAATATTCTGATCTCTGACAAGAATTTTATTAATATTTTATTTGAAAATCTCTTATTTCCGACAATTCCTGGTTTGAGATTGGTTTAGTTTGGATAGGGCGTCACCGCATTATTTCTTAATGACTTTCCCAGCTGCTTCTTTCCATTTTCCACCATCAACAACCATCTGGTATCTTATTAGCACCTCAATGCTCATTTAGTGTTCTCATTTAGGAGGGAAAAAAAAAAAAAAAAGAAAAAAGAAATAAACACTCAAAATATTACACATTTTAACGGACCGTCTTTGGAAGATTAATGCCTTTATAAAACGATAGATCCTGTCTCTCAGTTTATTTTCAACCAGCAGATCGGAATTGCAAAACTTTCTTCTAAGATGTCTAAGATGTGCAAGAGCTGCCTTTTTTTTCCCCTACTAGGATTGTATTTAATCTCACAGGGAAATATCTTTCATATTTCCTCTGTGTTTATTCAAAGCGCGTATCGCTACAAATAATTCTTTTTCCTAAATTATGATTTTTTTTTTTTTTTTAATCTTGGGTGGGAATATATACCAACGCACTAAAGCTCTTGGTCCAATTTAGCAACCAGTTTGGACAGCAAAGTTGTACACTAGGGAACTGTGAGAAAACTTGTCCCTTTCAGTTTTAGGAAACTATTTTGTAACGTAAGTGGAAGTCAGGTCCATTTATGTCTGCAGAATGGATACTACAGAACACATCTGAATCACCACAATTGTAAAAATAACTTTAATATTACTAAGGCAAGAGCCAACTTCACTCAACTTCGTAAATTTGCATGTATGAAAAGGGAAGATCACAGCTTGTTTTTGGAAAAAATACCTTGGATTTGCTGCTTTAAGTTTCAGTTACCCAATGGAGGAGATTTGACTTTTCAGAAAACAAAGCATAAATGTTTGAATAGATTTGTAATATAATATCTGTAGCAACAGAATACATACCTGAAGAGAGCTCATAATTTCATTTAGTTTATTAGACAAAAATATATGATTTAGACAAGTTTTGCTGACGTGTTATTTACAATCTGAAATCACTCTATATACAGAAAAAAAGAAAACCACAAACACATGGGAGACATTTACGAAACAAATAATCCAAGAATGGTTAGAATAACACGATCTGAAATGGTACAATGAGGAAGGGGATCCATCTACAGATTTGTGTAATGCTTTTATGGATTTGCACCACCTTATTGCAAAAAGAGATTGATGGGAGTCGTTTATAGCGTTTCCTTTTTTTTCACTCTCTCTGTCCTTAATACCAGTCTCTGTAATATTTTTTCACCAAATCATTTAATCAAGCAGAAGGGAGAGCTGTTAAAATTCTCGGTGTTCCCTCTTGCTGAGCCAAAGAGCTGCAGGGGTGGGGGGGGGGAGAATGGGGGGGGGAAGAAGGAGGAAGAAAAAAAAAAAAAGACTTAACAATCTTTCAGAATAAAAGTGTTGTTTTTTTTTTTTAATTGCCTGCCTATTGCTATAGCATCTTAGTACCAGATAATCGCACAAAAATCGTCTCTCGTGTAATTAACACAAGATTTTTGAGATCTGTTAAGTTTTAGAAAAGTTACAGTCTGGCTATGCACAATTGCAATTTAGTCTAAGTTTGAAAAGATTAGAGTAACTCCTGTGCTGTTCTCATTGTTTGTATGTATTATTATGGTGATGATTAGGTGTTATAATTAGCCTTTATTATTCAAACACTCTGTTTCACATAAGTAACATTCCAACAGTGAAAACAAACAAACAAACTCACTTGTCACGGACAGGCTGGAAGGGCGATTTTAGCGGCTGGGGTGGGGAGTCAGTTCTTGGTACATTTTCTCTTTCTAGAATGAGACAAAAAAAAAAAAAAAAAAAAAAAAAAAAAAAAAGAAAAAAAAAGTCAAACAAAAACAGAAGAACCATTTTAGAATAACAACAGTAAGAATCTGAACATTGCAGAGAGCACACTTCCCTCTCGCCCTCCTGTTCAGGTGTGTACAGATACATGTGTATGTGTGTACAACACTATACCCTACTTTCAGTATTTAAGCAGTCTGCAAGCTTTTCTTGACACATTTTTACTGTCATTGAAATTGTTGGGAGATGAGGGTCGTGAAAGAGGGAAGGAAAGCTCAAACCTATACGTTTCACTGCACTCTGGCTGAATTTTCATCTTATTTGATGGATGTATAGGGTGAGGATGTAATAGGCCACGTGAAATGTGCTTAATGTATGTGACCAACGCGCTGGGTGGGGGGCCGGAAATCAACGCTAGAGTAAACTGTAGCTCCATTAAAAGCAATCAGTTACACCAGTGTGACACCATTCCTCAAGGAGAAGTTCACGTGCATGTGTTGGGGGTGGAGGGAGAGGTGGAAGCCTGATGCATTAATTACCTATGTGTTTGGGACTGGTCCTCTCTGAAGGTTTTTCGCTGCTTAGAGCTCCCAGGGTTGCTGTTAAAACAGAAGATTGTTGCTGGGCCTGGAGGTGGTGATTGTGATGAGTAGCGTGGTGGTGATTTACTCCCAAAAAGGACCTCACATTTAGAAGGGAACTCTGAGTGAGGAAAGCCCCATTTGTCCAGTTGTGAAATTTGCCAATCTGGCATGTGTAGAGTCCATGGCTAGGGAGAAAAGCAGGGTGCTGAATCTGAGGAGAAGTGTGGTTAACCTGGGGAGGAGGGGGAGGAGGAGGAGAAGATTTCAGGGCACCATCAGGACTGGTTGCTGTCTCTGCCAAAGACCAAATCTTGGGTTTGCTGTGAGATGGCATCTGTAAATTGTTCAGTCCCCCAGGACTGAGGATTCTCGTGCTATTGTCAGAGGCCTCCTTCACCATGGCCAGTGCATCTTTGGGTTTCAGCCCTTCAGACCCTGACAGTGCCAAATCCTTCTCCTTTTCCAGGTGCTCCTCTTCACTGCTTTGTCTCAGGGGCTCGGGCTTCTCCTCCTCTTCCTCGTTGCTCTGCTCCTCATCATTCTCATCGATTTTATCTATATCTATGCTCTCCAGGTCAATTTCCTCATCATCTTCATTCTTCTCGGGGTCCCCCTCATTGTCACTCCCGAAGAGGTTTGCATCTTCTTGGTCCTTACTCCTGGAGCCCCAGGTCACCTTGTTCTCCTTCTTGAGCCGCCGGCGGGCATTGGCGAACCAGGTGGAGACCTGGGTGAGGGTCATCTTGGTGATGATGGCCAGCATGATCTTCTCGCCCTTGGTGGGGTAGGGGTTCTTGCGGTGCTCGTTGAGCCAGGCCTTGAGGGTGCTGGTGCTCTCCCGGGTGGCATTTTTGGGCCGCCCCGGGTCCCCGTATTGGAACTGTCCGTAGGGATAATAGCCGGGGGCAGTGTGGGCAGCAAAGGTAGCGGGGTGGACACCCGGATTATCTTTCAGCTCGTACTGGGAGCCCTGCAACACATTCAGACAAGCGGAGAGGAAAAAGCACATCAATTATCTCGTTAGCGTCTCTAACAGAGCTGAATAGGCTACTCCGGGAGCCGGAATACGCCTTTCAGCGGTGCAAAGGGTCTTCACAGCCAAATTCGGCCCTGCCCGCTCCAGGCTCTTCACATTTAGGTCATACAGAGAGAGGTGTTGCCAATTGATTCCCCCTTCTTGCAGGGAAATGAAAGGTGCTAAGCGGGGCTCTGACAGACACTACGAGTATTTTCTCCGCAAACCAAACCAAACGGTGGAAAAGCAGCAACTTCGCCTCGGCGAGACAATTCGCTGTGCCCTTGAAATTATCAGGCACATAGAACAGGTACTACACCGCAGTTGCAAACTAATGCCCGCGCACAGCGCCGCATTTATCTGCAAAGTATCCAGGAGGATGATAGAGATGCATGCAGAGCTTTCTTTATATTTGCTGCTAGTGAAACGAGACTGGGAAGATGAATGCACAACTTCAGTACGAAGAGACTTATATTGTGAAGGATTTTCCACACACATGCCAACACCACCATCCCTGCTCCCCAAATCATACACCAAGATTCTGGAGTAAAACATTAACTTCTAACTGTTAGAAGAGCCTTTAAGCTCTGGAATGAAAACTGATCCACGCATTGTAGAGTATGGATATGTAGACACTTTATCTCATAAGTTTTACTTTGATCTGTCCAGAGCAAACACAAGTTGTTTACAAGCGTTTAGAGACGGTGATTTATTTGCAATCAATATTCTTTTTATCATCAGTAGTAAAACACAGCAAGTCAAATTATCCCATCAGGTGTTTTGGTAAATAACATTTTATCTTTCTAGGAACCTCATTAGGCCTCATTATTACCGCAAATTGTCCAGATATTAGCCTAATATTTTAGTTCTTGATTACAAATGTTCGGAAATCTAGAATCTATTTCAAAATATCACCGTCATAGTTAATCACTGTAATAAAATACCAGGATACTTTGCGAGCAGGAACGGGAACTGTTCCAAAATAGCTAACATTTCAAGTAGTTTTCTATCTTTATTTCTTTTATTAAGATCTTGCCTCTTTTTCTTTTTCTTTTTCTCTTTTTTTTTTTTTTTTTTGCCTAGTCCAGAAATATGTTCTTCATATTACCATGTCATAATTCATGTCAGCTTTAGAAATGGACCTCTTCAATAATGTTTGCGAAGAAACTAATTTAACTTTGTCAAACAGTTAAGAAGGATCATGTATTTTAATTTCAGAGACACCCCTTATGCACAAAGAGTAGCCCGATGTAATTTTTGTAATGTGTTACAGAGTAGGCTTTCTGCACTCCCTTTATTCTGCTGTCTTTTGTTATTGTTGCTGAAATGATATTTTTTGTGTAAACTCTGTTGGGAATTCTTTTGAAGAAGCCACTTGTAAATCACTCATTGCTTCTGTCTCAACTTTTACTGCATTTTCAAAATCAAGGTTAAAAAAAACCAAAGTAGGAAATGCACGCTGTTAAAAGTGACTTTATAGGAAATGTTTGCAGTACAAAAATGATCTGTTTTCAGATGCTGTCCCTTGTTCCACAGCGTATTTTCCTATTTGCCTACATATATGTATTAAAACCCCTAACAAGGTATTCATTGCATGCATTCAGTTATAAATATTCACACTTTAATGTGTCAGGGGGAGAGAAAAGAGGAACATTTAGAAAACGAAGTGGAACCCATGCGTAGCGCCGCCGAGAATTTTGGTGATACCAGCAACGAAAGCGTTTCGTTTTCGAAACGAGAGCAGATATAAAAACAGTTCGTTTAAAAAAAATATATAAAAAGTTTTACTTTCTAACTATTAGATTCTTAAGAAAATGTGAAATTAATCCCGAGGACAGTCTGGGTGGCGACAATTTCTCTTAGAATTAACGCCGATAAGCGTTTCTGCCTCGATGCATATAATGGGATGTAGATGCCCACTTTCGCTTCATACAAATCCCATCTATGATACCCGCCATAATCAGAGTATGAAAAGTTCAAGGAACAGAACGGGACACTTTCAAGGCTTAAGGAAAATGCCTTGAAATAAACGCGCGCCCCAGGTACCGACACTTTGGCCTTTCGGACGGAACCTGAGCAATAAACTCAGCGGCAAAGAAAAGTACCAAGCGGAAAGAGGAGCGCGCTGGAAAGCCCAGTGAAACAGCAGGACCGACAGTATCACCCGTCAACAACAACACCAACAACAACAAAGAAAGAAAAGAAAACAAAAAATACCCGAGTTGCTGGGGAAAGCCGACAATACGGAGGCAGGAGCCCTGCTCAGCCGTTCCGCTGCCAAGAAAAACTCGGAGGAGTTTTGCCCGGCTGGAACGGCGAGGAGGACGGGGAGCTTCGCGGGCAGGGGGTGCTTCGCGGGCAGACGGAGCCCGCGACCCCCAGCCCCTCTCTCCCCCGCGGACCCGCCGACAGCCACGCTTCCCTCTCCACGGCGGATCCCGCGCCGGGCGTGAGCCGCCACCGCAGCCGCCCCCCGCCCCGGCTCCCCCGGCTCCCCCGGCTGCCCCGGCCTCCGCGGCCGCGCTCGGCGGGCCCGGGCAGGCGCGGGGGGCAGCGCGGTGCTCACTCACCATTTGGGAGAAGAGGCCGAGGTCGGCGGTGTAGGGCAGGAAGGCGCTGTAGTTGGGGGCGCTGTAGGGGCTGGCGTACATGCCCAGCACCGAGGTGACAGCGGCCGAGCCGCTGCCCAGCTCGGCGCCCGCGGGCCGGCCCGAGGCGGCAGCGGCGGCGGCGGCGGCGGCGGCGGCGGCGGCCAGCACCCCGGGCCGGTCGCTGCCGTACACCGCCTGGCTGGCGCTGAGATACTGCGGGTAGCCCAGCTGGGGGAAGGACATCTCCGGGGCGCGGGCACAGAGGCGGCGGCAGCAGCACTGGCGGCAGCAGCAGAAGCGGCAGAGATATAAAAAAAAAAAAAAAAAAAAAAAAAAAAAAGAGGAGGGGGGAAGGGGGAGGGGGGGGGGGAAGGAATTATACAAAAAAAAAAAAAAAAAGGGGAGGAGGGAGCCTGCTGAAGAGCCAAGAAGGGGAGCGGAACAAACCCGGGCTTCTCTGGATCTCTCTCTCTTTCTTTTTTTCCTCCCCCCTCCCCTCTTTACTGGAGTCAGGAAGGGCGAGAGAAAAGAAATCGAGCCGATAATTTTCTTTTTTCGTTCTGATTTCTTTCTGTCAGATATATATTGCACCCTAGGTATGGAGGAGGAGGAGTGTGGCAGGATTCAGTGGGGTGTCTTTCCTCAAATCTCGGCTCTTCTGTGCTCCTAAATCCCTTAGATGTGATCTGATCAACAATTGAGCTCCAACTGATGTGTCTGCCCTTAGGTCCTAGGCTGATCTTTCAGATACAATTTGAAGTTGATGTTTTGATTGGCACCCACTTGAGCTGGAAGCGCCGCCCCGCGCCCCCCGCCCGCCCCACCGCCCCCCTCGGCGCAGCACGTGGTGCGGAGCCCAGCCCGGGCCCTGGGCTGGAGCTGCGTGTGCGTGTGTGTGTGTGTGTGTGCGTGCGTGTGTGTGTGCGTGTGTCCGCGCAGCTGCTCTGCTCGGCTCCCAGTGTATTTAATGTTTAGCAATGGGCTCCTTTCAGAAAAGCCCCCACTGCTGTATGACAACCTGTCTACACGATTTTACAGCTGTCCAACATTGGGGTTTTGCTGTTTCGCAGCCTTAGTGTGTCCCCTTTTAACAAAAACAACTGTGTTGCTGGGGTTTTTTTTCCACCTTTAACATTGAGTCCCCCTTGTCGTCGTTGGATTCAGGAACAAACGAGAGTGGCCGTGAGAGGAAAAGGGGGCTTTGCAGCCAGGCGACTTGTAACAATTTACCACTACAAAAAGAAAAAGAAAAAAAAGAAAAGGAGAGAGAAAAAAAAGGCAGATAAATAAATAAATAAATAAATGCGATCTCTCTACAGCAACCCACAAACGCCACTCATACACGAACACACATGTGCAACTTTGCTGAAAGTCGAAAGGCTCTTAGCAGTACTTCCCAGAAGAATCTTTAGTTAAAAAAAAAGGGGGGAAAAAAGGGAAAAAAAGAGGAAAAAAAAAAAAAAAAAAAAAAAAAGACCCGCAGCGATGCGATCCTCCCCGCCGCCCTTTCTCCTCCTCATGCCCTGCCGAGGGATTGACACTCGGGGACAATTATCATAGGCATTGCGACAGTTCTCGGAATACTGGAAATAAATAATCCCGCAAATCAACAACCTCGACATGAATGCCGAGGGGCACAGAGGACCCCCAGCCCTCGCCCCCGAGCAGGGGTGGGGGTTAGGGGGAAACCGAGTGCCTTTGTAGGTTGTCAAAACTTCCATCCTCCCGTTTCAGTGGAGACCGAAGGAAACCCATAGGGGGAGAAACAGGGGGAGAGGGACCGGGGAGGGGGGGGTGGGTCACAGGGGACACACACACGAAAGGACGAAAATGAACTCTTCCCATCATTATCATTAACGACCATGATTAGAGGAAGGGATTTTTTCCTCTCTTCTTCTCCTTTTCCCCTTGGAGAGGGGTGGAAGGTGCAGCGGGAGACAAAGGACTCCTCTGCGAGGGACCCGGCCGCCTTAAGGGAGGCGGGCTGTCACGGCTGTGCCCTGCTTGCGGTGCTGTCCAGTTCCCCGACGTGGCTGGGCTCGCCCGAACCGCCTTGGGACCGAGAGAGCGTCGCAGCGCCCGGGCGGCACCGCAAACTTTCCCTTTCCTGCCGCTGCCGGGGCCCTCCCAGCTCCCCCGCTGTGGAAAACGAGGAGCGCGGGGGCGGCGGGCCGAGGGCTGGGCGTTTCTTGCCCCGACCTTCCCAGCCCCGCTGGGACTGCCGGGGGCCGCTCTGCCCCGCCAGTCCAGCGTTCAGCCCCCGCCGGGGCTGCGCTGCCGCTCCGCCGGCTGCGGGGAAGGTCCGCGGGGCCGGGCCGGGCGCTGCCGTGCCTTGGGCCGGCCCCGGCGGAGCGGCCGTCCCCGGGCCAGCCCTCGCCGCCGCGGTCCCCGCAGCCCAGGAGCTCCGTCTTTGTGCTGAAGGGGCGGCCGAGCTCTTCCTTAGAGGACGGCGCGGCGCGGAGTGGCCGCAGACGCAAAGGCCCGCGGCTTTTCGGGATGCAAGCGTTTGGCAGAGGGGGAGGTGTGGGGAAGAGGGGGAAGGAGAAGGAGGAGTGGGGGGACCACGGGTGTCTCCCGCTTTTTCCCGAGCCCAGAGCCAGAGCCAGCCCTAAGGTTCGGGCCGCTCCGCGGGGCTTCGCGCCCCCTCTCCCAGCTTGCAGCCCCGGGCTGAGGCCGGCAGCCCGGATGCCGCCGGGAACCGGCCGCGCGGGAGCGGAGGGAGATGCCTCCCCTCCTGCCAACGCCCCCGCGGGATGCCTCCAACCCCGGGCAGCCCTTTCCTCCCCGTGCTCCGGGGAACCGCTCCGTCTCACGGTGTTGATTAAACTTCCTTCCCCGCCAGTTGGAAATAGCGAACTTTCCCCTTCCTAGCAGGGAGAGCGGTACCTCCCCCGCACCGCTCCAAAATCTCACCCTCAAAGCAGGAGAGCGACCCTCAGACAAATATGCACCGCCGTAACAGAGCTGAGTGGGACTTGAAATTTGCAGCCTTATTTTGCGAATGGAAGTGTCACATTACAAGGGCTTCAGGTAAATAAAGGTGGGATAAGGCACCGACGCTGCCGAAATCTTCTTAGCTCTTTAGATCTGTGTGGAATGTGTATCCAGAAAAGGTTTCCACTTGGAGGCTTAAGAAATGTGAGTCATCCCCTCCCCCACCCGCTCTCATCCTTCTCGGATCGGTTCAGGGGAGGAAAAAAAAAAAAAAAAAAAGGAGGAAAAAAGTCTCCTTTGCTTTTCTATCAGCCCAGGATCTTTTTAGGGCGAACTTCGCTACTTTTCACCTTGAGTAGGAATAGACCAAATAAATACAAAGTGCAGGTTACCTGTAACAGTGACTTCGGAAAGAACAGAAAGAAGGGAGACAACAAAAACAAAACACAACAACAATAAACGTAAATTGGAAGGAAAAGAAAGTAGAAAGGAAAAAACCGCCAAGGAGGGGGAAAAGTTACAAAACTGGTGGAAAGCTTTGTTCCTCATCTGCAAAGTTCCTTGCCGTAAGGATGAGCAGGGTCCTGCGAATGCCATTAATTATGCACAATTCTGATCAGAAAATGCTAATCTCCACGCGATTCCTGCTCCTGCACAGGACATTGCCTTTTTTTTTTTTTTTTTTTTTTTTTTTCTCTGACGGTTTATTAAGTCACTTTAGCAGGCAACCTTTCAAAGCCCTTTTTAATTTTTTCCCCCTTGTGCAAGTAAGCTGGGACCAGAGCTGCTACACTAAGCTACTTAGCTTGAAAATCAGTTTAGTGAAGGTCTGGGAGATTCTGGGTTTATTTCCTCCCATACAAGACCTATAGCAGGAGCTTAATAACAAAAGTGCGAAAAGAACGAAACTGTACGGAAAATTACAAACATCAGCAGCAGCTGCCCGAAGCACCAGGAAAATCTTTCCCTAAAACCAGGATCTAAGCAGTCCAAAAGGTTGGTGTGATCAACCCCTCCTAGTCATAAATTAGATTCAAATTGTTTATAGGTGGAATAAATTACAGATTTTAAAAAAATAATCATAATTCAAAAAAAAAAAAAAAAACAAAAACCAAAACCAATCCAACTCTTCCTTTTACTTTTTTTTTTCCCCATTTTTTTTTCCTCTGAGAACTATGTTGCAGTTGCTTGAACGCCTCCTTAACTTTCTGCAAGACCTAACAAAAAGGAGTGCGGTGCCAACTCATTAGCCGAACAGCGTTTTAAAAGACGATAAACAGTCACCTAGCAAAAAAAGGATTTGGGCTGAGAGTGAAAAGCAGTCACCTTCCCGTCGGAGAGCGGATGCACATCAGAAATCAGGCGGGAGAGAAATACCTAACAGCGCTGGGCATAATGTGATTATACCTAAGGTAATCGCTTAAAATAAATTGTATACTGTTTAAAGTAAATCGACCTAAATGGCCACGCTCATCTAATTCAAAGATCATTGGGCAGATAAACTTCTTAAGGAGCCTTTCTTGAGGAGGAGTTTGCTAAGACAGTGTGATCCTTCCAGTTTCTTAAGGCGATGCATCCAGTGCCAAGAGATTTTCTCTTTATTATTAACAAATCAGTTTAGATAGGGGTCCGATAAGAAATGCAAATCCAGACATAGGGGTCGCTGCTTGGCCGAATTTTAACTAAAGGCTGGTTCTGCGGGAATTGACTGCAGGGTACGTTTGCGAAGAGGCTGTGTGAAGCTTTTACACTGACTCCACTGAAAAATGAAGTCAGTGATTTTGATCTGCTCCAGATGTCCTAAGAGTGGATATTGCAGTGCTGGGAATCCGCACCAAATATCTGAGGGCAATGATGGTAATCAGCGCAACCCATCAGCCAGGGGGGACTGGCAATTGTGATAACCTGCTGCAAATGCGCAGGGCTGGAGATGGCAGTGATAAACCGCTGAAAATATCTTCAAATGGAGATGACAGAGATGTTGAAAGGAGACACCTAACTATGGAGAGAATAGGATACTAAGCAGAGCACAATCTGAGAGTGGGGTTCAGATGCTTACTAGTCTACGGTTCACCCGTGTAATTTCCACGGTGATACACGCGCTTGGGCGCCGTCTCTGCGGGCAGATACACGAGCATATGGCCCCGTTGGTAAAACTCGGGGTTTATGCGGCGTTGATAATCAGATCTACCAAAAGAAAGGGAGGTTTAGGCTCTAAAGCGCCTTGTTTGTGGCTTGGGGATAAAAGTTTTCATTTAATTCTGTAACTGCTCTGAAACATCCTGGTAACGATTTCTTTTGCAAATCCTCTTTTCATTTTCAGCTCTCACCGGTAATAGACGAAGAAATTTAAGATGATCTCTTCAGTTAATAGTCTGTTTCAATTTTCTTTCCTGTGGAAAGAAAGTGCGGAGGAGGGGAAAGGAGGTGTACAAAAAAAAAAAAAAATCCGTATGTTGCTAATTTTCTGACTGTTCTCAGCAGGTAGCTTCACTGTCTTTTTTTTTTTTTTTTTTTCTTCTGTCTTTCTTTTTTATTTTTTTCCTATCTGTCTTTTTATTAATGCCTAAGTTTAAAACAACTCTACCATGTTAAGTATCAATCCTATATATTTTAATGATACATCTGTGCAGGACAGAATCCATTAATTTAATATATCTCTCCTAGATTCTAATTATGCACCGACTGCCGACTATTTGGATCAGTTGACTGAGTTTTCATTAAGTGCATTACATCTGATTTAGCATGGGACCGTGTTCCATTCGAGGACGTTCACTTTTTGGGGGGTGCCGGCAGTGCGGGGGTGGCTCGGCAGGAGCGTGGCAGGGGTCTCCTCTCACTGGCCGCCCGCTGCCAGGCCCTGTGGCCGCCGTGTGACCGTCCTGAGAGCTTCTCATCAGCCCTGATTTATGAGCCTTGTTAAACACTCATTATTACTTTGCACCTTTTTTTCCGGCGGGGTCTGGGAAACAACCCCACTTTGTGACAACAGGGCATGTGACAAACAATTACAGGCGGAGAGGTGATGTAGCTCTGGAGCGCCAGACTCCGCTCTCCTCCCCTTCACGCCGAGCCAGAGGAACATTTCTGTCAAAAAGAAGAGGAAGGAAGGAAGGAAGGAAGGAAGGAAGGAAGGAAGGAAGGAAGGAAGGAAGGAAGGAAGGAAGGAAGGAAGGAAGGAAGGAAGGAAGGAAGGAAGGAAGGAAGGAAATTTTTAAAAATCTCACTTTATATTTGCCAATTTAATTCACAGTAACAGCAGCCTCTGTTAGACCTCTGACTGTGCAAATGAAGGGTTTGGTTTGTCTAAATAAACACAAACTTGGAATCAGGGATACCTGATCAATTCCCTAAATGTGAATATGTACACATCTTCAGTGTATACAGGCAATACAGGATGGAATCCAAGCCTGAGCAGCTGCAGCATTTGATTGTACTCAAGGTAACAGCTAGTAAGGTGTTTACAAAGATTATTTTATTCAGAGAGAGATAGAGCATGCACTTTCATAATGAAAAATACAACTTTTTAAAAAGGTAAACTAAGAGAAATTGACTTTCCCCCCCAATATTCTGGTGATGCCTTTTTATTAATCCTTTATCAGTTCACCTCAGGTGAACTTACATTTATTTGTGATAGCAACGTGAATTCGCAGATGTTCTCTTCCTCTGCACTTTTGCAAATAAATTATTAGAGCTATGCACACAGGCCTATATGAACAAGGATTAAAATCTATGGAATGTATCATCTGCCTCTCTCTCTGTTTCTCTCTTTGTCCGTCTATCTACCTATCTATGAATATTTTATGGGTCTGAACTTAATTAACAAAATAATTTCCATTTTGTCTCCAAAATGATCAACAGCAATTATGTGAGTTTTTTAAGGTTTATAATTTTATGTCACCAGACTGTTGCTTGGGGGCAGAGGCACAATTGCCGTGCCAGCTGCAGTTGTATTTATTTGGTTTTTTTTCCTGTCTTGTTCCTGTAGGGCTGCATTATGCAGTTTTTAATTAGTTTGTGTTTGTATTTCACCCGTCCCAAATCAATGCCATCCTGGAGCAATGCAATGTAAATTCCTGCAGTACAGGTGTAGCTGCTAGCTCTGGAACACTAGGAAACTCATGTCTTACAAATGAAAGCAGTGAATGCCATTCAGCCAAACTGTCAGCTTTAAACAGCCAAGAGGAAGGAGATCAAAGCAGAGAGCAGGAACTTCTACTCTCCAGATTAGTCTTTATGGCTTGAACGCCTAATGCTATTAAAGGGAACCAGGACATATAGCACATCGTTGGCTACAAAGTTACTTCTAATTTTGCTAAAGTCCTGCCTTATTTTGGCCAATGTAAGCCTTCAGAGCATTTCAAGATGCACTGTTTCCTTTGAGGCCTAGTAGCTACTCATAGGAAATTATGCAGAACTAATACCTTCAGAGACACATTTCTGTTTGTGCACATATTTATATAACTTATCGCCGTTTGAAAGACAATTTTGATTTCCTCCTAGGTTCCACAAAGTCTTTTAATAGAACTTGCAGCAATAAAACCTGAAATTCTAGTATCTCCAGACATGAAAAGTCCCTTTATGTTGTGTTTGGTGTCTCTTCTTTCTTGAAATGACCTCTGTACGGTGGTGTATAAATCTATTATTCCAGTCACCAGGGAATTCTTTTAAAGCTTTTTTTTTTTTTTTTTTTTTTTTTTTTTTTTTTTTTTTTCAGGAATAAGAGATCGTTCATCTTTAACTAGGCCACACAGAAATTATGATTCAACAGCAGTGTATATTTAATTAGAGTAATCTCACTTGAATTTAATTACCTAATGAATTATTTGTTTAAAAGGTAAAAAGGCTTGTTTGCCAAGTACAGTGCAACCCACTGATAAGAACTTCCGTTATAAGAACATTAATATTAAAAAAAAAAAAAACAAACCCCACAATATTTTGTGGTTTTACATTTTAACTCTTTGCTTCTGCCAGCCGTCGGTGGGTACTCCGAGCCCGCTACCATCAGGGCTCCCTCCCTTCGCCTCCCGGCGTGGAGCCTTGCACAGCCCGCCACCGCCACCGCCGCCGCCGCCGCGCGTAAGGAACGCGCCTGCCCGCGCCGCGCAGGCGGGCCTGGGGCGGGCGGTAGGGGCCAGGGACAGGCAGGACACGGACGCCTTTGCCGGGTGAATATCCAGGCGAGAAGCCGGCGCCATCGAGCAAGGGGCGGTGAGGCCGCCCGGCTGCAGTCGGTGGAGGGGCTGCGCCACGCTCCGCGCCCTGCGCATCCCCAGGAGCTGCCGGGATCGGAGCTGCTCCCTAGGGCTGCTGTCTCTCCCTCTCAGTGCCGCGTTTGGAACAGGTTCTGGCCAGGAACAGGAAGATGTCAGAGCGGGGAGTGACAAGTTACAAAACAGTCGTCCTCTATTTTTTTTTTTTTTCCCCTAGTCTTATGGTCAGTGCAACTAATCATAGTCCTTTGATTATTTACGCTTCTTCAGCCGTGGCAACAAAAAGTGGCCAGCCTCCGGCCTTGACCTTTCTCCTGGGTTCCCAAGTTTTCCAGCTACTTGCATTGTATGTTTCCAAAATACAACGCATACAGTGCTGAACTGCAGCGCTTGTCTGAAGATTCGTCTGAAAGCACCACAACTCGGGCATCAGCAGACACAGGAAAAAAAAAAAAAAAAAAGTGAAAAAATAGAAAAAATTTTTTTTTTCTTATTCAATAATGAGGAGCTCTCCTTGATGCATTCTACTTACCTGATGCAGAGAAACTAGGTCAAAAAAATTTTTGGTTGGTTGGTTTGTTTGTTTGCTTCTGCGCTGGGAATCATCTCTATGGTTTGACAGTGGGTCCTCTCGAAGGTGTCACTGGGCGGCTACGTGTCGCTTGGACCGAGAACTTTCGGTCTGTCCTTCCTCGAACAAAACGACGTCATCGGCAGGGCCTGAACCGGAGTGCGAGGAGCAGCAAGGGGTCGGGCCGACCTCTCCTTCCCCTGCATCCCCAGCAGTGATGCTCCGGCACCAAGCAGGAAGCCGGATATCTTAGATTAGAGAACGGACCTTAAAAGTTATCTCTGGAGGCGGGGAAGGTGGCCTGGGGATGCCAAACCTGAAAGAGGTATTTCTCCCTTATCTTCCTTTGGTAGGCAAGAACCTACTGAGCATTTCTGCTTGAGAAACACCAGCACGAGGGAAAGCGGAGCATGGTATACTCACACCGTGAGCAGGGAGGGTAAAAGTAGGTGCAAGCTGAAAACTAGGCTTGGGCAGTGTTGAGGCACCATTTCGAGACACAGCCGTCCTTGGGAGTCCCTGATGGGTGGCACTGCAGCTCCCACTCGTGCAGTCCCTCAGCGAAGGACCGCACCACTCATCAGCCCGTGGGCGCAGACGTACCCACAAGCAGGGGCAGAACTGTGGAAGTACCCACGGATCAAAACACCAAACCTGTCTGCTGGGCAGGGAATTCCCTCCGGGCCCCCTTAGCTCCCCGTGACCAGGTGGGAGGCTACCCGGCGGTCCCCGGCGGAGGTGGCGAGGGCGGCGATCCGCCGGACACCCTGCGCGGCTCCGGCGCAGCTCCGGCCCCGCAGCGCCCTCGCCCCGCTCCTGCGCCCTTCTTGTCGCCGGCGTCGGAAAACGAAGGCGTTTCCCAGGTTTTCCAGAGCTGCCTGCCCTGCTGCAGGCATACCTGCTCAAACCCTCAGTCAGGCGCTGAGCAGCTTTCGCAGGGCGACACTTACTCCCCAGCGGTTCAGGGAAGCGAGGAAGGCCCCTCTCGGCCCGGGGGACAAGGTGCGGTGGTCTAGAGATGTGCTGAACATCAGGCGGGAAAGGAGAGGTGAGAACGAGACTCACTCTCTGCCGTTCCCTGTCTTCTCCATTTAAGGGCAGGGATCCTATTTTTTTTTTTTTTTTTCATGAGTTTTAGAGGTCTGCTGAGGTGAAGGAGTTTGATGCATGGGTTGCACTGGCTGCTGGCACTGTCGCAGCAGTGGGGCTTACCAGCTCACCAGCACCTCAGCTCCTATTTCAGGGTGTCAGAAATGTTTGAGTCTGATGACCAGTTTGCACTTTCAGGTAAATATGCCAAGTCCTGAACCCAGGAGTAGCCTCGGGTCTGTTACAGTGAGAATGGATATTGACTTCAGAAAACCTTGAGCTTCACGATTATGTTAAAAAAAGTCTAATGCATTCAAAGCTCAGATTGTGGTCATTTTCAGATCTTAGAGCAAAATTATCACAACATTTCACTGTTTATAGTCACATAAATATGTTGGTCTCTGCTACTATGTGTCATTTGCACACACTATTATTAAAATCAACTGGCATCCTCACTGAAATGTTTATAATGACTTTAAGATATTATGGGAGCTATAGATCTGCGGGCCTGGCATTTTAATTCTTGAGGATCTATGCTTTTCTTAAAGTTACAAGTGCAGTTGCCACAGCACAGCTACATAATGTAGTTTACTCCATTATTTGTTATAAACAAATACATGTTATTAGATCATATTTGTCTGTATGCTTTTATCCTCACCGTCTTTGGATCATCTGTGTATTTTCACTGTATTGTTACTGATAAACTACAGCTGTATAATTTCAATCATGCAGTTATAGTGGAAAAAACTATTAAATAAATCTTAGACTAGAACTTACTGAATTAAAATTCCTCACCAAAGCTTCTCAGATTCTTTTTAATATTCTATAAACAGAGTAATTTACAGTGTCATTCTATGTCTTCTATAGCTTTCTTCTAACACTGCAGCATTAGTAGCAGTTGGTGTATTTTCTGCCTTTGGTTTCTTTTTCCTTAGATGTATAGTCACTCTTTTTGCTATTATAATTGATTTATGTATCCATTGATGTGTGCTGCATTTTAATGATGACTCTTTGTTTTATCCAATAATACTTTTCAGTAAGATTGTTTGGATTGCATTTTAAGGACAGGTGTAAACTGGTGCTTAGAGTTTTAATGCCCAGTGTTGACCCAGGCAAGATTTTTGCCTGTGAACAGATTTGCCCTCAAATAAGACTGTACATTTTAATGCATTTTTACACTTACCTACATTTTTTTACTTTACTTTAGGCTTACTAAAATGTAATTACCTTTCTCCTTTTGCTTCTTTCCTCTACATTAACATGTTAAATTCTCCGAGGCCCATATCTTTTGTGTTTTTTCTTTCTAACAACTCCAGATTATATTTGAATGGCAGGACAGTTTGAGCTTGACATGTATCAAACAGCACTGGTCCATTGAAAGCATTTCAACAGGATAACAGTGAGAGCAGAAATAAAGTGAATTTAATAAAATAATAGTAATGAAGTGAAAATACATCCATTAAACACCTAATTATAAGAAAATCATTAATATGTGGTTCTTAAACAATTATTGACTAGTGGGCAAATAATATGACTTTTTAACAACAAAATTAATTATGTCTTCTGCTGAATTATTGGTCTAAATACTGTAAGAAACAGAAAACTTTTTTTTTTAGGGTTGGGATCTTGTGGTAGTTAAGTCACCACGGCAGTGTGTAGAACTTGGTGTGCAATCATGAGCTGCAGCATTGTACTCTAGAAATTAGCACTGAGTTTATTTTATTGATTCACTGCAGGTTTTTCTCCTCAAAACTGCTGTTCCCCATCCCATATGTTTCATTTTATTTATCCATGGTAGTTCCCTGTCAAAGGTGGCAATTTTGGGGGTTTTTGCCTGGGCTCGAGAACATTCAAATAATAATGATAATATCACATCCACTGTTAATTTTTCATGTATAACTATACTGCTTCGATTTACAAGACATTTTATGCAATGTGTGTATTCTACTGTTTCCTCATATGTTTTGCATTGGTCACAGACAAGATAAATTTTAGAAGACTAAGTCATGATGTTCAGAAACATTATTAAGAACAGTGAGGAATTATGAACATTCATAAACACAACAGGCCCAAATTAAGACCCTCAGTTCAGCAGCTGGAAGCCTTTTGGGATTGATTACTTACATGCAAAGAGAAAACATGCAAGAAACTACTTATCCAGTATACTCTGTACCCTCAAGTTAAAGAGACTACAAGTGGAGTAAAATATCTGTTAGCTTGGGTGTAGATAGTGGAACCTGAAGTATTTTTAATGTGTTCCCATATGTCTGTAAATTCAAATATTTGACACCTGAATGCTTTTTTTAATTTCACTGGATACTCAAAGACAGATACTAATCCAAGCAGATGTATTGAAGGCCAGGAAAGTAATAGGTCATATCCTGCAGAGCTGGGCTGATAATGGACAAGGAAATGCCCATTTTCTATTTCATCTTTGGTTTATTTCCTCAGCTTTTCCTTGAGGGTCACAGAGTCAGGCAACAACACGATCATTCAGTAGTTCACAGGAGGTTTTGATCTCTCTCTCACCTTGTCTCAGGCCAACAAGCATTTGCAGTAGCTCATACTGTGCTGGCATTGCTGCTGTAATTGCACTAACCCAGAACAGTGTTGCCATAAACATTTCTATGCTAAGCTTAATAATTCTAATGCTTCATGCGAGCAGTCTTGCTGCAGTTGCATTGATGTAGTAGATGCTGCCAGTGTAACTCACAATAATCTTGCAATCCTTACAAAGCCTGCTCTCTGCAATTTTCTTCTACTTCACATTATTTACTTGGTCTAAACTATTTGCTGTTTCACAGAGTGATAAATACCAGTTCATTTATTTCAAATAAAATAATCTCTTCAGGTATTGATTGGCGTTCTGACTAATCCGCACTTCATGAGTCCATCTTGGGACCTGTTGGGTAGTTCCCCCATAATGCAGTGCTGCTCCATAGCTGAGCCAACTTCTGTGTTAATATAACAGATTTTCACCTACACAGAGGTTTGCTGCAAATTTTTTTACATTGTTGCAAATTTATGCACTTTTAAACTAAAATAAACTCTACAGGCATTAAAAATAACTTCTCTAGCAGAAGCTGGATTATTTGATGGAAAAGAAGCTGTGGTCAAGAACCTTTGACATTTCAATTTCACTGTCTTTTCTTTTTTTCTTGCTTTTTTGCTTTTGCTGTGGGATTTTGTGACTGAAGAACAGCCCTTGGAGTTCTGGGAAAAGAACACCCAAATTATTCTCATTTGTTGGGACATAGAAACAACAGAATAGCCCTTCTTGAGGGAAGAAAAAACTCCATGTTGAGAAATCTGTTGGACTCCTGTGCCTCCACTGAACAACAAAGCTGCTAATAACATCAATGTGCTGACATATCAAAGTTGGATCCTACTAGTTACTTTAGGGTACTAGCCTTTCTTTCCATACTCAGTATACATTATTTTTCATAATTCTTTTTTAGGTCTTTTCATCTTGTTTTTTATCTTTTCCCATTTATTGCCACAATTTTTCTTTTGTTCCCATGTTCCATGTTTGTATTTGTCCATCTTTCCTCGCTCAGTCTTGTCAGCTCCGTGTTTGATCCCATAGTAAAACCACTCTTGCTCATGCAGTTGTTTTTACTGAAAAACAGCATCCTTATATTCTTCATGTTTATCTGTACTTCGTAGTTGAAAAATATTTTAGAGAAGTGATTGACTTTGTCCATGTTCATATAATGCCTATTCCATCTGAGACCCTAAAGCCTAAGCAATAATTAATAAATAAAATTCATCCATTTTCCACTGATGTACTTATCCTTAAAAACGATAAGTTTAAGCACTTAGGAAGTCAGGTGACTCCGTGTAACTATAATTGTGTGACTAATTATGCTATCCTTTTCACTCCACTAAAACTCACACTTGGAAGAGCAATGTATGTATGCAAGAGTTAAAAACATTTCTGGATTAGTTTTCTTTTGCATTCCTAACAGTTGCTTGTTAATAGGAAGTGTTTATGGAAAAAATGGTGGCCTGTGGATGCAATCTGACCTTCAGCTAGAGCCGATAAAAAGTAACTTTACAGTTTGTCTTCTGACTGTTTGCAGTGTTAAGAAAGAGTATTAGTGTACGTGTGTTCAACTGGACTTCATGCTTCCACACATATGGCACTGAAATAGTTTCCGCATTAGTAAGAATGTTAATTCAGACACATACAATTCTGAACACTTTTTTGTTGTTGTTGTTTATTCACTACTGTTTAGGTTTACTTGGCAGGAGTAGAAATGAGGTAATACGTGTGAGAAGGAAAATAAAAATAATTTAACACCACCAAAAGGATAGCGTCAGCTTGGCAAATTCGTGGGTTGTGTGGGGATGCAGCCAAGGGCATGGAGAGGGAGATGAAGACAAAGCAAGGTTGACTCTCCAGTTCAGGACCTGAGCCTGAAAAGTTGGGGGACAGTTTCTAATGAGGCCCCTCTGCAGTTCATGTGGGAATCCATACTGTACTTACTAACCTAGGAGGAAGGACAGAGTGTAACCTTAGCAGGTTTTCAGATCATACCACATTGGGTAGGTGTGGCTCTTTTCCTGGAGGGCAACTGTTGCTCAGAAGGACATAGGTAGGCTGGAGAAAGTCCAGCAGGAATCTCATGAGATTCAGCACAGAATGTAGAGTCCTGGCCCTGGTCTGGGAAGCTATCCTCCTTCCGTCCAGTCTTGGTATCAACTTTTTGAAAGGCAGTTTTATAAAAAAGGACCCGATGGGCCCAGTGGACTGCAGAGGGAACATGAGCCAGCAGCAATCAGCACTTGCAGTGAAGGAAACCAACTTCATAATGAGCAGTGATAGTGTGAGTGTAGCCAGCAAGAAGGAAGTAGTTATTAGTGAGGTGGGTGTCAATCTCTTCTTCCAAGCAACAAGCGATAGGATGAGGAAATGGTCTCAGGTTATGCTAGGGAGGGTGTAGATGGGATATTAGGAGAAATTTCTTCACTGAAAAGATTATCAAGCATTGGTACAGGCTGCCCTGGGAAGTTATCGAGTCACTGTCCCAGGAGGTATTTTAAAGATGTCTAGATGTGGTGCTTAGGGACATGGATTAGTGGTAGAATTGGCAGTGCTAATGGCTGGATGTGATGATGTTAAGAATCTTTTCCAACCTAAATGATTCCATGTTTCTTCTTTAATTAGCACTTGTGAGACTCCATATGAGGGACTCTGTCTGTTTTTGAGTTTCCCAGTGCAAAATAGGTATTGACATGCTGCAGTCAGTGTAAAAGGGCTACCATGACAATTAGAAGCCTAGAGCACATGATGAGGAGAAGCTGGATGAATAGTGGTTGTTCAGCCAAGAACAACAGCCTTAATGGCAGGTCTTATAGCTTCCTTCAGGTACTTGTTGATAAAGTGTAATCTGAATGGAAACACTCTTCTTAGAGTGGCAGGATGAGAAGCAGAAGATAACGGAAAATTATGTTTAGATACCAAAAGAAAAATGAGTGGGGTGGAGGGGGATGGGGTGGGAAATAAAATGAAAGGAAGCCATGAGAACCCAGAGAGTTTATGAATTCACCATCCTTGAAGATACTCAAAACTGAACTAGACAAGAGCTAGAGGAATCTGACATAGTTGGACCCATGCTGAGAGGAGGGCAGAACTAGATGACCTCCAGAAATCCTATTGAACCAAAACTATTTTATGATTTTGTAGCAGTTGATCACACAGCAATGAAAGAGTGGAGTTAACACCCTTGCCTGTGTCAAAGGACTGTCCAGGGCAGACTACTAAATATGGCAATAATGCATGTGACTGTAATGTGTCAGTTGTATTGACTACAGATATGTTTATTTCATAGCTTTGAACTCTCATCAGAACACACTGTGTAACAAACTGATGCTTCTCTCTCTTATGGGTTTGTAGTATAGCTTTTATACAGACATGATTGCTAACAAGATGCTGCCTGATACAGCAAACAAACCATGAGATCAAGCTAGAGACATCTGACGAGCACTGTGCCATCTTTATCAGTAAGCCATTTCAGGAAAGAATGGAGAGGAAGGGAAAAAGGAGTGAGCAAGACCTGAGAAGTAGTCATCATGCATCTGAAAGCTGACTTTCCAACCCAGATGGTGATTTAATGACCTGCTCCAGGAGATGTACAAGTACATTTGCATGTAGATGCTCAAGACATCACTGTAAGAAAGTAGAGCTGTTCATTATTATCATGTATTATACTTCTGAGGATAATTCCTCTGAGCACACAAGTAAAGGTGCTTCCTACCTAAAGACCTTTTGTCTATGGCCAAACTAATACAGTTAAGCTCTCTTGGCTTGTGATGTCCTAAGAGAGCCTCTTGGCCCATTCCAAGATTACCAAATAACAAAGACCAAAGTCACAGAACGTAAAGTACATGAGGAGAACAGGAATGGCTTGAAATGCATTTTGTAGTGTTGAATAGAAGTATTCTATGACCTTTCTTAATCCTAATTATTATTATTATTTATGAAATAACAAGTGCTGCTAAATAAAAGATATAATTTTAATTGTGGAATTAACTGTAATTACATGTCATTATGAAATATTCTGTAATTTTGTAATTGCTTAAACTGTTGGTATTTACTGAACATAATTTACAGTAATTCCTTTATTCTTTCTTTGTCTAACCAATAATTATCTTTGTAATAGGTAGTAGAATCGTGAACTGAACAAAACTGTACACATTAAGTGTTCACAACATTTCTATTTGTCTTTTGTTTCTGTAGGAATCCAAAACAAAGTTAATCTGATCAGCAGGGATCAATAGAAAACTGAGTGAAGATTCTTATTTCTTTGAAGCCAGGGAAGGCAATGAAATAATCCTCCCAAACAATGAAGGCCTTTAATTCAGTCTTGAACACTGAAAGGCATTGTGAAGTGGGATTTGCAGTGTTTCTGGTTTTAATTTAAACTGTACAAGCAGGTGCAGTAGTTGGAGGTGAGTTACTTTTACTGCATTTTTGTGATATTATAAGACAAAAATCACAGAAAAGTCTCAGACGTGATTTATGGACTGCAAGAGTGAAAAACAGCCTTAGAAGAACTTCCTTTTGTTTTCCTTTATGCTCCCATCCCAAAATTTAGTGTATCCATCCTCCCTTCTTTGTGTTTTCATTAGATCCACAAGCTGAAGGACATCTTAGTATCTGGGACTCTGCACCTGTGTGAGATGGCTACCTCTGGAAGAAACACCAGCCAGTTCTTCAGACTCCATCTACTTGGTGCCTTTACCTGAAAAGCTGGTAGTGGAGTGGGCTGCAGAGGGCCTTTCTGTGAACTTTTGGGACTGAGGAATGCTTAAGACAATATGGGATGGGTCCACCATCCTGAGTCACAGGTGGTTGGTTCATCAGGTGGGTAACACACACAGCAGCAGAGCAGGAACTTGCAAATCACGATTTTGTTGTACCATTTCCAGGTCTAGAGGTGGCAAGGGGGCCAGCTGAGAATTCAGGACACTTGGCATCATTTGGTGATGAGGCAAGTCCAGGAATGTAAATCCAGTCTTGCAGTAGCAGCCAGGGTCTTACTCGGCCTGGTGGCCACCAGACAGATCCTGGAGTTAGGTGGCAGGTCTGAGTTCAAGCTTGGAAGTCAGTCCATGGATCAGAGCCCAGTCCAGCAGACTGCATAGGTGGGCATGGCTGTGACAGACCTGGAGACAGACACACCTACAGCACAGCTCAGGCAGGAAGCAGAGGCCCCAGGCTGAACTGAAACGGGGCCCCAGTGTGTGTGGGCACCACACAGGGCAATGTGCCTAAGACCTACAAGTGGCCTTAGGGCCTCCATCAGCCCATGGAATGGTGGCTGACCAGTAATCAGAGAGCAGCACTAGCAGCTGGATCTTAGCTGGAAGGTGCACTATTGGACAGAAGGAAGGATGCAAAGAAGGTCCCTCTGGCTCATGGTGAGGCAACCAACCAGGCAGGACAGAGGAAAGCACAATGGGCTCTCCCATTTTGAGGAAACTGATGGCAGAGCTTTTATGGATAGCAGGAGGATGATGTTTTCACTATGTCTACTGCAGAGGCTTGTGAAAATGCATCTTGCTGTAGGCCACCTACAGTCAGTCACCATTAACTTGTTTGAGGTAAGAGAAGTTCTGATAAATCTTCTCCTGACTTGTTCTATCCCATCTCCTGATTCCTTTACTTCATGTTCAGCTACAGTCTATTTAGCAATGAAAATATTAATGCTAAATATTTATGTTCAATATGTCCAGTTCCATATATCTTACAGAAGGAACTGAGGATTGATTACTTGTTCCTTTGTCTTCATCTTTCACCTGTTTTTGTCTTTCCTTGCCTTGTAACGTGAGAGAAAATTCAACTTAGGCCGAACTCGCTGACTTTGTTGGTCTGTGTTCTTGTTTGTAGCTTCTGGGAAGGTACAAATGGTCAAAATCAGGCTTATTGTGGATTCACAACTCTGATCATGATGACTGCAGTGATTGTGGGGACCATTCAAAACATATTTATTTCACAAGTTGTCTTTGGGATTTTCTGTCTACCTGCAAGAAAAAATATTGTCCTCCAGCCTACTTACCTCCACGAACTCAGGGACCCTCAACCATCAAAGCTGTCACAGAAGATTGGTTTCATGGCATTATGGGGAGAGGCACGATGCCAGAGTGTTGTTCTTATCTTCAAATAACATCTCCCTGAATAAGGTCCTCTTTGTTTTGGGAGCCATGGGTGTGTTTTGTATGCACTGTTCATTTATTTTTTCAGTTACATGTTCAGAGATAACACAGGTTGAACTAATTGTCTAAATAAGATTTGGAATTTAACAAATTACAGTGTTCAATAACATAATTTTCTTTGACAAAAACAACACAGGTAGTGCTCTCCTAGTCTGACAGCTCTGGGAGCTAGAGTTGATTCAAAAGTGCAAGAATGAGATTCTAAAAGCGCAAGGAAATAAGAAATGTTATTTATCACTGTTTCAGTGTCACCAACTTGTTATTTTTATTGTTCTTCAGAATAATGGGATTTATTGAAGCAGTTTATCCTCACATCACGTAATACACATTATGCTTGAAGAATGAGGATTCAAAATAGCAAAACATAAAAAAGCACCTTAAATGCAGCAGAAATCCACAGCAAGGAGAGCTACACTTTAAAACCTCCCCTATTTCTATCTGGAACAAGCAGAAAACAAGTACATGTGGAAAAGAATAGTTCAGTTATTAAAACCACACAAATTGAGATATTTGCATAGTTACTGCCATGCTCAAATGAAAGAAGATAATTGTGTATATGAAAGGTTTTTCAACAACTGTCTTTGAAGTTAAATAAAGAATTAGATAAACATGCTGGCTGCTTTGCATCTGGGATATATACACCAACACTCAATATTCACAAATTGCTAAGTGGTTGTTGGACACCTGAAATTCTATTGATTGCTAAAGCTCAATAATGTCTCCAAGACTTGATCAAAAGAGCAGGCAAGCAAACAAGTAATTATATAGCATTGGGACTCTTAACATATACAAAATACACTGCAAAGAGCAAACATTCTGACTAGATAAATAACCTCAGTTTGGTATGGCAGCAGCCATAACAGGAAACCTTTCAAATGTTGATTACATAAAATTAAGGACGATACAATGAAAAAGAGTATTGTAAATCAGACAGCAGGGAATTTCAAGGATCACAAATCCTTGCCTAATATAAATTACAGCAATAAATTCTAGCATGGCTTGTTTCTTTTATAACAATGGTTACCAAGAAAATAGGAACTGTGAGCTAAAATTCCAGGGCATTTAAATCATGATAGTCCCTAGAAGTTTAATTGCTTTATTTTGCTTCCAGCTTGCTCAAAAGTGAGCACAAGTGATAGATATAAAATTGTTTGGTTGTATAAATTAATATTTGTTTCCTTAGCTTCTATATTAAGTCAACAAATAACTTTCTTATTGTAGTTATTAGGGTGACTGGAAATAGATAGTCAACCTCATTGCTTCTTATAGATTTTTAGCATGACCCTATTGATATACATTCACGTATTGAGAATTCCACTGAAAACTGTGGAAAGATACCAGTGTAAATTGACTTGTGAGTCAGTGTTTGGCAGAGGTTTTTTATCCCTGGATCCTCTCATTATTACAAAACACTCAAAACACCAAGTGCCTGAAAGATAATAATGATGAAAGGAAGGAAGGAAGGAAGGAAGGAAGGAAGGAAGGAAGGAAGGAAGGAAGGAAGGAAGGAAGGAAGGAAGGAAAAGGAAGGAAGGAAGGAAGGAAGGAAAAGGAAGGAAGGAAGGAAGGAAGGAAAAGGAAGGAAGGAAGGAAGGAAGGAAGGAAGGAAGGAAGGAAGGAAGGAAGGAAGGAAGGAAGGAAGGAAGGAAGGAAGGAAGGAAGAAAGAAAGAAAGAAAGAAAGAAAGAAATAAAGAAAGAAAGAAAGAAAGAAAGAAAGAAAGAAAGAAAGAAAGAAAGAAAGAAAGAAAGAAAGAAAGAAAGAAAGAAAGAAAGAGAGAGAAAGAAGGAAAATTAACTCCCAGAGACTGTGCCTTGCTTTTCATCTCACTGGAGTTATTATTCATCTCTCAGATGGCTTAACAGGAATGGTCACCATACTGTAATCCTGGGCTCTGGTTGTAGGCATGTCCTTATGTTGTAATTAGAGGAAAGATATTGCCTCAGAGAAAACTGTAGTATAAACATGTACTGCTCTGGCTAGCATTCATCTATTTTGATATGAAGTGATCCGGCATCATGGGAAGCCAAAGAAGATTTTCTTCATATGGTTTACAAACAAAGAGAAGAGCACTGCAAGACTACAGAAAAACACAGCTCTAACAACGCTTATAATTTGGCCTGAGGTTGAGTCCACAGTACCTGCAGGCAATCTCATGCAATGCAAAATACCACCAGTGAATTCCAGTTCTCTGTACCAGCCAGCTCTTAATGGACGTTGGCTAGTCATCGTGTCCTCATGACTAGTTGCATGTAAAAGCAACGTTGTGCATAAGCTAACCCGGGATCCCATATATTTCTGGTCAAGCTTTCTCAGAAGAAAAATTCTGATATTGCATATATCATGCTCCCATCCTTTAAGAACAGCCCAAAAAGGCAGGCTAGATGAAAAAAAAAAAAAAAATAAAAGTCATCTCTGTTTTTACAATTTAAATTTCACTGTTCCCAAGGTATTCAACAGGTCCTATCCAAAACCAGGACTTCACGTCTATACCAAACTATAAGAGATGCTGGGTGGTAAAGAGTTTCTGCAATTTCCCCACAGAATTATAATGTTTTAGGACCAGTCTGTGATTATTCTGTTTAAAGAAAAATATGAGTCTACAGCTACACAGTGTCATCAGATGCCACTGACAATGTGACATTAATTATATATAGACAATGATCCTGAATTGTTCTGCAGCACTCCAAGAAAGGGTAAGTAAGATTTGAACTCATTATTTTTTTACCTAGGATGCATCCACAAAAATTCCAATTCTATATCTTCAGGGCTTCAAAGCTGAAGTAAAGACATTACTGGAGTAAGATGGAAACATTGGTAGTAGTCTAATGCCTCTGCAGTGAGGTGAGAAGGAAGCACAGTTTCTAAGACTCATAGGATTTCTTCATACAGGACTGGTTGTACCGGGATATGCTGCTGAGCTGTGATGTACAAGGTAATCTCACAAGACTCACAGTTATGGCTTTCAATACATCTTCTCTTTAAACAATGGCAACATTGTCTGATACTAAGGGCACATAAAAAACTAATTTATTTTATTTTCCTTTTATATGATTGGAACTAATGAAAGTGTCAGGAGGTGAGCAATTTCTTTGCAGAGAGTTTGTTGTTTAGTTCCATTACATCAATAAGAAATGAGGTATTAAAATATATAAAAAGATAAATATGACAATTTTCCCCTGTTTTTCCAGCGTGATTTGCCTTCACTGGGTATTCACACAGGAAAACATCATGGTATAGATGGTGATTTTTTTTGTGTTGTCAGCATCTAAGAAATAATAAGGTATGAGCATAAAGATTAGATTAATATGAAGTTTTAAATATTGTATTTAGGATGGTTGGAACTGTTCCACGTGATCCTCAATAAATTACTTATTTATATTTCACTTACCAATTACAATGCCAGGAATGCATTTCCAACAAGTCTTGTATTTTTCTAACAAACACTTGATATCAGGACCTTGACAAAAGATAATTAGGCATTATGCTGCTGGAGGGTCTCTTAGTTTCATAAACCAAGGAATTCTATTTTTAAGAAGTCCTCAACTTGTGAACTTGTGATACTGAATTGTGCTGGCTACTTTTGAATCCTGTATTTTCACCAAGGAATTGTGGATGAAAAATGGAAGCACATTCTCCTCAAAACCCTCTCTCTCTGACCCAGTGTCTGGGCTCCCTGTTTTCATTTGCAGAGCCTGGCAAGTGTCAGTCTTCATCCCCTGTGGTTGCTTTTTAGCAAAGATGATCTGCTTTCTACTACAAAAAGCTGCATGCGCTAATAATAAGAACCAGGTGAATGCCAAACTTTCCTTGAAATGCCCCAGCCCCTACTGATGAGGAGGCTTGCATGCAGCACCATCTGGCAGGGGTGTTCATTTATCATTAACCAACAGGGGAGACAAGAAGAACTCAAACACCACCAGAAAAGAGGCAGTAGCTCTGTCTTAACGGCTGCACATTTGTTTCAAGGAAATATTTGTGAACAGAAAGTAGGACTTAGTGTATTAAATAAATAATTTGCTCTGAGTCAGATTCTGCTATGTTTACTCACACAGAAAAGAACTTTATTTAGCAGCTGAGTAAGCATTTTACGTGGAGTTAAATATTATCTGAACCAAAAAATAAAAATTGTGTTATATTGTGGGAAATAATCAGAAACTTTTTAACCATGGCCGACTGTGGTCCGAAGGTATCCAATAATGGCCAGTAGGGCACTTCATGTTAGTGTGGTCCATGCAGGAGGACTGCATGCAGAGGTTACTGCACCATTTCTAAGAAATTATCTGTTACTCAAATTAGAATTTTCAGAATCAAATGAATTCTCAAAATGACAGCAGGCCCCAAACTTTTCCCCTGCTGGATTCCTGCTTCCTCATCTAAAGCACATTTGAGAATCCTGTAAGAGATGGCACCAAGCAATTGGTAAGAAGCAACACATATAATCTATACAAATGCAGGATAATGTAGGCTATAGAAGACTTCAGGAAGTCCTCAGTCCAACTTCCTGTTCAAAGCATGTTCAGCTATGGGATCAAACAGGAATGCATAAAGCTTTATCCAGGTGGGTCTTGAAACTTTCTAAGATAGAGACTGCACAGTCTTTCTGGGTAACCTGCTCCCCATCTTCACTGTTCTCAAGGTAATAAAGTTTTCCCGATATCGAATCCAAAATGGCATTTTTTTTCCTCTTAAATGACTGTAAAACTTCATCTGAAACTATTCTTTGTGCAAAAGAATTGTTGGTTTCCTGCACTTGTTTTGTGTAGGATTTGATTCAGAGGGCACTTTACAAAAGTACTTGTTAGCCTGGATCTGCCAAATTAATCAAATACATATTTAGACATATGGGAACTTTAGGTACATCTAGGTTAGGATGGAGGTAGCAGAGGTTCTGAGGATCTTGACCCTGGGGGATGTACTCAAAAACAAATAGATACCTCAGTATCCTCAGCTCCTTTCCTGTTCTTTGTCAAGTAAGACTCATTCTTAGTAAGAACGTTCACAAGTTTTGTGGGGCTGGCACTCTTAAGAGCAGGTTTGTGATATGAACAAAGAGAGTTTTAGAAATGTTGATAGCTTGTGTATTTTCAGTTTCATGATGGGAATCACATTAATGAGAACATCTGACTCAGAATGTTAATGCTTATTCTCATATGAGATAAAACAAGTAGACAAACTGATAACAGCATCACGTTTGTGTAGCTGATCTTTTGTCTTTTACTGTTACACAATGCACTATTGCCAGGGAAAACAACAACATCAGCTATAAAACTTCCTCTGGACAGTTAATTAATAAATCTATATCAATTAACTTTAAACCACTGTTAACTACAAAACCAGAAGTTTAAATCAGCCATAAATTCAATTGTATATTCCAGCCTCCTTGTGACAAGCAATTTCTAAGAATTGCTAACAGGGGGTGATATGGAGGTTGGTCCATGTCACTGTTCTTGTTCACTGTTGCTGCTGAACAGAGCATGAAGGATAAAAAGCTTGTGAAAGCTGGAATGAAAACTTCCTAGATTCTTGTATAGCAGCCATCGTCTTTCCCTCATTTCCAAATTCCTTCACAACCAATCCTGTACACATTCTTCAGGGAAAATTGCACTGAGCCACTTTAGCCACTTTAGCAGGTATAGCAGGTATTTTGGAAGCAGATATTTTGGAAGCAGACAGGGGCTTGTGAGGGAGTCAATACTTGATATAAATAAGTCCATGTGCACCTGGGCTGGTGGTGCAAGCAGGGGTGCGCATGGGGCAGGGAAAGAGTAGAAAGTGCTGTTGCAGGGAAGTTCCTTGGAGGGGAGTATAGCTATTAGTGTATGGATTAATTATACTGAAAGTAGAGGATGAGGGTGATCTGAGGTCATGTGATTGTGGATATTACAAAATAGCCATGATACCTGTAAGCTCCAGCATAAAGGACCCTTATTGGCTGATAAGGTGGCAAGAAACGCCTTTACTCTAGTCCTCACCAACCCCTTTCACACTGCCTGCCATATTACAAAATAGCCATGATCAGCTTTATTGCCTTTTCCTGAACTTCCAATTCACCCACCAATGATGTTTAAAGGACCCACTTAAAAGGGTGTTCTGACAGAAAGGTGTTCTGATTGAAGTCGTAACGTTTACTGTGGTTCATGGTTTTGCTTTACAAAGGCTCCAGGTTGAGCAATATAAATATTATGGCTTTTTTTCTTCGTCGTCCAGGAATCATGTGAGTGTCAGACATGACATTTAATTTAGACCCAGTCCTGAGTTCCTTTTTGGATCAAAATTTTAATAATATCAATGGGTGTTTTGGTCATGCATATATTGTTAATTTGCCCTCTGGATATCTAGACTGGCATCTTCTGAAATGCTGACTTGGGATATAAATTCCATATACAGCTTAAATTTAGGATATTTCCCCCTCACTGTACCTATTGAGTATCTTTTTTTTTTTTTTTATCCTGTGGAGAAGAAAAAGCTCTTGAAAAATCACAAGCTATTAACATATTGTTAAAATCTCAGTTCTGAAAGTAAAAATAAACCATGAAAGCTAACCCCCAGAGCATTAAACCCACCTTTAAACACCTACACATTTCATTCCTGAAACTTTTATTGTTTTTCAAGTAGGAAGAATATCTCACTTGCTGCAACCATCATAAATTTTGACACAGCCCCAGCCACATTATAATGTGCCTTCATAAAGCTCAGTCTTCTCTCCCATACTTTTTCTTCTTGCTTGCCCAAGTTACAATGCATTTTGAAACAGAAAGGCAGTAACAGACAACTGTCTTTCTGTAAGATATAGTGAGGTTATTCTGTACAAATGGAATGAACCTCATTTTTTCATTTCAGATCAAAGCAGAAATCTTTTGAAGTTTAGCTATTTGATAAAAAAGGGCTTTATAACAAGCAGATATAGAAGTTAATAGGACATAGAGATATTTTATTAAATTGCAAACCATTATTAATATTGCAGTTTTAACTTGAAAGAAATATGTGAAATGACACCGGAAATTAATTAGATTATTTCATCATTCTTTTACATTATAAACTTTGATACACTTGCATAGATATATAGGTACATTGATAAAAAGACACAAAGACAAACAGAATTTTAATGAGTGGGGAGCTTTTATCTACTATCACTTTGTGACTTAATTTTTTCTGTTTATACTGCCTATTGATTCCAGTTGAAACCTGCTGTTTTAATGTTGTTATTGATATTCTCTCTGGGTTTTCTTCTAATTCTGGCATTGATATTACCTTGATCGGATTTAGTTTATTTGAATTGCCTGTAGGTTTCAGTCTCTGGAGTTTTTCACTGCTTATAGACATGCAAAGATAAAACCTCTCTTTTTATCTAAAAATCCTTGAGAGACTCTGAAAGATACAGCCATTTTCTGAGAACATTAAAAAGAAAGAGGCAACAATCAAAAGGAATATAGTTCTCACCCAGTCTATTCAAGACATCATTTCTATACACCCTGAGTATTCTCTGACATGCACAGACTTCTCATCTAGTCAGTTCCATTTTACATTTGGAAACAATGTGTGAAGAAATTGGATTGTCATAAAGTGACAAGTGGTTCCAAGCTCTGTGTCTCAGGTTGCACCTTCACCAGACTGTCCCTGGTCCTGGATAATTTGGGAAGTGAACCTTCAGAATGCTCCATGTTTTGTTTTTGGTTTTTTGTTTTTGTTTTTTTTTTTTTTTTTTTTTTTTTTTTTTTGGGGTTTTTTTTGACACCATGGTGAAAAAGTAGGCTCTAGCATCTTACTTGAATGTAACAGAAAATCTCCCTGCCTAATGACAGAAGTCAGTGTCTGAGAGTGGGTGGGGTAAGAGAGGGAAAACTCTCTGTGTTTGGGCTAGAGGAAATTTCTCTGTGTTCCAGGCAGTTGCTATTTTGTAGATGCCCCACACCTGAAACATTCAAGTCCAGGTTGTATGGGACTCTGAGTAACCTGATTTAGTTGAAGATGTCCCTGGTTGTTGCAGGGGAATTGGACTGGATGACCTTTAAAGGTCACTTCCTACACAAACTGTTCTATGATTCTGATTTCCACAATTTCCCTGTCACTCTAAGAAAGAAATCAGAAAAATAATACCTAAATCTAAAAAAAAAAAAAAGAAATTCAAAACCATTTTATCTTTCAAACTATTATGTTTCCATTCTTGTAAATGTAGAACAAGACCTGGACAAATATTCATCACTCACTTTTCTGCTTTTTTATCTCTCTGTTTGTAATTTATTTGCTTTATTTTCTTACTCTTTGTTAGTTTTTTCCTTCCTCTCTTTTTCTTTTCTTTTGGCTTGAGTTAATCTTTGTTCCCCTTCTGTTTTGTTTTCCCCTGCTTTCTTCTTCCTGTAGGTCTAGAGTTTATTTTCATTTCTTTGTTCTGATTCCTTTGTCATGTAACAGTACGTATTTTTGGAAATAATTATTTTTCAGGAAATAATGGATATTTTCAAGTCTGTAATTAAAGACAGGTAAATACTATGAATATATATGTAAACATGTGCTGTACTTGCATGTGATTTATTTCCTCTGTCCAGCTGTCACAGGCCATTTACATTAACAATTTGAAAACTTATAGAATTTCCTAGGATCTAACAGAGAGCCTGTGCAGTACAGGGTATTCATAGACAGGAAAAAGGCTCAAAATTTTTCTCATGGCTTAACAGTGAATCACCTTGATATCAAAATAAATCTTGTTCTTAATAATAGTAAGAGGGAATGGTAACAGAAGAGTGGAGATAATGCAAAAAATGTCCTCTAAAGTAGAAAGACTGTGATGGTGTCTTGGAAAGCAGCACAGAGGGAAGAGCAGCACTGTTTGCCTTTCACTTAGTCTTCCCTGTGGATCCCCTGCTTTGGGCCAGCAGCACCACTCGCTCTCTACAGGCTGTGTGGGCTGTATTGTTAGAACTGCTTCTGACAGCAGGAATGAAAATGGATTGTAGGGAAAAGGAAGGGACCCAATGAATCCAACTGCTGGCCCATCTTTTGGGAATCAGACAGATATGCCATAGAGACCACCATTTACCATCAACAAATGTGTAAAGTTATCCTTGGTTATAATTTTTGAGCTTGTTTAGTTTTTTTTATTTACTGTGGGAATGAATTCTACAGCTGAAATGTGCATTTTATACAAAAAAAAAAATACTTTTGCTATCTAATAATTTCTCTGAAGGCCCCCTTGTCCTTCCATAATGAGATATAGTGAATGAATAATTTTTATTCACGTTATCCATCCTCTCAATGATTGTGTAAACAAAGTTACATATTTTCCAAAGTAAAAAGTCTGCTATGTACTTTTTCCTAGACAGGAAAAAATGTATACCTCTGGTCATCTTTGCAATACTCTAGCTTTTTCTGGTTTGCTCTTTTGGATATTGCACACAGCATCCAGCCTGTGGGTTTGACAGGTGTTTACAAAGTGTCATAATGACATGATGACTGTTCTCAGTTTCATTCTCAATATTACTGATATTCATTGAGCACAGCATATGCACAAATATGCACAGTAACTTCAGGATCTGTTTTTTGAGATCCTGACTTTAGATGTTTCTAGCAATTACCTAAGAACAAATATAAACTCTCTCCTTGTTTATGGTTAGATATGTTCTTCTTATGTGCATAACTGTGTTTATTAATACCTAATTTCATCTGATATTTTAAGATTCAATTAGTCAATATAATGAATTTTTCATTTCAGATTTTGCTATTCTGTATCTGTGTCTTCATCAAATTTGATTTTTCCTCCCTTCTCCTTCATCCTGTTGTCTTTATGTATATTTAATAACATGTGTCTCAGTACAGGTCCATGTTCATCATTGGTAAGTCCTTGACTGGTTCACTTGAAAAAATTCTGAGACTGAACATTTATTTCTAGTTTTTGTTTACTCTGCTACAACTATTATTTATCAATGAGAGGGCCTTATCTTTTAATTCAGACAAATTTAGTTTATTATAAAGGCATTTGGTGAAAGACCTTAAAAAAAACCTCAGGTGTTTTTTATCAACAAAGTTGTCTTACCTCCCTACTAACTGACTTTTTCAATCGTTTTGGGAATTATGACTCCTTTATGAAATATTATGTATTTTATTTATCCCTTCAACCATTGATTCTGTTTCTACCAATTTTCCCACTTGTACAATCAAACTTACTGCTCTGTAGTGTCTGGTATAATATTTTTAAAAAATGATGTCATATTTGCCAGTTTCTCTCTTTTCAAAACAGAGGTAAGTTAAACAATAGGCTACACTCTTGACTTCCAAACTCTTTTCTAAGGCCTGTTGATTCTCTGATTTGCCATATTTCTTTTCTTTTTCTTTACTTTGTTTTAGAATTTTTTTCAATTGATAGTCCTGTTTAGGCTTCCAACCAGTTTTACCTTGGTGAGAGTTCACTGACTTTCAGGTAGCTTCTCATATTTTTCTGGAGTGTTGGAGCACTAGCAACTTGTATTATGTGGAAACTGTTTTCTCTGACTATTTCCTCTGTGTCTGCATTATTTACTTTCTCATTTCTGTTTCATTGTCATTTCAAAAATCAATTGCCAGCTTCCTAATAGGTAAACAGTTAATCTCAGGTTGGCAGGCCTTGAATCAACACATCTCGGGCTCTAAATCACTCAAATAGTCTGTTGAAGACCGGTTGGTAGGATTCATTTGCTGACTGGCAGTTAAATATTTAATTGTTGGATTCACTAACCGTTAACTGTATCACACAAAAATGTTGACTAGCTCTTAATTTTCACATCAATTTACTCTTCATTTTCATGTGTATTCTGCTTCCTAAGAAGATTTTGAAGCCTCAGATGTATCCAATCAAATGCATTTAGCTATAGAATTCTGGCACCTTTTAAAGAAGTCAGAGATAGGCTATACTTGTTGTGGTTCAGCCCAGAAACCAACCAAGCCCCACTGTAGCCCCTCGTTCACTCCCTGTTGGAATTCTGGAAACTTAGATTTTGGAGTTTTAGGATATAGTAATACACGTGAGTCAAGATGGAGGGCTTTGGGTATTGTCTGAGTCCTTCTTCTTCACCTTGTTCTTCCTTCTTCTTCATGGGTTTGGGTGGTTTTCTGTAATTGACTGAAAAAGGTCTGCATTGCTGGCCGTGGGTGGTCAATATTGGGTCAGAAATATAAATAATTTAGGTGTCACCTCATTATTGGGTAATTATCACTTAAGTAACCTTAGAAAGAGTTAGAAGCACTCCATTTTACCCCATTGCTCTAACTTACTAGAAAGAGATCACAGCTCCTGAGTCTGTAAATAGATAAGAAGTAATAAACATCGAAGTCCAAACTCAAAACTGTTTGTCGTGTATTAATCCCAACCTTGGCAAGGAAAAAAAGAAGCCAGAACTGTTGCAACTCCCCTACCTCTGGGACTGGGGAGAGAGTTGGAAAGGTAAAAGGTAGAAAACTCGTGGGTCAAGATAAAGATGATTCAATAGGGAAAGGAAAAGTAGCACATGCAGGCAAAGCAAGACAATTAATTCACCACTTCGCACAGCAGGCAGGTGCTCAGCCTACTCCAGGAAAGCAGGACTCCACCACATGTAACAGTGACTTGGGAAGACAAATGCCGTCACTCCAGACATGCCCCCACAAGAAGGGACCATCTGCAGTACAAGACTGGGGAAGAGGAGGAGAAGGAAAGACAAGGAGGGACACTGGAGACCTTGGTACGAGCAGAAGTGGAGGCTACAGATGAGGATACACAGGCAGAAGGTAGACATCTAAGAGGATGGAAAGAGTAGAGACAGGATTCTGGGGAGAAATAAATAGAAGGAGCAATTTTAGAATATTCTCTATCCAGAACCTGTCGTGGAAACCAGATTTGCTAACCTCTACCTTTCCTATGGTCATTGAACAGGCTGGAAACCTGTGCATCATATCAATTTATTAATGGTTAATCAATATATTCAGTTTGCCATCATCAGCACTTCTGCTGTTAGCTCAGTTGGAGAGGTATATGCTTTGATTCCAAAAGGCCAAATCCTAATTTTGTGGCCTCAGTATTAATGCTGATATAGACTAAAACAGCAGATGTTTCATTAAAAAAAAAAAAAAAATAAAATCTGTGTGAAAAGAGCACCGAGACTGCAAAGCCAAAAATAGAAGTACCTGAAACTCCAGAGTCTAAACACACACATGTGCTCCTACTTTTGCCTATTTCCTGTAGCTATTATACTGCAGATTTAATGCCAGACACAGAAGAGGTGAGAGAGGACAGGTCAGTGTGACTCAGGCCTTGCTGACTGCCAAAGGCGTCTTCTCTGAGGGTGAACCAGGTTTGTGGGCCTGTTGCCTGTGGCATCTTGTGCCTCATGTATTACAACAAATAGGGCAGGGGGATACAGAGGAAAATAGGCATAGCCTTGCAGCCAGAGAATGAAACTGTCTCTGCCTCTACCAGAGACTTATACAAAGACTGGCATGTAATCATTCCAACTGAGCAAAAATCCCATGGTTTTTTTTTCTCTGTGGATACCTACAAAGGACTTTGAAGCCAGATTCATGCCACTGTAGAATTGTTACTTCTGGAAACCAAAGAAAAGCTGGCTGTTCTCACCTTAGACTGTTTTGAACACTGAGGGAAAAAGCCAAAATCAAACAACCCTCCAAATAAACAAACAAAAACAGCATAAAAAAAAAGAACCAAAAAAAAAAGGAAAGTTTGATTTAAATATCTCAAGTAAGCTTATTGGATCATTTTGGCTATTTTTGTCTGAGATTTTTCACCTGTAAAAGGGTGGTATAATTTTTCTCTGTTCATACAGATAGAGCAAAGAATTGTAACTATTGTTCATGAACACAGCTATGCTCATGAAGGAAGCAATTGCTCCGTATACAGTGTGTATTTGCTTGCTTTTGCTAATATAGTGCAAGGAGCTGAGCACAGAGAAAAGGATTAATTCAATGTGACAATATCAATTCAATAGTTAGGCATTTAGTCTAAGTTCATGTCAACACAATGACCTAATGATTCATCCTATTCCAAGCAGACACACAGAACAAACCACCCTCTGTAGTTGCTGGACTGTCTGTCACTGGTTACTGAGGAAGCAGGGATGTTCAGGCCAGATACCCAAGTTTAGAAGCCCATGGGGTGAACGAAGGTCAGTAAACACTGTGAACAGGTACACATGATTTGGGAACTGGACAAACTGATTTTTTCTAAAATCATTCAAATTTAATTTTTACAGAGATTTAGGTGAGTAAAAAACCAAGAATTTGCATTGTGCTGGATAATACAGCAGGAGGAATTGCTCTCTGGTGCAGTTACAAACTAAGTAATGAAAAAGGTGGAAATAAGAAAATGGTATTCCAGTCATATAGAACTTCTGTAAACAAGACCAAAGTGTTTCAGCTGTTTGACTGCAATGATAAAGTGAGCATCTGAGGCCTACATTCTAAAAACAGATTTCATCATTTATTTTTTAACCATTAGAAATGATCAGTTTATATTATTTGCTGATGTTAAAGCATATATATAAAAAAAATCAGTGTATTAGCTTCTGTGTATCACTACACAAGGTATGTTACATATGAACTGAATATCATGTCTGGTGATGGAGAAAGTCTGTTGGTGTCTAATGCTGTTCCCTGGAGAAATTTTTCAAGAGCTGCTCATCCTTGTGGAAAGATTACTCTGATATCAGTGAGACTTATCTGCTGTGTAAGTGCCAGTTGAGTTGTAAAGCTTCTCCAGGGCATTTTATCAGGTGTTCTTACTCAGCATCAATGGTCTCTATGAGAAGAGAAGGAGCTGAGAAACAAGGTTTGGTTCTTCCAGTTAAAATAAATGGATTTGGTAAATGCCTTTTCAACCTTATATTATATTTTTATTAATAATTTAATATTTTTAATTTAATAAAGTATCTCCACCCCTGTGTTGTCACACAGATATTGAAACTATAGCATTTCTATTTGCTTATTTTGTTCTCTCCATTAATGTTGAATATTACTTCAGAGGAAAGAAAAAAAAATGTGCTAAAAGATGTGGGTCTCCCTTTACAGAACTGGTTTTCTTGTGCTTATGCCAAGAGTTTCATCTTGGAAATTCTTCAGATTCTGTTCTTGGACAGATTTATATACGGGATTTTCACATATGTTTCAGTGAGAGTTTCGCACTTTTATCTTACAGAAGAATTTGACCTCTGGGGTTTACCTCTCTTGGGACTAGTTTAAGAATATTAGCTGTACTATGTCCTGAAAATATTTCATGCCCATTGCTGCCTGACTGAGAGTAATTCAGACACCACTTTGTAAGAGACTGAAAGTGGATTTTGTAATCCTTTTGAAATCTTTCCTTTTTTGATGTCTGTTTGTTAATCAAATTGGAAACAAAATGCACAAAAAATGTTGAGACTCTTAGAGTAATAACACAGCACTGTTAGCTAGTGGTTGAGAGTAGAAATGTAAGTCAAAGGAAAGAAGTTCTGTTACAGCCTCAATTAAAGATTTTGTCTATGGCTTGGGAAATATCTCTTAGGACTGGAACTGTTCCCACTGTTGCAACTATAAGGAAGAAATGAACAATTTTTTACAGCTGTTTGTTTTTTTTTTTTTTTTACTGCTATCGGATGAGATGCTAATTTTTCCCATCTACCATTGTGGGAAGGTTTTTAGATCTCTATTTGATTTGCTTTGAGAGTCCTGAGTAGGTGGGGAGTTCTGTTCCCCTTGATATTACATTTTGTCTATTTTTGCACTTCTGTTAGTTGTATCAATGTAATGAGATTGTTTCTTTTACTGCTTGTGAAAGAGGGCACGGCAATCAAGCTTTAAACAGAGGTTATTACAGTAGCTGGGTTTTTTCCCTTGTGCTCCTAAATGCCTAAATAGTTCTGAGGAGAGAGAGGACTGAAAGATATTTCTCTAAAATTTTGGGGAAGAAAGAGTTGGTATAGGTAAAATAATAAAGCAGAGGAAAGAAACAGCAAAGAAAAAAGGGAGCTGAAATTGCTTCGTGCATTTTTTTCCCCATAATTTCACAGCCTCTTTTCCAGCTAGCAAAATAAACAATTAAAGGCCTTCTGTTTGATATATTATTCAAGTTAATGAGCAAAAGCACGTTTGTTACTCTCATAATGGAGCTGAGAGAAGGAAATCTGTTGCAAACTTGTCATTGTTTGATGCAAGGCTGAGGATTAATATTCTTGTTTCAGATCAAGAGTATCCCATTTCAGTACAACAAGTTGCTATTTTGTGAACTTATATTATGCAGAAATCAGAGTGTTCACAAACAAGATTACATAAAAATAATAAAAGGTATGAAACAAAAACAACTCATTCATTTTTGATCTAATTTTTGTGTATTAAATCCTAGGGAAAAAAACCCAACACCACAGAACACCCCATAAAATGTGAAGGGAGCCTGCACAAAAATGAGAAAATTAATTGAAAATGCCGATGCAAAGTGAAATATATAAAGAAGTAGTTGTTGCAATCACAGTATGTATTAGCTTAGTCTTTTTCTGACCTACTGGGTTCTTAATACTTCCATAAACTCCCAGTTTGGACTTCACATTTTTGTGTTTGTTGAATATTTAACTCTCCATGTCCTTTGGGGAATTCTGTGCACCCGTATCAATACCTAAACTCATGCAAAAACAAGCTGCACTTTCTAGAATGGTGCTCCCACTAGTCAAAGCCTCTTTGAGCAAGGTCACATCAGTCAGCTGTAGTTTCTAGATTTTGCTTTGGGAACAAGCACTTTAAAACACATACATGCTTTCTGAATGGTCCATTCAATTATCTATGCAGATGGTAATTGAATATTCAGAGTTTCTTTTGCACATAGAGAATCTTTTTCACTTTATTGCTTATCTATTAGCATGGGTGGAAATGAGTCAAAAATTTTTGGTGGCTAAAGTTCAAAATGTATCGAGCTATTTAAACAATCAGATCTGTAAATTTTTTTTGTTTTATATTTAAGGTATGGCAGACATCTGTTAAAGACATCTAGCTCCTAAATGTTATTTCTGGCATCTCCTGATGTTCCTGTACTGTTGAGTTCTGGTTTGAATTTTAATTTGTCAATCTGCAAAATACTTGAAAGAGCAATTTATAGCTAATTGTATATTGAAGTGTATAAAAAGTGTATTGTGTTTCAGAAGCTTTGAGTTTTTGAAACTCTTCCCTTTTATGTGCTATTTTGCTTTCTAATGCTATTTTTCGTCTTACCAGTGATTCCAATAGAATGCTTTCCAAGTGTTAATAATATCCTCTCTTGGCAACTGGGTTTGGGACTGCATTGGTCAACAGAGTTGAAAAGCAAGTAATATTAATAACTCTAATTATCACCCTTATAGGCTAAATGGAATGGAAGAATTTCTAATTCCTCTTTGGAATTTATAATAATTTACCTGCCAGCTGACCTGCAGCATCTAGCCAGACCACTATTATAAATGACTGTCTCTTATCAGTGTTTGCTTTATGTGGGATGAAAGAATTATTTACCATTAGTGCTTGTTGATAACAGTGATTAGTCTGCATGCCCTACTTCTGTGGAGGAGCTTACAGACAGGAATTGTACGGTAAATGAACCTGTGAACTCCAGAAGTTACATCAAAACACTTGAAATATCCCTGGTCCAAAACATGAATCACCAGAGCTTTCTCCATTCCAGCCTCTCTCCAGCTCAGACAGCCACCCAATCTGGACAGGAACTTTAACTTCAAGAATCTCAGGGTTGATAAAATGGTGGAAAATACTCACTGTGCTTAGCAACGTCTTTGTATTTTTCCCCTATCCTTTTCTTTATATGCAGTAAAATACTATGTAAATAAAATTTATATTTATATGCCTTTGCTTGTGGGTTTTGGTTTTTTTTTCTGGTTTTGGTATTGCTTGTAACATGTACCTCAGGTCACAGTAATTTAAATTTATTTGCACTGTCTGCAAAACATAATTTTTATTTAAGTGCAAGAACAAAATGTTGGTCTCATTGATCCCTTAATTAGGTGTAACTACTGTTACTTAGAATAAGACACTATTAAGCAAAACTCTCCTTTTTATAATCCCTCAAAGATGTGTACTTGGTTACAAGTTAAAAGAGTATAAACCAAAAGGTGTAATAGTATTCTAGAATAAGAAGCCCAGGGAAAATAATCACTGTCATGTAAAAGCAGAGCTGGGCGTAATCTATAATACTAATGCTTTTTATATGTAGGTTACTGTATGTGAAATGCTACAGTAATTGCCTCCTTAAAGTATTATCTTGATTTCTCATGTAAAAACCAAGCTGTACACAGTAGCTTGAATAGCTGCAAATAGTCTTTTTTTTTCAGCATGTCTGTGGAAATGATCATGCCAATTATCTTTTTCTCTTAAGCTGAATTTAGTTGTTATTCAGCATGTTTTTGTAACGTGTCTGGTGGTGTCACAGAGGATTTCCATCCAGAGACAGCATGCGTCTTTTTCTAGGGCTTATGTCAAACCCCAAGTTATCGAGACAGAAATTCTCCCAGTACATGGTGCTAGAGAACTCCTACTCCATTTGATTAGTAGCTAGGTAAGCTTCTGGGAATTTCTCTAGGAATTACATTTTTTCTGCTTTCTTTGGAGCATCGTATCCCTTGGAGCTAATGCTGGCTGCAGATGGCCAGACTGGAAATGCAGGTTGGAGGTACAACTGTCACACACAGGAACCAGCAGGGCAATGGTGAATTGAGAAATACTGTCAAAGGGAGCTTACTTGCTTCTAGCTAGCTGCATAGATTATACTGCCCTCACTAGGGAGGGCGACATAAATCCCATGGTAGGAACTTGCCCCTCTGGAGAATTAATATCCCACTTCAAGTATCTGGGCCTGTGGGTGTGTTTGTGTTCATAAATCTGAGTGGGTGCATAAGGGCTCAGATCTTGATGTTCTTAAACTTGTTCATAGAGATGAAACTTATTGGTGACAGTGGGAATTAAGGGCTACAAATCTGGCTCCAAAAATTGCCAAACAGGTATCTTTCCAAGGCTGATTGAAATCAAGGAGAAGCCTTTTGTATCAGGCTTATGGTGTGAAAAAGGAAAGGTGACCTGCTGGTCAGTCACTTCTTTCTATGGGCATTTTAATTTAACATAGTCCTGAGAAGAAGTATTGCCAGAGTGAAAATTAGAAAATTCACTTTTTATAGGTATTCTATTCCAATTTATTTTGGGACTTGGGATGTGCCTTTCAGTCAGTCAGTCAGTCAGTCACTCACTCACTCACTCTTGAAGTTCCAAAGTAACAGCCAAATGGTAATTCAGGAGTCTTTATAAGGCTTTCCATCCCCTGTCTAGGACCAGGCATGGGAAAGTCTGGCTGGGTATGCATTCCAGCAGCCAGTTTGTGCTAACACGGCACAGCTGGAACACCGAGGCCTCTTGCAGGACATGCCTAAAGTCCAGCTGCCCAAGGGCAGGCAGAGATCATCTTCACAGCCCTTCTGCAGCTGCCATGATTTCAGCCACTGTGTCTGTGTCATCCTGTATCCAATTATTGCACCAGAGGGCTGCAGCATTCCCTATGCAAGCAATCTCTGAGCGCTTGCCTGCAATTCATGAGGGAATGGCTTCCCACAGCTTCTCTCTGCCTTAGAGGATTTATATACTCTGAAGAGATCATTTTAGTTTTTTTAAGATTAGAAAAAAAAGTATTTTTTGAAATGTAATAGCGTTTCAGGATTTAAATAAGGATGCTCTTAACAAAACAGAAATAAATTTTTGCCTTGTCTGCTTCCTGCCATCCTTGGTCTGGAACGAAAAATATTCAGCTGCTATTCTAATTGCTCTGTGGGGGCAAATAATTTATATATGAGGGATTATTTAAAATAAAAGGGGCATTCTCCATCTTACTGCTTCCCATCTAGGCTCTAGACCACAGTTGTGATTGCCTTCCCTAGGGAAAGAATGAACATGTATTTAAACTGTAATTGATTTTAATTAAAAATAACTAAATATGTACAACTTAAAGAGTTATTGTTTCTAAATGGGAAATGATAATTATTCTTCTGTCTGCTGCATCATGATGCAGTATTTGGTTGGGAATTTGATAAAACAGTCATATGCAGGGAGTTGACTGTGGAAGATGGCCTGTGATATCTGCAGGCATGTCCTGAATGCTTCCATGCAGGATCATAGCTCATGTTCTTCTGAAGTCAACTGGAAGTCCTGCTTTTGACTCCAGAGCCATGGAATTATTTTCCTGCAGAAAAAAAAAAAAAAAAAGTTTATTTATTATCTTTTCTAATCAATAGAATAGTTTCAGAAAATGTAATAACATGAGCAAATTAAGAAATAAAATACGTAATTTTTATTCCCAACATGTCATCCATGTTAAACTTTGAAATAATGGTTTCTTTCTTGCAAGTTTTCCTCCTCAGTAATTCAAAATGCATCCTAAACTCCTAATTTACCATTAGTGCTGTGTTATTATTGTGTGACCTGGCATATTTTGAGTCTCTTCTAAATTTTAAGCTTTCTATTGTTCAAGGTGTCACCAAGCTCCCAGAGCATCAGCACTCTCCAAGAGACACAGACAAGTTCAGGGAATGCAGAATTATGTATTCTTATCACTACACCTGAGGTCATATCTGTTGGTGCTAGAGGTTGTTAGGGCATTATCAGCACTGATTCTTCTTGAGCTGTGAGAATAATTTGGATTCAGGGAAGAAACATAAACTGATCTTTTTCACTCACCCACTAAGTTTAATAGGATTTGTCTTCTCTGTGCTTCTCTGGTTGGTCCATTGATAAACACATCTTACTCGAACAAGTGTGTTATTTTAAAATTTACTTTTTGTTAGACTATGAACTCTGTTGTGACTTACAGTTGTCATTTTAAGCTGGTTGGGACACCTGGAAAAGTCACTTCATTGGCTTTAGATCAGACTTCTAGGCACAAGCTCATGTCATTTAAAGGTTGACAGTGCTGAAGCAGGCACTGGAAAAGTGTTTTGTAGTTTTGTGTTTTGCTTGTTTTGTAGGCAAGATAAGTTCTAAGCCTTCTGGTTAAAACCAGTATTGGTTGCCCTTAAAACTATATATGGTGAATGATGTCACCTTTTACTGCTCTGAACATACGCCCTGCTACTTCTCTTTCCCTCACAGCCTTTTCTTGACATATAAAAAATTACTTTTAAATATTATATATAGATGTAATTTATATTCTATATGTATTGTTCATATTTTATGCATAATTTCATACATATTTATTTATATATATAATCAGTGTAATTAGGGGCCTTGTAGACATCTCAGTTATATATTTCCTGTTTTGTTTATGCTTGGGTAACATATAGAAATGGGTAAAAAAATAGTCAATACAAGAGATATCACTGTGACCTGCAGACTGATGTTTTAACCCTTTCATTTCATCAAAGAGTAGTAACTATTGTAGTAACTGCACCATCTCATTCTGTGATAACCATTACAAAGAGAATAATAGACGAATACTATTATTAGCTTAGTATCTATTAGCAAGTACTTCAAACTGCTTAAATAAGTTTAGTTAGGGATAAGTTATTTGGAATTCAAATGACTAGTGGATCTTGGGTGTGAGAGGCAGTGTAGATTAAAAAAAAAGCAAAGAAATGGTCTAGGTAGCATTTTTTCTGATCATGAACATGGACTTGAGCAGATCTTCTTATCTGTTAGTGAACAAAAACCTTCTTAAAACACAGTTTCTCTAATTAGGTTAATTTTCTTCTTTCCTAATAAGAACCTTAAATATCCTCTACATCTGCTGTTAGGTATTCCATCTTCTTGAATTTATTTTTCTTTGTGTATTATCCACTTAATAACTTTTCATTTCACTGTATAACCTAACTTTCGTGTGCTCTACTTGTATTGAACTGTTCTTTATTTAAGCATTTCATTTTTTTTTTATTCCTATGGAATCTCTTTCAGGAAGACTGAATTAAAAAATCTCTGTATCTCAACAAGAAGATCAGTTCATAACAAAGAAATTGATGAGCAAAACTACATTGTCTATTTGCCTCTTTGCTTCAAAAACTGAGTTATTTGGATATAGAAATCATAATTGTGTCAATCATAATTGGAAGTTAGTTTTGCTATATTTTGCATATGGAAACATCAAATAAGGCTAATATTGTTCAGAAGTAATGTAGGGATGTTTCCATTTTTGGATCCCCAAGTGAACACATGAATGCGTTATAAACTAAAGATCAATTCTTTTTCACAAAAGTCAGCAACAACCTTTTTGAAAACTTTTGTCTGTGAAATTTTACTAAGCCTCAGGAAAGATTCCTGTGAGAGTCAGGAACACAGAGGCATTTTTAGAGTAAACAGCATACTTTGATCATAAAGCTTCCTTTGTATGAAGCTGGTCAGTGTACTGGGTCACGTAACCATCTGCCTGGAAAGACAGGTTCAGATACTGGATGGCTATTGAAATCTGTGACTCTGTCCCTTGAAATGTTGATAGCTTTTTGTTGTACAGTCCACTGCTGCACAGGGAAAATTAATAATAATATTGTATTCTGTCTAATTGTTACTGATTTGACTAGAATAGCAGAATAATAATAATTGTTTTTCTATAAAGTGGCTTAATAGTATGTGACAAAAATACTCTGTTGTACAAATGTGTCATATCCTCTCAATGCAACAGAGTCTTCAAGCCTTTCTTGTGACCAGTGCTCAATCCCATCATTCTGAGCTACAAAACAGGACAAATGAGAGAGTAGAATCTATCACCTGAAACATATCACAATGCACAAGGAAAGCTCTCAATCTGTAGGTTTTTCTAAAGAATAAAGTCTTTACATATTATTATTTGGAACATGGCACATTTACACAAAATCTATACGACCAGCAGAATCACATGCCAGCTCTGTAAACTCCTAAGCATATCACTGCCAAACCTGAGATCCTGGTTCACAGGTGTTAATACTTTTGTGGAGGGAGGATTTTATATGATCACAGAATTGAAAACTATTCCTATGCATGTTCAGACAGCCAAGTAGGATAAGATTTCCTTTCCACCACTTTAAATCTGCCGCTTCCTGATGTAAGTGCTTGACTTTGTAAATCAAAATGTTTTAAATGCTTTTTTTGCGCATAATATATATAGTTCATGCTCTATTGTAGCTGCTGCATTACACACATTGTTATTGTAGCTATTGTTTATGTATTAAGTAATATAAATGCAACAACTACAAAAAATCTCGAGAAACACACTGAGAGAGAAATACATATTAACAATCAAGCAGGGCAAATAGAAATGCTTTCCCCAATCATCTCTGAAAGGTTTGCATAAAATTCTTTTTTTGCTTATGTTCCAATCTCTCCACACAGCCTTTTTATGAAAATTCATGCAAGTTAAATTTTGTTCTTTCAAGTGTTCATGGAAAGTGAATTTCAGGCTCTCAGCCAAGATACATTTAATCATGAAACAAAATTAGTTTAATCATGAAACTAAATTTGTTTGGGGAAGAATTAGAAATATGCAACTTAATATAATCGGGGAATATAAACAATAGCCTGCTTTAGGTGGCCAAGGAAACAAAACTTCAGATTGATGATAATGGCATGTCATATATATGTCATGGTTATAGGCACAGTAAGTAATTTGCAAGAAGGCTGAAATACACAAGCAGATTCCACAGCTGGATAATTCCAAAGATTTCAGAATGGAATCCAACTACCTGAGCTTTTGCAGGTGTTTTTTTTTTTTGTAAATTTGGGGGCAATGAATGCCATGACAGAGCTTGCGTATTTGTGTCTACTAGTCTTCAGGCTTGTCACAGTTCTGGATAAGTTTGCCCTATTTGACCCAACCAGTTTGTTGATTAGGTCGAGGTTACATGATATTTCAGGTCCATTTGGGAGACTTTGTTGTTTGCAAGAGAACAGTGCCTGGTAATATTGATATTATTCACATACTATTTGAGATGGATACTTCTGGATGTATTTTCAAATGCTGGACAAGTCAAAGTGAGTAAATCTTGAAAAAAATATCACATCCAAAATGAATATCTTGTAAAATTGAAGTCGAGAACTGATTTCTACTCCTACTTCTGTCTGTATGACAGAATGAGCTCTTCTTAGTTATGTAGCACTCTCTAGAAAGCATTAACAATACTGTAGTGAAACTTGTAAGTATTAAGATCAAATTTCTGAATTCTGGACAAGTGCCAAAAGCTTGAATTTTTACAAATAATTACAATTATTGATTATAAAAATAGATACCAGCAACTTGAGAGAAAGACATGTTCTATTTTGGATATAGGTCTAATAAATATGGTGACAAGGCAGATTTAGTTTGCTTGGGTTTCTTTTCCTTCACCTCTTGTCAAGAAATTACGATTGCATACAGACCTAGTATTCCTGATTTTAATCCTTAAATTAAAAAATCTGACAACTTATATAGATACAAGTGGATGGAAATGTAGGGTGGTGGAATAAAATAAAACCTTGTTACTGCTGTAATTGAGAACACAAACAATGGGTGTTCTTCCATCATTACAGAAGTGAACTACTTTGAAATAAGATAATTTCTTATTTATTTCAGCCATCTGAGGTCAATGACAAAAATGCCTCTGGATATATTGGTTGTCTCCATTGGCTGTAGGAGCCAAGATTGCTATAGAGCAGCTGATCTACTTCACCTGTTTTACAATGATAAAAATATGTAACGTTAGTGCTCTTGTTGCTAAGTGCTAATGCAGATACATGAATAAAAGGTTCCAGGGGAGTGATGTCTCAAGAGACACCAAATAAACAAAATATGCAGATGAGATTAAAACACAAAAGAGTGACTGCGATAAGCCAGGGTTGGCAGGCGTTGTTTGAGATTTCCTTCTAATTGGACTCTGGAGCTGGATAAAGAAAGCAAATAAGGGCCTTCATTGAAGTGAGGAAGTATGGAAGTGAAGATGGAGAATTCACCAGTGAGGAGCACCAGATATATAAGGCCCCAGGGCTTCAAAGTTAGATTTGAAACTAGGTATAGAGGAGGAATGGGAAAGAATTTAATAATCTGCCTGTGTCCTTTGTTACCTGAGTGAGAAAGTTATGCAGGGGAAAGACATAAATTGTTTCAGGAAGAGGGTGATTGGTCTGTGAAAGCTTCTGTTGCTGGCAGAGTAAAATCAGAGGCCAACTTTATAGAAGTTATAAAAAATAGGGAGGATGGAACTCATTTGACAAACCTTAAGCTCATGTAAGGCTTTATATGTTAAGCAGGTGAAGGAGAATCTGAGGAGGGATGAAAAAGGTGACATTCATGTAGTTATTAACGAGCAAAAAAATCTGAATAGCAGCATACTGAATATATTACAGCTGAGGAACATGTTTGCAGTCATTAAGATCAGAAAAGTGAGGACTGAAAAAGCCAAGGTGTGAAATGGTGAAAGATTTTGCTGTGAATAGTGGTAGAAAGATCAACAGTTTAAAACTGTGCAGGAAGCAAAATTTGGATCCAGTTTGAATATGCTGCTCTAAAAAAAGCGTTGAGCAAAAAGTAATTCCCAAGGCAAAGACTTGTCTGACCTTGGGCAATGAACCAAATCTCTGTTTTGGAGAAGATATTCAGAAAAAGGAAAAGAAGAAAAACAAAAACCAAAAAAAAACCAAGGAGAGGGAATAAAAGATACGTTTTTACAGAAGAGACAGGTAAGCTAGGAAAAGTGATGGTAATGTATGAATGCAAACCAACAAATAGGATGCTATCAGCTATGGCTAGTGTGGAGATCAGCAGGTGGGAATCTTTATTTGCAAACGATCCCTTGATGGAGAGACAGAACTCAAGTTATCTTTCTGAATGATTTCACTCCTTTTCTTCCCCTACTTACTTGGAGTGCAAATACTGGACAAGCAGGAAAATTTGTCAGTCTAATGAGATGTTTTTAGCTATCAGCTTCAGCTGTAGCATTTTCAAACAAACAAAAAAAAAAAAAAGGCTGATTTTAGGTGGGATGGCACAGGATTTTTTTGTGAAGGTCAAGAAGTTAAAATTTTGACAGGGACAGTGATGAAATAATTTAACACCTCAGCTGTGTGGGTGCAGATGGTCATCCACATGGGGGATATTTTTCCAGCAGGTTATTGAGTCAATGATGCTGGCTGCCTGCAGTTTGGCAGTTATCCATTAATATGTAAAACAAAATTTTGGACTATGCAAAAATTGGGTGTTGAGTTCCATTTAATGTTGTGCCAGGTTTCCTTCAGTACCTCGTGGTCTTGTATGATAGGAGGATTAAGAAATGGAATTTTATCATTGGTAAACTGACTGACAATAGATTGGCAACTAAATTTTTGGGGAGACTTTGTTGTTTCCGCTGAGGTGGGATGGAAATTATGGGGGGGTTTGGGTTGGGCTGGATTTTTTTTTTTTAAGCAAATCAGACAAAGATGAATGGACAATGACTTACATAATTGCTCACAGTGTTAATTTTTCTTGCTACTATTAAGTTAATGTAGAAATTTGTGTAACTGAAGTTAAATCTATTCCTGTTCTTGAGGTGTTTTGTACACTGTTCTCATGTTTAAAACAGTACCAGTATGTAAGATCCTCAACCTCTGAGTGACACAGTTCAGTCAGTTGCTGGAGAATGCAGTAGGGAAACATATGTAATGTAGCAGGAATAAGACCAGGAAGAAGAAGAAAAAATAGTTGAGGTAATATGGAAAGTTATTTTGGCAATAAGAGTTTGGTAGCTAAACAAAGCAATACATCTGCCTAATAGTGTAGGATTTTGGTGGGCCAAATAGTCAGGGTTAAGCTTTTTATGTTACTTGAAAAGACTCAAATCCAAATACTGAGAAAGACTGCCTCCTCAATGACTGCTGTTCCCTGGATGAGCCTGTACTCCAAGCTGCTGCCAAACTGGGGTTCAGTTAACACATACAATTAATGGTAAGGGCAGAACTCATCTGTTATCTCTCCATATAAAAAACACATTGTTTGTCGTCTCCTGCCTTGTTTTCAGCAGTCACATCTAGATGAACTTTTCTGAATGTTTTTAAGCACTGCCTTCTGGCAAAAGCTTACTCTCCCTCAACTATCATTTTTATATACAGGACTTATAAACACTGAATTCTTGATTTCTGAACGGCACACTGAGAACCAAGGGTCTTGAATTGTGCACTGAAGCATGCAGGTTGTACATCTGCAGTTCTTTTATTGACTGTATCCCTTTGATAGCTGACCTCAAAGATGAAACTGCCCTCTACCCCAGTGTAGGAATCAAGAAAGATTAAAATGGGATCAACAACCAAGGATCCACCCTTGTAGCTAGGAGGACTTCCAGGTGTTTGGAAGAAAAGAGGGAAGAATCAATGGCAGAGAAGAGAAGCAGTATATCATAGAGAGTATGCTTTTTTAATAATATAAATTAACAGATTATGGCTGTTATTAGTTGAATTTTACATTTTGGAACAGCCTACATTCAATTTTGATGCTAAAAATTTCTAAGGATGGTTAGGATCTAGATGTGAATTATTCTGGAAAACTTTAATTTTATTCTATGATTTATCAAGGAAATATTCTTTAACACCTGTTAAAAAATTAAAAAATTGCTTATAGATACAACTAAAAAAACCCCCCTGAATATTACAGCATCTAAAACCATCAAAATCTCCACATTTTCTGAGATCAGCCTCTCAATAAAGAGCAAGTTAAAAAACCAGAACCTGGAAAAAATGAATGTTATGTTGATAGCAATGGGGAATGACTTCATAAAATCTCACCTGCTGAGAAAATGATACATATAACTCTTGTATTCTCTTTAAATTGATAAAACCTAGGAAAAAAATTGAACTGGAAGTAGTAATTAAAGTGAGCAAGAAAAAAAGAAAAAAAAGAAAAGGATGGGAAAACAAAATGGTAAAAACTGAGGCTGTAAAATGAATCTGACAAAACCGGAACTGAATAGGACAAGGACAGTTGAGAAGGTACCCCATAAAGGAACCAAAGAAAAGAACTGAGAATGCATTGGATGTGAAGGATGGCAGGACTTTTTGTACTTTTTTTAGTATGTGCTGCTCTGGTGAAGACAAAAACATGTGACACAGGAAAATATATTTTCATCGCTTGTTTCCAGCTGCTGGCAAAAGCAAGTGTTATATATCCCAGTGAATACTGAGATCAGCTAAGCCTGAAACCCCAGCAGCAACTCTACAAAGTTCTGGAAACTCTCCATAAAGTTATTGTAGTAGATTTGGGACCTGGGTGTTTTGGTCCACAAAAGGAAAATTATATTGTTTACAGCACACCTATAGTATGAATTTAATTTCAGGTATATGTACCAATCTATTTATTCCACCACACATCCTGTGTTTTCATTGAGGCAATAGCTACAACTTGATTCTTAAACTTTGTTGTGGTGTTTGCCCCTCTTCAGATGCAACTGTTGCAGAAACTACTTGACTATGGCCTGTCTGATTTCTGCCCTCTTCCGAGGTACATGGATTAGACAAGACAAAAGAGATTAAAGTGAAGTGAATAACAACATCTCAATAAAACATTAGTACAGTGCTTATAGGTGCTTGCTTTTGTACCCCATTGTGCAAACAAGCCCACTGTTGTCTCTCCTAGAGTTTGGATTTCTGTATTCATCAGCACCACTATTTTTCCCCAACTGCCTGTAGTTTCTGGTGCTTTATTACCTTGAGGTCACTGTGCAGCAGGCTTACAAACCTCCCATTTCTGTGTCATTGGTAAATTTGATAACACTTGAAAGTACAGCAAACAAACACCTGACAAAAGGAGAGACTCATTAACAGCCTTCATTTCCTATGCAGCAACCCAAGCAAGCACAGGCATACATGAGAGTTCTGGCAGGAATACAAAGGAACTGTGCTTGGAGACTGACAATTAAAACTTTCTTAGGAAGCAGGACCGCCTCCTTGTTTCTGCTGTGCACTGGGAGAGTGAAAACAACTCCCTGAACCACCTGTGGTTACTCCTCACAGTTAGTCTAGGGAGCAGAGTTTGAAAACACCTGCCAAGTGTGGTCTCTGAGCAGGAGTCTCACGTGCTTGGCAGGCTTCTTGTTCATTGCAGCACTCAGCTCTCAGCCAAACTTTGCTGAAATTATTTACATTGACCCCTTGGAGTGGACTTAAAGTGAGGACAGAAGATGAGGATGCTACTTTTAAAAGAGCTTTTGCTGGCATCCTTACATGAGATCTGTTATTAAGGCTCACGGAACTTTACACCTCCATGTTGGATTACACAAGAAAGCTTTTAATCTCATCCTCAAGGAAGAGAGAGAAACATTGGCTTTCCCTGACCCAAATGGTGAGTCCCTACTTTTGGAGACCAAAAAATGACCAGCAGCCTTCAGGACAGAGGTGCTGCTGTTCCATGCTAGTGGCTGTCCCCAGCTGGTATGGCAGTCCCAATGGGAGCTGGAGGTTATGCCTGGGCTGCTACTTCTGCCTCTGCAGGCCACAGGATGGATGAGAGTTCTTCAGCCCTGGCACAGCAGATGTTCTTACGACTGCAGCCAACAGGCTAGTCCAGCTGCAGGTCACCAACCATTCCTCACCCACATCTATCAAGAGATGCACTACTGTCTTCATGGTTTGCCATGTGTACAAGGATTTGTGCCACAGGGAGGATATTTAACCCTTTTTTTCCACTTTTTCCCCTCCAAACCCCGAGATGTTCTGTTGCTACAGTGCTGGCAGAATGCGTATTGCTAATTCATTACCATGAATTCTGCAAAGAGTGGGAGAACCATTGATGCAATGTCAGGACAACAAGACAACAAGAATAAATCAGACACCTCTGAAGATTCAGGGTTAAATTTGCTAATACTGATTCATGAAAATAATGGCTATTACAGCTAAAGAGAGAAATTGTAATTGATTGTTCTTTCCACTTAGGGTTGTTTTTTTTTTTTTTTTTCCATAATGTGATGATTTTCAAGTACTCAAAAGTTTGAAAATCCAATGTTATGGTTATCTAACATTCATCCCCTGGATAGCTGCACTGTGATACTGTCAAGTAATCATATATTTTCACTTATTAAAAAAAAAGAAAAATCTCTCTCACTGCACAGAATGGATGATGTCTTCTAAACCAATTAGAATTATTGAATAACCTCAGTGAATGAGGTTGTTTGGACAACTGATACTTTATTTCTCTTAGAAAATGCAATGTGAGCATAGAAGCAGTGTAGGGCCTGCAGGAGAAGGAGGACAGATGAATTTGGGGGGAGTAGGACAGGCTGCATTTGTGGGACAAGACCAACAGCATGAGCTTCAACAAGACCAAGTTGCTGGGTCCTGCATTTTGGCCACAATAAACCCATGTAGTGCTACAGGCTGCAGGCAGGGTGGTTGGAGAGCTTCCCAGCAGAAAGGGGCCTGGGAATGCTGGTCAATATCTGAGTTAACATTAGCCAGAGTGTGCCCAGGTGGCCAAAACCACCAGTGGCATTCTGGCCTGTATCAGCACTAGTGTGGTCAGCAGGAGCAGGGAAGTGATCATCCCACACTACTCGGCACTGGTGAGGCCACACCTGGAGTCCTGTACCCAGTTCTGGATCCCTTAATTCAGGAAGGACATTGATGTGCTGAAGCATGTCCAGAGAAGGGCAACAAAGATGGTGAAGGTCTGGAGGGCATGTCCTATGAGGAAAGCTGAGGGAGTTAGGGGTATTTAGCCTGAAGAAAAGAAGGGTCAGGGGGAACCTTATTACTCTGCAACTCCCTGAAAGGGGGGTGTAGCCAGGTGAGGGTCAGCCTCTTCTCCCAGGCAATCAGCAACAGGACAAGAGGACACAGTCTTACGATGCCCCAGGGGAGGTTTAGGGTGGATATCAGGAATAATTTCTTCCCAGAAAGAGTGATAGAGTCACTGTCCCTGGAGGTGTCCAAGGAAAGACGGGACATGGCACTCAGTGCCGTGGTCTGGTTGACACAGTGGGTCATGGGCTGGACTTGATGATCTCAGAGGTATTTTCCATCCTAACTGTGATTCTGTGATTCTGGAGATCACCTTTATTATTTCCCCTTCTACCATTTGCCACAGCTCTTTCACAGGATCCTAGAATCTTTTCTGTTGGAAAAAGTCATCAAGTCCAACTGTTAACCCACTGCTGCCGAGTTTACCGCTAAACCTTGTCCAAGCGCCACATGTAGCTAATGCCACACCTGTATGTTTTTTAAATACCTTTAGGAATGGTGATTCTCTCATTTGTCTGTTCCATTATTTCACAATCCTGAAGAAATTCTTCTTAATATCCAATCTAAACCTCTCCTGGCACAACTTGAGACCATTTCCTCTTGTCCTATTGCTCGTTACTTGGAAAAAGAAACTTCTCCTCCCCACCTAGCCACAAGCTCCTTTCAGATAGTTGTATGTGACACTGCACAATAACTTGGCTTAATCATCTTGGAAGTTTGCTGCTGTTGTGTATTTCTTGCAATTAAGCTGCAGTCAGACACAGAGGAGATAAAAATCAACCAAGGCCTTTAGGAGAGAGATCTAAAGCTGTACAATGATAACCAGTTGATGATTCCAAAATTAGGAGGATTCAGAAATATTTTAAGATTAAAAAAGGTGGGGTTGTATTTTAATTTCCATTTTTTTTTGTCTCATAGCTCTGTGCTTTTTACTACTTACTAATTGACCATAAAATATTTTAAAAAAAGAAGAGAAAAAAAAGTGCTTGTGGGAATAATTGTTCTGATTAAAGATAAGTTACGTTATAATTTTTAGATTTATTAACATTTTCTTTGCATACTTAGTGCATGATAAATGTGATAAAGAAATAACATTATCTGTACAGCTTCTATAAGAAAAAAATATTATTTGTAGCGGTATTTATAAATAGATTTTTTTTTTTTTTGTAACCTGAATGGTGGGCACATTTGCCTTCATTTTCTCTCATCTGAAACTTGTAACTTGTAGAGATGAGGGACTGGATATACAGATATCTGTATTTCACATTGGATTATGAGTGAATTTTGCAGGAAATGTGGACAATTAAGAGAGGTGCACACTGTGAAATTATGTCAATATGTTTCCTTTAAAACTGTTTTCCTTTCAAATGAAACTAAACTGGAAGGAGTGCCCCTCTCTGTTCATGTCACTGATAGCTGTTGGGCCCTTGGGACCAAGCTAAAGTTAAGACAAAATAAGTCTCCCTAAAATGAATGTGGTATGAAGGTCAGGTTGTCTTTCACTCTACAGTCTCCTCTGCAGTGCTGCCCTGATTGTTGATGTAGACATGGCCACTGTCTGCTGGGATAGATACTGTCAGGGTTTTGGGATGTCTTGTTTACAATTGTTATGCTGTGGTATTTTTGTACTTTATGTGCTGACAAAACTAGCCACTTTCTTTGACAGAGAATGTTTTTCTCCAGTGAGTTTTTGATAAGATACCTCTACTGTGATTTTAAAATGGTCTTATAACCATGCCAGCATTTTAATGTGCCCTGGAGTCAGCTATATTGGAGAGCAAAACTTGATTTTGGAGGGAGTAGGTTAGGACTGAAATGGAGATTAAGCATGTACATTCATGCCTTTTAGCACTAATACAAGAATATGGGGTTTTACACCCAGCTGCTGGATCTGTTGTAGTAAGCTATGAGAGCTTCTACTGCAACTGCAGTCAAAGAAAGGAAAGTATTGGTGAAGGTATCTTACATTAAAAGACTGCTTGGTTCTCCACTGCCTCAATTGGACTAGAAGCACCCATTTTCAGCAGAGAGAAGTTTCAGAGGTTGGTTGTCTTCAACTTTTGGTTACTGCCACTCAGATGATTTGTTGTCACTTCTTGCTGTATGAGGGCACAGACTGTAAGATTCTTTTCTTTAAATTTCCCTGAAAAAGGTTCAGACAGATGGAGAAGCTTCTCTAGAGAGCCTGGAAGCATATTAAGAAGTTGTTCTTTATTGTCTTCCCAGCTGAGAGTAGATGGGTTTAACATATGTCAAAAAGTGGATAGAAAATATTATGCTAGCAAGCATGACTGAATTTGGGACAGCAAGTGTAGTT